>OY997594.1:26557682-27757682 GCA_963921825.1 Erodium maritimum
ACGAAGACCTTTCCGGAACCCGTATGAAGAACGGAGGGGAGGTGAAGCGAGCGTTACAGCAGAGAATTGTTAGAGGAAGACCACAAGGTAGGGAAAGTCTAACTACTCGAGTATTTCAATACTAGTATGCCTATTAGGTAAATATAATCGGAAAGGTCCTAGAATTGCATATAGGATGCGAATAACTAGAATAATCGTCTTTCAAATTACTAATAATCGGACGTGTCTAGTATGCATGATTAGGATGAGAATAACTAGTGTAACTCGCTTTCAATACTTGGGAATTGTTTTACTGGTAGAGAGGTCGTGACGAGCCCTCGTATTAGTTGTTGTGTTAGGTTCACATGCTTGTTTGCCTAGTTCAGGATAAGCTAAGACTCTAATGAAACTAGTAAAATTGTATGATTGAATGCTCGGTTGAAGGTTTACATGATTGATTGATTGAATGTTTACTCGATTGGTTGAGTGATTGCGTGTTGAAATAATTGTTTGATTGAACGGATGATCGAGTATGACTGGTGTTGCCAAATGGTACAATCAGGTGATCGATGTATACGGTAAGTGTGGAGTACTAATGGATGTCTTTGCTGCGATGAAAGTGTGATTCGATAATTGTTGATTGGTGGATATGTTATAGTGTGTTTCCCTTATTCTTGTTCTTGAGATGTTTGGTTGTTCGGTTCGGTACTACACCGGGGGGGGGGGGGGGGGGGGTAATCCGGTGGTGTTATGGTCGTTGGTGTTTGGCAGATCCTGCGGGATAATGGTTGATTATTAGAGCCTGAGGGCATTGGTTATTGGATACTACGGGGATTGATTATTGGAGCCTGAGGGCATTGGTTATGGGATACTACGGGGATTGATTATTAGAGCCTGAGGGCATTGGTTATTGGACCCTACGAGGCATTGATTATCGGAGCCTGAGGGCATTGGTGGTGGACCCTACGGGGCAGTTGGATGGGTTGCTCTGTGAGAAATGGTTACTGTGGTTTCACCCAAGTGTATGCGTCCTACGGGAGCACTACCTTGGTTCCCTATGACATATGGTCCTTTGGGGGCATTTCTGGAATTCCGACGATGAGCGTCCCTCGGGGATGGTTTCCGGTAGCCCCGATGTATGTGCCACCTCTGGACCGAGGAAAAATCTGATGTGATATGAATACTCTGGTGGATCGGAATATGGGAACCGATGTGACACCAGAATCTATTCATGGATCGGAGGCTTGAGAAAGCAAGTGGTTGGTGTGATAGTACTTGTTCCCATTTTTAATAGTTGTAACGTATTATTGGTATATTTCATACAATCTATTAAATTTATAGTTATCTTTGAGAATGCGATACTATTCTTATTTACACTGACTCCTATTATTTCATTGTTTGATAAGGTTTAATTATAAATTGCGTTGCCACTTTAAGACAGTTTTATTACTAAACTGAAGGTTAACTTAATTACGATTTTCCCTACTGAGCGCAAGCTCACCCCTTTTGTTTCTCTTACTATTTTACAGGCGTACCTGATGTCTAGGGAGTTCGAGGCTTGGGAGCTTCAGTTTGTCTTGGGGATTGTTCTAGAGTTGTGTTGGTCTTTTGTACTGAACACTATTTATCTTACACTTTGTGTTGAGCTGTGACTCTTATTCGAGATTTTGGATTATTTACTATGAGAACTTGTTGGAGTTTATTTGAATTTCTGAAAGATCTATAAATTGTTATTATTCTCTATTTTTAACTTAGGTCACGTCTCGAGTCCGGTCAAAACGGATTTGGGGCGTGACAAAAGACTAGAAGTTGGGAATATTATAGTCTAACCGGGATCAAGGTCCTTTGATTAGGTATGGTTACCCAGGCTTTACGCCGAAGAGGTATTGCTCTTTCTAGAAACGAACCTGAAGAACGCCTCCAGACCTCATACCTGATGTATCCATCCTGACATCTAGGCAACCACCCAGCAATTCTACAATCTGTAAGCATGTTTCTCGTGTAATGTTGTCCCACGGGAGATCCAAGATCAGTTCCTATAGATAAATGCGTGAGAACGAGAGGGTGGCTATATTAATCCCTGGTCTGAGGTCCTCGAGGATTAATGGTACATTCTTGTAGGACCAGGGTTCTTCCACTGGATGCAGTCCCTTTCTTTTTGGGAAGTGAAATAAAATCCCGATATTCCCCATCCAAGTCTCTGATAATCAGTCCCTCATGGTGCCAGACCATATTCATAACGTCTTCCAGAATTTTATGGTCGTAGGGATGTGTGGTAAAGAGTCGTTTGGCTAGCCCAAACTGTGTATTTACTAGGATGCTCTCAGCCTCGGGGTTCTCCGGGATGATGATGTTCACATCCTCCTCCTCATCCATTTGGAGGATATTAAAGTTGTCTTGAGTGCCATAAGTGCCTCCATTGATGATCGACCCAAATCACGAGGTTCGGTTGTGGCTCTCGATATGTTTATGGCGCCATTTGTTCCAACAGCGGGTCGAGCACCCCGATTCCCTTAATTGTCTTGTAAATCAAATGCGACCGAGTGCGGCAGAGGGATGATCCCGGCTGCCTCCAACGTTACTCCATAAAGAAGGTCCATCGGTCACAAGAGTAGGGACGCGTCCAGGGACATCATCAAACCCTGTGGTTGATAGGGAACCTTGGGGAATAGTTTATGCGCCACAAATCCCAGGCGAGTGGTAGTCGAAGGGACCGAGGACGCCATGAATGATGGTTAAAATCCTTGGTCAGCGATCGTTGTTGGAGCGGCGAGTAGTAGTCGTAGGGATCGGGGACGTCATAGATGATGGTTAAGATCCTTGGTCAACCATCGTTGTTGGTGAGGCGAGGGAAACCTTTCCTAGTCTGTGATCCCGAGGTGAGGTCGAGGACGGGAAGGGTAGCGGTCGGAGGTGTATGGGTACCGACCGTTTGTCTCCTGACTCGGTGTCGATGGCACGTAGCCTGGCTCGTCGACCGCTATAAGGACGTGGGGACCTTTGTGGTTAATCTCTTGGGGGAGTACCTGATAGATGGTTGGCGATCTCAGAGTAACAGGTTGATGTGGTGGAGTGGCCTCCATTGGAGAGAGGTGAAGCAGCGCGTTTATTGTTGAGCAACGATGAGAAGTTGAGTTGGCGTGCGGTAGTAGAGTGAGGCACGAAGATCTAGACGATAACGATGACGAGAAGCTTAGAACCCTAGAGGCAAAGGAATTGCTTTGATCTGTCATGAAAATGATTTTTTTTTTTATAAAAAAGTTTATTGTAGAATAAAAATCAATTAAAAACAAATCTTAGGATGAAAAAATAGATACTATTATTTTTTATTCTTAGTTTAATTATAAACTATTAATTAATGAGATATTCGTAACTTGTTTGAATAGTAGGGGTGTTTTCGTTTTTTTTAACTAAAACCTAATAGAAAATATAACATTGATGATTTTGGAAAATTAAGAGAACCGAATGAAACGTTATTATATTTATATATGTAACTGATAATCGCATATATTTTTATGTGGCTTTTTAAAGTTTATTTTAGAATTTACAAAAAACTATTAATTATTAGTTTGCTTTTAAAAAAAAGGTACGAATAAGATGTGTCATTGAGGTCACCTGATTGTAGGTTTTTTTGAGCATTTTTTTTTAAATTCAGCATATAATCAAAGCATGTACATCAAGCGATTCATCTCACGGATCACGACTCGCGATGCGCGAAAACGTGATTTGCGGTTCGCGAATCGCACGCTGTGGCGTGCGTGATTTGCGAACCGCGACTCACTATAGTGAGTCGATGGTTCGCAACCGTGGTTCGTTGCCGCCACTCACAGCGTGACACGTGGTGCATTTTTTTTAAATCAAATTAGATAAATAAAAAATCAATTTTCACCACCTATAAATACCTCTCACCCTATTCATAAAACTACCAACATTTCTCTCAAAATTCTCTCTATTTTTCCTCTCAGATTTTCCGCACTTATTTCGACCAAAAATGTCCGACGACGAGGCTCAAACGAGAGAGGAGTTCAAAGCCGAACTTCGTGTTTGGGAGCAATGAAATTTCAATTTTAATTATTCATTTTAGTTGATTAATTTTATTTATTAATTAGTTTTTCATTTTTGTTAATTTATTTATTTATCAAATTTATTAAAAAAATCCAATTTATTTAGTGTTTTAAATCTGAATTTAATAAATTCAACAAAAGAATAATTAATAATTCATTCAGCATTCATTCAACACTTTAACACTTCTGCAAAGCATGATTCTCATACATAATCTCCTTGGTGTAGAACTTTCTTAGTTTCAAAGATTCGCATCACAAATCATCTTAATCACTATATGTATCATGAATCTTGATCTCTTATACATGATTTTGTTGATGTACATGCTCTAAACACATCATCCTGAACGAGGTCACATTCACAGCCACTTAAGACTGAGCAGAAAATAAACCTGCTTAACTTAATATAAATACAGCACAATAAACCTATTCTCTATATATATCTATATGTGACCATGATTCTCTCGTACAATAACACAATCACCAAATTAAATGTCATGATATGAATAGAAATAGATGGTGGTCATTGAAATTTGACTATACGTTCACACGGTGATTGGGTGCAATTATAATTCTCAACTAATTTAGAAACTTTTGCACCAAACCGAATAACTCAGTTTGAAGAGAACGTTGGTGATCTTGCCAAAGTTAGTTGGATAAGAAAAATACTATTCAAATGTTTCATTAACTCCAAACATTAATGCAACAACAACTAAAGCTAGTTCACAGGGCCCAATTGCTTGGTCTTTAGACGAAATTAATAAAACATGCACCATTTTGTTATAATGTTTTTGTTAGGCCAACTAATTATCTAAGTTTATACAAGTTGAAACTTTTGCACATACAGTAAAGAATCGTATACTTAATCTAACAACAAAAATTGATTTCAATCTAACTTATAGAACATATGATTTTTTTTTTAGAATAACAGATGCAATAGTATTATAAAATAAGAGCGTTTGGGAGGTACACAAGTGAAATCCAACTACCAAACAAAAAGGAAAAACAAAACAGTAAATTCAACTCAGATAATCTGGGGCGGACGAAGGGGATATCTGTGGTAGCGTCCAGAAACACCGATACAGCATGTTTCTTCCAAATAGGACTAGGCGAGCCAACCAAGTTGAATTGAATACTGGTGGACCTACATCTCCCCCGGTGTGTCAGCGTGCGTCGTCCTCCCTGGACTGATAATGGTAGGGCTCCTGAACGCGGGTGTGCTGACTCCGGACTGGCAGGGGAGACAATTATCAACTGATGATGGTGCCAACACCATCCATCCGCCGGGAAGGGATCAAAGTTGACCCACCCCTCCCCGGGCCACCTCGGACTCATTCCTGCAAGCGGGGATGCTTGAAGCCCCCCGCCGCTGCTGCTTGTGATTCCCCATCTGACGTTGTCGAGTCCTCTGACTCGAGCTGATCCTCCTCCCTGTCTAGGCGTTTCTTCCCAGATAGTGTCGGACTCGTCTCCTTCTGCACCCATTCAGACGGAATGGCATCAGACCCCGTCTCATAGGTCTCCTCTTGCTCCCTCCGGGGATCATATCGCGGAGACGGTGTCCGGGCCCCCCCTCCCAGCCGCCCTTATTCCTTGTCTCCACATAGCTCCAATTCGTTCTAGGAATCGGCTTCCCATGCTTAGCCTTCTCTAGGCCCGACCTCGGGTCTCCCGGGGCACGCAGCGAGTGACCCCTGGTCCCACCCGCCACCGGGCACGACGGGAACAGATGTCCCGCACAGCTACATCCATAACAGTGATCCGGTAAATGTTCATAAGAGACATGGAGTAGCGTTCATACCTGCGACTCCGATAGCCGGAACCAAACTTTGCTCTGCAGAGGAAGTCGGATATCTGCTCGGATTCGGATCCGCATAAAATCTCCCCAGCATCGTCCCGACCCGTCCACATCCACTGCCTGACAGGTACCCAGGGCACTTCCGATCAGAAATCCCACCTCTCTGTTCCAGGCCCCTACCGGTAAGTTGGAGACCCTAGCCCATACCGAGAAGTGGTGGAAACTCAGCTCGCTCACCTGCATGTGAGCCCGCAAGTCTGTAAAGAGAACCAGGGATTCCCAAAACGCCCATGGTTCCCCAGCCAAGACCCGCGCTCGCTCCCGCGCCGTGCGGAAGAAAAATCCAACCAGACCCCCTTCTAGGGGTCGAGCCTCCACCTTCATCCCCCACAAGTCTTTCAGCCTGTCCACCAGGGATTTCCAGAAGAATCGCTTCGATGTTAGGACCTTGGCTGCGAGTGCAAACTGGAATTGCCCTCCTGCCTTAGCGATATCCCCAGTTGGGATGACTACTTCCTTGATACAGAGCGAGGAAAGCCGCTGACCCAACTCCGGCATCCCCCCCCCCCATACACCCATCAGCCTCCCCGGGGAATATCTCACGATCACCCGGATCCGACCGGTCGTCCGGTCGACGGGCTTGGGCCCTCGTTTCCAGCCCCGCCCCTCCAGCTCCAGCCCGTCCCGACCCATACCGGGCCGCCCACCTTTCCACATCACCCAGACCAGATGGCCCGTTTATACCGCCCCGACCCGCTCGAGGGATCCAGTTTTCCTGACCCAAGCCTGCCCGACGCGCATCTCCCATGAACGTCCCCCCTCGGCCCAGCCCAACATGCTGCTCCCTGCCCGCCCCCATCTCGCTAGGGTTATCCCCTACCTCGATCACCGCCTTTCCCTTCCGTCGCCGACGTTCCTGCGCCTCCGTCTGCGTCTCCTCCGAGCCCGACGGAGCCCGAGCCGGCACCCAACTCTCTATCCCAACAGCATGCAGTACCCTCGCCGGCCGGAAGTGCGATCCCCGGCGAGCCCTAATGTGCAGACCCCTCGCCGGACCCCTGCTCGACCACAACTCCGCCCCGGCACGACTCTCCCCTTCACGATTCACCTCGCCCGATCCCCGGACCGAAAAGAAGACCAGATCCTGCATCGGAGCCACTCTCATCCACGACGCCACCAGCGTGGACTCGACATCTCCGGCCCCGGTCTCCTCTCCATCGCCCGACGACAACGGTATGACCTGCACCGCTGCTGGACCCAATATCACCGTCTCCTCCGCGCGAACAGGGACCCCTTCCTCCGCACCCCACCCCGCCTCCCCGGTCGCGCCTCCTCCAGCCGCGCCAGTCTCCGCCTCGCACACAGCCGGCAGAAGCTCCTCCGGCTCGTCCCACAGCGCCGTGTCAATAGAGAGAGAGGAAAGCTTCGAGTTCTCCATCGCCTCCAACAAAAAAAATCAAGCCTAGGGTTTCGTAGAGAACAAAAACGCAGAGGCGGCTACGTCACGAAAAATAGTTAGTTAGCGAGAGTTATGTGTCATTTTCCTTTTTTTTTTGAGGAATTACTAGAACATATGATTCGATATATTGATTAGCATGCGTATGTAAATATAAATTGATTTTAGTCTAATTGAAACAGTGAGAACATTAACTCAATACATCGATTAATATGTGTAAACGTATGTATGTTTATAGTAGTTATGATGAATATTGTTAGAATTTAGGGATTAAACAACTAATAAACCCTAAATCATATTTCTATAAAAGATTTGTTGAATTAAAAGGAACACACAAATAAATAACAGCGGAATTGTTACTTACTTGATGCCATTGATGAACGATGAACGAAGAATCTCCAAGTTGTATTTTGGTCTTCCAATAAAGTAGACGCTCTCTAATTTGGTTATTCTCTCAGATGGGGGTGAAACAGAATAAGAGATAACACGTCTATTTATTGGGGACCATAACCACCACAACCCTAATTAGGTTTCCAAGTTTATATAATTTGTTATTCGGCCCCTCAACAATTAACAAATTATGAATCCGGTATCTACACATTAAATACCATGATAATATATATATGATACCTATGATACAATAATTTAAATTGGTCACTTTAATTTGTATCCACCTTTATGATAACATGTACATTAAATTACATATGTGCCCAATAGGATTTTAATCCAACAATCTCCCACTTGGACAACATATGTTTTTTCCCGACAAATGTACAACCTTATGAGCTCAAAATTGTTATCACATAATAGGTATCATGTAACAATCTTGTCCATCAACCATACTCATATAGAACCAAAGCAGCAGTCGTCAAATTACTGATGACTAAACCATCAATGATCACGTATACAAATATAGCCAAATGACATAGATCAATCATGGATGTGTAGCATGAAAATAACATGCAATGTGATCCGACATGTCTATTTCCAACTGGTCCTCCTTAAACTTAAGTGAGGTCAATAACCAAAATAGAATGCATGAACTGAATACTTTATTTCTGATCAGAATATATCCAAATACTTTAACTTTAAACATAAAGCAATCAAAATACAAACTCCCACTAAACCAAAATATCCTCAAGTGATATAACACTCATATGAGCAGTGTGCTCATGAAAGACCTTGGGTGGTAAACCTTTTGTGAGGGGATCCGCTATCATGGAGTTTGTCCCAATATGCTTTATGGATATTTGTCCATTTTGCACTCTTTCTTTCACAATAAGGAACTTTATGTCTATATGTTTAGACTTTGATGAGCTCATGTTGTTGTTGGAATATAAAACTGCTGAGTTATTGTCACAAAATATCTTTAGTGGTCTTTCAACATTTTTCAAAATGCGCAGCCCAGTGAAAAAGTTTCGCAGCCATATTCCATGGTTTGATGCCTCATAGCATGCTACAAATTCTGCTGCCATAGTTGAAGAAGCTACTAGTGTTTGTTTAACACTTTTCCAAGATATAGCTCCTCCAGCCAATAAGTAAATGTAACCTGATGTAGACTTTCTGCTATCTTGGCACCCAGCGAAATCAGAATCTGAATACCCAATAACCTCCAAGCGATCTGATTTCCTGTAAGTGAGCATGTAATGCTTTGTCCTCTTTAGATATCTCATAACCCTCTTGGCTGCTATCCAATGGTCCATACCAGGGTTGCTTAGATATCTGCCTAACATCCCAACAATATACGCTATATCCGGACGCGTACATACTTGAGCATACATTAGACTCCCAACAGCTGATGCATAAGGAATCTCTTGCATTTTCTGAATCTCAAGGTTATCTTCAGGACATTGTGCAAGACAGAATTTGTCTCCTTTAGCCACATGGGTGTCACCTGGTTTACAACCTTCCATGCCAAACCTTTTAAGTACCTTATCGATGTAGCTCTTTTGTGATAATCCAAGAACGCCTCGAGATCGATCTCGGTGTATCTGGATTCCTAAAACAAAAGAGGCGTCCCCAAGATCTTTCATCTCAAAATGAGCAGATAGAAATTTCTTGGTTTCGTGCAATAGCCCTACATCATTAGTGGCAAGTAATATGTCATCGACATACAAAACCAGGAACATATACTTACTCCCACTGAACTTGTGATACACACAATCATCAACCATATTTGTCTCAAAACCGAACGAGAAAATTACTTTGTGAAATTTGTGGTACCATTGACGGGAAGCTTGCTTGAGTCCATAGATGGATTTCTTTAATTTACAAACCATTTTCTTTGGGTCATCGAACTCAAAGTTTTCTGGTTGTACCATATACATTGTTTCTTCAATGTCACCATTGAGAAACGCAGTCTTAACATCCATCTGATGCAACTCAAGATCAAGATGAGCGACAAGTGCCATAATTATCCTGAAAGAGTCTTTCGATGAAACCGGAGAGAAAGTCTCTGTAAAGTCAATGCCTTCCTTTTGAGTATAGCCTTTAGCTACAAGACGTGCCTTATACTTTTCCACATTACCATTTCCATCCCTCTTGGTTTTAAAAATCCATTTACAACCAATTGGTTTCGTACCTTCAGGTAATGGGACAAGTTCCCAAACTTTATTGTCTTGCATAGACTTATACTCTTCTTGCATGGCATCAATCCATTTTAGAGAGTTTGAACTTTTCATGGCTTGAGGAAAGTTGATTGGATCATCTTCCCTTATTCCATCCTCGTGTTCTTGGAGAAATATGACATAATCATCTGGAATAGCACTTCTCCTCTCTCTTGTGGATCTCCTTAGTGGCACATGTTCTTGAGGTAGTTGAATTTGTTCTTCTGGAACAACTATTTCAGCCTGAATGGGGAGTTGTTCAACATTGTCTTGTTGAGGCTCCGGATTCACTTCTTGATCAATGACAGGTGTATGATCCTGAACATTATCAAAAGTGATAATAGGAATTGAGTTTGACGTCATTTCCTCCTCAAAGACAATGTTTCTAGCCTTATTTCTCCCCCCAAATTCAACATCCTCAAAAAATGTTGCAGTTCCCGCCTCAAAAATGTTTTTATTTATGGGATCATAAAACTTATAGCCTCTAGAGTGCTCAGAATAACCAATAAAGTAGCTGCTTACAGTTTTGGAGTCCAATTTCTTTTCTTGCGGCCTGCAAGGCATTGCCTCGGCTGGACATCCACATATATGAAAATGCTTTAAACTAGGCTTTCGGCCTGTCCAAAGCTCATAAGGTGTTTTTGCAACTGCTTTACTTGGTACTCTGTTTAGAATATAAGCTGCTGTCTTTAGTGCTTCTCCCTAGAGAGACTCGGGTAAGGTAGAATGAGCAATCATACTCCTTACCATGTCCTTAAGAGTCCTATTTATTCTTTCAGCTACACCATTCATGCTAGGTGATCTAGGCATGATGTACTGCGGAACGATACCACATTCCTCTAGGAATTTAACAAATAGACTTGGACGTTGTTCTCCTGAGCCATCATACCTACCATAGTACTCACCACCACGATCAGATCTGACTTTCTTAATTCTGAGGTTGAGTTGATTCTCAACCTCAGCCTTATAAGCTTTGAACACGTCCAAAGACTGAGATTTTTCATGAATGAGATATAGGTACCCAAAACGTGAGTAATCGTCTATGAATGTTATGAAATATTGTTGACCATTCCAAGAAGCTGTAGGGAATGGCCCACAAATATCCGTATGAATCAATTCTAAGACACCTGATGATCTGTTGGCACCTAATCTCTTTGTTTTGGTCTGTTTTCCCTTGATGCAATCAACACAAACTTCAAAATCTGTGAAGTCGAGTGATTCCAGAATTCCATCAGACACAAGACGTTCCATTCTACCTTTTGAGATATGACCCAAGCGCTTATGCCATAATGATGATGAAATTTCCTTATTTAATTTGCATTTAGTGCCCCGTGATTCCACATGCAAGGCTTCATTGTAAGATGCAATCGTTTCCAACAAGTAAAGGTTGTCATAAGCACTTAAATAACCGGTCCCGATAACATTTGAATCAAAAGACACACTTAACTTACTGTTTCCAAATGAACAAAAATATCCCAACTTGTCCATTAAAGGAACAGAAACCAAATTCCGTCTGAAAGACGGTACCACAAAAGTGTCTTTTAAATCCAAATAGAAACCGGTTGTCAACAACAACCTAAAATGTCCAATTGCTTGCACCTCCACCGATTTTCCATCGCCCACATAGATGTTTCTTTCAACATCACTTGGCTTTCGGTGACTCAGACAACCTTGCATAGAAACACTTATGTGGGTAGTGGCAGCCGAATCCATCCACCAAGTGTTTCTAGGCACTGAAGCTAAATTAACCTCAGAACAGACCAAAGAAAAATTCTCACTTTTCTTTGCAGCTTGAAACTGAACTTTATCGTTTTCAGCAAAACGATGTTCGATTTCGTCAAGGAAATCTTTGGCCTTAATAATCCTTTCGGATTCCTTTCCTCTAAAGGCTTCTGGAATAGTGTGTTTCATTATCATGAGACACATGCGGTTTGAACGTTCCCACCTCTCAAAATACCCTTTCTCATCATATGAGCCTTTTGTAGTGAGAAGTGTAGATTGTTCTCCCCTTAACGCAAGGTCCATATTCATGAAACCAAGCACTATTTCTAAATGTCCTTTCCAATCCTTAAAATTTGTACCATTAAACATAGGTATAGAATCGATGTTAGCAGATATCGACACAGCAGAATAATTGTCTGAAATGTAACAAAGCAAGTAAAACAAGTTCACGTCAAAATCCTGAGTAAACAATAAATTCAAAATAATGGTGACTCCCATCTCAAGATACCAAACGCTACATTAATGTCTAGCCTTTGGGCATATCAACATTAACAGCAAACGGTACTCTTGGTGCAGTAATCAAACATTGACAATAAAAATATGCCAAACAAACACCTATCTTTGGACCAGTGCATTGCTCACATAAAAATTGCTCACATTGAACACCTTATAATTGTCACACATTTATCACCGCAGTTGTCATATGAAATTCGGCCAAATATTAACTCGCCTTTGGGTCCGTTAATAAACGCATGAATAACAAAGACAAACAAATTCATCTTGATATTTTAATTAAACTAATCTACACAAAAGAGGTCACTTTGGCGACATTATGCTTCAATTAATTTACAAAATACCAGACATCACCAAAATATGACTTTAATCGTTTCCGAAAAATTGAATTCGTACAATCATAATTATGCCGAACTAAGACTTTATATGATTATACTAAGAGCTAAATATATACACATCCAGTATATATATATAACTTTATAATATATAAAAAAAACATACCAAAGTATGTCTACCATGAATTCAAAACTCATGTAACCGAATATTACACTCAATGCAATCAATGACAATTAACATTATCATTCAATGTTTGATTTCATAATAAATATAAAATCATGCCTTATATAAAACTTCAAAAGATATCCATCAACCACGTGACCTTTAATTAACCACTTTGATTGAAGATTAACATGTCAGAGACATAATACTCCATATTCTAACCAATTATATTATATATAAGGCTATGGCTCAGTGACTTGAATCTATACAATGAACTAATACCAAATTAATTCATTCCCAAAGTACAAGTACAGGCACCCGTATAAGACAAGAAAGAAAAAAAAATTAAATCCTTTTTTCTTTTTTTTTCTTTTTTTTTTAATTCAAACCAATGTGCGGAGACTTCAACAAACATACTTAATACTCACGAAACAGTATTAGATTTCAGAGAAAGGTCCCACAAAAAATCGGCATCACTTATTCAATAACAATGATTTGAGTATGAACACAGTACCAGTTTCACTCAGCAGAGTTCCAAAGCATCGACCATCGATATAATATTCACGAAACAAATCACCAAAACATATTTCATGAATCAAAATATCTTATTCACAATTAACCCAACAAAGAAGGCTCTGATACCACTTGTTAGAATTTAGGGATTAAACAACTAATAAACCCTAAATCATATTTCTATAAAAGCTTTGTTGAATTAAAAGGAACACACAAATAAATAACAGCGGAATTGTTACTTACTTGATGTCATTGATGAACGATGAACGAAGAATCTCCAAGTTGTATTTTGGTCTTCCAATAAAGTAGACGCTCTCTAATTTGGTTATTCTCTCAGATGGGGGTGAAACAGAATAAGAGATAACACGTCTATTTATTGGGGACCATAACCACCACAACCCTAATTAGGTTTCCAAGTTTATATAATTTGTTATTCGGCCCCTCAACAATTAACAAATTATGAATCCGGTATCTACACATTAAATATCATGATAATATATATATGATACCTATGATACAATACTTTAAATTTGTCACTTTAATTTGTATCCACCTTTATGATAACATGTACATTAAATTACATATGTGCCCAATAGGATTTTAATCCAACAAATATAACATATTTGAAAGTCAATTGATTGTCCGTCAATCCTCTGAACCCTAAAATTTAAATCTTTTTTCAAAAAATATATATTATTTATGGATAAGAGTGAGGAGAGAGAAAATACTAACAAAAAATATGGGTAAACAAACCATTATGTCCTCAATTAAAAATAGGAGAGTCCCCCATTGCATTTCAAAAGATTTGAACATGAGGTTGGTAAGTGTAGGGTGAAGGAATGAAGGCAATATGGGTTGGTTTGGGTCTAATAGTAATAGCAATTGAATGCAAGGGTTGGTAGATTAATGTTTGGTTGGTTGGTGTAAGACTGTTGTACTATGCACATTTGTTGTAGTTCCTTCACACTTAATATTATTACTATTGTTGTTGATGCGAACAAGGAAGAGATAGGTTTTACCAACCACCCCAATCTTCATGCTTTCTCCTCCTCTCACTGCTTATCCATTTGCTCTACTCTTTGGGCACGATTATACAACATCCTTTTATGGAAAAGACGAAACTCTATGATAAAGAAGAAAACAAGGTAAATAAATAGCTACGATCCGGTAATGTGTCTCATGGATCGACTAACTAGCTATATGAAGGCTCACATGGGTTAGCATGTGGTGAATACTTCTTCACATCTCATCTTTGCTTGAGGTCACAGATTCGAATTCCGGTGGATTAGATTAGGCTAAAATAGGATTTTCCTGTATTTCTCTTTGTTAAAAAAAAATCGGGAAGTTTACAAAAATAAATACTTAAAGAACATATGTCACTTCTCAAATTTTCAGGTTTTTCTAAAAAAATGAGTTTTTCTCATAATTTTCAACGGATATTAATGAAAAATATTGATACAAAACGAAAACTTATAGTTATAACACGACTTAAAATTAATATTCAAAAGATTAATTTAATAAAACGTTAAATGGAACATGATAACATCATAAACGGATTACAAAATAAGGATGATGATATTAATTTCTATTTTTTAAAACATAATCTATAATTTTATTGATTAACAATAAATGGTAACATAATTAATAACAAAAAGAAGAGAAACAAACAAACCTCGAGCTTGTTTGAGACATTAACCATTTGACTAAATGTCCGATTTTTTTAGTCGAATTCAAAAAGAATGTATTTATTATTGGGTTAATTGTTGAAACTTACCCTTATGTATTGGTCACGAACACTATGCTACCCTCCTTTTCAAAATGATATTTGCGGTATCTTATCTATTGGTCGCGCGATTACGTTAGGAAAAATAGACGGTAAAATTCCGTTTTTTCCATTCCGTTAGTCATATGACCTCAAGTGTCATACAATGGATGGTAAAATGACGTTTTTTCCTTCATTATTTGACTTTTATACATTTTATAAGGAACATTATCATTGCACCCTCGTTGTTGTTCCTTATAAAATATATAGAGGTCAAATACTTAAAGGAAAAAAAACGTCATTTTACCATCCATTATATGACACTTGAGATCATATGACTAACGGAATGGAAAAAACGACATTTTACCGTCTATTTTTCCTAACGTAATCGTGTGACCAATAGATAAAATACCGCAAATATCATTTTGAAAAAGAGGATAGCATAATGTTCGTGACCAATATATAAGAATAAGTTTCAACAACTAACCCTTTATTTTTCAATAAAGCATGATATTCTCACTGTTTATATTTTTTTCTGGCTCAACTTAATAAGTATCTTTGAAACCTATCCCATCAAGTTTATTTAAACTGAAAAGAAGAGTGAGTAGCTAGATAGCTAGTGGTAGGAAGAAAGAACCCTAGTGAAGATCCGGTAGGTAGGGGCTGATAGAGCTCATATTTATTTCCTGGAATTATGGGCACTCTCCATTTGACTAATTATAAACTCAACATTAAGCGGAGAGGTAAGAGACCGTATAACAATCTAATTCATCAGTCACCAACAGGCAACAACTATATATAATGTTCATAATTTTGTTTGATTGCTCAATTACTCATAAGCTTTAGCCAAACCCTACTAGAAAAAAAAAACATAAACCAGCATTGGTATATTTTGTTTTATATTTTTTTTAATGATATGAGGTAATATATTAATTAAAAAAATGTCCAACCCAAAATAGACAGAAATCAATAGTATAATAAACAAAAATCAAATAACCGAATAAAAGGTCTTAACATTATGGGACTAAGCGGAAAAGAAAAATGATCAAGAAACCGATATACTAGGCACTCAATAACTAACATTGCGGTAGCGTCCGAAGACATCGATACAGTACTAAACTGTGAGCTAGGGCAGAGCCGGTCCATTACCGGAGGGGTACTATGATGGACTTAGAACTCTCCCAGGGTACCAGCGTGCGCCGTCCTCCCTGAAATGATAAAGTAGGGCTCCAAAAAACGTGAGAATGCTGACCTCCAAAATGGTAGGAGAGTGTCGTGCCAGGACTTGGTGGAACCACTGTCACCTTACGTTTATTAGGGCGGTGTTGCTGACCAACCCCTAGTGGACCACGAACTCTTCATTGGGCGAGGTGAGGGTGCCTGTAGCCCCCCGCCGTTGATCTAGACGCCCGCCTCGGATCACTCTGAAGTGGTTCTTGGACGGGGAAAGGTCCCTGACCCATATGGCCCCGACTGAAGTCCGCTTTGTACTTGTCTTGCACTTGATGTCCCCCTATGGCCCGACCCGCCACAAAGCGTCTCGTCACTCAAGCCCATCAGGCTTTTCTCCTTTCCTCCAATAGTAGGCCCATCTCGAGCCGACCCTAATGTCTCCTGGGTTTCGTCACAAAATCTGAAACCCTAGAGGAGTTTTTCGGGTATGAGTGCCGTCAGATTGGAGCTGTCCCTGCCGCCGTAGTCTCTTCACCAATCGGATGAGTTCCAGTCTCCTCTGCCTGATGTGGTTCCACCAGGTAGAAATCCTCGTTGCACCCACTCCGTCCCTACTTGAACTCTGAGAGACCAGTCCCCCCGCGAATCGTTAGGTTTGTGTCCCCTTCCTCCGACTCCTCCTCCCCCATCAATCTCCAATCACGGCTACCACATATGCTCCCCGAGAATCCCGAACTGGGAGCCCGATTTTTTTGAGGAATGAAAGGGAACTCAAGAAGAAGAGGTCGACGGAGGAGATGAAGTCTGTGATTGGCGGGAATATCGGGTTCCTGGTCCTATCGTCGGGAGAATTCGAGCGATACCCCATGGTCTATCCAGGAAAACTCCCTGACGCAGTCGACCGCCTCCCGCCCATGGAATCATGGAGGGGCCTTGTCCCACCACTGCTATGACGAAGAACACCAAACCCATCCCCTCCAGCCCATGGTGGATATAGAGAACGAGTGGGAGAGGTCACATGGCACATATTCAAAGAGAAGGCTGTTGGAGAAGACCCGCCAGTCATCGTCGTTGCCGCCCCTTCTCTTACCACAATTCGAATGTTGAAAGTGATCATCGCCGCAACAAACCCTAAATCTCCCAGAAAAGAGAGAAGTCAACTAGCACTTGTTTGGATCCTAATCATATCAAATGTTTACTTTTTGTTTTATATATTTATGAAGACTAAAATCCAATAATTCAAATGCTAATCATTTTAATACATATTACATGGTTAATATATATATATAGTACCGGTCCATGATAAACACCATGAAGGGGAAGAAGCACCACAAAAAAAATAATATTAATAACAAGAAATTCAATAATTATATATCTAGTATAGAGGAGAAATCTATTGAGAACCACTCTTAACATAGGAACCGTGAGAACCAATCCTAGCCATTATCACCTATGATTCAACACTCATCAAAATGTCACATCATCACCCCAATCCAACCCTCATCCACGCCAATTTCATATATTCTCACACAAGCAAGGACATAATTGTAATAGCATGGTGCCATGTGGACAAGTGTCCATTTTTTTTCTTCACCAATTCACTAATTTAATATTTCCCGATTCGTTCGAACTCCGATTAACTTCAAACTTGCGCCAATATTTTTCTTTTTTCAAGGGCTTTAAATCAAGATCACTCATGAATATATTTTGAAGCACGAAAATAAAAATTTATATCAAGGTGATAAAAATAATGTTGAGCGTTGATAAATGTTCACTAATAAATGTTTTATATCGGAGTACCAAACTAGTGTTAAATGTTGATAAAAAAACATGTAATGAGGTGATAAAAACCATTTTCATTGTTGATAATAAGTGTGATACACTAGAGTTTAATGTTGATAAAAAAAACTTGTGATGGGGTGATAAAAAACACGTAATTCAATGATAAATCTAGTGTTTAGTGTTGATAAAACTGGTGTTCATATAAAGCCCGTGATGAGATGATAAAAATCATGATCAGTTTTGGAGAATGGGGTGATAAAACCATTGTAAAATGTTGATAAAACCAGAGTAAAGTGTTGATAAACCTAGAGCAAAGTGTTGATAAAAATTACTCATATATAATTTCTTTAAAAACCAGCCCCGAAATAATTTTTTTTCCATGCTTCAAAAAAACATGTGATGGGGGTGATAAAACACACGTAATTTGAATGATAAACCTAGTGTTTAGTGTTGATAAAACTAGTGTTCATAAAAAGCACGCGATGAGGTGATAAAATCATGATCAGTTTTGGAAAATGAGGTGATAAAACCAGTGTAAAGTGTTGATAAAACCAATGTAAAAGTGTTGATAAATCCAGAGCAACGTGTTGATAAAAATTACCCAGATTTTTTTTACAAAAAAAACAACCTCGAAATAATTTTTTTTTCGTGCTTCAAAATATATTCATGACTGATCTTGAATGAAAGCCCTTAAAAAAACAAAACTAATGGCGCAAGTTTGAAGCCAATCAGAGTTCAAACGAAGCGGGAAAAATTAAATTAGTGACTTGGTTAAAAAAAATATATGATAGTTTTACTAAAAAGCCCTTACCAGTAACTAAAAAGTGCTGTTTTTTTGCAGTCAACAAGTCAACTACTCAAATGCATCTCATCCATCCATTCTTAAAATTAATGACTTAGATTGGTTCTCGCGGTTCCTACGTTAAAACATGGTTTTCACCAGATTTCTCCTCATCTAGTATATTCTCAAGATATAATAGCGCTTCCTCATACATTCATAAATATATTAAATTCATTTCATCTCCATGCTTCTGTAGTCCAAAACAGTAGTTTTACTGGTCTTCAACCCTAAGAAGTCATAAGCAGCCGGTGTGGGTGGTGAACTATGATCTATCCCAATATTACTGCAACTGCCACTATTCTCGTGGTTTTTTCGTAATAACTCGAAACCACCACCACCACCTGCCTCCTGCTGGCTCGGAGGGCTTATCCTGAGGTCAAGATTGAGTTGTAGAGCGGCAACACCGCTAGTCTCCGCGAAAGATATGACAGTGGAGAGATCCGGGTCGTTGAGCGGCCGATGTGTCGCCGGGTCGATCCCCCGGTTCAAAAGCTTCCTTCTGATGTGGGTGTTCCAGTAATTTTTTATCTCATTGTCGGTCCTGCCGGGCAATCTTCCGGCTATAATGGACCACCTGTTTATATATTATATATATGGGTCAGATGAGAACAATAACAATACATATGTGTATAGTATTTAAGAAGAGAGTATGTTAGTATACTTGTTGCCTAAGAGGGCATGGAGCTTGATGATGAGCTCGTCCTCGTCGTCGGAGAAATTTCCGCGCTTGAGGTCGGGGCGGAGGTAGTTGATCCAGCGGAGGCGGCAGCTCTTGCCGCAGCGGAGGAGGCCGGCGGCTTTGGGGAGGCTCCGCCAGCATCCCTCGCCGTGAGCCCGGATGTAAGCGGTGAGCCGGTCGTCTTCATCCTTGGCCCATGCTCCTTTGTTTGTGTGGGCTTTCTCACAACATGGAGACCTTCCCATTTATATTTTATAGATATATCAACTCCTGGTCGTCTTCGTCGGAGCCTTTTCTGATTTCGGTGTTGCGATTGGCCGGCGCTTTCAGAGGATGTGGCGATTTATTTTATATAGGCTTTTGACTATTGATGAGGCCATGAATAAAAGTGAGATATATATATATATGAATAATTTGCTTCTAGATGTGAGTTGGTGAGATAGGTAAGAGGGAGTGGATGGGGGTGCCTCCCTGATTTTTTATTTTCTTTTTTTCTTTTTTGTTTTTAGGAACATAATATTTATTATAAACCAATCTTAATTGATTACGGTAATAAGATATACGAATCAATCTATTATAAAATTAATTTGACGGATTTTTGACATCCACATCGACAAAAGATGGGGTTTTTTTTTTTGAGAATGAATGATTGATATTATAAATAGCGAGTGTTTACAAAGAAAAATAGCAATAAAACACTGGAAAAAAAATGAAATGAAATGAGTTCATGTGATAGAGGATACTTGGACAAAAAAATTAAAACACTGAAGTCATCGACTACCTCCTGAAAGCACATGGAAAGTGATACTGCAGTAGCGTCTGACAACACTGATACAGCTAATCCAGACTGCGAGGCAATGGTGTCTTGAGCCCCCCGCCGCTGTATATGTTGCGCCTAAAAAACCTTTTTGGGCCAAGATAGACCCATAAAACCATCTAGGCCGAAAATCACCACAATTTCACTCAGGCTCATTGCCTTTTTGGTTATTGGTTGTACGGATCGGATCATCTGGCCATGAGGGTCTACCATCCGGGCAAGGCGAACGTCGCCGCCGATGCCCTGAGTAGGAAGTCGACTCACTGCCTTGCCGGGATATCAGTCCGGGAGTGGGATATGATGGAGGAGCTGAGCACGTTTGGACTCGAGCTCGATGAGATCACCGATGGCGTGACCATGTGTTCGTTGGTGGCGCAGCCCACACTAGTTGCCCGTGTGCTGGAGGCACAGGCCGGGGATGCCGAGACGACAGAGATCCGGGAAAGGATTAACAACGGTGTTGACACTGAGGGCTGGGAACAGGGTGTTGATCTGGGTCTGCGATACCGAGGAGGGTTGTTTGTGTCACGTGGTTGTAGAGATGATGTGTTGAGAGAGTCTCATCAGTCCCTTCTTGCTGTGCACCCGGGTGGCACCAAGATGTATCGGGATATCAGACGATAGTTCTGGTGGAGCGGGATGCATAGAGCAGTTGCAGAGTTCATTTCGAGATGCCTTACTTGTCAGCAATTGAAGGCCGAGCATCAGCATCCCGCTGGCTTGCTACAGCCACTGCCGATTGCGGAGTGGAAATGGGAGCACGTCACGATAGACTTCATGAGTGGCTTACCGAGGTCGCCGAGAGGGCACGACGCAGTTTGGGTGGTGGTCGGCCGACTGACCAAGTCGGCACACTTCTTAGCTATGAGGATGACGGATACGGTTGACACTTTGAGCCGTTTGTACGTTCGGGAGATCATCCGTCTTCATGGGGTGCCAGTGTCGGTTGTGTCCGACAGGGATCCTCGATTCACCTCCAGGTTTTGGGAGAGCTTGCAGAGAGCGTTGGGGACCGAGGTCTTGCTTAGTACAGCGTATCACCTACAAACCGACGGTCAGTCAGAGCGCACTATCCAGATACTGGAGGATATGCTGCGAGCATGTGTGCTGGACTTTCGAGGGTCATGGGAGGACCACTTTCCATTGGCCGAGTTTTCCTACAACAACAACTTCCAGGCCAGTATTGGGATGGCACCGTTTGAGGCGTTGTATGATAGGCCGTGCAGATCGCCTTTGTGTTGGGCAGAGGTGGGAGACCGAAGTCAACTTGGTCCGGAGCTTGTCCGGGAGACGACCGAGAAGGTCGCACTGATTTGGGATCGGTTGAGGAATGCGCAGAGCCGACAGAAGAGTTATGTAGATAGACGGCGCCGGCCTCTTGAGTTTACGGTTGGCGATCATGTATTTCTGAGGGTGAGCCCGAAGAAGGGTCTATTGCGGTTCAACCGCAGAGGAGGCCAGTTGGCCCCGCGGTTTATCGGACCTTTTTAGGTTCTGGGCAGAGTTGGAGCCGTCGCTTATCGCCTTGCATTGTGATAGAGTGGATGGACATCGAGGTAGCTGAGGATGTTTTGTATGAGGAGTAGTCAGTCAGGATTCTGGATACGCGAGAGCAGGTCTTACGTGGCAAGACCATCCCACTGGTACGGGTGCAGTGGAAGCACCACGGAGCAGAGTCGACCTGGGAGCGCAAGGATGAAGTTCGTGCGAAGTACCCCAGCCTGTTCGACCCTTAAGGTACGTCCGTTTTAAATTTCGAGGACGAAATTCTTTTAAGGGGGGTAGATTGTAAGAACCGCCCCCGGTCGATCCTGGTCGAACCGGAGGTTTTAAGCGAAAGTTGACTTTTTACCGAAAAAGTTGATTGATGACTCCGGGAGTCATTCGGGACCTTTCCGGGGTCCAAAAAAAGATTATCCGTCGTTACGGTTAGCTTAGTTGGGCCGTTTCCTTTCAAATGACTGTAATATCAAGAAAAGTCAACCCAGGGTCGTTTTCGGTCAAACGCGGTCCGATTCGAGATTAAACCTAATTAATTAATTGAGCTGGAATTATTTGAGCTAGGAGTGGTCCCCACATGGACATGTGTCCATGTTATCTTCGAAGGAAGAAATGGATGCATTTTGACCCTTTTACCCTTGATGGTTGAACTTGAGGAGAGATAACGCAAATGGGTAGTTTGAGGATCCTTCTCTCTAGGTTTAAGACACCAATTGGACCCATTTCAGCCCATTTTTTCACTAGTGGCCGAAATTTTCAAGGGAGGAGAGAGAGAGGAGCTCCCATGAAAGCTTGAGGAAGAAGAAAGGAAAAAGAATGGACTTTTTGCTCATCTCTACATCAAAACTTCGTAAAAACTCCATTTCCTTCATCTATTCTTCATTACCAAGGTAATCATCCAAACCATTTTCGTTTTGGTTGAGTTTGATTAATGGGTTTTGGTAGAAAAATGCTAGAAATGGTTAATTTTAAGGTTGTGGATGTTAGATGATGTTTTTGTGGATGGAAGTGAAGTTGGATGTTGGAAATCAATTGATTTGAGTAGTTTTGATGAAACACATTGAGGGTGTTGAAGTATTGGGGATTGTTGGGTATGTTTTGGAGATTTATGAGTTCATCAATGGAGGTTTGGTGCAGAAACTCGTGGAAAACGAAGGTGGGGAAGAAGAAGGGGTCTGCCCAGATCTGACACGGAACGGGGCACGAAGAGGGCCAGGTTCCGGCACGGAATACCGCACGGACCGGGCTAGGTTCCGGCACGGAACGCCGCACGGACCGTGCCTGGTCCCGGGCCGGCGTGCCGCACGGACCGTGCCTGGTTCCGAGCCGGTCTGTGGCACGGACCGGGTCGGGTTCCGGGCCGGTGTGCTGCGTGGGCCGGGTCGGTTTCCGGGCCTGTGGGCCACCCGAACTGGGCCTCATTCCGGCCCATTTTCCGAGGATCGATGACCTGTTCGATCAGCTGAGAGGAGCGAAGTGCTTCTCGAAGATTGATCTACGATCCGGGTACTATCAATTGAGGGTTTGGGAGGAGGATGTGGAGAAGATCGCATTTCAGACTTGGTATGGACACTACGAGTTCCTGGTGATGCCGCTCGGGTTGACGAACGCGCCTCCAGCGTTCATGGACTTGATGAACGGTATCTTCCGACCCTATTTGGACCAGTTTGTCGTGGTGTTAGTAGACGATATTCTGATTTATTCGCCGAGTGAGGAGGCGCATGAGGAGCATCTGAGGACAGTTTTGACATTGTTGCGCACACACCAGTTGTACGGAAACCTGGAGAAGTGTGAGTTCTGGCTCGCCGAGGTGAAGTTCCTCGAACATGTTGTGCCCCGAGAGGGTATACTCGTCGATCCGGCGAAGATCGACGCGGTCTCGAAGTGGGCACGGCCCAAGAGTGTCTTCGAGATCCGTAGCTTCCTAGGCATGGCAGGGTACTATCGACGGTTCGTCTAGGACTTCTCACGTCTGGATGCGCCGATGACTGCCTTGACACGCAAGGGAGCCGAGTTCGTGTGGACGGATGAGTGTGAGCACTCCTTTTCCGAGCTGAAGGCTCGTTTGACTACCGCGCCCGTGTTGATAGTACCGGAGCGCGAGGTCGGTTATGATGTGTATTGTGATGCGTCCGGTGAAGGACTAGGGTGTGTTTTGATGCAGTCCGGGAAGGTAGTTGCATATAGCTCCAGACAGTTGAAGACATATGAGCGCAACTACACGACCCACGACTTAGAGTTGGCAGCAGTTGTCTTAGCGCTGAAGAGCTGGCGACACTACCTGTAAGGAGAGCGATTCCGGGTGTTTTCAGATCACAAGAGTCTCAAGTACATCTTCTCCCAGCGCGACTTGAACATGCGCCGGAGACGATGGATGGAGCTACTGGAGGAGTACGACTTCGAGCTACTCTACCATCCGGGCAAGGCGAACGTTGTCGCCGATGCCCTGAGTAGGAAGTCGACTCACTGCCTTGCCGGGATATCAGTCCGGGAGTGGGATATGATGGAGGAGCTGAGCACGTTTGGACTCGAGCTCGATGAGATCAGCGATGGCGTGGCCATGTGTTCGTTGGTGGTGCAGCCCACACTAGTTGCCCGTGTGCTGGAGGCACAGGTCGGGGATGCCGAGACGGAAGAGATTCTGGAGAGGATTTTCAGCGGTGTTGACACCGAGAGCTGGGAGTAGGGTGCTGATCTGGGTCTGCGATACCGAGGAGGGCTGTTTGTGCCACGTGGTTGTAGAGATGATGTGTTGAGAGAGTCTAATCACTCCAGTCTTGCTGTGCACCCGGGTGGGCACCAAGATGTATCGGGATATCAGACGACAGTTCTGGTGGAGCGGGATGCGTAGAGCAGTTGCAGAGTTCGTTTCGAGATGCCTTACTTGTCAGTAAGGGAAGGCCGAGCATCAGCGCCCCGCTGGCTTGCTACAGCCGCTACCAATCGTTTTATTTAATTATCTTTTTAATTAACGTCTCGAGTCCGGTCAAAACCGGATTCGGGTGCGTGACAATTTTGATGTCGAATTATTGGCTCTGGGCCATGAAGACGTTCGTCTTACTAGCATCTATGGTGAGGCACAACGGGACCGCCGACATTGGACTTGGGATTTATTGTGTCAGGTGCACCAACCAACCAAATCTAAATGGATTATCATGTGTGACTTTAATGGAGTTCTGGATCAAGAGGAGACAACGGGCGGAGGTACGAACCCCCAAAATCTGGATAATGTTTTTTTCCTGGTTATTGAGGAGCTTGACCTCATTGATTTTCGATGTCAAGTCATCAATATACATGGTTCCATAGTCGCAATCATAATTGCCGCATACAATCTAGACTAGACCGGATATTGATGTATATATCTTATTACTACTCAATACCGGACCTAGACTTCTGCAATATGGGCACTACTACCTTCGATCATTGGCGCATCTTTTTATGTCTAGCACGGAAGGTGGGTCATCGGGGTCCTCCTATATTTCGGTTTCAATTTCAGTGGATCCACGATCTGGAATGTGGGAAAGTGGTTGTAGAGGATTGGGATAAATTATCGTTAGAGCCGATCAAAGAGGTGATCCAGAAGGTGGGGTCTTCGTTGGATAAATGGGGGCGGTTTCATTTCAAAAAGAATGTGACCCACATTAAGTGGTATCAAAGGTGCATCGCGAAGCTTAATGGTCAGGTTGACCGGGTTGGGGTTCATCGGAGGGAAGCCATTCACATTCAATATGAAATGGCTTTGTGTATTCAAGAGGCTTTCTGGTGCCAGAGGGCTAAGCAGTATTGGCTAGCGGAGGGGGATAAAAATACGAAGTTCTTCCAAGCGGTCGCTTCCTACAGACGCCAGATTAACGCGATAGTGGCTTTGAAAAAGATGGTGGGGTAGGTAGTAACTTCGAAAACCAAGATGCAGGAGTTGATTATTTACTACTTTGGGCACCTCTTTACTACTACTTATCCGAATATGACTCAATTCCCAATTGATCTTCTCTCTTGGATAACGATCTCACACAATCATTCCCTCTTGGCTCCGGGAACTACTTGTGAAATCTGGACAGCAGTATTGCAGATGGGACATGATAAGTCATCAAGCCTGGATGGACTTAACCTGAGGTTTTATCAGCACTATTGGGCTCTGATAGTAGAAAAGGTCATCCTTTTTATCAAAAGAGTAATAGCTTCAAGGAGTTTTGACTCGGATCTCAATGATACCTCCATTAGTCTTATCCCCAAAAAAACCAGACCCGGATGTGATTACTGATTTGCATTAATTTCACTATGTAATGTTATATTTCGCATCTTGTCAAAAGTCATGGCCAATAGAATTCGACCTCTCATACCGTACGTGATTTTCGAATCCCAAGAGGCGTTTATCCCGAGGCGGTGCATTCAGGACAATGTCTTGGTCTCATTTGAAATAATTCATTATCCGCGTAGAAAGAGACAGGGCTCCGCGGGTTATATGGCACTGAAACTAAACATGAGTAAGGTCTATGACAGGGTCCAGTGGGACTATCTTTTGCATATCATGCGCAAACTTGGGTTTTCGGTGGAATGGGTTAAGCTTATATCTTGTTGTATGCGGACGGTACGATACTCAGTATTATCAAGGGGGTGGGAAACACCTTGGTTCACCCTATAATGTGATATCCATCAAGGGGATCCTTTATCCCCTTACCTTTTTCTATTATGTATGGAGGGATTGTTGCACTTGCATCAGAATGCACAGGAAGCCGAAGATATTCACGACGCCTGGGTCGCTAAAGGAGTCCCTAAGGTATCTCACATATTTTTTGTTGATGATTTTTACATATCTTGTACACTTCAAGTGGAGCACATAACATTCAGGCATACTAGGTGTCTTTGGTCAGCTTTCAGGCCATGTCCTAAATTTAGACAAGTCCTCCATATTTTACAATATAAACACACGGGACCATGTGCACCAAGAATGCTATGGGGTTCTCTCTATTTCTAAAACCTCAGCTACATCTATGTACCTTGTATTTCTTAACATGATCGAACGGAATCGAAACACGATCATGGCTTACTTAGGGGACCATATTTTCACGAGAATCAAGTCATAGGACTGAAAGCTCCTTTCATCGCCAGGAAGGGAAGTCATGATCCGTTTAGTCCTGACCTCGCTACTTGTATACATCATGTCGGTCTTCTGGGTTCTCCGTCGTATTATGGATCATATTCATACCGCGCTAGCCCGATTCTAGTGGGGAGGTAAATCAACTTGCCTTATTATTTGGCAATATTGGGATAATATATGTATACCAAAGGAATGTGGGGGTCGCATTCTGTCACATACACGATGTTAATACAACGCTCCTCGGTAAACAGGCTTGGGGCCTTATCGATCGCCCACAGTAGTGTCTCGGTCCTACAATCACGATACTTTCTAGACGCAGATTTCCTATATGCACATATTGGGTTGAACCCGAGCTTCGCATGGTCTAGTATCTTCTCGACACAGGCGTTGATCCGTAATGGCCTCTGGATTTCTATCGGAGATGGACGGGATACAAAGATATTGGGGATACCGTGGTTGATGGGTGCTACACCTGAAATCAAAACCTCCTCGACAGCTCTAGAAGGGGCTCATTTTTCTAATCTCAGAGTTCTGGGCTCCCGGTGTTGTGATGTCAATATCATTTGCCAATTATGTAACACTGTTGATCAAGATGACATTCTTTACGCCTCCATATCACGACGTTGTTGCATCGGGAGGATGGTGTCTACTCCGCGACTCCCTATCATGGTGATGATCGTCCTCTCCATGTTAGCCTCCTATACCGAGAGCGTACACACGGTCACAGCGGGAGGGGCTCTCGTTGGCCCAAATAACCAAACGACTATGGCGAGGTCTGCTATGTAGCCTCGCCAGGTCCAATGAGGCCACCAAACCTTGGGCTGTTTTTTAGGACTGACAGCCCTCTCCCCCTCCCCCCCCCCCTCCTCAACCCCTCCTCCTCTCTCTCTTTGGGTCCTCCACCATATCACGTGATCCCTTCCCGTACTGGGCGCGTTCCCCGTCAATTTAGTGATTTATTTGGGAAATCACATTGGTATTAAGGCTATAGTGGCCGGGTTCAGGTCTAGTCGGACATGGTTTTGGCTTTGATTTTTTGTCTTGTTCTAGGGTTATTTCACAGTTCAATTATTTTTTAGCAAGTATACTTTCTAGTCGTTTATTGTCTAAATCTAAGTGTTTGGTCACTCAAAAAACCCGACCACACCTTGGGTTTCTTGGAGGATTAGTTATAGTCAGTCTTCGATATACTACTTATTCCTCATTCTGTTTGATGGTTTCATATTAATAAAACTCGTTCATTTCGCTAAAACAATATTTAGATTTTTTGTAAATAAGACAAAAGAAATTTTACTCAGTAACCAGCGTTAAAGTCGTTACATAGATTTAGGTTCATAGATCGTGAGTTCCAGATTATAGTCCAGGACCCCACTATGAGGTAGGTGTGTCGACGCTTTGGACTCATATAATCAATATACTTGTATCATAGACAAGAAATAACACCAATAAGCATAAAACAAACACAATAATTTTGGAAGCATGTGATACCATTTATTCTGAAACCCAAAATATGTGTCGAGGAGCATTTTGGTAGTGCAAGTCACCGGGATCCTCTAAGATTCCCTTATCTGTGATGGAACTTGTTGCAGATGTAGTACGGATAACGGAGCATACTCTGTGAGATAATGTGTCGTCGATGCTTCTAAATGAACTAGATTGCTCTGACCTCAGAAGATCAGCGACGGACCAATCCCCAATGACGCTAGCCAAAATAGCCGCCCATTATGATCCATAGAATAAAAGACGGATGACGGAAGCCAAGAACATGTGTAGACGATATAAGCTAAACTTATTTGAGAGAGAGAGCTAGTTTTCGTTTTGTATTTTTTAACTAAATTTATGTTGATATAGGCTAAACTTAGTTGTATGTTATAAATAAACTTAGTTTTTGAAAACCTCTTCCATCTCCTTACCATGATGGTGGCGGATCTTCCTCCTTCGATGGTCCCTCCATATGTTCTCCCTATACCCTCAACTCAGCTTCATCTGTTCCTCTAGCACACTCATTCTTGAACCTAGTGTTATCACAATGTGGTCTCTACGATTCTGAGAACCACACACCACATTGTCTCACCATCCCTACGTTGGATACTACTGTTGAATATCTTCTATGTCTATCAAAGTGTGGAGAATAAGACATGGAAGTAGTACAGGCTCTCTACCGGTTCACCCAAATCGGTCTCCTGCTATCGGACACGCTTCGTACCTCGAAGATGCTGGGAATGGTGAAGCCAGTGCAGGGAAGAGTTCATTTCTCATCATCCGTAACATGGGATAGTAAGTCACGACCTTCTTCTTTGCTTTGACAAGGGAGAAGACTCAAATTCTTATGAGAGAACCGTGGACCTTTCATGGAATCCACTCATGTTAATAGACCTCTAAACCCACATGGAATCGGAGAATATTATGTTTCACCACATGAAGATATGGATTCCGTCCACACACCTTCTGGTGGGTTGTCGATACCGACTGTATGGAGAGTTCATCGTGAACAAGGTGGGGAATGTCTGAGGATTGCCCTAGGTCCCCAGGCACGTCGATGGAACAACTATATGAAGATCCTGACTCGGGTAGACGTTTATCGCCTCCTTGTCATGAAAAACTACATCGACGCCTCGTTGGGGTAATTCGAGAGGTTTCCAAGCATAATGCAAGCAGTCATGTGGGGACGAAGGTAATCATCCCATACATGAAGATGTATTGGCCTCGCCCGGATGCGGAACAATGAGGACGCGTGGGTGATATGAAAAACTTTAGCTAATAGAATATGGTCTCGTATAGGAGTCGAGGGCCACCTTCGGGTTTCGGGCTCCTGAGCTTCCAGAATGACAGATATACCTTTATTAACCCCTATCATGACTGGGCGGATAGCTTAGGAAGTGGTTGGGGAAAGAAAATCCTGACGAGCCTCCCTGAGGCACCTCCAAGTCAAACCTAGACAAATGACACATCCACCTGTATTACGGGGGTCACTGACCAGTTTCTACTCCCCAAGAGAGGAAGATCACTTGCTCGGCCTCTGTCCCTACTTGTGGTGCCCATAGAAGTCGGGGTAGGGGAGTGGTCAGGAATTACTACAACAAAGGCTTGAGGGAGGTCCAAACGCAACCCCAAGTTGGGGGTACACAAAGTTTGGAAGAATCGGGCTCGCGGGAAGGTTTCCTTAGAACTAGACCTAATAGAAAAGAGTAAGCGGGATTTCTCCAAGGGAGCCCCGACCTAGACATAGGTAATAGAGGCTCCTCCTACACTATTGGAATAGGCAAGGGTTGCGTACCAGTCTCGCCAGGATCATTGAGTTTTCGACTCAAGGCCGAATGGGTGTTAAGATTCCTGCACCACATCAGGGATCTCCTAGATACATCCTCTGTGACTTGACCTGCTCATGCTCTAATCCTCATCAGCCTGGACCCAACTGGTCTCATCAGACGTTTAGACCAATATGATATACTAGTTTCATTGGAAACTAGTACAATCACCCCTAAAGTACTATAGCATTAGGTTTTGCGGCATATGTTTAGCCTGTAATAGGGATAGTTTTTTTTCCTAGACCCTGTGTCGTTCTGTTTATTATGGTCCACTTGTACTCAGAATTTTACATCCAAGCTTTTAAGGTCTTTAGTATGACGATCAGTCCTAGATCATACTCAAACTAAAGATCAGTTTGTTTCCACGTTGTGTATGGGTAGTGATTTCCTTACCCTTTAATTTTAAATCAATAAAAAGGTCTTCCTAATAAAAAAAACACTTTAACTTTGATTAGAAGTTAATTTTATTTGAAAGAGAGGAACAATTCATTAATCTCGGAAACTTACACCTATTACATGAAGAACAAGAAACTTTCTTGGTTTCATATTATAGTCCAAGACCTGTACATAAACATAGGTGTATCGACGCTATGGACCTGTACAAACGATCTACTTTTCTTCATAAATTCGCAACATACAAAATAATTAATAAAAAACACAGAGAAACGAAATTCACAGATACTCGAGTTTGTGTAAGGAGCATGTTGGTCATGTAAAAAACATGTTACCGACGTAGTGGCGTCCACCAAGAGTGCTGAGGGATAGTCTCGTTTCTTCGGAATAACAAGAGGTGTCTCACCCTGTGGAGGGTAACCTGGCCAAATATGGTGTAGAGCAGTCATTTAGCCTATTTTCTTACCCCCCATGTTCTAAGGCTCATACCTCTTGGCGAGCTTGTTTTGCAGACAACAAATAGGGCGTAACGATACCGAGTGTCATCCATTGTGAGGAATGCTCCCATCGACACCACGATAACCTCGTCAACGAGAATAGCCTTGATTGTCCTTTAAGAGTCGCGAGACCGTCCTCCATCCCACCGGTCTATGGATTAGAGGCGCATGGTGCTCCGAGGAGATAGGGGAGGGCAGCGATGGAGATGATAGGATGGAGGGAAGCGCAGGAGAGGGGAAGGGGTAGAGGTGCAGGGCGGCTTGTACCTTCCGTTAGAGACACTGGAAAAGTACAAACTACCATGAATGTGGTTGTTCTGTTTGTGAGGAGTAGCGACAAGGATGGTGCAAGTGATGAAGAGGGAGAGGCCGAGGTTATCTTGCAGGCCACCTGTGGAGGGATGATTGGTTTGGATTAAGAGGCTCGTCGAACCCTCTTTGGGCTTCATAAAAGCCGAAGAAGGACGTGGAGGCATGGTAGCAGATGTTCCCATAGGTGGCGCCGGGGAGGTCGATGAGGTCATGGAGTTCATAGGGAGAACGTAAGCAGTATGGTTGGTTAGCGCCAGTAGAACTAGAAACCGAGTTCTAGGGTTATGGCTAAAAAGCGTCTCTCTATGGATTTATGTGACAATTTTTTTTGTTTTTAATTAATCTTGATTAGAAATTATATTTTGGGGGGGGGGGGTGAAAGTTGCAATCTCATTAATTATAAGTATCAGCTACAAAGGAGTGCATAAGGAGAAATTCTCTGACCCAGAAGTATAAAAGAGCCATTAAAATGTAAAGAGTTTCAGTAGGTCCCTTTACAAAAAAAACTCTAAAACAAGTAATCTAGTGCAACCGGTTTTGGAAATGTCATAAAGGCGTACTGAAAACAAAAGTAAGGTATGACGAAATCAATGTTTGTTGCTCAAGGTGTAGCCTTCATGTTCTATTCGATGTATTAAACCGAACCTGCGATCATGGGTTTCAAAGGAAGCGGAGCTTTGATCAGGGACCCTTCCCAAGGCTAGTCCCTAGAACACTGAATTCTTTTCATTCCTCCATGCGGTCTAGCTTACCCGCCCTATCGTCCTCGTCCCATGGCTCCCTAGTGGATCTCCTTTTTACTCCTCCGGCTCCTGCTCCAACACCAGACTTAGTTCCGACTCCAAGTCCAGGTCCATCTTTATGCTCAAGCAGGGTCGGGGTATCGGCTTTCTCATTAGTCAAGGACCGGCCGATTACCAAGTTTTTCCAGTAAGGATCAGTCGAGCGGCTCGCTCCATTAGGTGTCGTATCCGAGGATACTATCAAGCCTCTACCTCGAGACGATATGGCCTTAAGTGCAGTAGTTGAGCATACCAGTTTACGAGATGGTTGAGCGTCCCAATCTGTAGCATGACCCTAGGTTGGCGGTCCCTTTGAAACTCCAGCTTCGATGAGTCGAACCTAGGGGTACTCACTAGCTCTCGATCACACTCGGCCGCCATGTGACCTATCATCCCACAATTATAACAAAACGAAGGGAGCTTTGCATAAGTAAGAGTGACACGAACCGGGTCGAGGAATTCCTAAAAGTGCAACAGGAGGTGGCGTCGAAGGGGGCGCTCCACAAGATTCCATAAGCAAACCTTGACTGATTATCCCAGGCATATCCCCCATTTGCCACACCATACGTGGACTATGGTTCTCTATCCATCGGGTTTAGGTCACCCAGCAAGAGAGGTCTTCCATCGAAGCACTATGGTTCGTTGTCTCGAACCCATGCCCAGGCTTTCTCAATTTTGAAGTAGAATACAAACACCCCCGGGCCGATATCTTTAATCACCTACCCCTCCGCTGATGTACCTCATGCCTTGGTGATGATCCGGAGGAGGACGTCTTTCCGGGGCGGCTTGGACGACCACAGCTTGCCCATCATGGGAAATTGTTGCCTAGCCAATATGGATGGGCTCACCGGGGTGTATGGTACCATCAACTCAATCTCCTCCTCTTCCTCCTCCAAGGAGCAAGGCGAGAGGCCATCTTACAGGTTGAACAGTTGGGTGTCCAGGCCTACCGGATGGGGAGGTACCGCTGAAGTTGAGTCGACTTCCTTGGGCTTGAAGGAACGACGACGATGGGTCATCCCCGTAGGTGGTGTGAGGAGCGCCGGGATCACGAGGACATGAGCTGCGTTGGGACCCCGATCCACTCATAGAGGGAAATCACGTCCACCCTCCTTGGCTCCGGCCTCCTCTGATCAGGCAAGTGGATTCCGAATTAGAGGGGGCGGTAGGACGGTGGCAGGTCCTTTCACAAGAGGCGCTGTGATGGGGAGAGGTGAGGCGTCGATAACCGGAGCAGTGGTCACGATTGGGGGAGCTGGTTCCACCGGTGATCGGAGAGCATGGACCTTCATTTGAGGCATCAGAGACTACATATCGTCGGGAGCGAGCGTCAAGGCTTTCAGCTCGGCCGTAGGGCGGCGTGTTGGAATTCTATAAAACTCTAACTTTGCTTGTAGAAGAAGCTAGGGTTTGGGTCTTCAAAGGTCGACCACGTCGAACTTTACCCAGCAATTCAAATGAACCATGGGAGAAGGCCATTTTTGTTGTAGGTGGGGGAAGAAGGAGAGGTGGCGTGGATGGGAGGGAAGGAGAGGTGGCGTGGATGGGAGGGAAGGAGAAACCAGGGCTGTAGAAGAAGGTTTAGGGTTTCTTCTACGCCTCGCCTTATTAGGAGGCTTCACGGCTGACGAGGGGTGAGGCGGTGATGCACGCGGGAGGGACTGCACCAGGGCTGACTGTGATGGGACAGGACCGACGATAGGACTAGCGACGGTCATATCGACGATAGAGATAGGTAACTCCATAGGGGGTTGGTTAGCGCCAGTAGAACTAGAAACCGAGTTCTAGGGTTATGGCTAAAAAGCGTCTCTCTATGGATTTATGTGACAATTTTTTTTGTTTTTAATTAATCTTGATTAGAAATTATATTTTGGGGGGGGGGGTGAAAGTTGCAATCTCATTAATTATAAGTATCAGCTACAAAGGAGTGCATAAGGAGAAATTCTCTGACCCAGAAGTATAAAAGAGCCATTAAAATGTAAAGAGTTTCAGTAGGTCCCTTTACAAAAAAAACTCTAAAACAAGTAATCTAGTGCAACCGGTTTTGGAAATGTCATAAAGGCGTACTGAAAACAAAAGTAAGGTATGACGAAATCAATGTTTGTTGCTCAAGGTGTAGCCTTCATGTTCTATTCGATGTATTAAACCGAACCTGCGATCATGGGTTTCAAAGGAAGCGGAGCTTTGATCAGGGACCCTTCCCAAGGCTAGTCCCTAGAACACTGAATTCTTTTCATTCCTCCATGCGGTCTAGCTTACCCGCCCTATCGTCCTCGTCCCATGGCTCCCTAGTGGATCTCCTTTTTACTCCTCCGGCTCCTGCTCCAACACCAGACTTAGTTCCGACTCCAAGTCCAGGTCCATCTTTATGCTCAAGCAGGGTCGGGGTATCGGCTTTCTCATTAGTCAAGGACCGGCCGATTACCAAGTTTTTCCAGTAAGGATCAGTCGAGCGGCTCGCTCCATTAGGTGTCGTATCCGAGGATACTATCAAGCCTCTACCTCGAGACGATATGGCCTTAAGTGCAGTAGTTGAGCATACCAGTTTACGAGATGGTTGAGCGTCCCAATCTGTAGCATGACCCTAGGTTGGCGGTCCCTTTGAAACTCCAGCTTCGATGAGTCGAACCTAGGGGTACTCACTAGCTCTCGATCACACTCGGCCGCCATGTGACCTATCATCCCACAATTATAACAAAACGAAGGGAGCTTTGCATAAGTAAGAGTGACACGAACCGGGTCGAGGAATTCCTAAAAGTGCAACAGGAGGTGGCGTCGAAGGGGGCGCTCCACAAGATTCCATAAGCAAACCTTGACTGATTATCCCAGGCATATCCCCCATTTGCCACACCATACGTGGACTATGGTTCTCTATCCATCGGGTTTAGGTCACCCAGCAAGAGAGGTCTTCCATCGAAGCACTATGGTTCGTTGTCTCGAACCCATGCCCAGGCTTTCTCAATTTTGAAGTAGAATACAAACACCCCCGGGCCGATATCTTTAATCACCTACCCCTCCGCTGATGTACCTCATGCCTTGGTGATGATCCGGAGGAGGACGTCTTTCCGGGGCGGCTTGGACGACCACAGCTTGCCCATCATGGGAAATTGTTGCCTAGCCAATATGGATGGGCTCACCGGGGTGTATGGTACCATCAACTCAATCTCCTCCTCTTCCTCCTCCAAGGAGCAAGGCGAGAGGCCATCTTACAGGTTGAACAGTTGGGTGTCCAGGCCTACCGGATGGGGAGGTACCGCTGAAGTTGAGTCGACTTCCTTGGGCTTGAAGGAACGACGACGATGGGTCATCCCCGTAGGTGGTGTGAGGAGCGCCGGGATCACGAGGACATGAGCTGCGTTGGGACCCCGATCCACTCATAGAGGGAAATCACGTCCACCCTCCTTGGCTCCGGCCTCCTCTGATCAGGCAAGTGGATTCCGAATTAGAGGGGGCGGTAGGACGGTGGCAGGTCCTTTCACAAGAGGCGCTGTGATGGGGAGAGGTGAGGCGTCGATAACCGGAGCAGTGGTCACGATTGGGGGAGCTGGTTCCACCGGTGATCGGAGAGCATGGACCTTCATTTGAGGCATCAGAGACTACATATCGTCGGGAGCGAGCGTCAAGGCTTTCAGCTCGGCCGTAGGGCGGCGTGTTGGAATTCTATAAAACTCTAACTTTGCTTGTAGAAGAAGCTAGGGTTTGGGTCTTCAAAGGTCGACCACGTCGAACTTTACCCAGCAATTCAAATGAACCATGGGAGAAGGCCATTTTTGTTGTAGGTGGGGGAAGAAGGAGAGGTGGCGTGGATGGGAGGGAAGGAGAGGTGGCGTGGATGGGAGGGAAGGAGAAACCAGGGCTGTAGAAGAAGGTTTAGGGTTTCTTCTACGCCTCGCCTTATTAGGAGGCTTCACGGCTGACGAGGGGTGAGGCGGTGATGCACGCGGGAGGGACTGCACCAGGGCTGACTGTGATGGGACAGGACCGACGATAGGACTAGCGACGGTCATATCGACGATAGAGATAGGTAACTCCATAGGGGGTAGGGTTTTCTTGGGAAGGAGGAGCTCTTGACTTGCGAGAGAGAGAAACATCACTTCGACGAATTCAAGTTAATTGATTTGACCAAATTCTTTTTTCGAAAGATTATTTGACCTAATTATCTTGATTAGAATTTAATTAAACCCTTAGAAGTATATGATTGGATTGTATTTAAAATTCTATAACATTATTCATCAGTATAGTCAATATAATATTCAAGTAATATAACATGGGTTAGGTTAGGTGCAAAGTAAAAGACGGTTGATTAAATCCCTCTCTAAACCCTCACTATTTCATATATTATTTCAGTTATCTCTCAAGATCTTCCCAACTTACTAGACGACATTTGCCTGAAAACATGTCCAACCTCATCGTTATTTGTATAATAACCTCGATATATATCCTAATCACACCCACTACATGCAACTTTGTCCTTAATTTATCTCTCTCGATTGATTGCTTATGCAATCTTAGATAGTTATATATAGCTGAACTTGGGTTCTTAGGTCTATATGAATCATGAATGTATATGTGTAGAATTTGTTTGATATTTGACTTAGAGTAGATACTAATATGGATATAGACGTGGGAACAAAGGTTTAACGTATAAAAACCTGATAAATGAACCTACTGTTGCTATAAACTGATTGATATAATAATAAGTTAATTTAGGATGAATGCTATCAACGTAGGTAGTATGGATACCTACAAATGAACGTTACTGTACTCGATGATGTAAACCTTATTATTAAGTGTTATTATTGTGTGTGTATATGTAATGTAGACTCTGGAGAGATGGTAGTTGTGGATATTTATTTTACTGGTAAACTATGATGCAAGGGAAAGAGATGGAATGATAATAAAAGGGGCTTCTAGAAGGGTTGGAGGTTGGGTTCAAAAGTAAGATGATAGGAAAAGAAATGTGTGGGGTGTGGTTGATGGGTGACTCTTCTTTTTTTCCATTTCCCTTCCTAACCTTGTGTTGCAACTTTATTACAAAGCTAGGACTGATTTTACCTTTTTTGTTGTAATCTAATCTAATCCAATTTCATATATATATAATATTTATTATTACCCACCAAATCAGCACCACCACAACAAATGGCACCTCTCTCTATCTCTGAAAACAACATCAACTCATGATTCTCAAACTCGTGTCATCCACTTGATTTTCAATGGTTTGTAGAGGGATGGATTCTCTTGTGACTCTAATTATTTGATGGTCTTATACTATACCTACCCTTTGTGAGCGTCTCCACAACCTACCTTCCTACTCTGTCCTCACTCCTCACCTTGATGTTGAAACATCCCATAACTTACTTCCCAAAACAACTACCATTTCACTTCAACCCACCCTAAAGCTTTTGAAATTATCCTAACAGTATGTATCTATCCAACCAAGTCAAGTGATCAAATGTGCAAATCTTGCTTTTTATTTTTCCAAGCTTTTAATAATGCGTTTTGTCAACCAACATCACAAGCACACGCACAATTAATCCCATAAGATGTAACAGTGGTTTTGGGGCATGAGGATATGAAATAAGACATACAAAATAATTGAAACCATGAGTGGGCTGGGAGACAACAAGCACAGCTTCTTGTGTGCGCGTCATGTGCTTAGGAGTTGAAATTCATGGGGTTGTTTCCAAATCCTTACCTACCTCTAATATTAATGGCCCATGGCTCTCCCGTCCCTTTCTACCCATACGACTCGCCACCAACACCACGCCCTATCAAACCGAAACTACATTTATGCAAGTATATTCGGTACTGACAACGATACAAGTTCATGAAATATCTTTCACCTAGTTCTACTTGTCCTAAGGTTCAAAGGATTTATTGTTGTTGTTCTGCGAGAACGTCCGGGGTAATACACTATTGAATTACTCGAATTCACTTCACTTCATTCGTTTGCTAGACTCGTACAAGTAGCTAAGGATCACCACAGCAGCAGCAACTGCAACTCCAACAGCACTCTGTGCTAGTACCGTGCTGTCCTTAACGATTGCCTTGGAGCCTGAGGATCTTGGGCTGAACCCCAGTTCTGAAAGCTTCTTGTGTGATTCTGCATAATCTCTAAAGAATGCTTCTTCGTCCTGAAATAAGCCCAAAAAGTTAAGACAGACGGGAGTGAAAAGCCACGACAGACAAAACTGGTTAAAAAAGAGGACATGGGTGTCATGCCCTAAGAAGCTTATTTAGAGAGAACTACAAGTCTCCGAAGGGACATGAAACTAACCAACAAGTTTTATTTTTCTTGCAATCATTACCACCAAAATGAGTTAACCCATCTAACAACAAACCAGTTTGCAGTTGGCCAAACTTGTGGGACCCAATCCACACTCTGGCATTAGGTCAAGCGAGGATGAAGCGACACATATAGTTGAAGGCCGAACATTAAATCATTTCAAGTGCATTGGTAGGTCAGAGTCAGAATCAATTTGGCCACACCTGAATTTGGCTTGGGAGATTAGGGCTCAACCAACCTCAAAAGGAAGTGCTAACATGCTCTGGCTAACACCTAACTATATGCTACAGCATTTGATTCATTCCAAACAGTGACCGTGTCACGAGGCCTTAAAGAAGTACGGTTATCAGTATTTCTAAATGGCTCAAAAAGCTAAGTCTTGGTAACATTAATGGATTTATTATTGGTTGTGATAAAACCATATTACCTCTGCATATAGCTCCACATAAGGTCGGAAAGCTGGATCATCCAATAAAGCATTGTCGGTTGGAAGCTTTAATAAATCTTCTGTTTCCCCATTCAGCAGTTCCCTGTGATGGTATTGATAATAATTTAGAGCGGTTGATCCAAATAAATAGTAATAAAATATAATTTCCTTAAACACGGTTCAAGTCTTTACACGAAGTATGAGTTATCGAACTTCAGAGGTTCCTTAGTCCATGGGCCATCAAAACCTGACCGCTCTGGATGTGCCCTTCCCTGTCACACCAGGAGCAACGATAAATAATCGTCTCTTACAAAGAAAACATATTTAAAAATGTAGATACACAGAGAATATTACCAGAGTGTGCCCCCCTGACAACGCCACTATATCCTTGTCGGATAGGCCCATTCGATAGAAGATATCTTTGAGATGTGGCGCACCTACAAACCCCAAAACAAATCCCATGGTGATTATAAGCTTCAAAGTGTTCATTAGCCTCTGCTGCATAATAGGTTGTTGGGCCCAAGAAAGCATAGTAAAAAGCTAACTTATTGCAGGGAATCCAATTAACGAATTCAATGACTACAATAACCAAAGCATTCCGGAGCATCCAAAAAAACTAAACGGAATATGGATCTCGCATTATAACTTCGAGAATATGCATAAATAAACTCCATATACTAAAATGTTAAGAGATCAAACTCAAATATTGGATACATGAATTGACCTTGTTTAGCATCTGGAAGTCGACCTTCCTTTGGACAAACTTTTGAGTCCTAGAAGTAAAAAGAGGTCGATTAATGAATAGCAAATACTTGGTATAATAAGCTGCGTTCTCAGGGTTTGTCATAGAAGCATACCTTTCTACCAGGCACAAATTCAATAGTGGGACCTCCAGTAACCTCAACCGCAACAACACCAGCAAGCTACAAACACAAATATTAACTTTTGACTCAGATTTACAAACTAAAACCTGGTTGTTCAATGTGTACGTCCTCGGCACTGCATTCATTAGAATCATAGCTCTCAACCAAGACTCTAAAGCACTTCGAAGTTGGTCTTTCACAATCTTGCACCAAAGACACTATCTAGTCTTGAAATTTGAGAGCACAAAATAGATACATCATAATTGCTTGTATTTTTTCGTGAAGAAGCTGAACGAATTTATAGTTACTTATCCACCTTCTCACAACTGATTATTTCTACGTCAATAAACCATTAGCTATTTCACTAGTATGACTACAGACTGCACATAGTTCAAATATAAAATCACCATGTTAATATACCTTTCCTTTCTCTCAAAATACAAGCAAATTTATTGGTAAAATGATCGAGCAAGGAAAAAAGACGGGAAAACGTAAACTTATCCAATTGAGAGGCCGATCCTTAGAGCAAATCTGAAAGTAAGGTTTGACACCTATATGAGTAGCCACCTTTTTTGTTTGCTTCCTTCATTCTTATGCAAAGTACAAACATTTTCTCCGGAATGTAGAATAACAAAGAAAGGGGAAATAGTAGCATGGAGAACTAAGGTTCTATTAGCAGAAGTAACTGGGTTAACATGTCAAAATCTTTGCATAAAGAATTGAAAGAACTTAGCTACTTTAAATAGCAATAACTGAAGCATTATAATTACCTGGTACAGATCTGCATAAGTAATCTTTTGATATTTGGATTTCACTTCCTCTGGCATTAAAAAGCAAGGGCAATGAGTACAATGTAATTAACAGCCCAATTTTACATAATTCTAACAGAAGTTACAGGATAAAGTTAATGGCTATGAATAATTGAGGCTTGACAAGTTTCAAATCTTTGTCAACCAAACAAAATCTACTTAACAGCTTTTGAAAAGGAAAACGGGAATATTTCATGATGTAGAAATCAAGATCAATATCCATATATGCGAAATAAAAGGTGGTAACTTGTAAAAGACAGTTCTGACTTAACTACCAAGATGGATCGATTTAACACATTACTCGGCATATATGAGAATCTTGTATTCATAATAACCATGACATAAAATGCAAGTTTGACAATTCAAACTAACGACAAGATTTATTGAAATCACTATTAAACTTCATGGTGTTAAAGTACCTTAACAAAGATAATGTCGGTAAAAATTAGGCAACTCTTAAAGCACAATTTCATTCTTATGAAAATTTTAACAAAAAAGTTCCCCTTTCCTTGAACATATAATCAATGTATGGTCAGGCATAAATATTTTTAAGTAAGTACCCTTGAAGCTTATCCTACAAAAATCACTGGATAATGTGCATATAATCTTGTCATCCAACATTTTGATGGTGTTCAACTGATTAAAGTAAATTTTCACGAGCTCCAAATCTTCGTGTCAGTGTTACTTAAATCCCGTGATAAGTTAAAACTTTCAAACAACATTTCTTATGAGCTAATAAAGCATTTTATATACAACATCATGAATGAACTTTTTCATACAGAAGTGTATAGTCATCAGTGAAATATGATTGGAAGTGATATGTAAGGCTTTTCAAGAAAGGACACATATAATATGAAACCAAGCTTATAGAAAGAAATCTTTAATATAAAATGAGCTTATTAATGGAAATTTGGCCACACAAATGACTAGGCGATGCCTATTTCTCATGGTAAACCTTTCAAAAAGCATATGTAGTTGTACTTTTGTACATATTAGATCATGAACCTTCCAGGCTGGAACTTTGAGAAGCCCGACAGAAATCCATTCACTGTTATATCAAAGAAGATGTTTTTTGTTTTGTTTTCCTCTGACTTAACATAATGAGACCACGGGCCAACTTATAAGCACAACACTAGGTACATCATGGAAACATTGGAAAGGCAAAGAAGTCCATCCATGTGTTACGGCCCGTACGGACCGTAACAAGGTGGGATAAAAGCCCACCAATTGTGGCCGACTACCTAACCGGCCAAGGGTTTGGCTTTTGGAAATTAATGATTTATTTCCTTTTCTTTTAATTAATGAGTTGTATTATGTTTTGGGAAAGTTTGGTAGTTATTAATTAAAGTTGTATTAGGACTTGGGCTCCAAGTAACCTCCGTGGCTATTTATACCACGAGAGGTGAATGAATAAAATAGACTTGGGAATTAAACTAAATACTTTGGTCTCTACGAGGTCCTCGGGTTCTCTCTATAACGAGCCTGTAATTGTCACAATTGGGAAGAAGAAGAGCAAGGATTCGCCCACGCGAAGCCTTGGAATCAATCTGAGTTCCTACCTAGGTCCCATAACGAGATCCAGAACTCAGGATCATAACACCATGTCTTGACAAGGGAATTCCTAAGGATATGCTTTCCTACTAATAGTCAGATGTAGCAGCAAAATAAGATTTATTGTGTACATCAATACCAACTCAGAACCAAGTATGTCTGTAATATTGCTTCCTCTTCATTTACCACCTCTCTAACAGGTTCTTATGCTAGAAAAAAAAAATCCTTACAGTTAGGGCATAACTGCTACCTACATAACATAAATTGCTCCAGCCCAATTGGATCGAGCCATTAAGGCATTCAAAATAGTTTTTGTTTCTACACTGTTCCAATTCACCTACCATTGAAAAATCAGAAGAAATGCTGCAGGAAGGTTTTGTAGTATTATCCAGAATTGTATGAACTAATAATTACTTCCAACTCTCCAATAATCTCCTTTTGGGGGAAAAAGGCTAGTTAATTAGATAAACTCATATAAAATGAGAAGAAAATTGTATGAATAAACAATGAGAAAGCCAGGTAACATACCACAAAAGTCAATAGCCTTCTTCAGTCCACTATTGGAACCGTGAGAGAACTCCTCTTCCATTCTGATAGACCCATTGGCACCACCTGTGTTCGACTTCGCATCATATGTCCCTGCATCATGCCACCTTCACCCCAAACACAGACAATAACAATCAAGCATCTGTTAGAACTTGAATGATACAAAGTTAAGATGCAGAAACAGAGAAATTAACAGCACCAAAAATTAAGGAAACCAAAGTTTGAAAATTGAATTGAATCAGTTACGCTTTCCCTTGCTCAGTTGCATGGCTGTTTCCTTTATGGAAAAAACAAGAAATGAAAACAAAGAGAAAAAGGTCTACGCCAAGCCAAAGACAACAAACAATTGAGCTTCCTACACATAAATCACCAAAACTAACAAGCAAGCTCCTGCTAAATTATCCAATCCAAAGTTTGCGGATACAGAAAATCCAACCATGCTGAATAACGAAAGGCAACAGAAATTCAGTAATCACAATGAAAGTATGCAACACAGTATGAATTAATCAAATATTCTTTTTGTAGTTGAACAACATAGCAGTTTCTTATCAACCAAACAGAAAGATGACAGACTTCCTCCACAGAAAATCAACAGACAATACCAAGTAAGAGACTCCTGAATCGAACCAATACGTTTTCCATGTTCAATTCCAAGTCATTAGCTTATGAAGAAACAGGAAAGGAACAAATAAATAGCAAAAAAAGAGTAGCCAAAACAAACAAGCAAACACAAGATACAATCAAAACAAGCAAGCTCGTTCCAACCAGGAAATCAATTGCGTCAATCACTAAAATGAAGTAACTGAGATTCAGAAAAAGAAAAAGAAAAACACAAACAAAGTAATCAATTAAGCTATCAGCTGTTGAACTCCATCGCATTTTCCTAGTAAACAAACAGGAAAAAAAACAAAGAGGGAGAGAAGATTACGCCAAGCGAAGCATGATGGGAGCGCAGTTCCGGCTAGAAATGAGGGCACGGAGATCGCGGCGCGCCTTGTCGATCTCCTTCAGGTACTCGGCGTCGACCACCGGATAGGCCATTAAAGTCTCTGAGCTCAGAACAATCGAGAAACGAAAATGGATTTTAGATTGGGGAAGCAACTCAGGTCACACGGACTCGGTCTCTCATAATATATACAAACACTGGAAATGGATAGAATCGATGTAGCACCGAGTGTGTAACCGTCCTATGCGCTCGCTAAATCGGTGGAGCTTCACCTCGCCACGTGGCTGGCCCATTTCGATATTTCTTACGCCATTAAATTTTCTAGTTATACGGTAAATATCTTAATAGTTTACCGAATAAGATTGACTCGAGACTTTTTATAACAGGGATAGGACCACGGCCGGTTTTGCATAATTCATTGTTAAGTCGATCTCTCTCGTCCAGTACTTTGAATTCAAAACATAAATTTTCGATTCTGCCTTTTTCTAATCGGATATAATTAGTTTTTTTTTAAAACGATATAAATAGTTTTCTTCTAAAACGGAAAAGAGGTAGTTGTATTACGATTTCATAACATGGTTACAAAGAGGGACATAACAGTCCCGGATACCAGCTTTTTGTCCCAATCGGCCGTAGCCCGTCGGACGCACATGGTTCCATACACATAGTCTGCTTTGATTCGCAGATCCGAACTCAAGAGTTCCTCTATCCAACGTTACAAGGAAATTACAAAATAACCAATAATTTATTCGACCTAAAACATGAAAAGAAATTAGCACACGATCGAAAGAGCAGACTACCAAAACTGCGATGTCAGGTCTTCTAGGCCCCGTGCCATTGGAGCGATCTGGTATCGTCAAATCTTCGTCTTGATTCGCCCTGATCTTTCGAAGTAGTGCAGAAGACGAGAGCATCGATTCGACCCGCATCGGTTTGTTCGAGATCGAGGGTCCCGACTTCGGGTGACGTTGAGGCAGACCCCAGCTTATCGTCCTACCTCCCGGATCCCAGATCCGTCGGGGGAACGGACCCATGCCGTTAGGTGGCACGACGCATGGAGCCCGTAACCCGGAGAGTGGCAGGAGGGCCACGATGGCTGCGAGACGTCCGAGAAGCAGGACGCGGGGTGAGAGAGCGGCTGGTGGGCGGCAATGGACGGTGATGACGGCGGCGGCGGACCCTAAGTAGGGTAGACGGGACCTCACCTGGAGGTAGTGGAGATCCTTGAAGCCGGGGCATCGATGGTGGAGGCAGGGAGCTGCCATGGAGGAGGGTGGGGAGGGGCTGCGCGCAGAGAGAATTTTATCTCTGCCGCAACCCTAACACGGTTTGAACTTCAACCAACGATATAAATAGTTTATATTGCTTCAAACTCGATTTATAAAAATAATATAATAATACTTATGTATATGAACAGAATATACTCAAACCGACGACAAAATTATTATAAAACAATAACATTTCTCTCTGAATAAAAACAATAAAAATATCTATTTGATCAGAGTCTCGAATCTTTGATCTTAACGATTAGGTTTAAATTTTCATGACAATAACTAGGGCTGCTAGAGGCTTATGTCATCAAAGACGTTTGGCAATGGTTCGTACAAGAATCACGTCAGAGAACCGTCATCAGAAGTGATTGCAAAATCATAATGGATATAATCAATATAGGGAGAAAACCTTCCTCTCCTCTAGGGATAGTCGTTAGCGATTGTATTTCCCTCCTAACTACACTCGAATACGTACAACTCGATTTTGTTAAGCATACAACGAACAAATCAGCTCAATGGCAGAACAGCGTGTTCCTCCTATGTCTAAAAATGGCAAAGATGACTTATCCCGGAACTATTCTACCGTATCCTTATTGTCGGCATTTAACAATACTCCTCGTTTTACTCAAAAAAAACTGTCACTCAAACAAACAATTAAAGAAGGAAGAAGGGTACATCCATTTGAAATTTCAAGTTTGAATATGTTAATTTTGCAATTAAATTTAGTTACAAGAAGGGAAAATGACACATAACCCTTGCTAACTATCACGTTTTTTCACATCACCCCCCCCCCCCTAACTATTTTTTGTAATATTTAAACACCCTAACTTCATTTTGTTTTCACTTTAGTCCATTTCCATTACATTTTGGATGGAAAACGATCATGTGCACAGCACATGATCTTGAATTTTTTTTTAATGTCAAAAATGCCCTTTAATCTTAAACAAGCCTAAAACTAAACTAACCTAACCCTCATTTTCTCTCTCTTCTCTCACCCTCATTCCTTGTACCTCTCACACCATTTTCACAGTCACACCATTTTCACAGCTCTCTCTTTGCTTCTCATCTTCTCTCTCCACAACCACCACGTCCGGACCTCCACCGCCTCGCCTCACCTCCACCACCGGACCCTCCCCTCTTTCTTTCTCAGCGGGACTTGTGGTCAAGCTTGGGCTGTCTTTTACAAGGCCACGACGGCGTTAGTGTCAAGATCCGGCCAATTTCTCCAGATCAGACCTCCCCGATTCAAACGGAACTAGAAATGGCCTTTCATATCTTTATTTATACGTATATACCGATCTCTGTGTGTATATATAAAACCAAATCTGAGAAGGTTTTCTCAGATTTATTGGGTTTAATTTTTCAAATTTCTTTCTTTTGATGTTAAGCTCCAGTTCTAGTGCTTTGTTCCTCTTCTCTCAACTCCATGCACACATAATTAGTGGCAATGTAAATTAGAAAAAGGAGAGTGAATCGAAAAAAACTGAAGCTGTGAATTTGGGGACTTATACTTTGATTAAGGTTTGGGTGTGAAACTAAAAGTATGGATGAACAAAGGTTTGACACATTTGCATGTTGAGTCGATCACGAGCCTCTCCAGAACAAGAAGGAATAAAGGAACAATTAATTAATGAACATTAAAGACAAACGAGTAATAAAAATCAGAAGCAAAAGAAATAAATGACTAATGACGATTAGAAGAAAAAGAAATAAATAATTTTTTTAAAATGAGAATTAAGAAAACAAATGATTAAAAATAAATAGTTTTTGTGTTAAATTTTGAAAATTTGAAGGTTGAAGAAGGGTATTATTGACATTTCAATCATTTTCAGTTCGTAAGAGTAATGGTATGGTTTTGAAAATTTGATGGTTAGGGAAGGGTATTTTTGACTTTTTATGTCTCTTAGATGGAAAGTTAACAGCGTTAGAGCTAAGTGAAAACAAAATGAAGTTAGGGGGTTTAAATGTTACAAAAAATAGTTAGGGGGGTGATGTGAAAAAACGTGATAGTTAACGAGAGTTGTGTCATTTTCCCTTACAAGAATAATCCCCAACCAATAATACAGGTTTGCTTTGAAGTCCTAATTAGTGGAAGTTCTCCACTGCATTTCTATTTGAACTCTTCCATTCTTGGAGTCAATAAGATGGTACTTCTCATTGATCCTTTTGTTGCTCACAACATCCGAGAGGTTTATATCCACATAACCCAGACATTCCTGTTTCATCAACCAAGCACAACATCTTGTTATATCCTCAAATCCAAATCTAGTTTCTAAATCTTAACACACCCAGAGCTTTGACAACATTATTTACAGAAGAAAAGAAAGGAAACTTGAAAGCTTACCCTGGGATGCAGCAACCCAATTCTCGATGAGGTGCTAAAAATTTCAACATGCATTCTTTCATTGGTAGGAGGCTCCTCAAGCATAAATGAGAACTCTTGATCCCATCTCGGATCCCGGTTTTTCTTCACTTGCTGTACAAATGATAAAAAGAGTAAAAAAACAAACTATACATAACAGATCCCATATACAGACCATAACTCGTTTACTAATCATGTACTCTATGGTCTTTCCAAACGCTAACTGCAACTCACCTTTTTGTTGCAGAAACAAATGTAAAGCTTTGTATTGTGTTGCAACCAAGGTTGTAAAAAAGCTAGGCGCTAGTCGGATTTGTATTTTTCTATTTTGTTAAATGCTAATAAATATATATTAGATAAATACTATGAAAATATGAGTGATATTATAAAAACTTATAATAATAAATATTTAAGATGTAAATATTTATCATCTATGATTTTTTTAGCATAGTGGAAACTTTTATTGATAAGTAGTAGAATTAGGAACAGGACACATTGATATGAGAAATGAAAGACAGAAAAATTAGAAGGGCGAGACTTTGTTCTAACCCGTAACGTTAAACTCTATAACAGAATACCCGACTATACAAGGAGTAAAAAGTGGGAGATAATTTCTTGCTTCTGGGGCGGTAGTGAAGAGAGGTTTCACATTTTCGGACTCGACCTGATGCCCATGGAAATAGATTAGGGGTGGTGGTAGGTGGCACGGGCAGTCAGGGAGAGCACCAGGAAATGGCGGGATCAGGACGTCGGATTTGCACCGAACTCGGCAGGGCGGGATGTGCGTCCCCACACACATCCCAATGCACATAAGGCCACTCATTTTCCTGTCGAGACTGCTTGGCAGACCTCGCTTCTTCTTATACTAGGATGGCTTGTACCTTGGCCGATGTCGGCACATCCAAACTCTTCCTCTTTGGGGCCGACAGCGTGGCTAATACTCCCTCATCTTGGAGACTAAATTCGATTGCCCCTTTTCGTGTATGACGGGTGGTCGGGACTTCATTGGAGGTTAGAGAGGCATATTCCTCATCTTCCACAAGTAAGCATTTCCTGCTTTGGCACGATATGGGATGACATTCCTAGCATGCCTCGTCCTACACCGCGAAGGTCGAGTTGGGGCAGATTAGGAAGAATGAGAACGACTAGCCTGCTCCATGTGTGTGTCAAGGTCTTAGGCGGGAGGTGATGCATCGGTACTGGACTTGACTGGGCTAGGGGAGCAAATCCTAGAGGTATATTTGGCCTCAGTGCTAAGACGATTAACTGGGTAGGTGCATTTCTCACCACCTGTCCCATGCGAGGCATGTGTCTTGTTGGAACGGGATCCGACCAGTCCCTTCTAATCACGACCTTAACAAATGGGATTTTCGAGGCAATAAGGGAGAGGGCAAAGCGAGGTGGACCCGGCGATTGGATGGGATCCCTACGCTTGCATTCGGTCTTCTGGTGGCCTATGCAGCCACACTGCAAGCGGAAGACTGAAAGACGAACATACTGGAACCGAACCAGTGTCGCCATCTCGTCGCTCTGGATGGTTATGTGGCTCGTACGACGGAAAGGTATGGCCAGATCCTTCCACAGCCGAACCCTAAAGTTCTTCCCACCCCATTCTGGTCTAATCCGTCCGAACGTCCAGACAGCCACACGATGCGTCCCGTAACTAACAATCTATTTCCTGTATAATGTCATCCATGGGTAGGTCGAAGACCAGAGCTGAAGGGGCGAGAAAGGTAGAGTAGCTGGATTAATCCCTGGTTTGAGATCCTTCAGGATGAGTGGTGTGTGCTTGAACGACCATGGTTCTCCCCTCCTGATTCGATCCTTTTTCCTCTTGGGACGTGAAGTAGAAGCCCGATATGCCCATCCAAGATCTTTGATGACCAGGCCATCGTGATGCCATACCCTGGTCATAACCCCTTCCAGGATGTCCTGATCGTAGGAGTGTGTGGTGAATAAACGTCGGCCATGCCAAACTTCGTGCCCGCACGGATGCGATCGCCTCGGGGTTCTCCAAGATGATGATGGTGTCTTCCTCTTCTATTCGAAGGTAATCGAAGTTGTCCTGAAATGCCAGGAGGGATTCTATTGGGGAGCAATCGGACACAAGGGAGCCGGATATGGACCCCGACGGTTGCATGGAACGATTGGGTCGGGTTAAGCCCCAGGCTTTTAATCATCGTCACTACCTGGTACTTCGGTCAGAGATGGCTTCAAAGAATTCCACCTTTCACGTGCGCCGCCGCCATTCCTGGGATAAGATCCACCGGGACAAGGAGCATAGACGCTCTGGAGGCAACATCATTCTCTACGGCTGAGAGGGGGGTTTTGGTAGCAGTGTCTGCGCCGCAGCTCCCAGACACCTAGTGGTCGTGGAAACAGTGAGCCATGTGGTCGGTATCGACGGTGCTAGGGCAACAATCGAAGGAGGGGCACCGGATGTAGCCTACCCTGGTCAATGATCACTAGATGGGGTCGGGACGGAAGGGGAAGCGGTCGGAGGGGGATCGGAGTCGACTATTTTGTCTTCTTCTGGTAGCGGAGAGGCTTGATATGCTCTTTGCTCGTGTCGATGGCATTATCGGCGTTCTCCCGCCGCTAGAGGCACTTGAGGGGCAGGTTGGGGAACCGCGCAAAGTCGCACCTGACCGACAGCTGGCATCACTAGATGGGGTCGGGACGGAAGGGGAAGCGGTCAGAGGGGGATCGGAGTCGGCTGTTTTGTCTTCTTCTGGTAGCGGAGAGGCTTGATATGCTCTTTGCTCGCGTCGGTGGCATTATCGGGGTTCTCCCGCCGCTAAAGGCACCTGAGAGGCAGGTTGGGGAACCGCGCAAAGTCGCACTTGACCGACAGTTGGCAGAGTCGGTGCGACAAACGATGTTGGTGGTGTGGGAGCCGCGAAAGTAGGTGGGCAGTGAAACTCGTGGTGATCGGCGAGGGAGACTTGGACGGCAGCTGAAAATGAAAGAGAGCACAGAACCCTAAAAGGCCGATTTTAGGAAAAGCATATCATCTATGATTATTAGTTTTATAGTTAACTTATAAAAATTACATATATTTAAGATATACGTTAATAATAAATTTATAAAAGGATTGATATTGTACAAATCCCCGCCTGTGCCAATTTTACAACATTGGCTATAATTGTCCAAATTCGCCTAAGACCGCCCAATTTGTAAAAATCAGCGCCTACGCCGATTTTTACAGCCCTGGTTGCATCTGAATCCATCAATTTTTGCATGAAATGACCAAAATGCCCCGAAAATTTACATATGCTAACTGTTAATTTTTTACAACAAAGGTCGTCTACAATTTTCTGTTGCAAAACAAGATAGAAGGGGATTAGCATGTGAAAAATCTTCAGGGGAATTTTGGACAGTTCGGGTCCAATTTGACGGCGTTATAACAGTTGCAACACAATACAAGTGTTACACTTGTTTCTGCAACAAAAAGAGGGTTGCAGATGGTAAATGGGGTTATCTCTAAAATAAGTACCTTAGTTTTCCGCTCCTGCCCTTGGAAAATAAGCCGTACGTATGGGTTAGTGTGGTGCTTTCCTTCAACATCTTGAGCTTCGTGAACTGTAACCACAAGGAGACCTCCACCTGCAGGTGTTCCTTCAGGTGCCTTTTGAACTGTCTGTGAATCATCAAAACCTTGTGATAGTTCTTCCTCTTTGAAGGGTTTATACGTCAATTCAACTTCAATATGTCCACGTGATTTCTCATTTCGAGCATCATTTAAGTCCATGTTTTTCAGGAGCTCGAGAGTCATTACTTTGGACTCATCTTTGGGAAGATCTTTGAGTGGAACTATATTCATACCCATCTTCTCATGCTTGCCAACCTAAGAAAAGACATAGCCAACTTGAGATTTATAATTTCAACTTCTAAGACTTGAGTTGAAGGAGATTATTATACCTGCTCCCAATCATATACAAGAAGCTCTAAAGCCTGGGTTTCTGGATCTTTTACAACCAAATTGAAATCTTCGTTCCATTCAGGATTCAAATTCTTGTGCTTCACTGAGGTTTTCTTTGAGGGGAGCTTCTCACCAACTAGTTTTAGTTTCACATAAGGGTCCGATGCACCAAGAAGATCTTTCTTTTTCAGCTTCACTGCCCTTATAACTTTGACATTGAGAATACCAACTGGCTTCTTCATAGCTCTGCAAGTCCCGACATAAAAATTAATCAAAACATAGAATCAAGTTTTGGAAATGTCGTGACCAGATTTTGGAAATATTGAGAAACTTACTTTGTTGGATCCATCATCTGTACTTCAAGGGTTTTAGGCCATAGATACATTTTGGCAACCTGTTCCTTGATAAGCTCCTGTAAAACGAAAAAGTGTATAGCTTACTTAAGCCATGAACTGAGGAAAACGAATTGATGAACAGTGAGAGTGTGTATGGTCCATGCAAGATCAAATTCTATTTGCCAATTTCCGAAGCAAAACATTACAGAATTATGAAAGCACCAAGAACCTTGTTCTAATTCACTTACCACAGCATAATAGTAAAACATGGGAGTAAAACAAGAAATGAAGAAGAGAGCAAGGGATGGTACCTGGACAAACCTGTAGAGACCAGGTATAGACATGAGATCAGCACCCATCAGCTTCAGGCCAAAGTCAACATGTGGCTGTAAAAGCAAATAATAACAAATTAACACATTAAATCCAGTTTTAATAAGTTTTATCCATTATTACATACTTTTTCCATGAGAGAGACGCATATTTTTGCAAAACAGGGAAAGCTTGGAACCAAAGGCTTCAGAGTGATACGTGGCGCAGCAAAGACCTGTAGATCCAGCACCTGAAATACAAAATAACTGAATATAAGAGCTATTCAGAATATGTGTCGCAATCAACGATGTAAAGCTGGACATGTAAATAACCTGAACAGTTGCTTTCAGTCCAAATGCTTTCACAGCAACAGTAACATTAGGATTTGCAGCCCATTTGAAAGATGGTTCCATAATCAACTCCTTCTCGTCAGTAACGTACACTTTCATACCTGACAGGAACAAGATATGTTAACATAATAAATATATTTTATGCAATCCTATATCCAAAGTGTGACATTCTGTTGATTTTTGTTAGAGTATAAATCATAATTGGTCTATCAACTATCAGCTTAAGCTTTTAGTTGAGTTGGTCCTTTAATAGTTTTGAAGAACCGTATGAAGGAACTAATTAGAAACTTTAAATCCATGTACCAAACTTTTGACAGCATACAAAGGACTTTCATGAAGTTTCTTGCATACACATTGCAAGTCATTTCCAGCATAATTTCACATTATCTTTGATAACAAGAAATAGTTGCATCATGCTACTGATGTGCAGTATCGGAGCATATGGAAATTACAAATATATGTATTAACATATATAGAACTCTGTAGAAAATGATATATATGAATCTTAAATGGGCACATTTACTCTTACATGCATCTGAGGTGACACGGAAGAAACATCGAGGAAAGAACTTGAATAGTAAAATAAACTATAAAATGGATAAAATCCAATAACCTTGAAAAGTTGGTGGTAAGGACCCTAAGGTCAGTGACTCAAATTCAACCGAATCAATTTTGTATTTGGGAATTTGCTCAGCAATAATGGGCTTCGCGATATTCTTTGCAGTCTTGCAAATAGCCTGAACAAAAGGTGAAAACTAACGACCACAGACCAATAAAGGAAGCAATCAAATATTGTTTACATAGCCAAGTGTAGGGAATGAAACCTTGTCAAGGTAAGGCCACATTTTCTCAATAAATCTGTTCAGCCAGTCAACCTTCACACAAAAGGAAGAAGATACATTACCACAATGCAATAACAGCCAAGATTCAGAACAACATTAGCCGAAGACACTAATCACATACCCGATCGTAGTCTGGATTTTTTATCCAAAGGGGTATTTCAGGCAGCAACTGCTGCAATGTTTCTGAGTCTTGCTCAGCCAACGGGCGAATAGCGGGATCCTGAACAGGCCATTAGTAAACCAATTGAACTCTCACTGTTAGTGTATATTCACAAGGTAACATCTCAAGTAAAGATTAGATTCATATTATAAAACAGATATGATGAAAGACTCTAGAACAATGTACATTGTACCCAAAACAAGTTGCACTGAAACCTAATTCATAATCTAAAACTTCTAACACTGTTCACCCCTACAAAGCATTAGAGATACAGTACTCAGTCCTGTTTTGTTCTGTTTTACTCATCCATTCTCAGCAAGGAACAAAAAATAATCAACAAACATCTGGGTAATAATCAACAAACTATAATTAACAAAACAAAAACGTATAAAATGATGGATATGGATATGAAGTAAACAGACCTTAACATCAGTAGGCTGGAAATAGATGAAGAAGATGTAACCAACAAGAAGACCCATAGAAATCCCAACTCCAAATCCGCAGAAACCCAGTATAGCACTGAGAAAACCCATCTCTAAACTTTCGAATTTCCCACCACTTTCTTCTCTCGAATCACACAAACCAAACAAGCCCAAATCACAATCAATCCAGAAAACCCCAATTCCAAATGTCTTCAACCCTCACTCGAATCCTAGTTTTTCTGTATCGAAACTTAAATATTGGCTCCGAATTGACCTGATCTGGTCTAATTCTTACAGGTGTGTTTGTTTGTTTTGTTGCTGCTCTTCAGCCCTCGGTACTCACTCCGCGAAAGCGACTGGTAGTTGACGAAAGAAAGAATACATCCACGTGGGATGGGGTCCCAATCACATAGATCGATGACGTGGCTCCTTGTCTGAGATGCGGGAAAGTTATCATGGGATTGGTAACTTTTGATCAACTCGATTTTATATCCTCTTTGCGCCTTGTTCGCTTCCCAGGCCCACCACTTCCAACTTGATATTTTTGTTGTGTTTTTTTTAAACAATAACGGAATCAAGATGTATTCAAGTAAAAAGGTGGGATTACAGTATAGGACTGAGGTCATGGTCCCTCGTAGGGTACCTGACGCTCTTGGATCCGTAGAATTAGTCTGCTTAGCCTTCACAAACACAAAAAACCTTGAGATCCCGTTCCACCGTCCCCAAACAAAGAGGAAAGTTGAACTAAAACAGGAAATCCAATTGTAACTTATGTTTCAAAGCCAACTACACCGAATAAATAGACAGTCATAAAACCAGCAGAAATAAAACATGTAGAAATAAAACCAGTAGGAAAATAAAATAGACTTCAATGCTTCCGGTGTCATCCCGAGGCGAGTAAGCACCACTCACCCCGGGTCTGGGGGAATGGGTACATCGTCCCTCCCCCCTTCCCAAGGCCCTCTCATTGTCCCTAGCGGGGCTGCTTTGACGCCCCCGCCTGCTGATCATCATCACTGTCTTCCTCATCCTCTAGTTGTCGGAGGGAGACTCCTGACAGATCCAGAGCCCTCTTCATCTTGGTTGTGCGGGTGGAGTACGGCCCCATCTTACCTTTCCCTTTTCCCTTAGTTGTCGTGGTCTTCATGGGACCCCGTCCCCCCATTCAACCTCGCGGCTCCCTCTGTTTCCCCTCCATTATCACAATGCCACCCACAGGTCTTGTTGCAAAAGCATGCAGGCCCTCATCCTTAGGGACGTTAGCCAGGTCACCGGGCTTTGTGATCCTTGCGAATCCTCTTAACGATCCTGGATGTGCCTGCTGAGTAACTGGAACTATCTCATCGGGACGTCCCTTAGCTAGATCACCGGACTTCGGTGTCAACTCCTCCTCTACTACTAGTGCCAGAGCTGGAAATCCTGGAGGCGGGAGTAATGGGACAATCCTAATCTACCGTGGCTCCTTTGTCGGCCCTAGAGACAGTGACGTCAAGAGTTCATCTACCGGGGGGCAGAATTTGCATCCTCGGGGCACCTCACTCCGTACGAATTAGCATGTCAACATTCAAAACCATATACACCCTGATGGAGTAAAACAGACCTCATCCTTACTTACCCCTCGAATGTTTGCATGACCCTCCGTTATCATGTGTGTCAACCAGCCACACCTCGCACATAACCCCGGTAGTCGTTCATACTCCCGGAAACTACAGCTGTACTCATCTTCGCAGCGTTCTATCCACATCGATACTCACACGAAACCATAGAAAATCATCTAAATGACGTTGATGTGGGATAGGTGCAGAAGTTACCTCTGTGCCCAAGGCACGTGCAATCAAGGATCTGATAGCTGGATTCCGAGCATCCCTCGGGACATTGAAGGCACGGACTCCAATTTTCATGAATCAAAAAATTATCGAACTCGGTTGCATGCACGGTAGGAGAGGTACTAGAATCACCGGGTATCCATGAAAGCCCCACGGGCCCCGGTGCTTGATGTTCTCCATGGCCTCTTCCGACGGGAAATGAAACGCCACGACATCCCTGTTTAGGCATTCAACGGCCAAGCCTCGAACCTTCCAACCCCTGATCATAGTTCCACAAAGGGCCGAGACATTGTAATTTTTTGCCCCCACTATTCTGCCTGCTAGCGAGAATTGGTAGCGACCCGTCGGAATTACATCGGCTGGGACTATGATGATCTCGTCCTCATCATCTAGAACTGGTTCCTTCGGTACCGGTGTGCGTGGCCCAGAAGGGTTTGGTGGGCGCATGGCCGCCGTCACCGATGATTCCCTGATTGTCGTCCTGGATCTGGGGACGTGCACCGGTGTAGTTAGCACCCTCTCTTTCCCCGTTGTCGAAACCGACGATGGGGGGAGGACGAGACGCGGCTAGGTAATAAGGGTAAGGGTCGGTGTCGACAAGGTCGGGGCCGGAGTGGCGATAGTCTGAGCCGGAGGTGGGAGGACGAGCGCTACACTTGGATTTGCCGATGTCGTCTCGGGAGGCAGGGCGATCGGGACAAGCTCCCTTATTCGTCGCGATGGAGGTGACTGCTGCAGTGAGTGGTTGGGGGCCAAATCTGCGGTTGCATGCGGCTGGAGGTTGAGGACCAGCACCGGAGTCACGGCATTAGAACCATGGCGTTGCTTCGGATCCTTCATTTCTGGCCGAGAGGTTGCAGATTTACCACAAATCATGGTGAAGACGTAAAGAAGCGTACAGAAACGGGGCGATTGGCAACAGAAATGGTTGGGGGGAAACGGGGATCGGGTGAGAGAAATGGAGAAGAAGGGTGTGGGCGGCGAAGCTTTTTTCAAACCCTAAAGAAGCTCTCTGCAAGCGCTTTAAAAAAATGGATGCAACACGAGGACTTCCCAGGAGGTCACTCATCCTAATACTACTCTCGCCCAAACACGCTTAACTGTGGAGTTCTGATGGTGTTATATTTAATATTTAGATTAAATATCAATATATACTTCTAAATATTAGTCATGAATATAATATTATCTAATGTTTAAAAATAATAAATACATTATCTTAAGCAGTGGCGGAGCCCGTTTTTTTTTAGTGAAGGAGGGCACAAAATTTTTTTAGTTAATACATAACGCTAAGAACTAACGATAAAAAATATTAATATCATAAGAATCAAATAAATAATAATCTGAGACACTAAACAATGACTTACATAATAACGTGTAAATTAACTAAAATTAAGAAATATAAAATAATTAGAAATTGTAAATAGTAAGAAACATAAACGATAATGAAACTAAAAGTTTGAGAGGATATAATTAGACAATTTAAAAAATTGAGACACTATTATAACCATTTAGAAAACAAGTGATAAATATTAATAAAAAATTAAAGAGGGGTACAATTCTAAAAAAATATTGAGGGATACAAATAGAATTTTTCATAAAAATGTGTAATAAAAACAAAAAAAATATTTGAGGGGGGCACGTGCCCCCTAGAGCCTTAGTAGCTCCACCTATAACCTTAAGTATTAGTCACACGATTTTGTTCGTAAAAATAGACGGAATATTCCACTTCGTTAGTCTTATGATCTTGTGTATCATATAAAGGATGGTAGAATAGTGTTATCCCTTAATTATCTAACCTCTATACATTTTATAAGGAACATTACAATTGTACCTTCATTATTGTTTCTTATAAAATGTATAGAGGTCAAATAATTAAGGAGGAAAATGTCATTTTACCATCCATTACATGACACTTGAGGTCATATGACTAACAAAATGGAACATTCCGTCCATTTTTACTAACAAAATCGTGTGTCCAATACTTAAGATAGTGCATTATTCATTTTGAAATGTTGAATAGTGTAGTGTTCGTGACCAATATTTAAGAGTAAGTTTCAATATTTAATCCTTAATATTTAGTTCGAAGAATTATAATATATAATCAAAATAAGGTTATACACTTGTACTTACGTTTGGGCAAGATCGATTTAACCAACCATGAGTCTCACTTTGACCCTCACACCGCAACTTGGCATATTTATAATTTCGGCACCATTGTCGGAATCCGGACCGAAAAATTCTGAAATTTTCCGACCACTTCTTTTTCAGGTCGATTTGACGGTTTTCCCGATCACCCATTTTATAATTAGGCCTCTATTATAGGCATGTTATTTGGGCCTAAAAAGCCCAATACACTAGTGACACTACAAATTATTTAAAATACTCTCTTGAAATAAATAGGTTTTCAACAAACATTCTTCATCACAAACAAATATAAAAAAGTGTTTACTTTACATATTTAAATTTTCATATATTAATAATACAAGTCTTCGTTCACTTTACTCCATTAGATCTTCAAGAAAGTACTTGTTAACAAAAAAGTTCAATAAGGCGATATCAAAGATAAGACCTCATGCTAAAGGCCAACAAAACCTCCAACAAGAAGGAGAATAAGATAACAAGCAACAAAGAAGAGAGTAGCACCTCAAACAAAATGGTAAGAAACTACAACAATATAAGAAAATACTAAGGGGCTTAAGCTAATCCTCTAAAAAGGTTGTATGATCAGATAATTAGCAAATGATGTTCCTTTAACAAATGAGTAAATGAAGCTTCTGAATTGGAGAATTTTGTATTGGATCATGTTTTCCCTCAATAAACATATGAGGAGGGAGCTGAAAAAATCATCGACACACTTGATATGTGGGATTTCTTGTGGCTGAAGTAACTTAAGTTAGTATAAACCATATTTTTGACAAATACCATATGTACACAATTTATATCATTTCTTACATTGATCAAATTAAAAACCACCGTTCTACAAGTTGTCTATCTTCTTAGAGCAACAATTTTTACACCAAAAACTCTTCACAAACTGTCCATTTCCTATCTAAACCATTTTAACACAAATTAAACCATTTTTAACTCCGATAGAGAAAAACAAAATACACGATCTTAAAAACCTAATGCTAGAATGACCAAGAATCAAGAACTAAACAACTCACCATAAATATTACAAAATTTATAAATCTTAATACATACCTCCACCAGCAACGACTCTACTTGTCATCGGTGGTGGTTTCACCATCTCCTTCTCTGCCTTTTTCTTCTCTCCTTCGATCTCCCGATTTTGGGTCTCTCTTTCATCCAACCATTTACTACCTCCTTCCTCTATTCTGATTCTCTGTCTTACTGGTCGATCGCGGGTGTCAGATTTGGATTTTTGAGTTCAAGATCTGATGACCATCATGTCTCGTCCTTCTCTGTGACCCTTCCTTGGGTCCTTGTGAGCTTGTGGTCTGGGTCCCTAATGGACCTCAAGACCCATGGGTAGCTGGTCTGGGTTTCTATCTACTAATGTTGTGGTTCTAATCACTCTACTGGTTACTCTCCAGAGGCTTAGAAGTTCACCTATCCACCGGATTCTCACTGGAGCCCATCTTCTAGGAGATTTCCTTGGAGATGTTGGTGGTTGTTTGTTGGTTGGTCCTCCAGAGCCTTTCGCCGGAGAACATTCAGTGGTGTGGTGGTCGGGGCATGTTCAGTCGTTTCCGGTAGGACGTCTTTGGAGCTGTAGGGTGCACTGGTCCACCTTTAGCTATATGATCCCCGATTTGGGTGTTTGTAGGTACTCCGTTAGGTCTGATCCTAATCCTGGTTATTTTTCCCCTTTTCACTCTTCCTTGTGGAGTTTGGTTGTTGGTGGCTGTGGTTGTTGTTATTACCGGTGATTTAGGGGGGATTTCAGAGTTTGGGGTAAGATTTGTGGAGTCTCGAGTCGTGGCAGTGTGCTTCTTTACTGGCTTTGGTGTCAGATATGTTCGGGTTCGGATTGGCTTGTGTTCTGTATAATTTCAGGCCTTCCCCTTAGGGTACTCGCTTGGTGTTGGCCGATGAAGAGTTACCGGTCACGGTTTCGGAACGCTCAGCTCGAGCTCCAACCTACGATCCCCGGAAGTGATGATTTGTTGCAGCCTGCTTGGAGGTCCGAGCTCGCTCTTGGTATAAATACCGGTCCTCCCCATTTGGGACGGGAGAGCTTGTTACTTGGGTTACAGGCATGAAGGAACTGATTATGGATTATTTTGGGCAGTTATTTTTTAGTAGTCAACCAGACCTTAGGAACTTTCCCATCCACCTACCTCATCGGATTACTGCAGCCACTAACACAGCTCTTCTATCCACGAGATCAGCGTTAGAAGTAAAAAACGCAGTGTTCCAAATGGGCCCCGATAAGTCCCTAGGGCCAGATGGCCTGAATTTGAGATTTTACCATCATTATTGGCCATTCGTAGTTGAGGAGGTGATCCGATTTATTCAAGATGTTTTGGAGACAAGAGGGTTTGACCAAGCCTTGATCTATACTTCCATCGTTCTCAGCCCCAAGAAGCAGGACCCAGATGTTGTCACGGATCTACGCCCGATCGCTCTTTGTAACGTCATCTTGTTGGGTCTCGAGGTAAGGTTGGAGATGAACCAACTCGCAGCGGAAAATCAATGAAAACCAAGAGACGATTAAAACCATGAAACAACTAACAAAGAATGGATTCACAAGAGAAAATTTCAGCACTAGTTCTTACCAAAACAAGAACACCGGGTAACGAATGATTGGCTTGAGTCTCCAAGACGCCTACGTATCCACATGGGAATCAAAGCCACGTAGTTCTTCTCTTTGAGGACTCAAGAACACAAAAATGGAGGAGGAAACTAGCCAAACCCGAAATGGCCATGGAAGAGGGAGAGAAAATGTGTTTCCTATTCTTGTCTTGTGTTTGTTATGTTGAAAAAAGATGAATTAAACATAATAAAACTCATACTTGTCCAACTAAAGGCATGGGACAAGTATGGTGTCAAGTAAGGTGTAAATAGGACAAAGTATGGCAAGACAAGATTGGGTTAGGTGGTGAATCACCAACACCTTAATCCTTGTTTTGCTTACTTAGTACTAATTAATCAAGACTTGATTAATTAGTTCTATGGGCCTTGGTTGCATGGGCCTTTCATGGGCCTCTTGGAACATGGCCCGTGGCCATTTCTAACGAGGTCCCGTGATTCGCTCATCGCCTCCAAGCCTTCCATACCGGAAATGTCCAACATTATCCGACGCGATCAATCCCAAGACTCCAAGCCTTGTCTCGATCCGTAAAGTCCTATTCACGTACGGGCACATGACCCAAAACCCAGTTTTGGTCATGTCCCGAGACAACTCCCTTTTGGCCATTCTCCATAAATGTGTCAATTAGTTTCATCCTCCGGTGTGACCCTTAGGTTTATGCATGTCAATAGATCAACGTAAAATCTCATTTTACTTGATCCTATTTAAGTGGCAACTAACGAGACTTTAGTATTGTCTGACACTACATAACGAATCGACCCTGTCGATTCTAACCTTTCCGTCGTCCCTGTCATTATCCTTTTATCTCCGATATCCTGATTGAGATAAGGCATAGAGCCGTCATCCTTATTATTCTCAATCACCGTTCCTTGATATGTGAGATGACTGAAGATATGATACCCAATATCATGTGCATGGCCATGCTATTCTTCCAGTCACTCTCGATCAAGTGGCCGAGAACCGATATCTTTCCCATACCTCAGTATGAGGGATAAATCCCCTAGCCGTCTTTCGTGTCACTCATGTAGCCCGTCCCCAAGCCAATCCTGGCCGTTATGGAAGCCCTGTTACGGACAACGTTAGGCTCAGGTCAAACTCAGTTGTTGACTACATAGCGATCACAAAGACTCCTTGGTCTAAGGATACATGACAAGCTACAACACTAAATATGTTCATGACTTAATCTATGGCACATATTCAGTGCGGGTCGTCCAATATCATGTCCCACATGATATCTATGATCAGACTCCGGAATCCCATTCCAATGACTAACAGAACGTAAGTCATAAAGAGCCATCTTTCATACTAGTCGCTTCTAGTGAAGCTTTGTTGACTAGGGACCCATCGAGTGTGATCTATCTCGATCTATGGTTCTATTCGCATGGTGGGCATAGATCAGAGCACACATCGATATATTACTCCAACACATAAGTAATATAAAGCCGCTTTAATTTTATTGCTAACGATGATATATACATTTGGACATTTAGGATTGAACTACGGGCACTAAGACTAACACATCTTTCGCATCATATCCAAGGTGTTGGCTAATCGGTTGCGCCCACTCCTACAAAATGTTATATCTGAGGCCCAAGAAGCATTTATACCAGGTTGGTGTATTCAGGATAATGTGCTTATAGCTTTTGAATTTATTCACTTTCTTCGCAGAAAATGGCAGGGTAATTTGGGTTATATTGCACTAAAGCTGGACATGAGTAAAACGTACGATCAGGTGGAATGGGATTAGTTACTGAGTATCATAGCTCGGTTGGGATTTTCTCCTGAACGGGTCGAGTTGGTCTCCTGATGCATGAAGTCAGTTCAGTATACAGTATCATCTGGGGAAGGAAGACCCCAAAATTTACCCCGTCTCGTGGACTCCGCCAAGGGGACCAACTATCCCCGTATCTCTTCCTTCTATGTATGGAGGGACTATCCTTCTTATTGCAACGTGCACAGGACGAGGGGCGCATCATGGGTGTTGGGGTTGCTAGAGGTGCTCCGAAAATATCTCATATGTTCTTTGCAAATGACTGCTTTATATTTTACAGAGCTACTGTAGAGGAAGCCGACCAAATCAGGGATATTCTTGGTCTAGTTGGGCAACTCTCGGGTCAGGTACTCAATCTCCAGAAATCAGTTGTCCTTTTCAGTACGAACACATCTGAATCCGTACGATAGGAGTGTTGCCAGACCCTAGCTATTGTAGAGACATCAGCCACATCCATGTATCTCGGGGTTCCAAATATGATAGGGCAGAACAGAAATGTCGTTATGGCTTGCCTTAGTGATCGCATTATCAAACGTATCTGCTCTTGGGACGGGAAGCTTCTATCCCCTACAAGTAGAGAAATCATGATCCGATTAGTTCTCACCTCCCTTCTGGTTTATGTAATGTCTGTGTTCCGAGTACCCCACAGAATTGTATCCTGTATCCACATAGCTTTTAATCGGTTCTGGTGGGGGGTTAAATTAAACCAACCAATTATATGGCAAGATTGTGATAAGATGTGTATGCCTAAGGAGGTGGGAGGGATGGCGTTTCGCCACTTGAGAGATGTTAATACGACCTTACTCGGGAAACATGTGTGGAGCCTGATTCATTGGCCCCAATCTCTTATGACCCGAGTCTTGAAAGCTCGTTACTTCCCTGCAACATGTTTTCTCCAGGCTAAAATAGGAGTTAATCCCAACTTCACGTGGGCTAGTATTTTATCCACACAAAGCCTTATCCGGTAGGGTTTATGGATAACCATAGGGGTCGGTCGGGATACACTGATTAAAGGAACGTCGTGGCTCTTGGGACCTAATCCGGAGATAACCTCCACCTGTCTATCGTTGGTTGGGGACCTAATGGAAGGCTTAATGACACCAGGGTCTCGGTGATGGGATGTGGCTTTAATATCTAAGCTATTTAATGCAGAGGGGAGAGACAAGATCCTACCGGTTCCATTATCTACTTTACGGCCTAAAGATACTTGGTACTAGGCATCTGAAAGGATGGAGTTGTATACCACGAAAGTCGGCTACACTATCTTGGCAGGTGAGTGACATGAGGCTCGTCATAATACAACAATTGTGGCTTGGTAAGATTTGTGGGATATCCCGGTACCTCCACGCCTTCATGTCTTTTTGTGGAGATGTATCAGTGATACTTTGCAAGTAGTCACATACCTAAATAAGCGGAACTGATTTGCGGAACCTAAATCATGATTACATCGACTTGCGAAATATGTGGGAGAGCTCTGGAGTCTATCGGTTATCTATTTTTGGAATGTGGCTTTACAACAAACATGTTGGACCCAGTTTGGAGGGATGCCCCTCTATGATCCTACCATGGGATTTGTGCAGTGGCGGGAGGGCGTTACCATTATAGGACCGCGAAATCGGGTTGCTGATATTTTATCCGTCCTCTGGGAACTCTAGAAGGCTTGAAATTAGTTGAAATGGGGGGAGCGACGTTGTCAGCCCTAAGGGTGGTATCTGCGGTTGAGGCTCATCTCACGGTGTGGCGCGAGGCAGGTGTCGTTATTGAACAGATTCGTCCGCACCCCCTTGTGTGAACATCTCGGTGGACTCAACCACCTCAAAGGAATGTGGCCATTAATGTAGATGGAGTAATTTTTCAGCAGACCAACCAATCAACCTAGGGGGTGATAGCTCGGGATGCGGAGGGTGTGGTTTGTCTGACAACCAATTTTCTCATGCCTGGTTGCTGGTCACCGATTATGGTCGAGGCTTGTGCCATCGCGACAACACTTCGAAATACGCCGAGTTTGGGGCGGGCCCATTTACCATTCACTCGGATGCTTAGAACCTTATAAATATGATAATGAAAGGGGATCATCCAGCCTCTCCGGTCGGAATCATCATACGGGATATCCGTTTTATGATTTCTCAAAACGAAGGGATTACCCTTCAATTTGTAAAAAGAACTGCGAACGGAGCTTCCCACTGGCTAACATGAAAAGCTCGTTCAATACCTGTTCTTTAGTGGTCAGGGAACCTCCTTAATGCACTATAGTATATCATTACTTCTGAGATCTAATAATATTCACAACTTTTAATAAAAAGAAAACTGTATAAAAAAAAATTGATCAGCAAAGACATATAATAAAACCTGCTCTATGAATAGAAGAACATGGGTGAAGTACAATTAAGGAGCGTTCCTCTCTAATCGAAACCTCAAGAACATCCTCAACACACTGAGGGAAAACCAACAACACCAAGAATAGAACCACGCAGGGGCACAACTGAATTGAAACAAGAACTGAGCAACAAACAAAGAAAAAGTTCTAAATAACTGGATTTTACTACCATGAAGCCCAGAAAAATGCAGGTCTAAATACCCAAATTTATCCACCATTAAGCCTAGAAAAAAACAGGTCTAAATACCCAAATTTATCAACCATTAAGACCAGAAAAAAGTAGCAGCACCTACAATTCGAATCCCCTCAACCCTAAACGAAAATGGAATTACAATTACTCTCATCTCAACAGATCTTTTAATCCCGAAATCGGAACAGAGGAAATGCCAGAGCCGGTGGCCAACAATACGATCGGTTGAGACTACTCTAGAAGAAAACACCCAGAGCCCAAAGGACCAAACTACTGATCGAAAGGATTCCTATGGCAAAGCCACATGCCCTCGCCGGCGTCCAACACCGAACCGACGAGTCCGAGACACCGAGTGGTCGGGGGCACAAGAATACCAATCGAAAAGAGAACGGAACAGGGGGAGAGGAAAACCAAATACGTAAAGGGAGGGAAGAGAGCAGAGCAAACCCCAAAAGCAAGAGACGCGGGCCGAAGAACGAATCTACAGACGAAGCCAAGAGGGAGAGAAACCGCCCCACCAGCGACCACTACGAGCCCGAACCGCGTCGATCCAAAGAGGAAGCGAGTCCCACATCAGAGCTAGAGCGAGTAGCCGGGACCTGACGAGCCAGCCTCAACCTTCAAGACCCTAAAGGAGCCACCACCAGAGCGTCAAGACAGGCCAAATCCGAGAGAAACCAAATCTAGCCCGTAACAACGCCGAGACTAGAGAGCTCAGGACGGAGAGCGAGCACCCTAGCCGGAGAGCCAAACGCCCAAACATGCAGATCTGACCACCTCTGAAGGTCAGATCTACAAAAAAACGCCACCAGCCATCAGCCGCCCAACGCCCACAAACCTTGATCTGCAAAGATCCCAACCAAGGAGGAAGGGAAGGAAGTCCCTCGACCAGAATGAGGGTCGAAACAAAGAGGAGGAAGACCGACAACCTCGTCACATCGGAGGAGAGAGAGGAGCTAGAAGGACTGAGAAAAGGGGTCGGAGAGGGAGAATCCACCGGCGGTTGTCATGGTCGAAGCCGAGATGCCACCAGTGGCTGCTGAACGTAGAAGAAAGGGGGGCTAGGGTTAGGGTTTGGGGAGCGTTTCTAGAGAGAGGCGAGAGCTTCTCTCTCTAGAACAAAGATAATTTATTTCACCGTATAAAAAATTTCATGTACAATAGATGGATTTGGTTTTAGAAATCCATTTTTCCTCCACCAATCTAACTATTTTCACAACACAATGGTCAATGACCGTGAGACTTCTCTTAATTAGATTTTTTCAATTTTATCTCTTCTAATAATAATCAGTTTTGTAACTAATCGTCATTTTTCGATGGTTCTCTCTTTCTCAAACTTTTGCTCAATCTTGATCTCTCGATACAGAGATTATGTTTCCATTGAGTCTCCATTGTTGGTCAAGAGAAAGAAGATCGTCACTCGTCTGGCCGAGAAGAGGGTTGCAGCTCGACCTGTCAAAGGCAAGCCAGTCGTTCCGGCCAAGATGAAGAAGGTTTGTGATGATGCCACCAGGACTCAAACGAGGGACACAGATCTTACTGTTGGTGAAAACGTAGCCAAGGGAACTCAATCGGAAAAAGGTACCCCAGTTGCAGTCCCGGTAACAGTCCCGGTAACAGTCCCGGATCCAGTCTCTGTTTTGAATACATCTTCCACAGACCGATCGGAGGCGACCGTTTCGGATCAGGTGAGTTCAAATGATTTGTTCATTTGCAATCTACCAAATGATTCAAAGGAGGAGTGGATTCGAAATAGTGTTGGAGCGTTCGGGACAGTAACAGCGTGCTCTGTTCTGAAAAGAACAAACAAAACAGGAAAGTTTTTTGGTTTTGCTTCGTTCTCAACGGTTGAGGTTGCTTCACAAGCTGAGGAATCTCTTAACGGTTTCAAGGTTAATGGGCATGTGTTGTTCGTTGCTTTGAAGCGTTTCAAGCTGTATCCGAAGGCATCTAAGGCTAGAACAGAGCATGTCAATTTTTTTTACCGGTGAACTTACCGGCCGCCGCAGCTTCACTCTGTCTGGTTTGTCAAGACTCACGTGTTTTCGATTTTCAAATCCCCCCAATTCCGCAGGATATTCAGAGATTCGATGCTGCGCAGATGGGGGACAAAGTCGCTGGACTGTATTCGCTTTTGCTTCCTAATATACGAGATTGCCAAATCAGAGAAGAAGTCGCGACTTCAGTTTTGGAAAGTGGCGTGATTCCCGTCTCCTCGCGTCCTGTGATTCCTGATTCAGCGCGTTCCTTTCCTGGTGCATCGCATATCAGAGACGAAGGAAAAAACGCGCGAAGCGTTGTCGTTGAAGAGAACAGACCCATTCTTGAGGCCCAAGCTTATGTACTGGATCAGGCCCAAATAACCACAGACCATGCTTGTGACCAACAGGGCTCGCAGACTATGGTGGGCCCAGAACTGGTAGATGGATCTCGGGCTGAGGTGAGCGATTCGATCCTGGATGTCGAGTTTCAATGTCATGCCCCTAATCCGGTTTTGACTGGACTCGAAACGTGACCTAAGTTAAAGATAGAAAATACTAAACAAACGATAGAACCTTTAAAATCTCAAATAAACTCCATTAAAACATCATAAATAAATAGTTCGAAAATCTCAAACGTGGGTCAAAACTCGACATAAAGTGCAAGATAAATAGTGTTTAGTACAAACGACCAACACAACTGTAGAACAATCCCCAAGACGTCCAGAAGCTTCCGAGCCTCGAACTCACTAGACATCAGGTATGCCTGTAAAAACAGTCAGAAAACCATAGGGGTGAGATTACGCTCAGTAGGAAAAAAATCGTAACAACTCAACCTTTAGATCAATGATAAAACTGCTTAAACAAGATAGCGTAAATAACGATTTAAATACTATTAACAATGAAATATTAGTAACCAGAATACATAAGAATAATGCCGCATTCTCAAGGATAACAGTAATTTAAAAGATTCTATGAAAAGTACTTTAAATTAATCATAACCACTAAAATGGGAGTAAAATAATATCACGCCAACCACTTGCTTTCTCAAGCCTCCGATCCACAGATAGATTCTGGTGTCACATCGGTTCCCATATTCCGATCCACCAGAGTACCCATATCATATCAGATTTTCCCTCGGTCCAGAGGAGACACATACATCGGGGCACCGGAAACCATCCCATAGGGACGCTCATCGTCGGAATTCTCGGAAATGCCTCCAAAGGACCATATGTCATAGGGAACCAAGGTAGTGCTCCCGCAGGACGCATACACTTGGGTGAAACCATAAGTAACCATTTCCCCGCAGGGTAAACCATTCAATTGCCCGCAGGCTCCGTTAACCAATGCCCCGCAGGGTCTAATATCCAATGCCCGCAGGCTCCAATAATCAATGCCCCGCAGGCTCCAATATCCAATGCCCGCGGGCTCCAATAATCAATGCCCCGCAGGCTCCAATATCCAATGCCCGCAGGCTCCAATAATCAAACGTTATCCCGCAGGATCTGCCAACACCAATGACTATAACACCACCAGATTACCCCCCCCCCCCCCGGTGTAAGTACCATACCGAACAACCAAACAACTTAAGAATGGAAATAAGGGAAACACAAAATAACAAATCAACCAACCAACGCTCATCAAATCACACATTCACCACAACACACCAAAGACATCCATTTAATCCTTACACTTACCGTCTACTTACCTGTCACGATCCCTCGGTCCATCTATCACCTGATCGTGCCCCTTTGGCACAATCAGTCATACTCGATCATCCGTTCAAACATTCAATCATTCAACATTCAATCAATCATGCAAACATTCAATCAACCAATCATGTAAACATCAAAGCAATCAAGCATGAAATTTAACTAGTTTCATTAGACTCTTGATTATCCTAATATCTAGCAAACGAGCATGTGAACCTAACACAACAACTAATCCGAGGGCTCATCACGGCCTCTCTACCAGTAAATAATTCCCAAGTATTGAAAGCGAGTTACACTAGTTATTCTCATCCTAAGCATGCATTCTAGACACATCCGGTTATTAGTAATTGAAAGACGATTATTCTAGTTATTCGCATCCTATATGCAATTCTAGGACCTTTCCTATTTTATTAACCTAATAGGCATACTAATAATGAAATACTCGAGTAGTTAGGACTTTCCCTACCTCGCGGTCTTCCTCTAATTCTCTGCTGTAAAGCCGGTTAGTCGCTCCTCCGTTCTTCACACGGGTTCCGGAGTGATCTTCGACTCTCTAGCTCGGGTACAAGGCCTTTCCTTCTCTTGAGCTCGGGCTCACGGTCTTGGACCACAACAATACCAAAATTAATAACCCAACGGAGTGTTCCTCAACCCAAAAAACTACATAATAAACCTCAAACAATGGAAACAAGGCCAAAGAAGTGATCTAGAAATCGAAATGGACTAAAAGGAAGGGTTTTTGGATCTGGAGGTCGGATCCAGAAGGTGGCCCTGATCGTAGCACAGGCCGTGTCGGAATCTGGCACGGACCGTGTCACAGACCGGCCCGGTAACCAGCACGGACCGTGCGGCGCACCGGCCCGGAGTCTAACACGGACCGTGCGAGGTTTCGTGTCGGACTCACGCCCGTTACGCGCAGCACGCCGTGCCGGTACCTGGCCTGTTCCGTGTGGCTTGCCGTGCCGGCACAGGGCCCGGTCCGGGTCACGCTCCGTAGCGAACCAGTCCAGGTTCTCCCCCTTTCTTCCCCAGCTCGAGTTTCATGAAAATCACAACCAAAACCCACATTTCCAAGTCCTTCAAACTCCAAAATGTTCAACCAAAGTTTCCAAACAACAACACCCATAATGGGTTCATCAAAACTTCAACCAATAACACAATCCAAGCAACCTACTTCACTACTTCTTCTCCAAGCAACAACCCAAACACTAGTTCTTCAACTTCAAGCCAAAAACCCACAAAAACCCAAATTGGAGAGTAGATAAAATGAAGAGTTGAGAGCATCCATACCTCTAGGATGGAGAGATGAAGAAGATGGAAGGAAAATGGAGGCAAAAGACTAAGAACAAGCTCCAAAATCCAAGCTTTCTTCTCTTTCTTCTTCCTCAAGAAATAAACTCTTCTCCTCTCCTCTCCTTGTGATTTTTGGCTGCAACAATAGGGAATGAGCTGAGTTGTGTGCTCATGTTGCTTTAAATGACCTATTCTGTCCAATTACCAAAAAGCCCTTAAGGTCCTATCCCTTTAAAGGTAAGTTGGGAGGGTATAAGAGTCAATTAAAGCTTCTTTTTCATCCTCCAAGCCAAACATGACAAGTTTCATGTGGGGTCACTTCCACTTAACTAATTTCCAGCTTTCCAAGATTTTATCAGAAATTAACCGATATAAAGTCCAAGTTTGACCGAAATTTGACCCAACCAATATTACAGTCAAACTGAAGGAAATGGCCCAACTAAGCTAACCGTGATGACAGCTAAGCTTTTTGGGCCCCGAAAAGGTCTCGAATGGCTTCTTGAGCCCTCGGTTGACTTTTCTGACCGAAAGTCAAACTTGTCTAGAATTCACCGGTTTGACCGGGATCGATCGGGAGCGGTTCTTACATTCAAGGTAGCCCTTGGAAGGACGCGTTGATTAACCCCTCATTTTCCGGAGATCAGAATATTGTAAACCTTATTCCGGGTAGTACGTCCCCAAGTTTGGAAAGGGCTATTCAAGCTGTTACGAGCTTTGAGCCTCCTAAGAAGAAACGCGGTCGTCTAAAGAAGGGACAATCAAAGGGGATAGCTCCTCCAACTATTTTTATCAGACACGGGCTAAATCTGCTGATATTTTGGGAAACTTCACCATCGATATCGCTAAGAGGGATAGCTCGGGTAATTGGAGCTACTCCAAGAAAGTAGGGAAAAAGGTTGATGATCTCTGCTCTCTAGCACTTCATCACTCTGACCCTCAGGTTGTGGAGGCCATCGAGGGTTACGAGGACGAGGATCACCTTGACCCGGTTGCAGGAAAAGCCTCGCCCCCCGTTTCGGTTACTAATCGGTTCCTTTGTTTAAACCCGGATAGGTCGTAGTCAAGAAAGTTGTAGTGTTTCCTCTTTTGTTTTGCTCCCTGTTTTTTGTTTCTTTTGTTTTTTGTTTGGCTTTTGTAAGTTGTTATGGTCTGAGAAAAGGATTGTTCTTAGGATTGTTTTCTTGCAGCGTTTTACTGTCTTGTAAAATGCTTGCTTAATAAAAAATTTAGCCTATCAAAAAATAATAATAATCAGTTTTGTACTTATCACTTCACAATGCCATTATGTTGCTCCATCAAGCAAGTAGAACCGACCAAATAATCTTAATTACAGTAAAATTGAACACTACTTAGACATTAAAATAATAAAATCGGTTTGACTAATGAGTTGAGAAATGTGTGATTTACATTTACTAAACTCTAGAGGAATGACAGTGACCATAAAAATCCCCAAATTAAGCCACTCCAATAGCATCAAACACCAAAAATAGTGTGATAAATTTAATCACACAACGAACAAGTCACTTTTGTTAAACAAAAGGGTCAATCAAACCAACGTCACTCTCCAATGTTCCCTCAAATCGGTCTGAAAAAACAACATGAGCAGCTCAAATTTCTTGCTGAGGACACCAACATTAACAATGCCGAGATCGGCAATGATCATCAAAGCTCTCTTCTTGTCACTGTCACTGGTGACGGTCGGGGCCCACAAGGAGAAAGAGTTGCGGACGGGCCCGGTGACCTTTGACGGGAGGTCGTTTATGATCGACGGGAGAAGAGAATTGTTCTACTCCGGGTCGATCCATTACACTCGGGCCACACCCGACATGTGGCCCGACCTCCTCGACAAGGCGAGGCACGGTGGCCTCAATGTTATCGACACTTACGTGTTTTGGAACGCGCACGAGCCCGTCCAAGGACAGTACAACTTCGAGGGTCAGTACGATGTCATCAAGTTTTTGAAGCTTTGTCAAGAAAATGGTTTGTATGTCATACTCCGCCTTGGCCCCTTCATCCAGGCCGAGTGGAATCACGGGTTTGTACAACTTCCCACTCAATTTCTAATCGTTAAGTTGTATCATAACACCATGTTTCATTTTTTTTACATAGTGGATTACCATATTGGTTAAGGGAGGTGCCTAAAATTATATTCCGCTCCGATAATCCACCCTTTAAGGTACGAACTCCTCAAGTTTTATAATATAAACCGTGTTTAAAATACATGTCACTTAAAGTACAAATAATTATGACTACAAAGTTAGAATTACTGTTTTGTATACTGATTTTTTTTATTACAATTACATACAATGTGTTTATAATCGTTTCGTATACTGATTGCGGATTTGCAGAAGCTGATGCAAGGTTGGGTTACGAAAGTAATTGATATGGTGAAGGCGGAGAAATTGTTTGCACCTCAAGGAGGTCCTATCATAGTAGCTCAGGTAACGAGATTTAATTACTTATGGGAGAAAATGATAGGGACTCTATATAATAAGTATGAGATCACGGATTTCTATACAGATCGAAAACGAGTACAATAGTGTACAATTGGCATACAGAGAGTTAGGTAAGAGTTACGTTCAATGGGCAGGGCACTTGGCAATCGGATACGACGTCGGCGTCCCCTGGGTCATGTGCAAGCAGAACGACGCTCCCGATCCAATCGTAAGTTTAACGAATTACTCCAACTTACCGAACAGAGCGACCTAATCATAATAACGGTTGACAGATCAACGCGTGTAACGGGAGGCATTGCGGGGACACATTCGTGGGACCGAACAGGCCGAACAAGCCGTTCATTTGGACGGAGAACTGGACGGCTCAGTACCGGGTGTTCGGCGACCCGCCGTCGCAGCGGTCAGCGGAGGACATATCGTTCTCGGTGGCTCGATTCTTCTCCAAAAACGGGTGCTTCAACAACTACTACATGTACTACGGTGGCACCAACTTCGGGAGGACCACGTCGGCGTTCACGACGACCCGTTACTACGACGAGGCTCCTCTAGACGAGTACGGCCTCCGGAGGGACCCCAAATGGAGCCATCTCCGGGACTTGCACCGGGCGATCAACCTCTGCAAGAAGCCCCTGCTCGCCGGCAAGCTCGGCGAGCATCGGACTAGCGAGGAGTTGGAGGCTCGGTGGTACGAGTTGCCGGAGAGCAATTTGTGCGCGGCTTTCTTGACCAACAATAGCACAAAGTCCGCATTGACGATCAATTTCAGGGGACAGGATTATTTACTGCCGCCGAGGTCGATCAGCATCCTGCCGGACTGCAAGACGGTGGTGTACAACACGCAGTCCATCGTGGCACAACATAATTCTAGGAACTTCCGAACGCCGGAGACGGTGAAGTGCCTGAAATTCGAGATGTACAAGGAACCGATCCCGACGACGGACAAGATGAACGGGAATATTTCCAAGATCCCGCAAGAGCTCTACAGTTTCCTCAAAGACAAAACGGACTACGGTTGGTTCACAACAACGTACGTGAGGACATTCGTTAACGTATATATTTGGTCCATATTCACTCACAGATTCAGGAGGATGTGTAATTTAATTGTTGCAGGATTCAGTTAGAAGAGCATGACTTACCAATGAAGAAGGACGTATGGCCGGTTCTTCGGGTTGCGAGTCTGGGACACTCCATGATTGCTTTCGTCAACGGAGAATATGTTGGTGAGGATTGTCACCGATTATGATTCGTTTAACGGGTTTATTAGAGAACCAACTGAACTAAAAACTCGAGATAGTTATATTCTAACTGGGTTTAATATTGTGTTTTATGTTAAATATTAGGGGCGGAGCACGGGAGCCATGTGGAGAAGAGCTTTGTGTTCCAGCATCCGATTAAATTGAAGGCTGGGGTGAACAACATTGCCATATTAGGCATATTAGTGGGACTCCCGGTATTGTACTTAACTCCTCCCGGACTATGTATAATCATTTCATCGATTTAATTTGTTTGTGGGATGGGATGGACAGGACAGCGGAGCATATATGGAGCATAGGTTTGCGGGACCTCGAGCCATAACCGTCCTGGGGCTGAACACCGGAACCCTCGATCTGACCATCAATGGGTGGGGCCATCAGGTCGGGTTGGACAGCGAGAAGATGAAGGTGTTCAGCCACGAAGGAGTGGACAAGGTGAAGTGGTGTCCGGCGCCACCGGGTATGGGTCCTCCCCTGACATGGTACCGTGTCTATTTCGACGCTCCCGAGGGGAAAGACCCCGTAGCGATCCGCTTGAAAACCATGAGCAAAGGCATGGTTTGGATCAACGGCTTCAGCATTGGTCGTTACTGGGCCAACTATCTCTCTCCCCTAAGAGAACCTACCCAAACCGAGTAAGTGATGCCCTTTTCTTCCTTAACGTTGTCAAGAAGAAATGATCATAAATTATGTATGGTTTGTGTGTTAAGGTACCATGTACCGAGAGCCTTTATCAACAGGCCAAAGAACAACTTGCTGGTGGTGCTGGACGAGGAAGGCGGAGATCCGGACTCGATTGAATTGTTTCTTGTGGACAGGGACACGGTATGCAGTTTCGTGTCGGAGAATCATCCGCCGAGCGTGTACGCGTGGGAGAGGAAGGAACGTGAGTTCAGGGCGGTGAGCCCCGAGGCGGTTGCCAGGCCGGCGTCTCATCTGGAGTGTCCGCCGGGGAAGGTGATCCAGGTGGTGGAGTTCGCCGACTTCGGGAACCCACTCGGGGCGTGCGGGGCCTTTAAGCCCTGCGAGAATTGTACTTCTCCCATCGTCAAAGGGGTCGTGGAAAAGGTATCTAACTCTACCAGAATTGTTGTGATTTTGATTTATCTTAACTATAGATGATACTAAACCGTATTTTGTAATTAACATGCAGGCTTGTATAGGGAAAAATATGTGTGACGTACCTTTGGACAGAAATGTTTTGGTAACCAAACCGGACCCTTGTGTTGATACAAAGAAGATTTTGGCACTACAAGCAAAATGTGGGCCAAGGCCACCAAGATAGAGAGAGGGTATACTATATGCGATAGTCTTAGGTTATGGTTTGTAATATAACAGAGACAAAAACTAAACGAGTATGAAGAAAATAAGGGAATGTTTTTCTGGGTAACATTGGAGCTCCTCAGTTCTAATTGTTTATTTCTTTTTCTTTCTAAAAGTTTATTCATCAATGGTGTGATACACTCCCTATGTAATCCAAATTTGATGCCACATTCTATGTCTATCAACATTCACTTTAGAAGTGTAGAAACTTTTAGAGACCCAAAACTATCTACACATGAAGTTTGATGTTTCTGATACCATTATAATTTAAAGGGTTATTTCCACCTCAATACCCTAACTATCGTTTTATTTCACCTCAATTTTTGACAAAAAATGAGCCGTTAGTTTTCCATCCAATTTTGGACAAAAAATGACCATGTGCCTGGCACATGACCTTGACTTTTTAAAAATGCCTAAACTACCCTTATGACTTTTAAACCCTAAAAATACCTAAACTATCTCAAACCCATTTCATTTTTCTCCTTTTTTTTCTCTCTTCAAAGTCGTGAGTCAAAAGCCAAATCCCCAATATCTTACCTCATCATCAAAATTAAAACCACAAATGTTTTTCTTTTTATTTTATTTTCACCATTTCCTTTCTTCTTCTCCAGTATATACCCAAATCCATTTCATATCAGCAGTGTACCCAAATCCAGTTCACATTTCCTTTCTTCTTCTTCACTAGTTCATATTAGCAGTGTACCCAAATCCAGTACCATATTGTTTGCCGACCAAAATTATACTTATGAGCCGTCAATCCAAAGAGGCTTCAAAGCCCATCTCCTTCACTCCCTTCCTCGCTCAGCCCCACTGTCACCACACCGGCCGTTGCCCAGTTTCTAGGCAGCGACGAACAGGACGTGTCTATCAATTGTGTTCAGATCTGGGCAGCGACGAACAGATTCTCGAGTTCAGATCTGAAATCGAAAGAGGCGCGACGAACAGTTTCTAGGCAGCGACGAACAGAACATGCTCCGGCCATGGATGTCATCTCTCCCCTCTCGAGTTCAAATCTCGATTTCAGATCTATACTATTAGTTGTGTTCAGATCTGTTTTGAACGATTTTTTTTCAGATCTGCTTTTTTTGAACGATTTGGATCTTGTAACACTGTATGTATATTGAATGTAAAATTTATCTGGATCTTGTTCTGCCCTTTAATTTTAACAATTTTGAGCTGGAGTTCGTCTAGATTCAATTTGCACAAGTATCAGTTGTGTTCTTCGTTGATTTTCTGAGCTGGAGTTCTGCGTGTTCTTCGGTGATTTTTTTTAATATTTAGTTTTATAAAAAATTATAAAAACAGTAAGAAAAAATTAAAAAAGAATAATAAAAAAAGAAACTAATTTATAAAAAAAAAAATAATAAACTGATTTTTTAAACTAAATTCTGATTTTACAAAAAAAAATTTATTAATAACAAAAAATAGTTTATAAAAAATAAACTGATTTTTTAAACTAAATTATGATTTTTTTTAAATAAAGTATTAATTTTTAAAATTAAAACTGATTTTTGAAACTAAATTTTGATTTTTTTAAAATAAAATATTGAGTTTTTTTAAAATAAAATCTAATTTTTATAAAATAAAAAACTGATATATATAAAATAAAGAAATAAAATGAATTTTTGAAAACCAATGGCATGAGTTTGAAAATTTCACTATTGGTGAGGGGTATTATGGACATTTTAGGTGTTTGGATGGAAAAATGGATGGAATATTGATTGAAACTAACGGCAGGTACTAAAGTGACGGAAAATGTCATTCTAGAGTATTGAGGTGCCACGAAAAATAGTTAGGGTATTGAGGTGAAATAAAACGATAGTTAGGGTATTGAGGTGGAAATCACCCTAACTTAAAAGTTTTTATCCCGAAACACTTTCCTTCTACAAATCATAAAACTCATACGTTATTTCCTCTTGTTTAAGTTGTTGTCGCCAACTGTCATGGTTTCGCCTATAATAGTTGTTTGCGGTGCGGTCTCTCTCCTCTCTTATTTCTTTCCACCATCGCCACTTCCCATCTATTGTCAAGACCAGAGCCGGTTCTATTCATTGGCTAATTAGGATCAAGGCCACATTTGAAAGAAAAAAATGGACTTAATTCTATATAAAAAAAAATTAGCCTAATATTTACAAACCCACACATAATTTTAATCTCAATCCTTTTGGTACACACAACTTTGTACAATCTGTTCTTTTTAAAGCAAATTATGTATAATTTAACTCTGGTATTCCTTTTATATATAAGAATCCAAGCATTATGCAGCTGCAACTTCATATTTCTTTAATATGTATTTAAATTTTATATTTCAAAACAACACATTTTCTTTTTCTAATCTTAAACTAAGTTAAATCTTGTTTACAAATGAGACTTTTATTTTTTCTAATTCCATTGTTTTTTTTGTTTTTTTTCGTTCTTTCAAATTGTAAGAACCGCCGCCGGTCGGTCCGGTCGAACCGGTGACTTTTAAGACAGGTTTGACTTTCGGCCGGAAAAGTCAACCAATGACTCAGGAAGTCATTCGGGACCTTTCCGGGGCCCAAAAAGCTTAGTCGTCATCACGGTTGGCTTAATTGGGTCATTTCCTTTCGTTTGAGTATAATATTGAGGAAAGTCAACTTTGGTCAAAATTGGACTTTATATCGACTAAAGCCTAATTAATTAAAGTGCTGGAATTAATTAGAGCACAAGTGGGGCCTACTTGGACACTTGTCCCTTTTAGCTTGAAAAGGGAGGAAAGGAGGTCGAAATTACCCATTTACCCCTCCTTGGTGTCCATGAGTGGATAAGCACCCAAAGGGTAAATTGGTCCTTTCTCATTTAGGTCTTTTAAAGGCAAACACAGACCAATTTCAGGTCATTTGTAATGTTGTAGCCGAAATTTTGAGAAAAAAAAGGGAGAGGAGGAAGAACAAGTGTGTCTTGGAGAAGAAGAAAGGGAAAAGGGAGCTCCTTGATCCAAGTTATTGTCTTCTACCTTCTCAAAACCTCACCATCTTCTTCATCTCATTCTCCTCAAGGTAAGAGCACTATCTAAATCCCTTTTCCTTTCTTTTCATTTCATGGGTTTTGCTTGTTTTTGCTAGAAGCTGTTGGGTTTTGTTTGCGTTAGTGTTAGATGATGTTGTTGAGAAGTATTTGTTGATATTTGATTGAAATCCTTGGGTTTCATGGGGTTTTTGGTTTGATTTTGATTTGGAAAATCCTTGGAAACTTGTTTGTTTGTTAATTCCTACCATGGGTAAAGGAGTTTTGGAGGTATTTAACTGTTTTGGGTGCTGGAGATGATTGAAAATGGAGTTTGGTTGGGTTTTTTCGTGGAAAAGGAGTTGTAGGTTGGAGAAGGGCGAATCTGCCCAGACCTGCCACGGATCCGTGACGGATACCGTGACGAGAGGCGTCACGGCTCCGTGACGGAGTCCGTGACAGCACACGTCACGGTTCCGTGATGTCATCCGTGATGGGTGGTGTCACGGCTCCGTGACCCATTCCGTGGCAGATCAGTTTTGGGGTCTTTTGGGGTGTTTTTCATCAAATTCGATCTTTGTTATGAACTGAACTTTTGGAGATGTTTTTGGGACTTTACTTGCTTGTTGGTTAGACTTTAATTAGAGTTTAATTGTGTTCCAAGACCGTGAGACCGAGCACGAAAGGAGGGAAGACCTTGGAATCAAGCTCGAGGGACAAAGGCCAATCCGGGACCCGTGGGAAGAACGGAGGAGAGGCTAATCGACTTTTCATCAGAGTATTTAGAGGAAGACCACAAAGTAGGGAAAGTCTTAACTTCTCATTTAAATAACGCTTAGCATGCCTATTAGGTTAATAAAATTGGAAAGGTCCTAGAATCGCATATAGGATGCGAATAAGTAGAATAACTGTCTTTCAACTACTAATAACCGGATGTGTCTAGCAAGCATGCTTAGGATGAGAATCACTAGTGTAGCTCGCTTTCAATACTTGGGAATTGAATTACTGGTAGAGAGGCCGTGATGAGCCCTCGGATTAGTTGTGTGTTAGCTTCACATGCTTGGTTGCTAGTCATTAGGATAATCAAGAGTCTAATGAAACTAGATTGAATACTTGCTTGAGTGCTTGAATGATCGAATGCATGCTTGGATGTTTGAACTCGAATGCCTGAATCATTGGTTGGTTGATTGAATGCTTAAATGATTGAATGGTCGATCGAGTATGACTGGTTGTGCGAAGGAGGCACGATCAGGTGATCGATTGACCGGTGGAGAGCAAGTGGTAAGTGATGGTAACTGTAATTATGGGTATGAATCCCGTGTGGTGTGTATTGGTGAAGTGTGTATTTCTATGATTGATTATGGACCCTGCGGGGCATTGTTTGAGTGATCCTGTGGGATATTGATTGGTAGACCCTGCGGGGTATTGTTTGGCAGATCCTGCGGGATAACGGTTATGGACCCTGCGGGGCATTGGTTATTGAGTCTGCGGGCAATGGATATGGACCCTGCGGGGCATTGGTTATTGAGCATGCGGGCAATGGTTATGGACCCTGCGGGGCGATGGTTATTGGGCCTGCGGGCATTGGATATTGGACCCTGCGAGGCAATTGGATGGTTTACCCTGCGGGGATTGATTTCTTGTTATTTCACCCAAGTGTATGCGTCCTACGGGAGTATTACTTTGGTTCCCTATGACATATGGTCCTTTGGAGACGTTTCTGGGAATCCCGACGATAAGCGCCCTCAGGGGTTGTTACCGGTATCCCGACGTTAAACGTCTTTGTGATGTCATGCGTCTCCTCTGGACCGAGGGAAAATCCGACATGACACAACGAGTATTGTGGATCGGAGGGTGGCGACTTCATGTCCCACGGCATTAATTGAACACTCTATCCTTTGTTGATTATTTAAGAAATGCATTGATTCCCTTATTTTTCCTTTGATTATTGTCGATTCATTGAAAGTGTTGAAGTTCTTCGTACTTGAGATTTGAACTAAAATTGTGAAGTCTTATTGTTGAACAAAAAGGGTAACTTGGTTATGCATTTTCCCTACTGAGCGTAAGCTCACCCCTATTTGTTTATGACTATTTTACAGGTTTGCGTGATGACTAGTGGACTCGAGGCTCGGGAGCTTCTAGGGTCCGGGTGCTTAGAGACGTTGGTCTTTGTCTTGTGGTCATGAACTTTTGTTAAAGACTTATTATTTCATTTGTAAACCCTTTTGTTGGAGGATTATTTTATAAGTGGTTATTTGGAGACATTTTACTAAATTAAAGTCGGATGGTTTATTGGTTTTACGTCTTTTTATTATTATAATTGCTTTCTCCTTAAGTCACGTCTCGAGTCCGGTCAAAACCGGATTTGGGGCGTGACACAAATCATGTATTAATAAGAAGTTAGTTTTAAGTTCATATTCGTTCCAAATACTTTAGTTTTTCTTCTTTAATTTCTCCATTCTTTATTGTGATTTCCTTCTCAAATTCTATTTTGTTCTAAATTTTCTTTCATCTTTTATTATTATCTGATATTTTCTATATTGGCCGTGAGTCGTGACGAACAAAAGCAAACACAAAGAATAATCCGCAATACAAGATTAGTAATGTTAGTTAATTAATTATTGTTCAATTTTCTATTAATTAATTTATAGTTTATAATCATGTACGGTGAAAGTTCTATAATTAATTTGAATTAACTTGCAGAATTTATGAGTCACATATATGTTGAAAAATATTTTAATACCGTTATGTTTTAGTTATCAAAAGGCCCATTTTTGAATTTTGCCTAAGGCCACGAAATGTGTAGAGACGGCCCTGGTCAAGATGAGAAGGTCATATCGGTGAAGCAAAGCCGGCAAGGTGTCTTTGGCGGGCTCCCTCAACCCCACCCAGAGATCTTTCATCAAATCTACTCTGGATGGTCCCCCACAGCCGGAGTATATCACCAGATCCGTCGGCGTCCCCTTCCCCGTGGCCCTTTTCTCGACGAGCTTTCATCAACTGCTCCCTCAAGTCACACCCACCTTACCGCTGATCAGTCGTTGAAAGGTGTTGCCCTACTCTCCTCTATCGGAACTCCGACGGTGTCAGCCCCTCTCCTCAACGTTGGACCATCGATCATCGTTGTCACACCCGCCTATGATGGATCTTCCCTCACCAGATCCAGTAGTTGGCTGACTTCGATGGTTTCTGCTCCCCCCAAATCTATCGGTGTTCGGGCATCGACGACCATCAGCATTGTTGGTCCAACCCTCGGCCTCGCTGAGGCGACCTTATCTAGTTTTTACCTTTTCTTTTTGTCTACTTTTTCATAGTTCCCCTCTACCGGGCTTTCTTCATCAAGGAATAAATCATTCTTCCCCGATGTTTCACTAACAGTAGTGGTCGTTTCCCCTAGTGACATGTACAAACGGTCTTCTTCATCGGTAGATCGAACATTGGTAATCCCAACTGATCGTCTTCCGTCATTTGTTTGATAAGTAAAGGACTAAGGAGGTTCGAGTAGAGTTGGGGTTTAGAAGAGGTTTGGTGGTGTAGGATCGGGGCCACAAGGGGTGCTCATTATGTATTTGAAGGATATGAGGGAGGTGGACCTGCGAAAATACTCACAACATTATATTGATGTGTGGGTTGATATGGAGGGGGTACGTCGATTCAAACTAACTGATATGTATGAGGAGTCCGTCAAAACAAGGCGACATGTTACTTGGGACCTACTAAGGTAACTGGATGAAGAGGATACAGAGGCATGGATTATTGTGAGGGACTTTAACATTATTTTGAATCTTGAGGACAAAAGGAGAGGGGTTCCGTATCCGACACGCCTAATAGATGACTTTCGGGATGTGTTCACGAGGTTGAAGGTCTGAGACATGGAGTTAATTGGACATGGTTTCACTTGGCCCTAGGGTCATTTGGGAGATGTTAGTATTGAGGTGAGGCTTGATAAAGCATTGATGACTCACGGTCTAGATCTGCTCTACCCGGGAGCTAGGTTGACAAAACTCGGTGTCTCTACCTCCGACCATATGTTGATTTTGTTTGAGTCTGAGAGCTATGTGAGGAAAGTAAGTAAGAGATGGTTTAGGTTTGAGAATATCTGGTTTGAAAATCCAGAGTGTGGTCAGCTTGTATCGGAAGTATAGGGCCAAAGAGGGAATGTAGGGATTCAAGATAAGACAAAACGGGTTAACAGAGCTTTGCAACAGTGAAGATGACAACTATATCCCGCCAACAACAAAAAGATTCGGTTGTGTTAGAGGCGGATTTCATGTTTTAATAGGCGCAAAGATAAGGTAGGTACACATGAACATGAGGCTAATCGAAAGCACTTAATACGGTCCTTGGATATCAAATGCAAGTTCTAGAAGCAACGAGGTAAGCAATTCTAGCTCAAAGATAGGGATCAGAACACTAAGTATTTTCATAAGGTTGCATGTCACAAGAAGCAGATCAATAAATTTCAGATGCTCCAGAATGGAACAGGTAGAAAGGTTCAATGGGTTAGGGACTTGAACAACTTTTAGGTGCATGGCCATTTTGAGGGTATTTTTCGGAGTAGTGGGGTCGAGATCGACACAAATTTTATGCCCATTGCAAAACTAATGACACGAGACATGAATGAGAATCTTTTGCGAATGCTTTAGGATGCAAAAATTCGAGATGCGGTGTTTGCTATGGGACCAGATCAAGATTCTAAAAAACTTTAGGCGCTAGTCGGACGCTTATGGCCTTTAGGGGATTAACCGAATTTGTATTTTTCTATTTTTTTTATTTTCTTAACAAATATGTTATTATAGATATATGAACAAAATATGAATTGCAAAATGAAAAAATCATAATAAAAGTACAAAAATATACATTTGTTACATTCATGTCCTTAAATGATAAAAAAGTTCAAATAAACAACGTTAAAAAAAAATCTGGCAATAAAAAATTGAAAATAAATATGAGAGGAGAAATCAAATACAAACCATCTCTTAACCTAAAAACTAGAGAACCAATCTAAGCTTTCCATTTTAAGAATGGATGGATGAGATGCAATGGAGTAGTTGACTTGGTGACTGCAAAAAAAAACAGCACTTTTTAGTAAGTGGTAAGGGCTTTTTAGTAAAACTATCATATTATTATTTTTAATCAATTCACTAATTTAAATTTTCCCGCTTCGTTTGAACTCCGATTGGCTTCAAACTTGCGCCATTAGTTTTGTTTTTTAAGGGCTTTAAATCAAGATCAATCATGAATATATTTTGAAGCATGAAAAAAAAATTATTTCGGTGTTGATTTTTTTTAGGGAAAATTTCAATTTAATACCCTGGCAAACATTTATTTGCAATATAATACCCTAGCTTATTTTTTTTGCAATTTAATACCCTGGAAAACATTTATTTTCACTTTCATACCCAACCGTTAACTTTCCATCCAAAATGGATGAAAAGTCCAAAATACCCCTTGAGATCAACCATATTTTCAAAACCTACCACAAAAAATCAGATTTTTTATATATTTCAAAAAACTATATTTTATTTCAAAAAATATTTAAAAAATCAGTTTTTATATATTTCAAAAATCATATTTTTATATAATTTAAAAAAATCAGATTTATTTCAAAAAATATTAAAAAAAATCAGTTTTTATATATTAATTTTTTTATATGTTTTCAAAAATAGATTTTATTTCAAAAAAAATATTTTAAAAAAAAGCAGTTTTTATATATTTAAAAAATAAATTTTTATATATTTCATAATAATATTTTTATATAATTTAAAAAAACAGATTTATTTCAAAAAAAAAATTATAAATCAGTTTTTTTTATATTATAAGAATCAGGTTTTTTTATGTTTTTTTAAAAAATTAGACATAATTTCAAAAAATATTTTAAAAAAATCAGTTTTTATATATTTAAAAAATAAATTTTTATATATTTCAAAAATCATATTTTTATGTAATTCAAAAAATCAGATTTATTTAAAAAAATTAAAATCAGTTTTTTTTTATATTACAAAAAAAACAGATTTTTATATATTTCAAAAAATTATATTTTATTTCAAAAAATATTTTTTAAAAAAATCAGTTTTTATATATTTAAAAAATCAAAGATTGAAGGGTGTTTTTGGTATGTTTTGAAAAAACAAGGTCATGTGCAAAGCACATGACTACTTTCCATCCATTTTGGATAGAAAGTTAACGGTTGGGTATGAAAGTGAAAATAAATGTTTGTCAGGGTATTAAAATGCAAAAAAACAAGCTAGGGTATTATACTGCAAATAAATGTTTGCCAGGGTATTAAATTGAAATTTTCCCTTTTTTTATAAAAAAAATCTGGGTAATTTTCATCAACACTTTTACATTGGTTTTATCAACACTTTACACTGGTTTTATCACCTCATTTTCCAAAACTGATCATGATTTTATCACTTCATCGCGTGCTTTTTTATGAACACTAGTTTTATTAACACTAAACACTAGGTTTATCATTCAATTACGTGTGTTTTATCACCCCCATCACATGTTTTTTTGAAGCACGAAAATAAATTTATGGGAAAATTTCATTTTACCACCCTGGCAAACATTTAATTTCAGTTTGATACCCTGGCATAAATTTTTATCAGTTTCACACCCAAACCAAACTTTTAATTTCACTTTCATACCCAGCCGGGTAAAATATCCAAAATACCCCTAACTATTACTCAAATTTTCATCTCATGCCACTGACTCAGAATTTGAAAATAAGTGAAATGACAATAATACCCTTCATTGTTTAGGGTGTTAAACCGAAAATTTGACTAATTTTAAAATAAAATCAGTTTTTTTATAAATTCAATTTTTATTTTCAAAAAATCAGCTTTTAATTTTAAAAATACATAAAAATCAGTTTTTTTTTTATAAAAATATTTTTTTTACTAAAAACAGTTTTATATATAAAAAATCATTTTTATTTTTTTAAAAAATTAATTTTATTTATATTAAAAAAAATCTGGGTATGAAACTGATAAAAATTTATGCTAGGGTATCAAACTGAAATTAAATGTTTGCCAGGGTGGTAAAATGAAATTTTCCCTAAATTTATTTCGGGGCTGGTTTTTAAAGAAATTATATCTGGCTAATTTTTATCAACACTTTGCTCTGGTTTTATCAACACTTTACATTGGCTTTATCAACACTCTACATTGATTTTATCACCCCATTCTCCAAAACTGGTCATGATTTTTATCATCTCATCACGTGCTTTTTATGAACACCAATTTTATCAACACTAAACACTATGTTTATCATTAAATTACATGTGTTTTTATCACCCCATCACATGTTTTTTTTATCAACGCTAAACTCTAGTTTATCACACTTATTATCAAAATTGAACATGATTTTTATCACCTTAGTACAAGTTTTTATCAACATTTAGCACTAGTTTGATACTTCCGATATAAAACATTTATTATTGAAGATTTATCAACACTCAACATTATTTTTATCATTCCGATATACCTTTTTATTTTCGTGCTTCAAAATATATTCATGATTGATCTTGATTTAAAGCCCTTGAAAAAATAAAAAATATTGACGCAAGTTTGAAGCTAATCGGAGTTCAAACGAATCGGGAAATATTAAATTAGTGAATTGGTGAAGAAAAAAATGGACACTTGTCCACATGGCACCATGCTTTTACAATTATGCCCTTGCTTGTGTGAGAAAGGATGAAAGTGGCGTGAGTTTGGGTGAAATTGGGGTGATGATGTGGCATCATGGTGAATGTTGGATGTTAGGTGTGTGTGGCTAGGATTGGTTCTCTAGTTTTTAGGTTAAGAGTGGTTTGTAGCCGATTTCACCTCATAAATATGATATTATACATATAAAAAAGTGTCAATAAAAAAGTAAACAACATTAACATCCACAAGAATTTATGATGTAAGTATATATCATCTAGGGAAAACCCTATGTAATCTCGTTGTACTATGGTTAATTCTTACATCATAACCCTCGCCTAACAAGTTTAATACATAAATTCTGAAAATGTATCAAAATCTATGAGAATCGATAAATTCCGTGAATTTGCTTGCACATGCTTCTCACGTGGGGGTTTCATATTTCTTAAATGGAAGGAAGGCCCTCCCGTTTATGTCTAAAAAGCCTCTCCACTTGGTCCTCTCCATCTTTTATCGTGTCTCTCATTTTGTAGAAAGAAGTAGTTGTCCACGAGTTGAGCTGAGGAAGAACACACGGATGAAGGCAGTAGAAGTCGAGGACGACGAGTATGGTCGAGCAAGTTATGGTAAGATTTACTATTTCTCTTCTTCTCTTCTTTGTAGTCTTAAACAATATCTAGGGTTTAGAAATCCCCAAATAATTTGTTTATAAATCCAAAAATCATCTCCTTCCAAAATACCCAAGTTATAGGGTTTAGAAATCCCCAAATAATGTTGTTTAGGAATCCTCAAGTTCTAGAGTTTCAAAATCCTCAATTTCTAGGATTTCGAAATGATCTCTATGATTTAAGAGCATGTATATATATGTTTGTATGGGTTAACAATTGAGTGGACAAATTAATATGAATGTAAACATTTGTAGGCCTGAAACATTGAAATTGTCCTAAAAAAATTTGAGTTGTGATTCATATTCTGTTATATGTTTAAGGATGGTGAAATTTAAAATGAACGTGCATGATTTATATGCTTGAGCAAATGACGTAGTTCATATTATGTTAATTATGTAAGGATGGTTAAATTGGAAGCCAAAAGGTTGTGTACTGTTATTGTGGAGTACCTGCTCCGATCTTGACATTGTAGTAAAAAAATAACCCCGACAAAAGATTTTATGGGTGTGGTAAATTCAGTATAAGCTCTTCAAATATTTGAACATTGGTAGTGTTTGTTTATGTAAATGTCATGTTGTTGATCTATAAATATGTTTGCAGACAACACGAAACTGTAACTTTTTCTAATGGATTGAGGGTCTCGTATGCCCTTAACTAGTTGACAAAATTCATAAATTAGAAGAAGCTCTCCAAAACGAACAATGAAATAATGAAGCAATGATGAACAGCAGAACATCGAAGTGTTGTTGTAGTTTAATTTAGTGTATTGTTGGGATTTTATTTTATATCATAGTTGGAAAAATTGGTGATGGGTCACTTGAGAAAGTGTACAAGCTTCCATATACTTGTAATATATATGATTGAATTATGATACTTAGAGTTCTATAATTATATATGACTGAGTTATGATGTATAATTATGTAAGACGGTAATTATGCACTTAATTATAGAGTCTAATCATGTATGTAGTTTAGTATTATGTCGTGTTTATATTATATTTAATTATGGTTAGAATTATGTAATATGCTAATATATTTTTATGTTGTTTCATGTACATTTATGTGTGAATACAAAACTATAAAACCCCACTTATTCTAAAAGGTATTATTTTGAAAATCGAAACGTTGGGGTAGGATTTTGCAACAAGTAATTTTGTAAAGAAAAATAATAATAAAAAAAAGACAGGATTGGATTCGGGCTGGGCCAGGCCAGACCAACACTTTGGGCCTAAGCAGACCCGGCCCACTTCAGCGCGAGCCCGTCAGGCCAGAGCCCACGCGCGGTCAACCCTAGCTATAAAAGATCTCGAGCGCGGCTTCAGTGCCATTTCTCGGAACGTTTCCCTAGACATCCTCTTCCTCCCGACCTCGCCCACTCTCCTCGTCTTCCTCACGAACCATGCTGCCATCGCCGTCGTCCTCTTCACCGTTCGTCCTATCTTCTCCACCTTCCTCTCGACAAAGCCCCAAACCAGAGGAAACCCTTCGCCTCCTCAGTCTTCGATACGAACCCTCGCCACCGCCGCCGTCAAACCGAGTCACGCCGTGACTTTCTAGCAACGATGAGTTCGATCCCTCGCCGGTTTCACCTTCTCCATCCACTTTCTGGTCGGAAAAGCTCGAGTCCCGAGCTCGTTTGGGTCTGGAACGGTCGGAGAGCGTCGCCGGAGAGCTCGCATTCCAGATCTGGGCTTTCATGTCGGCGAGCCTTTGGCCGCCAGATCTGGCCGGGAGAGCTCGGGTTTCGCCTCAACCGCCCTTCCCCTCGAGTTCCCGAGCTCCTGACACTTCCATCGCCGTCGCAGACCGCAGTCGAACCTCCTGAGACGTCTGCCACCGCCAAAACCCAATTCCTTACATGACGCCGCCGCCGCTGGAGTCGGCGGAACCCTAGCCCCGTCGCCTTCCGTTCCCAGCTCAGACCGGACGAGAACGAGTCCTTGGGTTCGGGCCTGAGATTCGTTTGGGCCTCGGGTCTGGACTGGATTTGGGCCTCGGGCCCGGATCTGGTTCGGGCCTCGGCCTGAACTGAATCTGGGTTCGGCTCCGGACTCGGGTCTGGATCTGGGTCTGGGTCGGGCACGGGTCGGTCCGGGTCTGGACCTGGATTTGGGTCGGTTTTCGGATTCGGGTCGGGTTTCGGGTCGGACTTGGGTTGGTCGGGTCGAACCGGTTTACAGATTTAAATATTTAAAAAATAAAATGTGAATAATTAATTAATTATAACGGTAAGTGTAATGGTATATGGATTTCGTTGGTGTGTTGTGATGAAATTGTGATTTGTTGAGCTTCAGTTGTTCCATGATTGTGTAGTATGTTATTCTCTTGTGAGTCTTTGAATTGATTGGTTATGGACCCTGCAGGGCATTGATTGGTTGATCCTGCGGGATATTGGTTATGGTACCCACACCGTTGAGGATTCCGGTGTGGGGATGGTTTACGGGAATGATTATTGGTGATCCGCTATGGTACCCACACCGTTGAGGATTCCGGTGTGGGGATGGCTTACGGGGATGATTATTGGTGGTCTGGTATGGTACCCACACCGTTGAGGATTTCGGTGTGGGGATGGTTTACCTTGCGGGGCATTGGATGGTTTACCCTGTGGGGAATGGTTACTTGTTGATTCACCCGAGTATATGCGTCCTGCAGGAGCATTATCTTGGTTTCCTATGACTTATGGTCCTGTGGAGGCATTTCCGAGAATCCCGACGATAGGTGTCCCTCCGGGATATTACCGGTAGCCCGATGTATGTGCCTCCTCTGGACCGAGGGAAAATCTAACTTGACACGAGTACTCTTGTGGATCGGAGTATGGGATCCGATATGACACAAGAACCTATTCGTGGATCGGAGTATTGAGGATTTAGCTGTTGGTGCGATATTTACTTGTTCCCATTCTAGTAGTTTTCAACTATTTACAGTACTTTTCATTTATTCTCTCATAAGTTACCGTTACCTTTAAGAATGTGCTATTGTTCTTACCTTTACCCGTTGACAACATCTTATTGGTTAAATGTATTAATTGCAAAATGTGTCGTCTTGCTAAGACAATTTTACTACTAAATTGGAGGTTAAACTATTTATGATTTTCCCTACTGAGCGTAAGCTCACCCTTTTTTTTATACTGTCTTTTACAGGCTTGCTTGTTGAGTAGTGGACTCGAGGCTCGGGAGCTTCTATGGGTCCGGGTGCGTTATTTGTTACAGATGTTTTTGGTCCTCATTTCATTTTGAACCTGGTGTTTATTTGACTACTATGGAATTTATGTATTGAGTTTTTATCGCAATCAATATTCAGGATTTACATTTGATCTAATTTGGCTTCAAACGTTGTTATTTGATTACTTCTTTAAGTCACGTCTCGAGTTCGGTCAAACCGGATTTGACTTTAAGTTACAGTGATCGGTGAAACCGAACGGTTGAGATCGGGATTGGGTTAACGAGCAACGAGTGACCTGTTCTAAATTGGTTGTTGAGTAAACCGTTTGTTAAGTGTGTCGCCATTTGGTTGGCCGTTCCATGATTGATAATGTTGAAGTGTTGACTATTTGAAGTGTTGACTTATTGAAGTGTTGACTTGTTGAAGTATTGAATTGTTTAAATTATTGAGCGTTATTTGAGAATTAAAGTGGAATGTTGACCCGAAATGGGAGTTTAATTAAATAAAGGGTAGAACCCGAACGATACTGCGGTATCCTTCAGTGATGTGCACTTTGTGATGATTGTATGCCTTGTTTGCTGGATTTCATCTGAATTGGATTGTTAAGATGCCCCGCTTAAGCGGATGGTTAGTGGAAAATACGAATAGGTCATGCCGAAATTTCTGTAGAACTGAAATGTTTGCACTATCACGGGTTGACTCAGGGGCGCCACTGTAGTTGAACATGATGGTTGGATGTCAAGTGGTTACAACGAGATTCGGGGATGCCTGAATCGGGTTGTAATGACATGAGATCGACACGAAGGTTGGATAAAAGTTAAAGTGTTGAGAACCTGAGGAAAGGAAAGAAATGTTAAGTTTTGTGAAATTGATCGTATTACGATTCTATACCCCACGTGTTGGGAAGATACTCGATCGAGGGGTATGCCTGTTGCCTTGTGATTTGTGATTTGTGTGAATTACTTGAGACTGTTCCTCCTCCTGTGGGAGTTGGATGAATTACTTGCTTGAGTGCATTGCTTGCTTGATGTGTGAGACGCACAAGGTGCAGACTTCTTTGTCTATATAAGTATTATATATGACTATACTACGTACTATCGATCCAAATAGGATCCTTTAAGACGCATGAGAACGTCTCTTTGTGATGAATCGAACCACTTAAGCTAAACTGAATTACGAACCTATACGTTATAAATACAGCGAGTATACGAGATGTCACATGTTTATATCCCGAGGGGTACCAGGAGCCGCCCAGATGTGGGACAGAGCCAGACACCCGATGTTGGGTTGGCAGGAGCAGCGAGTGCCCAGGGTGCTGCTTCCGCAGAGCACCAGAGTTTTGAGGATGGATCGATAGGGTCACCACCTCGAGTTCCTCCAGTCGCAGAGCCGACTCAGGCGGCCCCTATAGATGAGGTGGTTCGCGCAGTACTAGCTGCGCTCAGCAAGAGACTGCAGCACCGGCACCAGAGCCTGTGCTTACTGCCGACGCAATCACCACCGAGAGGCCAGACCAGATGGACAGCCACACGACCCAGGCTCTCAGGGATTTTCTTAGGTTGGGTACACCGATCTATTCTGGGGGTGCTGACCCCGAGGAAGCTGTAGTATGGTTGGAGCGGATTACCCGCAACCTTGACACTTCTGGAGTTTCTGAGGGACGTCTGAGAGTCTCTTTCTCCACCTTCCAGCTCGAGGGTGAGGCTTATTATTGGTGGCAGTCTGTGCAGACCAGAGTTGGTGATGATTTTCAGCTTTTCAGCAGATTGTTCCTGGAGCAGTACTTTCCTCGATCTGTTCGAGATGATAGGCACCGACAGTTCCTGGAACTGCGGCAGAGAGGGATGACCGTTGCTGAGTATGCGACGAAGTTCATATCCTTGTCCCGCTTCGCACCTGAGATGGTGCAGACAGAGGAGAGTCGTTGCAGGCGATTTGAGGGCGGGCTCATTCCGTCGATTGCGGATCGTCTTATTGCTTTTAGGACTGAGGTGTACTCTACACTGGTAGATCAGGCTTTAGTTGTGGAGAGGCATTTTCGTGAGACCGCCAGGGCGCGGGATATCAGGCCGAGGCCGAGTGGGTCTCTAAGGCCGTCCGAGGGACATGATACGAGGTGGCAGAGGGTCTTTGGGTCATTTCAGCCACAGTTTCAGCAGGGAGGCATACGCCGGGGAGGAGCAGTAGCATCAGTTGGACCTGCACCGTTAGCGCAGTTGTGCCCTCTGTGCAGACAGTAGGGACACTTAGCCCGAGACTGCCTAGGGAGCAGCGGACCCGCTGATCGACAGGTTGATCGTCCACAGAGGTTTGGGGAGAGACAACGGGTTGAGGAGAGGGTGTGATATCGGTGCGGCCGACATGGGCACATTTCCTTGACATGTCCTGATCGAGTTGATCTAGCACCTGCGCCGGGACCCCAGCAGGCACAGCCTCGTCAGGCACCTCCTGGCCGACCACGACATGCATAACAGTCGAGAGCTCCGCATTAGGCGGCGGGAGCAGCAGCCAAGAGACACCAGCCTAGACCTCAGCAGCAGGTGGCACTTCCACCACCACCGAGAGGAGGACCTCCGATGCGGCAGGGCCGAGTGTACGCGATGACCGGACCCAGAGCCGAGGGACTTGATACCGATCTTGAGATCACTTAGAGTACTTGTTTACGATTTACATTTTTGGATTCTGTGTTTGCTGACACTTGAGTATTACATTTGGTTGTATTGGTTCGTGATTACTTTATTTTGGAACGAGTTTAAAACGGTTAAGCCCTTACGCACCTTAAACACACCGACTAGAGGTGTGGTAGTACCGACCAGTGTCAGTTTGAGTTTGAAAGAGGATTAACAGACCTAGGAGTACGGGAAGTTCTGTCCTTCTTCAAGAGTGCGGATCGAGTTTTAAGAACCGACTGGTGAAACAACAGGCGTTCATCGAATGCTATCAGCAACGAATGCCCGAGCAGTGAAAGGCTGCAGCCTTGACCAGTAAACGGTCCGAACGGTCACCGGAGATGACCAAGTGACCATAAGATCAGAGTAGCGCAACGGAAGCGTGGTGGACCCATAACCCACAGGGTCGTAATCTCCAGCTTCTTCTACCCCCGCTATAAGATTTAGGTTATAAGATTCGAACCTTGAGACGATCCTTTTCGTCTTAACATCCCGGTTAACGAGCAAATAGTTGGACGAGTGTGAGTCATACGTGTGAGATTAGATTAGAATGTTCTCCCTAAGTTCTCCCCGGAGGAACCGATCGGATCGCTACCAGTTCACGAAGTCGACATCATGTTTAACTTGAGACCTGTGATGACGCCAACATCCTTACACCAGGTAGACCCGCGCCAACGGAGTTGACCAACCCAAGACGTCAGCCGAAGAGCCAAGAAGACGGAGGACCTGTCCAAGCGCACCGCCGTGAAGATTGCAGCACGACATCAAGAAGGAGCGGAACGGAACGCTAAGGAGGCACGAAGACCACCAGAAGCTGGATCGCATCAAGTTGAAGAATCGACACTCAGTACCGGCGCGACAAGGTCTAGAAGAAGAAGCCTAACGACGACGACACCAAAGATCGGAGCGTGTAGCGGAGCAAGAAGAAAGTTCGAGCCGCGCAACAGCCAGAAGACGTGTTCAAGAGTCACATCATTCGCGCCACACGGAACAGGCGGACAGCACCGAGAGCTACAACGATATCATGCGGCATTCCCAGCGGAGCAGAATACGGAGAACGCGAATCGAGCACCAAGACGTACCTTTATCGAGAAGGGAAGGACGAACGCCAACGTCCCACGAGGAATAGTGCAACCTTGAGCTTACGCCATAAAAGTGAGAGAACCTCACGTTGAGATCCGGAAACAGTTAGCGGATTACAACTACCGCAAGCTTTCAGACCTATAACGGAGGGCACCGCACGAAGCATCGCATGATAGGTCAGGTTTTGTGCCATGCAGAGCACAATGAGAATTTAGAGTTGAACAGTGACTGGTCCTAAGTTGTTTGAAGGACGTTTGAAGATTTACGCGTAAGGTACCCCAAGGACCGTTCAAATTCTCGAGATTTCAATGCTTTTTGTGGACTCATTATGGTGATGACTCGGATGAAACAACTTATAAGTTGGTCGGTTGATAGTTTGTGAGCAAGTGTCAACGGTAAGAGAAATATCGCAGGTTGAACAACCTTCTTGATCGATCGCAGGTGGGTGTTGATGGTTTTGCCATGATCTAAGATTGTATTACTTGAGGTACGACTGATTCGTTATCAGGTTGAGAATTTTGATAAGGTTTACCCGGTGTGACATGTTGCTATGTTGGGCAAGTGTGCCATGATTAGTGTGGCATGAGCTTTTGTTTGTGGTATGTTTTGAGGCGTGCCGCATTCCGACTCGGTGTCGGTAAACTGTTTTATTTCCTTGTTTGAGGTACGCCCACCTTTCCACAAGAGGTGATGAACGAGTGGTTGTTCCAAACCCTGCAGTGATAGCGAGATCTTTTGTTTTGATGAATGCATTGTGTATTACTTCCTTGTAAAATTGTTTGTGGTCGGTCATGACTTGTTAGTATTTGAGTTCTGTTGGGATTAATGCCCATAACGATCACTAAGGAGGAAACTGATGAGTTACGTTGGTGTGTGGTTCGGACCTTGTTCGACCTGTAGAGGGTTCCGGTAGGATACTTGTGCCAACGGAAATTTCGGTATGAGATATCTAGGCCATTACGTAAGTTTTCTTAAGTGTTTGGATGTTGTTCGGCTTGTGTTTTTACTCGGTATTTCTTTGAGTTGGTGGGAGATGTTGCACGTTGAATTTGTGAATTTTTGGGTAAGACGGTTCTGCACTGCTAAGTGTGACATTTGAGTAACTAGCGTGATCTAGTGAAGCACAATTAAGTGAAGATTGCGTTGATTCGGAAACGGTTAAAGACCGTGTAGAGCCGACAGAAGAGTTACACAGATGAAAGGCGCATGCCTCTTGAGTTTCAATCGGTGATCAGATATTCCTGAGGGTGAGTCCGAAAGAGGGCCCAGTACGGTTCAACCGTGACGGAGGCAAGTTGACCCCGCAACTGATCGGACCTTTTGAGGTTTTTGGCAGAATTTGAGCTGTTACCTATCGCCTCCCAAGTTCCAACTGCGGAAGTACACCGCGGATTTCCTCACTTGTGAGTTGTAAGCGGACGTTCCCTGAGATAGGGCCAAGTGGAGCGCGTTCGTTTAAATTTCGAGGACGAAATTATTTTAAGGGGGTAGACTGTAAAACCCCCATTTATTCTAAAAGGTATTATTTTGAAAATCGAAACGTTGGGGGTAGGATTTAGCAACAAGTAATTTTGTAAAGAAAAAAAAGAGACACGATTGGATTCGGGCTGGGCCAGTCCAGACCAACACTTTGGGCCTAAGCAGACCCGACCCACTTCAGCGCGAGCCCGTCAGGCCAGAGCCCACGCGCGGTCAACCCTAGCTATAAAAGATCTCGAGCGCCACTTCAGTGCCATTTCTCGGAACGTTTCCCTAGACATCCTCTTCCTCCCGACCTCGCCCTCTCTCCTCGTCTTCCTCACGAACCAGGCCGCCATCGCCGTAGTGCACTTCACCGTTCGTCCTCACTTCTCCACCTTCCTGTTCTTCTTTTACCTTCCTATCGACAAAGCCCCAAACCAGAGGAAACCCTTTGCCTCCTCAGTCTTCGATACGAACCCTCGCCACCGCCGCCGTCAAACCGAGTCACGCCGTGACTTTGTAGCAACGATGAGTTCGATCCCTCGCCGGTTTCAACTTCTCCATCCCCTTTCTGGTCGGAAAAGCTTGAGTCCCGATCTCGTTTGGGTCTGGAACGGTCGGAGAGCGTCGTCGGAGAGCTCGCATTACAGATCTGGGCTTTCACGCCACCGAGCCTATAGCCGTCAGATCTGGCCGAGAGAGCTCTGGTTTCGCCTCAACTGCCCTTCCCCTCGAGTTCCCGAGCTCCTGACGCTTCCATCGCCGTCGCAGACCGCCGTCGAACCTCTTGAGACGCCTGCCACTGCCAAAACCCATTTCCTTACCTGAAGCCGCTGCCCCTGGAGTCGCCGGAACCCTAGCCCCGTCCCCTTCCGTTCCCATCTCAGACCAGACAAGAACGAGTCCTTGGGCTCGGGCCTGAGATTCGTTTGGGCCTCGGGTCTGGACTGGATTTGGGCCTCGGGCCCGGATCTGGTTCGGGCCTCGGCCTGGACTGAATCTGGGTTCGGGTCCGGACTCGGGTCTGGATCCGGGTCTGGGTCGGGCACGGGTCGGTCCGGGTCTGGACCTGGATCCGGGTCGAGTTTCGGGTCGGACTTGGGTTGGCCATGTCGAACCGGTTTATAGATTTAAATATTTGAAAAATCAAATCTGAATAATTAATTTAATTATTTGACTTAAAATGGGTAATCAAAGGATTGTTTAGACAAATCCGAGGACCTTGGGCATACCGGAACTGATTGGGCTTTTTATCTGTTAAAAACCCAGACTCGAACTTGGACTTCGCCCGAGAAGTCGGAGTTGGCCCGGTCGTCAGCAACTAGGAGTATTATTAGAGGAAGACCTTGAGGTAGGGAAAGTACTAAACTCCTCATGCAATTTAATACCTAGTATGCCTATTAGGTTAATAAAATCGGAAAGGTCCTAGATTGCATATAGGATGCGAATAACTTTTATAATCGTCTTTCAATTACTAATAACCGGACGCGTCTAGTGTGCATGCGTAGGATGTGAATAACTAGTTCAACTCGCTTTCAATACTTGGGAAACTGTCGTGCTGGTAGGAAGGCCGAGATGAGCCATAGGATTGGTTGTGGTTGCCTCACATGCGTTGCTTGCTTAGTCTTTAGGATAATTTAAGAGTCTAATGAAACTAGCTAAATCGTATGTTTGAATGATTGAAGCAATGCTTGAATGATTGGATGATTGAATGAATGCTTGAATGATTGGATGATTGAGTGATTGAATGATTGAATGGATGATTGAGTGTAATTGATTGTGCCAAATGGTACGATCGGGTGATCGATGGACCGATGGATCGTGATTGGTAAGTATAACGATAAGTGTAAAGGTATATGGATTTCGTTGGTGTGTTGTGATGAAATTGTGATTTGTTGAGCTTCGGTTGTTCCATGATTGTGTAGTATGTTATTCTCTTGTGAGTCTTTGAATTGATTGGTTATGGACCCTGCGGGGCATTGATTGGTTGATCCTGCGGGATATTGGTTATGGTACCCACACCGTTGAGGATTCCGGTGTGGGGATGGTTTACGGGAATGATTATTGGTGATCCGGTATGGTACCCACACCGTTGAGGATTCCGGTGTGGGGATGGTTTACGGGAATGAGTATTGGTGGTCCGGTATGGTACCCACACCGTTGAGGATTCCGGTGTGGGGATGGTTTACGGGAATGATTATTGGTGATCCGCTATGGTACCCACACCGTTGAGGATTTCGGTGTGGGGATGGCTTACGTGGATGATTATTGGTGGTCTGTTATTGTACCCACACCGTTGAGGATTCCGGTGTGGGGATGGTTTACCCTGTGGGGCATTGGATGGTTTACCCTGCGGGGAATTTTTACTTGTTGATTCACCCGAGTATATGCGTCATGCGGGAGCATTATCTTGGTTCCCTATGACTTATGGTCTTTTGGAGGCATTACCGAGAATCCCGACGATAGGTGTCCCTCAGGGATATTACCGATAGCCCGATGTATGTGCCTCTTCTAGACCGAGGGAAAATCTGACTTGACACGAGGACTCTTGTGGATCGGAGTATGGGATCCGATATGACACAAGAACCTATTCGTGGATCGGAGTATTGAGGATTGAGCTGTTGGTGCGATATTTACTTGTTCCCATTCTAGTAGTTTTCAACTATTTACAGTACTTTTCATTTATTCTCTCATAAGTTACCGTTACCTTTAAGAATGTGCTATTGTTCTTACCTTTACCCGTTGACAACATCTTATTGATTAAATGTATTAATTGCAAAATGTGTCGTCTTGCTAAGACAATTTTACTACTAAATTGGAGGTTAAACTATTTATGATTTTCCCTACTGAGCGTAAGCTCATTTTTTTTTGTTTACTGTCTTTTACAGGCTTGCTTGTTGAGTAGTGGACTCGAGGCTCGGGAGCTTCTGTGGGTCTGGGTGCTTTATTTGTTAGAGATGCTTTTGGTCCTCCTTTCATTTTGAACCTGGTGTTTATTTGACTACTATGGACTTTATGTATTGAGTTTTTATCGCAATCAATATTCAGGATTTACATTTGATCTGATTTGGCTTCAAACGTCGTTATTTGATTACTTCTTTAAGTCACGTCTCGAGTTCGATCAAACTGGATTTGGGGCGTGACAAAAACGGTCTTTATTTCTGTATAAAAAAAATAAAATAATAATAATAATAATAACACTTTTCATTTCAATAACATAACTTTAATACGTAGGAAGTAGGCACGTTACAATAGTACATAGAAAGTAGGCATGTTACATTAGGAAGACATTTATGGAGGTTACATAAACTAGCTTAACTAATTAGAGCTACCTTCAGGTGATTGATGTTCGTTTCCTTCTCCATGATCTTCGTCATCCCCGTATTAGTCTTCGAATATGGGGGTCATCTTCGGAAGGCGGGTCATGGGTTGGCTGCTCTTCCTCGAATTGGAGCTCATCTTGATATGTCGTATATTTTTCGTATGACATATCATCTTCCCGTGGTGGTGGTGGTTGTTCAGTTGGCTACTCCGCTTGAGTTTCCCCTCTTCTTGGGTTGGATCTTTTTTTTTGGGGTGGACAATTGTGGTGAATAAGGATAAATACTGTGGAGATTCATCCCAAGCATCACTATTTGGTAAAAAATCAAAGGTATAATAACCCTTCCAATTCCTCAACATCTCTTCGTATGATTCAAATAATGGAGATAAAACCATGATGATTGGTGGTCTTAAATGCTAAAAATAGCAAGGGTTTATAGAGAAGGAACACGTGACATTTAAGGGGTAAATATGTAAATATACTAACATTTTAAATGGATAAATAGGTCAATTTACCCATCCACGAGTCCTGAAAAGTTGTTGTAACAACCATAGATAAACCCTATTACAAAAGCTCTTGAATGTGACGTGGGAGAGAGAATACGATTCCCATAGGGATTTTTAGAAGGTGACGGTGGTGTATCACATGTGGTCTACCACATCTTACAACCAAACAAAAATCAGTTAAATATTTAATGCCAATAAAGGCGTTCATCCACTTTTCTAGACTTGCACCTACAAAGACCTAAGACTCAACGACTCCAAATGCTAGGGTTGAGAGTTGTGGTTATTGTAATAACCACTTCTGGTCAACGTCAGTCAAACCTGCGAAAAACAGAAAAAAATTTAAATTTTTTGAGACAGACACTTAACTTAACCTAAATTGACCCCGAGGGTCATACCGGACTTAAGTTGACCCCGTTATCGACCAAAATGAGTTCCAGGGGACTCAGGGCAACTTCCTGATCAATTTGGGAAATGTTGACTTTTCGTTGGAAAAGTCAACCGGGCGACGTTTTGGTCCATTCGAGGACCGTTTGGGATCCAAAACGCTTAACCGTCGTCGCAGCGGTCTTAGTTGAGCCGTTTCCTTGTAGCCCGTCAAGTTTCGTAATTTCTTGGAAAAAGTGCCCGTTCGGGGCCCGAAACGTCCGATTTTCGCAAAACTGATTGGAAAATATCAACTAGATATTTTCCAAAAGGTGTGGGACCCACCTTGACACATGTCAACTACTTGGTGGTGTTAGTTTTGGGGGGAAACTGGGTGGATGAGAGGGTTGGCCGAACATAGGGTAAAGGGGAGAGGGTTTTGGGAGTTAGTGTTAGTTGTTTTAAAATTCAGAAAGAAGAAGAGAGGTTTTAGAGAGAGAAGAAGAAGGAGAAGAAGAGAGAAGAAAGGAAGTGAAGTTAGGGTTTGATTTTCAACCCTTGGATCGATTCAAAGCAAGGAGCAAATCTCTTCCCCTCGTCTTCCTCTCGAGTAAGCACTAACCCGATTCTCGTTTCGATTATTTTCTTGAAGGCTAGGGTTTGAGTATAATCTAAGGATTAAGGTTGTGTAGAGTTTGGGAGGTGTTGGGGACGTTTTAGAGGTGTTTGGGGGTGTAAGGGCACGTTTTCCGGTGACCGGAGGCTCGGGAGGAGCTCCGGCCACCGTGGGTGGTGGCCAGCTGGCCGGCCATGAGGTGGCTGGCCGGAGCTGGCAGCAGCCACCACATGGTGGCCGAGCCCCCCCTCAAACCCTAGGGTCTCGGCCAAGTGGTTGGGGTGGGGCCCACGTGCTCGGTTGCTCGGGTTTTAATGTTCAGGTGGTTTAAAACGTCCCCCGGACCACTTATTCCTAATCGAATCGAAATTTGGAATTAATTTGGAGATGTTGTAATTAACGAGTTTTGGGAAACTTTAAACGTTAATTAATTGACTTAGAAGTCGGAATTCAATTCCGTCAAGTGCGTTGGGTTCCTTGAAATATTCTAAGACCGTAGAAACGAAAACGGGGGCTTTTGGAGCCCCGGAAGGCAATTAACCAAAACCGGGCAGATTCGCCATGTCGGGCGAATCTGGCCCTTACGGGTCCTTTATCGGCAATATCGAGTAATGGGGAAGTTTGGGAGTGATCGGCATTGTCGGGGTTACGTTTGGGCGTTAAGTTTATTAATTTTCGGTTTATTCGTACTAGTTTAAAAGTGCTTTGAATTTGCGTTCTTTTAGATCGTGCCACGGACCGAGGCAAAGGGAAGCTCGGCGAGTGAGTGGGTGTACTTCGGGTGTTGTTGGAGCGCTTTTGGATTTATCTACGAGGTAGGGAAAAGTAGCCGGATCTCGGCCCTGATTAGGGAAAGTTAATAGTAGAATTGCATGTGACACCGGGGTGTCGTGGGTTGAGTAGAATTATTTAAATATTAGAAAAGCATGATACGGGATTGTAGCGTTTAAGAGAAAAGCATGTGACACTTAGTAGTGTCGTAGGAACAGAGAACTTAGCGATAATTGAATTACTGGAGGCATATGACCATGCCCGGAGGTTGTTTGTGAAACTAGTGATCTTAGGACTGTTGGAGGCATCGAGTATGCCGGAGGTTGTTCCGTATTATTTACTGTTGAGTTGGGTGGCCTTGAGAGCCCGTATTATTTACTGTTGAGTTGGGTGGCCTTGAGAGCCCGTATTATTTTACTGTTGAGTTGGGTGGCCTTGAGAGCCCGTATTATTTATTGTTGAGTTTGGATGGCCTTGAGAGCCCGTATTTTAAGTGTTGGTGTCTTGGGTGGCCATGAGAGCCGTATTGTTTAATTTGGTGTTTGGGTGGCCATGAGAGCCCGTGTACTTATGGTTGTGTCTTGGGAGGCCATGATGGCCTGTGGGGTTGTTGAACCCGAGTCTTGACTGTTGAGATGTCTTGAGTGGCCTTGAGTGCCTGTTTGTTGAACTTGCTTGTGTTTGTGATTGCGTTTGCCCGAACCGACTGTGTGTCGGGGAGTGGTGTGGGTTTTGGCAGGTTACGAGCATTCTTCGGCTGGCCTGACCAAACTCGAGCCTCGGCAGGTTCTGAGCATTCTTCGGCTAGCCTGTTCCGTGTCCGGATCCTGAAAGGTTATGAGCATTCTTCGGCTAGCCTGATCCGTGACCGGGTCCCGGCAGGTTTCGAGCATTCTTCGGCTGGCCTGACCGCGTACGAGGCTCGGCAGATTATGAGCATTCTTCGGCTAGCCTGATCCGTGTTCTTGTCCTTGGGGAAGTTCATTGTTGGTTGTGTTGTCTTACTTTGTGAGTTTGAGGTTGAGTTGGTTGTGCAAGGTAACGGGTTGTGGTTAGGTTGAGTACTTGAGTTGGTGTTGGTTTTGGTGTTGGTTTTGGTGTTGGTTTTGGTGTTGGTTTTAGCGTTGGTGTTACTGGCTTTATCTACTAATTATGCCATAGTCAGTCTGGTATCCGTGGAGGTGAGCGAACGCTCACCCCTAGCTGCTTTTCCTACAGGTACTGATCACTGGGCGGACTAGGTTAGCTCTTGAAGCTGGTGGAGCTTGGAGCGGAGTCTGGTCCTTATTTTGTTGAGTCTAGTGACGGATTTTGTACCCTGTCCACTTGTTGGGACGTTTTTGTATTGTAAATACTATTATTTTGAGAAGTAAATGGAAATGTCAAAGCTTTTATTCAAAATGGGTTCAAGTGCTTTTATGTTTTAAAATGTTCGCGTCCCGAGTTCGGTTCTCTGAAATTGGGGCGTGACAGTTATGGTTTGAGCTCACATCAGTTTCATGAGCTTCATTTTCATCATCTCCAAAATCAAATTCTTCATTATCTGCTTTCACAAGTTTAGGATCTTCATCATCTCCAAAATCAAATGTTTGATCTTCCATAGGATCCTCCCCATCACCAAGGTCTATTGGAACTGGATTCTCTCCATCATATACATATCCATCACCTTCAACAGGTACACGACCACCTTCACTCACATTCAAATTATCATTATCCTTCTAATTTTCCTTCACCCTTTCATTCTCCTTATCCTTATGTCTTTTCAATCTCTTCGTCGTCTTTCCTTCTCCTTCCTGACAAAGCTTGCTTCTCTTTTTTTTTTCAAGTATATGGCCAACAATTTTTTCAAGCCCTGTTACACGAACTAGACATCTACTTCTTGGCTTATGAATTGTATTAGTAACTGGTTTCCTTCTTACTAGAATTTTACCGGTGACTGGCTCATTTCCGGGTTCTGGCACATTTATGGTGACTGTGACATTTCTTGTCACTGTCTGTTTATCAGAAACCCCAAAATCCATTTTCGTGCAGGTTCTTTTGTTGTGACAAACATTCTTACATCAGTTGCAAGTCATAGCTAACTCTTTCCTTGACATTACAACTTTGTCATTATCGTCAACTTCTTTTGGTTTCCTATATATCCGCTCTTATTTTTCATGCACCCCTTCCGTCTATTTTCCCTTGGTCTATCCAATTTCTTGAGACCAATTGAAGGTGATATCATTTCCTCCTTCGATATATATTTGTACTTACTCACAACTATAACAGGTAAATTTTATCCCTCATGTTCCTTCTTGAAAGATGAAGTGTAATAGTATGCATTCACATACAAGAATGGGTCTTTCAATGTTTCAATGAGGGCAGCAGCATCATGCTTACATGGAACACCACTCAGTTGTCATTTCAAACGACGTACATGTCCCTTCCATTGTGTTGACTTCGAATTCTTTTACTTCTTGTAACCTCGAACAACACTGGTGAACTTGTTTCTACTTTCAGCTTCATGCCTTTTTTTAAGAATGGCATATAGTCTCTCCTCTATCCTTGGGCACAACTGTGTGTCTTCTTTATCAACCAAGCTTCCTTTCATGTAGAACCAATGCATTATCTTCTTACGGTAAAACTCTAGGAAGCTTAGTATTTACATGACCCTACACTTCCCAATCCAAGAGTTGAAAGACTCACAAATATTGTTCGTCTGCGCTGCATACTTTACCCGTTCATTGAAGAATGCCAGCACCAGATCCGAGGGGGTCTATCCCTCAAACATTGGTAAGACTTCTCATTCATCTTCCTAAGTTCCTCCATTGTTTCATCAAACACATCTACACTTGTTGCTCAGGAACACACTTCCACAACATCTTTTTCATTTCTTGTGACCTGAAAGTTTTAAACCAATTCTCGTATAGATGTTTCATGAAATCCCGGTGTTCAAAATTTTGATGGTCATTGAACACCTCAATCAAACCCCGTGGAAAATGAAAATAACAATATCAAAACATAAGACCCAACCCTTAAAGTAATTTATGAAAAAACAGTATCACATTATACCTGAAGAAACCGTAACTTTAAGTTATATATGAAAAAATAGTATCACATGATGCATGAAAAAAACTTGGGTTAGTTGCACCAAACTACCTTTAACTTGTCGCAAATATTGAATACATACCGTGATGTTTTTATAACGAATGACTACCCAAACGTACCATGTTTTAACAACATCCAATTTTACATCCATTTTTGTTATCAAATTTCAATATTTAGGGTTGGATCTAGGGTTATATTTAACGTTGTAGTTGGTTTTAGGGTTGTAACACTAAGGACATTTTGGGTAATTAAGAAAAAGTGAACAGTAAATGGATGGAAAATTGGATGTTAAAACATGGTACGTTTGGGAAGCCAAACGTTAAAAAAACTTCAGGGTATGCATTCGATATATTCGCGAGAAGTTAAGGGTGATTCAATGTAATTAACCCAAAAAACTTTAAGTAATTTAGAATTATGTATGACCGATTTAATAAATAGAAAACAGTAAATTTATCTACATAAAACATATTAACAGTATTACCTTTTGTTTATCGGACATAAACACCTAGCCCTTTTCTTCCCCATCTCCAAAATCTTCGAACAATTATTCTAGGAACCATTTCCTACACTTTTTTGTCTCTTGTTCTACTACTATCAATGCAAGTGGGAACATGCCATCATTAACATCCCTAGCCACAAGTGATAAAAGGATTCTACGTGGGGATATTTCATGTGACATCCATCAAGTCCTATAAATGGTCTACACATGTTAATAAAGTTGGTCTTTTTAGCTCTGTACCTCAAATACAACCGTTTGAAACGAGGTGGTTTGTTATCATCGGTAAGTGTAAGAATTGCCCCGATCGATCCCGGTTGAACCGGAGGTTTTCGGCAAAAGTTGACTTTTTGCCGGAAAAGTCAACCGATGACTCCGGAAGTTATTCGGGACCTTTCCGGGGCCTAAAAAGCTTAGCCGTCATCACGGTTAGCTTAGTTGGGCCGTTTCCTTTCCGTTGACTGTAATATGGGGAAAAGTCAACCCAGAGTCTTTTCGGTCAAACCGCAGCCCGTTTAAGAACTAAAGTCGATAATTATTTTGTGCTGGAATTATTTAAACTTGGAGTGGTCCCCACATGGACATGTGTCCATACCTGCTTGGAAGGGAAGAATTGATTGCTTTTGACCCAGTTACCCTCTTGGTATGCCTTAAAGAGGTGAGAGCAAGGAGGGGTAGTTTGGGAATTTCAACCCTATGTTAAAGGCACAAATACCTAGAGCAATTCAGCTCATTTGTGCCTCTTATCAGATTTTGTAGAGAGAGAGAAGGAAAAGTAGAGTTCTAGAGACTTGAGGAGGAAGAAAGGAGAGAAAGGGAAGATTTTGGAGCTTGATTCTACTCAAACCTCACCAAAATCATTGGATTCTTCTTCTACACTCCATTTCCAAGGTAAATCCATCTTCCTTTTTCGTTTTGGGTAGCTTTGGTCCATGGGTTTTGGAAGAGAATGAAGAACAATGGTTTGGAGTTGAAGCTTTAATGGTAGATGATGTTTTTGGAGTGAAAAAGGAGTTTAGATGTTAGTTTTGTTGTGGTTTTGAGTAGTTTTGATGAGACCCATTGAGGGTATTGAAGGATTGGAGGTTTGAGTTCTGTTTTGAAGCTTGAGGAGTTCATCAATGGAGGTTTTGAGAGGTTTTTCGCAGAAAACGAAGTTGGGGAAGAAGAAGGAGGGTCTGTTCTGGTATGATACGGAACGAGGCATGGAAAGGGTCTCATTCTGGCCCTTTGAGTGGCACGGAACGGGACACATTCCGGCCCTCTAAGTGGCACGGGACGGGCCACATTCCGGCCCTCTGAGTGGCACAGAATGGGCCACATTCCGGCCCTCTGAGTGGCACGGAACGGGCCACATTACGGCCCTCTGAGTGGCATGGTATGGGTCACATTCCGGCCCTCTGAGTGGCATGGATGGGTCACATTCCGGCCCTCTGAGTGGAATGGAATGGTTCACATTCCGGGCGACTTCCCTTTTGGCCCATGTGTGGACCCTGGGGCTTTTTGTTGGTGTTTTTCTCGTTAATGCAATTTGGAAGTTGTCTTAATTCAAGAATTGTTTTGTGACCCAAGGCTTCGGACCGAGATCGACGGAGGAGGAAACACGAGGACATCGTGTAGTGGAGTAGGAAGCGAGCCAGGACGTCAGCAGCTAGGAGACGTAGTTGTTAATACTTCTTGAGGTAGGGAACGTAGCAGATACCGGTTCGATTGTGGAAAGTTACTAGTATGCCTATAGGTTGTTTTTACTTAATTTAAACTGTTAGAATTGCATGATTAGGAGGTGAGGAACGATTGTACTGAGGGATAGCTTACGTGCCATGTCGAGCCGTAAGTTTGGGATTGTTGTGCTGGTAGGAATGCATGTGGGCCTTGGCAAGCCCTTAGGTTGTGTGTTATTTGAAATGCCTTGTTCTTGATTGAGATGCATGATGTGTGTTTTAGGCGTTAATAGGTTGAGAATCATGTTATGGTATTACTCGGTGTAGTATGTTGTGGTTATCCTTGGGCAAGTGTGCCATGCTTGGTATGATGTGAATCATTGCATGTGTGATGGTCGGGTGGTTGATAGACCGACGTGACTTGTTGTGGTAAGGTTGTAGGGCTTGGTAAGCCGTGGTTGGACTATGACATTGCGATGCGTGTTATTATCTTGATATTTGTTCAGGAGGAGTTGTATTCCGGTATGGTACCTACGACCGAGGGGGTATGCCGGTGTAGGGTAGTACCTAGGCCGACTGTGTGGTCCCACGTATGCGCAGTCCCCCGGGTAGTGGTTCTGGTACGATACCTACATCGAGGGGGTATTCCGATGTGGGATATCTAGGCCGACGGTTTGTGATTTGACACTTGGTGTCGTATTTGGCTCTAGGAGTCGTGCCCCGATGGAGTTCCGGGAAGACGTCTAGGCCGATGGAGATTCCGGTATGACGTATTGTGATCGTTCCCCGACGTATTTTCCTGGAAGATATCTAGGCCGATGTTGTGTGTTCCGGTGTGATATGATAGAGTCGGGATGTGGACAGCCGGCGGAGTAGGGGACTGCGGTACAGGACGTGTGTGTGATTTTACTGTTTACGTTATACTTGATTAATCTGTTAAGTGACGTGGTTGCAGTTTGTGCTTGTTCAATTGAGTATGTTTGTGAGTATGGTTTTAGTCTTGTGTTGGAGGATTGTGGTTACGAGTTCCGTGTTGGGATTTAGTTGTGTGTTGTACTAGTATGCCCTAATTGGACGGTTACCCGTGGTGGTGAGAGCTTGCTTATAACCTTAACTACTTTTCCTACTGAGCGAAAGCTCACCCCTTACCTTGTTGTTTTTCAGGTCCTGAGCGGGATTTGTACTAGCTGGATACTCGAGGCTCGGGAGCTAGCGAGGGTCCTAGACTAGTTTATCTAGAGACGTACTGTTTTCTGTTATTAAACTCTTTTACTGGTCGTTTTTACCGAGTTGTTGACTCGTGGCGTTGTTCAGAGTTTTAAACTTTTATTTGAGACTTGTTTTGGCTTTACTTTCATTTAAAATTATTATTGTTTTAGTTCACGTCTCGAGTCCGGTCAAAACCGGATTTGGGGCGTGACAGTAAGGATCTTGATTTTGGAATCCGCACTACTCTTCATGATGAGTCGACCATATTTATCCAATATCCCATATTAAAGGCCAAGATCTTCAAAGTGAATGAGCCTCCCTTCTTTAATTACACGATAGACTTTTCCAAAGCTTATTTTCATATCGAGATCTCCATCAATATTCTTCTTGAACTCCAGAACATCAATATTCATACGATTCTTTATATACTTCGAATAAATACATCCCCAATGACAATCAATATTTATATAATCAAAACTTCCTAATAATACAAAGTACCTAAATATAAATACAAGACTTCCATACCTATGTGCAAGAGAACGGACAGTGATATTTTCACCTCACTTTGCAGGTTGACACTTATGCTTCAGCCGGAAATTCTTTATTGCAAGACACTCTTCAACCTCTACGTACCCACACCAAATGTAGAATCCACATTTTTTAACTTTCATACAACTCCAATACTGCCATTCTTTTGGTTCTAACTGTATGCGTAGTTGCACCCTTCTTAGCTGCATAATTTTGTAAAGCAACTCTTAACCATTCAGCGTTAATAAATATGTCCTAATTCTATAGATGAGTTGTTTTCAACGAATAAGACATATCCTTCAACTTTGCTCCCTACTATCAGTTGGAGCAAAACCGGTCATGGGCTTTTCCTAACTCTTTATCTCCTTTTCCATGAGCTTCATTGTCTTCTCTATCAGCTTCATCTTCTTATCCATCAACTTCCTCTTCTTCTCTATTTTCATCATCTCCTTCTCCATCAGCTTCAACACATTCTCCGTCATATTCATCTCCTTCTCCATCAAATTTATCACTTGAACTTTCATCTCATTTATTTGAACTTCCCTCTCCATCATACGAATTGTCCTCTATATCATCTGAAGAACCTTCTCCATCATTTTCTTCTGAAGCATATCCAAAATCTTTAGTTGTAATTCCCCGCACATCAGCTCCCAACAACATACTATCTATCAATTCTTGATCGGACATCTCAAATTAAGCAAACAAGCTCATCAGTTGAGGGTTCATCCACTAACTTCCTCTCACATTTTCTCCTTTTCCCCATCTACAACAAATGACATTAATTTTTCATGTAATCGAAAGGGAAAATTTCACTTTAACACCCTGCCAAACATTTAATTTCATTTTGATACCCTGACATAAATTTTTATCACTTTCATACCCTAACCAAACTTTTAATTTCACTTTCATACCCAGCCGTCAGATTCTGTTAACTTTCCATCCAAAATAAGTAAAATGTCAATAATACCCCTAACTATTACTCAAATTTTCAAACTGATGCCATTGGTTCAGAACTTGAAAATATGTGGAATGACAATAATACCTTTCATTGTTAGGGTGTCAAAAATGAAAAATTCAATATTTTTAAAATAAAATCAGTTTATTTTTATAAATTCAGTTTTTATTATGAAAATTATTTTTAGGAAAAATTTTATTGTACCACCCTGGCAAACATTTAATTTCAGTTTGATACCCTGGCATAAATTTTTATCAGTTTCATACCCTAACCAAAATTTTAATTTCACTTTCACACCTAACCGGGTAAAATGTCCAAAATACCCCTAACTATTACTCAAATTTTCAAACTCATGCCATTGGTTCAGAATTTGAAAATAAGTGATATGACAATAATACCTTTCATTGTTAGGGTGTTAAAATGAAAATTTCACTACTTTTAAAATAAAATCAATTTTTTTTTATAAATTCAATTTTTATTTAAGAAAATTATTTTTATTTTCAAAAATTCAGAGTTTAATTTTAAAAATGCATAAAAAAATCAGATTTTATTTTTAAAAATTTATTTTTTATTAAAAAAATTAATATAAAAATCAATTTTTTAAAAAAATAAAATCAATTTTTTTTATAAATTTAGTTTTTATTTTAGAAAATTCTGTTTTTATTTTTATAAATTCAGTTTTTTATGAATATTATATTATTTTCAAAATTTCAGATTTTAATTTAAAAAATACATAAAAATAATATTTTATTTTAAAAATACATAAAAATCAGTTTTTTTAGTTAATTAATAATATAATACATTTGTTTTTAAATTTATTGTTTTTTTACTTTTATTATTTAATTCTTATCTTTATATGCTCTTCTTCAAAAAACCTAAACCTAATCTACACTACCCTATTCCATATTAGCTTCTTTGTCTCTTCCTCTTCGATTGAATATAAATCTGAAACCAAAACCCAGTTTGGGTCTCCTCTTCTTCATTTCGAAAACCCACATCAGAATAGCTTATTCGCGAGATCTCCTTCCATTCTCCAGCGACTCAAGTCCATAAACCCCACGTCGACACAGACGCCCTTTACGGATCCCAGTCGCGCGACGTTGAGGTGGAGCCTCCGGCGGCGGCAGAGGAAGATGAGTTGCAGCCGAGCATGGGGGAGGTTTACAGCAAGCTCCTGGCCAACGACTTTCTCTTCGACCGGAGCTTCCTCCTCGGGGTTCTCGTCGTGGATGGCTTCGGTGGCCATGGGAGTAGAGAGGAGAGAGGGGGTAATCGGGTGATGGAGAAGGTACAGGTTTGGTTCGTGCGTAGAAGGTTTCGATGTTTTGAGAATGGGATTGGAAAAGCATACTGGAATCAACAACAGAAACTCAATACAGAGAAGAGATTTGGGGATTTGATGAGGTTGCAGATAAGATATGGTTGCTGTGTTTGTTCGTGATAGAGAAATGAAAAGAAAGACATTAATTAAAGTAAAAAAGATTGGTGGTCTGAAATTTTTATGTAATCTGACTTTTATGTAAAAAAGATACTAATACTAATATGATTTTTATGTATTAATTAAATTAAAATCTGAAAATTTGAAAATAAAATAATATTCATAAAAAAAACTGAATTTATAAAAATAAAAACAGAATTTTCGAAAATAAAAACTAAATTTATAAAAAAAAATTGGTTTTTATTTAAAAAATTTGATTTTTATATTAATTTTTTTTAATAAAAACTGAATTTTTAAAAATAAAAATAATTTTCTTAAATAAAAATCGAGTTTATAAAAAAATTGATTTTATTTTAAAAGTAGTGAAATTTTCATTTTAACACCCTAACAATGAAGGGTATTATTGTCATTTCACTTATTTTCAAATTCTAAACCAATGGCATGAGTTTGAAAATTTGAGTAATAGTTAGGGGAATTTTGGACATTTTACCCGGCTGGGTATGAAAGTGAAATTAAAAGTTTGGTTAGGGTATGAAACTGATAAAAAATTTATGCCAGGGTATCAAACTGAAATTAAATGTTTGCCAGGGTGGTAAAATGAAAATTTCCTTTATTTTTATTTTCAAAAATTCTATTTTAATTTAAAAAATATATAAAAATCAGATTTTAGAAAAAAAATTCATAAAAATCAGTTTTTTTAGTTTAATTCATGTCTTTATTTTTTTTTCAATTCAACACCCATCAATAAAAATTATTCCCGTAAATCCATCCCTCAAACCCATCCCTTTGGTGAGACCGTGCACTCTCTCTCTCTCGGTGTGGATGTACGCTCATACTCGGCTCCGAATACCTCAATGACGGCCTTGCAAAACTTACGTAAACATTCAAGTATGGTGCTTACCCAAATGCGTAGAGTTTCGTCCAATGAATCGGCCGAGGACCCATACGCAAGCATCCGTATAGCGGCGGTGCACTTCTGTTCCGTTAATAAGCCCGGCCGTGAGGCAGCATCGGGCCTCTGTTCGAAGTACCTGTCGTGAGCCTTCACCGCGTCCATAATCCGTTGAAAAAGTGGTCTGCACATACGGAACCGACGCCTAAACATATCACGGTCATATAGGGGTTGTTCGTCAAAATAGTTCCTCATCAATTGGATGTGGGCTTCCGAACGACCTCTGTTAATCTCTCGTCGCATTGGTTCCCCACAGATGGCCCTCTGAATCCTTGGCATTGTTCTCTGCATGTGCCTTTCCATCATCCGCCGGAATCGTCGCTCAACTGGCTGCATTTGGGCTTCCATCTCCTCATATGTCGGTAGTTGGGCTGCCATCTCCTCATACGTCGGCATTCGGGCAGCCAGCTCCTTGTACGTCGGAACCTCAACGTCGGACATAACCTCGTCGTCGGACATTTTCGAAAATAGATAGTAGAAAGTGAGAATGAAAGAGTGAAAGTAGAGAATGGTGTGGGAAAAATGAGGAATGGGGTTGGGTATTTATAGGGTTTGATTTTTCTGATTTTGAATTAAAAAAATATATATATATATATAGTCGTTACCCGACCGTTGTCAAACGGTCAGGTTTGGCGACGCCACGTGGCGGCACGGGAGAGGGCCACGCCAGACGAGGGAGCGAGGAGCGGGAGCGCGCGCCCGGCCAGCAAGTCGGGTGCGAGGAGCGGACCGGCTGTTTCGGGAGCGCGGACCGCGTTTTTTCGAGCCCACATCGGAACGGACCGCGGTCCTCGGACCGGGCGCACGCGGAGCGGGGAGCGAGGGCGTTCCGTTGTTCATGCTCTCATTGCTTCATCGTGCCTCTCACTGAAGAAGCACCACATCTCTGCCCATACCTTAAATCCATCCCTCCACTACTGATGCTTCACCATCACCACAACAAATTGAAGAAACACCACATCTCTGCCCATACCATCATTGTATTAGATCTCCCTTTTACAGACTATTCCTGGTTTCCTATTGCACTCAGAATCGGCATGATGTTGGGGATCTGGAAGATGAACGGCCTAAGAAGCTTCTCATCCACACCATCAAGGACTCGCTGGTGATTTTAGTCTCTACGGCGAAGCTTCTGGTCTGGTTATGGCGCTTCGATAAAGAAGACATGGTGAAGGCTATGGCAAAACTTGTTTCGTTGATTTTGACGTCGGCGTTGGGTTTCCAGGCGAACTTGTTCTGGTGCTTCGACGGCCTGCTTCTCTTCGTGCTCATGTCTTCTTCTTTCACTCTTCTAATCCCTGCGTGGCTTCACAACTAAGGTTCCAGAAAGAAATTTGATACCCACTTTATGATTGGACTGATTTGGAGCAGAGAGATTCGATTGTTTTGGGGATTTTTTGATATTGAGAGAGAGAAGCACATGAGAGAGGGTAGAAAAATGAAAAAAAAATAATTAAATTTTGAAAAAAAACTGATTTTATGTAAAAAAAATTAAAACAAATCTGATTTATTTATATATATATTTAAAAAAATCTGATTTTTTATGTATTTTTAAATTAAAATCTGAACTTTTGAAAATAAAAATATTTTTTATAAATAAAAACTAAATTTATAAAAATAAAAACAGAATTTTTGAAAATAAAAACTAAATTTTTGAAAAATAAAAATAATTTTCATAATAAAAACTAAATTTATTAAAAAAACTGATTTTATTTTTAAAATATTGAATTTTTTTTATTTTACACCCTAACAATGAAGTGTATTATTGTCATTTCACATATTTTCAAGTTCTGAACCAATGACATGAGTTTGAAAATATGAGTAATAGTTAGGGGTATTATGAACATTTTACTTATTTTGGATGGAAAGTTAACAGAATCTGACGGTTGGGTATGAAAGTGAAATTAAAGTTTGGTTAAGGTATGAGAGTGATAAAAATTTATGCTAGGGTATCAAAATGAAATTAAATGTTTGGCAGGGTGTTAAAATGAAATTTTCCCTAATCAAAATAATGCTAATTTTACAAACTTCTATACCGTTATGAACTTCAGAAAAACGCAACATGCACAAACAACCACAAATTTCTAAGAATCGATCCACATTCAGCAACCCTATGAACTAACCCTAATGTCACGACCCGAAAGATCTAAATATGTTTTTGTCGTGCTATACTCAAGCACTTGATCAAAGACCATGCAAGCTATCAAAACACATGGACCGTGCATTACAATATCCATCATCATGACATGCAGAGGAGGGTGTCTGTGTCAACCACACGTCTAGCGTATGAGAGCCCATGGAAGCCATGCTAGGGACACACAACTACAACCTTCCTTACCCATGAAGGATGGATTTGATGAAGCTCACATGTGGTGGCACATCCAACCACGAGGTGTCACATATGCATGGATTATAGTTAGCTTACTAATCCTTTGTTTAAGTAGGAGGTGGCCAAACCTTGTAATTTCCTACATGTAAGCCACAACCTCATAGGTTGTATGTATATGTTGATATTATGAATAGATAAAGTATGCACTTTATCGTATATGTTGCTCACTTCAATAGCTTGCAAAAGTTTTCATCATCTTCTACTTCCCGACTTGTTAAATTTAGACTTACTTGAGTCATGTCGGATAAGCTATTTCCGTCCCCAAGTTTCGGCGTATCGACTCCACTCTTGATACGTTTCAAGTGGTATCAGAGTAGGATGTTTCCCTCTTACCATCTGGTGCTAGCGTGTCGACTAGTGAAGCCCTAGAAGAACGAGGGCGTGACGAACCTGGCCAACGCAGCCATGGTACGCACACACGTTCCCAATCAAAGGGCATACAACCTATTCCAGAATTGACATTGCAAGACATAATTTGAAACTCGAGCACCTAATAGTGAAGGTGGATCAGATAGACCTCAAGCTAGCTAATCACGCTGAGCTTGAGATGTCTATGCAACAAACCAATGCTACCATCCGCAACGATGTTCGCACCCTACTCGAAGATATGAGACTTCTTTTCAAAGACAGTTGAACGCTCTAAGTATTGATTTAACGGTTTACAAGCGCGCTCTTGCCTTAGATGTTAGTAGCATATCGACTCGGGAGCCTCAACCAAGAGTTGATACTCCTAGGCCAAAAGTATATTGTGGCAAGCGTGACGCTGAAGAGATTGATATTTTCTTATGGCACCTAGAGCGCTATTTTGAAGCACTAAACTTGGTTGATGAGCGAACTAAGTTATAATCAGCTACTTGTTATCTTGACGACTTAGCCGTTGTTTGGTGGAGGCGTAAACACGCTGAAATCAAACAAGGGGTATGTGTCATAAATACTTGGCAAGAGTTCAAGGATGAACTTAAAAATCAGTTATATCCAAAGAATGCTTCAATGGATGCTTGCAGGAAAATGCGAGAACTGAAACACAACAAGTCGATCTGCGAATACGCGACATAATTCTCTTTCATTATGCTACAAATCAATGATATGAACGATAATGACTTGTTGTTTAACTTTCTTGAAGGGCTTGAACCTTGGGCTCAACAGGAGTACACACGACAGAATGTGGAAAATATCCACACCGCTCTAAACGTAGCTGCCAAGATGAAGGACTTTGATGAATCCTTAAGCCAAGCCAAGGCTGGTAGGGGCGGCAATAACAACACCAACCAAGGAATGAGTGTGAGAGTCTACCGCAACCAACCATCAAAATTTGGAGGAGTTAAACCACCTCGAACCCCGACTCCATGCTTAATTTGCGATGGACCTCATTGGTCCCGTGAATGTCCAAAGAGGGGTCGGCTCAACGCCTTGCTTCAGGAAGATGAAGAGAAGCCTATCAAATGAGCTATTATGGGAAGTATGTACCTTTATGCCACAAACTACAAACTCGCACCAAGAGTCTCTACAAGATTTGGGGTTGTTTTTTATGAACGTCAATGTGTGTGGCATGACCACGTCATCCATGATTGATACAGGTGCTACCCATTGCTTCATCAGCGAAGAAGAGGTGAAACGCCTAGGTCTTGAAATAAAGAAAGTTAAGGGCAATGTAAAAGGCATTAACTCAGAGGCAACTATGATGGTTCATGGAATGGTTGAATCTTCCAACATCAAGATTGGCGAATGGGTGTGCCACCTAGATTTGATTGTGGTACCAACGAAAGAACACAATATCATACTAGGTATGGGGTTCCTTATGGCACACAAAACTTATCCCATTCCCCACAAAAGGTTGTTGATCTTCGATGAAACACATATTAAAGTACACGAGTAGATCGACTTTCCATCCACACACGACCTCAACAAGGATATTTAACCTTGCGTCCATATGGCTAAAGCTTCAACCCAACACCAACTAAGAGCAAGCGTATGTCTTGGCAGATCCGAAAGCGTTTTTGGCTAAAGAAGTTACGCGAATCGCAACCACGTTTCGGCAACAAATGAAAGACTTCACCCTCGCCGAGGACGGAAAGGGTTTAGGCAGGGGAGAATGTCACGACCCGAAAGATCCAAATATGTTTTTGTCGTGCTATACTCAAGCACTTGATCAAAGACCATGCAAGTTATCAAAAGACACGGACCGTGCATTACAATATCCATCATCATGACATGCAGATGAGGGTGCTTGTGTCAACCACACACCTAACATATGAGAGCCCATGGAAGCCATTCTAGGGACACACGACTACAACCTTCCTTACCCATGAAGGATGGATTTGATGAAGCACACATACGTTGGCACATCCAACCACGAGGTGTCACACATGCATGGATTATAGTTAGCTTACTAATCCTATTGTTTAAGTATGAGGTGGCCAAACTTTGTAACTTCCTACATGTAAGTCACGGCCTCATAGATTGTATATATAGGTTGACATTATGAATAGACAAAATATGCACTTTCTCGTATAAGTTGCTCACTTCAATAGATTCCACAATTTTTCATCGTCTTCTACTTCCCGACTTGTTAAATTTAAGCTTATTTGGGTCCTGTCGGATAATCTATTTCCATCCCCAAGTGTCGGCGTATCGACTCCACTCTTGATACATTTCACTAAGCCCCTAATCAGTTTAACCCTAATCTTCCATATCAATTGCAACCCTAACTGAAACCCTACCTTAAATCCACCAATGTTTTCTACTATTTCAAACTCAAACACATGTTCAGTACTCCCATTTCGAACTCATACCACAAATAACCACAAACCCTAACCAAACTTTAACCCAAATATTTGTTAAATAGAGCTAGGGTTCTAACCAAATCTTACCTCAATAGGCACGAGAAGATAACCTTGCAAGAAGAAATACATCTGAACTCGTCGAAATTAAAGCAAAAGATCCCCGACCACGAGCATGAGAGGGGTTTAGAGAGTTTTTGAACCAAATTAGCTTTCTGTCTTACTTATGGACTCAACACAGTGTTCGATTTTTTTGAAGGGCAATGTTGTCTTTTCATGTATCTCACTTAATGACCGTCTGAATTCTAGACGGAATATGTCAAACGTTGCGGTCAACCGGTATGATGTAAGAACCAACCTTTGCTTGGGATATAATTTGATAATAAAAAAATAGGTGAAAGTTATGACATCAAGTTACCCGTATCATCTATGATTATTAGTCTTAGGGATAATTCCACATCAGTACTCTAAATCTTTCATATTTCATTTAGAGTACTCTAAATCTTTTTTTGTGTCACCTTAGTACTCTAAACTTTCATTAATTCATTTACAGTACCCTAAATATTTTTTGTGTCACCTTAGTACCCTAAACTTTCATTAATTCCATTTTAGTATCCACAATTAAATTTACCCTAAATTTGGTTGTTAGTGAAGAGTATTACGGTCATTTTACCTGTTTTGGATGGAAAATCAGATGGAAAGTTAACAGTGGGTACTAAAATGAAATTAATGAAAGTTTAGGGTACTGAGGTGACAAAAAAAAGATTTAGGGCACTCTAAATGAATTAATGAATTTTTAGGGTACTAAGGTGACACAAAAAAGATTTAGGGTACTTTAAATGAAATATGAAAAATTTAGGGTACTGAGGTGGAATTACCCTTTAGTCTTATAATTAACTTTAGAAAAAAAATTTACATATATTTACGATATATTTTAATAATAATAATAAATATATAAAAAGATTAATAATAAATATTAAATATGAAAACATAAAAATCGGACAAGTGTTGTAACAACCCCCTCCTAAGCGCCGATTTATCTTCGCCTAAAGCCGATTAATCCCAGATTTTTTACAACACTGACCCGTTTTTCCAAAATCCGCCTAGAGGCACTCGATTTTTTAAAATCAGATCGGTGTTCTAAAAATCTCCGCTTAGGCACCGATTAATCCCCATCTAAGGTCTATTTTTAGAACACTAGACCAAATAAAGCCCTTGGATCCGATGGGAAGAATCCTCACTTTTATCAGCGGTATAGGGAGATAGTGAAACTAGAGGCGGGGGAATGTGTAAGGGCCATATTCGTAGGGGAGGAGATGCAGATTGGACTAATGACACTATCATTTTTCTTAGACCTAAAATCATGTGCAATAGTTGAGCCAAATGCTTAACTTATAGCTTGTCTCATTAGTTGAGCCAAGCTGCTGCCTGCTAACATCCCCTTGTTAAACCAATTGCTTATAGTGGTACCAAATTTGCTTGACTTAACAGTTTCGCTCAACCAGAATTTTTAATTCCAAATAATTTAATTTTACACTTTTAATAAAGAGAAAATAAAATTTTATTGAAGCGAATGACATTACATGGACGATTACAATTTCATTAAAACTAAATTATCCTAGCATAGAGATGCCACTTCGCTTGACTTTGACGAGATCCCACAAATGGAATTTATTGAGTCGAAAATGACGCCAAGTGGTACTCAAAAAATGTTTCATTCAATATTTTCCGTTTGGTCGTGTCGTGAAGACGTTGTTGACATTACGTCGATAGATATCGTCGAACTTTTTCACCTTTCTGCTATTCTTTCCTTAATGATCCATAAGTTGGGCTTGGGATCGGTGGTTAATATCCAGATCGCCGATCCTTAGGTATTATTGGTAAAGGTTCGGCCAATACTGGCCTCCGAATTCCGCATACTCAAGCCATATCACCACAAGGTGAGTTTCTTCCTCCACCGATGAAGGCGTAGTTATGCATCCCAGATTTCACATATCGAGCTAAAAATGAAGAAGTGAAGGAGAGAAGAGGATAGGTGTGGAGGATAATGAAGAAGGAAGATGAGTATTTATATGAGGAGGGTGGATGTAGGGTGTCGGTTGCGCCGATGTTATAGCGTGGTTGCACCCGTGCAGTCACAGGTGAGTCTGGGTGGGTTTTTCGAGATGATAAGTTTTCGGGAAAAAAATGAAACGAACGTTTATTAAAAAGACAGTGGATACATTAAGAACAACAACATGAATGTCATTAAAATGAAACTAGAGCTCCGCAAGTTTCCGACCAAGGTGGGAGATCGTGGTTGCATGAGCTACTTTGACGGATTTAGACATCCTGGAGGTGTCCATTTCAAGAGTTGCGATGTACATCTCCTAGGTGCGCTCCTGCTTGGAATCGAATAGAAACCACTTTTCAACCCTGACATTGCGATAATTCTCAACAACTGTTTCCAGTCCAAACATTTGACTCGGGTTGAAAACCATATTTGCTTTTCGTTTGAGTCTGGCCTTTTCCTTCTTTTGACCATTGGGACAGACTTCTCGGGCGGGGCCCGACTCACCATCAGTGGGCGTGTTCACGTCAGGGGAGACGTATGAGACATCATCGCCTAACCTTATTCGTTTGTTTGCTCCACTTTCATCATCTACCGTGACATCGGGGTTCAGTTGTACGGAGGACGATGTTCGGAGGCCGACGTGGGGGTAGGAAAACACTTAGCTTTCCACTTTGGTTGGTTCTTCAAAATATATCAACAATGCTTATGATTGAAGGGCAATTCCTTTTTGTCGTTCTGTTGGTATTTTATTTCTGTTTCCTCAATCAGTTGGGCCTACAACCAACCACTTTTGTATATTCCCTTAAGGTGGATGAAGTGGGATCGGAATTGATGTACCTTGCTATTCAATTGTACCAAATGGTCCTTGTAACTCTTTGGGTTCTGTAGGGGGTCATCGGGTTTCCCTGTCGCACGGAGCTCTTCGTGGACGCTCCTCAAATACTGATATGTTTTCTTCCCCTTCCCTTCGACATTATCCATAAAGTTTTTGAGCCACGCTCAGCATATTCGTTTTTCCTCGTCAACCAATAACTTTATCCTCGGCTTGGCGACAACGACTTTCTTCCCGAAACACTTGATTGCGGCGCCTCAGTGGTTGGGGTGGGTGGAAAAGCTTGGGTAATATAACTCGGGTCACACATATAATCTCTGATGAACTCCCCCTAAAATCTTGATATCAAAATGAAGTCGACTCGAGTCAGCCTAGCTTTCATCGAGTAATACATTATATTCCATCTGGAAAAAACTGGGAGAACTATGTGGGTAGAAGAGAAGAGAGGTGTGAAACATATATGAGGAAGGGGTTGTATTTATAGGGGTAGAATGTCACGCCCCAAATCCGGTTTTGACCGGACTCGAGACGTGAACTAAAACGAAATTAATTTTAAATGAAAGTAAAGCCAAAACAAGTCTCAAAAAGTAGTTTAAAACTCTGAACAACGTCACGAGTTACAACTCGGTAAAAACAACAGTAAAACAGTTCAAAAGATAACGATACGTCTCTAGACTACTAGCCTAGGACCCTCGCAAGCTCCCAAGCATCGAGTATCCAGCTAGTACACAACCCGCTCAGGACCTAAAAACAACAAGATAAGGGGGCGAGCTTGCGCTCAGTAGGAAAAATAGTTAAGGTTAAAAGCAAGCGTTCACCACCACGGGTAACCGTCCAATTAGGGCATACTAGTACAACACACAACTAATTTCCAACGGAACTCGTAACCACAAACCTCGACTCAAAACCAACCACACTCACAAACGTACTCAAACTACCAAGCACAAACTGCAACCACATCACTTAACAGGTCAACAAGCATAAAGTAAACAGTAAAAACACATACACGTCCCGTACCGCAGTCCCTTACTCCGCCGACTGTCCACAGCCCGACTCTATCATATCACACCGGAACACACATCGTCAGCCTAGATATCTTCCCGAAAAACACTCGGGGCACAATCACAATACGTCACACCGGAATCTCCATCGGCCTAGACATCTTCCCGGCACTCCTTTGGGGCACGACTCCTAGTGCCAAAACACGACACCAAGTGTCAACACAAACCGTCGGCCTAGATATCCCACATCGGAATACCCCCTCGATGTAGGTATCGTACCGGAACCACTACCCGGGGGACCGCGCATACGTGGGACCACACCGTCGGCCTAGGTACTACCCTACACCGGCGTACCCCCTCGGTCGTAGGTACCATACTAGAATACAACTCCTATTGGAACACACATCAAGATAATAACACGCATCGCAATGCCATAGTTCAACCACGGCTTACCAATCCCAACGACCTTACTACAACAAGTCACGTCGGTCTATCAACCACCCGACCATTTCACAAGCAATGATTCACGTCATAACAAGCATGGCACACTTGCCCAAAGATAACCACACATACTCCACCGGGTAATACCAACATGCTTCTCAACCTATCAATGCCTAAAACACACATCATGCATCTCAATCAAGAACAAGTCATTTCAAACAACACACAACCTAAGGGCTCGACATGGCCCGCATGCATTTCTACCAGCACAACAATCCCAAACTTACGGCTCGACATGGCACGTGAGTTATCCCTCAATTCACTCGTTCCTCACATCCTAATCATGCAGTTCTAACAATTCAAATTAAGTATTCATAAACTATAGGCATACTAGTAACTTTCCACAATCGAACCGGTATCCGCTACGTTCCCTACCTCAAGAAGAACAGATAGCTACGTCTCTAGCTGCTGACGTCTTGGCTCGCTACCTCCGGTCTTCTCTACGATCGAAGCCGGACTCTAGATTAACACGGAAAGTTATAATTAACAACGGTCTCAAAGTTAATTTCAAAGTTAAGAACAGTCCGATTTAAAACCAACGAGTTGCCTTTTTAAACTCGAATGGACCAAAAGAGGGATTATATGACAAATCGGGTTCGAGCACTCGAGCCCCGATCATAGAACCCGGTGAATGTTTCCCGAGGAACGGTTCCCAATGCACAGATCCTGAGGCACGGATCCCGAGGCACGTCTTCCTAGGTACGTGTTTCGAGGCACCGTTCCCGAGGCGTCCAATTCAGTGTTCCCGCTTTTAATCCCGTTATAAGTCCGTTTCAACAGTTCGGGGGTTCCAAACTCGTCCAACAGTCCAAGTAACCATCCTTTTTACTTAAAACTGTTTTCTTTCCTTTTTGATTTAAATCTGTTTTCTTTTCTTTTTCTTTTAATTTCCTTAATTAAATCGTTTCAACACTGTCCAGATCCTGAAACGCAACGGGAAAAAGAAAAAGGGAAGAAGAGGGTGTTGGGTCTGATTTTCGAGCGACCATCGGCGGTGACAATACCGACCGAGGCCTCACGGTGGTGGCGACGCTCACCGTAGGGAAAAGAGCGACGGAGGGCGGAGCACGGTTCTCTCGCCTCAGATCTGAACCATGCAGATCTCTCTGGTGGCGGGGCGGCGTCGATTCGATGATTCCGGAACAGCACGAAGAAGGTGCGGCGTCTCGCTGGTCCGAGTGTAAGACCCGCTCCCGGTCGAACCGGCGGCTTTCCAAGCAAGTTTGACTTGCTACCGAAAAGTCAACCGATGACTCAAGAAGTCACTCGGGACTTTTCCGGAACCCAAACGACTTAGCCATCATCACGGTTGGCTTAAGGGGAGAAATTCCTTTCGTTTGAGTATAATGTTGGAGAAAGTCAATTTTGGTCAAAACGAGACTTTTAATCGACTAAAAGCATTATTTTATTGTGCTGGAAATTATTTTGGAAAAGTAAATAACCTATTTGGACACTTGTCCCTTTTTGGTTGAAAGAGAGAAAAGGGAGTAGTCTTAGACCCTTTTACCCTCCCAAAAGCTTCTACAAGGGATTCTAGCTCAAGGGCTTTTGGTCATTTGACACATCTAGGTATTATATGAGTTTGGAAAAGCAAAACCAACCTATTTTACTTGGTGTAGCCGAAATTTGGAGTAGGAGCAAGAGAGAGGAGCTCCCATGTTGCTTTGAAGAAGAATCAAGGAAGAAGAGGCCACTTGAAGCCTTCCTCTAGCCAACCCTTCTCCAAATCTTCACCATCATCTTCATCTCAATCTCCTAGAGGTAATGGAACTCTCTAATCCTCATTTCCCTTCATCTCTTTTCTTGGGTTTTGGGTGAAATTGATAGATGTTGTTGGGTTTGAGTAGAAATGGTGGGAGATGTTGTTGATGAGAAGCTTTGTTGGGTTTTTGGTGAGAAATCCTTAGTTGTTGGAGCTTTTGAGTTGGGTTTGACTTGATGAATCATTAGAAACTTGTTTGTGTGTTGATTCCTACCATGGGTAGAGGAGTATTGAAGGTTTTGGACTGTCTTGGGAGTTGGAAGGGGTAAAATTTGGGGTTTGAAGGTGGTTTTTCGGAGAAAAGGAGCTGGAGGTTGAAGAAGGGTGAAACTGCCCTGGTGCGCCACGGATCCGTGACGGATCCCGTGACGGGCGACGTCACGGCTCCGTGAGGGAGTCCGTGACGGCACTCGTCACGGCTCCGTGATGGTAACCGTGATGGTTGGCCTCACGGATCCGTGACCAGGTCCGTGGCAGACCAGGGTGGGGGTTTCTTTGAGGGTTTTTCACCTTGGTTGATCTTAGTTTTGAGCTGAACTTTGGAGGGGCTTGGGGGGGGGGGGGGGGTCTTACTTGCTGATTAAGTGGAGTCTAATTAACGTTTCTTTGTGTCCAATACTTTGGGGATCGAGCTAGAGGAGCAAAGATCACGCCGGGACCCGAGTGAAGAACGGAGTGGTAACCACCGGGCTTCATCAAAGTGTTGAGAGGAAGACCTCGAGGTAGGGAAAGCCTTAACTCCTCGTTTATGATGCTTAGTGTGCATGTTAGGCTCATAAAATTGGAAAGGTCCTAGAAATGCCTATAGGATGTGAATAACTAGCATAATCGTCTTTCACTTTATAATAACCGGAATGTCTAGTGGTGAATGAATAGGATGCCAATCACTAGTGTAACTCGCTTTCAATACTTGGGAATTGTTTGACTGGTAGAGTGGCCTTGGCAACGCCCTCGGATTAGTTGCGTGTTAGGATCATATGCTTGGTTGTTTGGTTGCTTAGTGGATAGGCTAAAGAGTCTAATGGAACTAGTTGAATTGCATATTGAATGCTCGATTGAAGGTGTTTATGATTGGTTGATTAAACTCCTGCTTGATTGTTGAATGTATTTGAATGATTACTTGATTTACTTAAATGGTTGCTTGGAGCATCGAGTATGACTGGTTGTACCGAGCGGTGCAATCAGGTGATCGATGCCCCGTTGGGTCGAGACTGGTAAGTGAACGGTAAGTTGTGATTGTGTGATTTGCGTAGTGTGATCATGTGATTCGTGTGCTGTGTGTTGTGGTGAATTGGTGATCTGTGAGCTATGTGTGACAGTGAATTGGTGTTTGTTGGGATTGGATTGTTTCGGGTTTCGGTGTGAGTGTGTTATTCAATTGTTAACTGTTTATCATTGAATTGCCCAAGTGTATGCTTCCTATGGGAGTAATACCTTGGTTCCCGAGGACATAAAATCCTTTGGAGACGTGTCTGAGAATCCCGATGTTAAGCGCCCCAAAGGGTTGTTTCCGGTCGCCTCAATGTTATGCGTCTCCTCTGGATTTGAGGGAAAATCCGAGAGGACACATCATATGTGGATCGGAGGGCGGAGACTTCATGTGCCACGGCATTGGCTGGTTTATCTATTACCCGTGTTTGTTAAGATGTATCTTGTTGACTTTGTTGTTGACTTTATTGAGTTTAAGGTCCACCTTGTTATGTGTTTTCCCTACTGAGCGCAAACTCACTCCTATGAGTTTATTGTTATGTTTACAGGCCTAATTGAGGAGTAGAGGCTCGGGAGCTTCTCGGTGTGGGTGTCTATAGAGACTTCGCCTTTATTTTTATTTCTGTTGAAACAGATTTTGTGGAGGATTATTATTACACCCCTGGAGGGTTATTTATGTTTTAAACTGAATTTTGTGGATTTGAGTTTCTTATTGGAGTTTTTTCAAGACCTTATTGTTGAGTTATTGTCTTTAAATTGTTTGTTACTAGTCATGCCTCGAATCCGGGCAAGAACCGGATTTGGGGTGTGACAATCTGGTATCAGAGCCTGGTTTCATTTGAAACAGGTGTCTTATGAACTGATTTTCAAACCTCGGACCGAAGTCAATTAGGTGGGTAGAGTTAGGGAGTCTGAGTCGTGAGTCGCTTTAATGGTTGTCCTGAATGGAATATTTATACTTCAATGTTTGCATTACTTGATTGGTCTCCTCTCCCTAGTGATCGGTGAAACCGAATGGTTGAGATCTGAAGTGGATTAACGGTCAACGATCAACCCGCTATGCATTCATGGTAGAGTGAGCCAACGGTTGGTGGTGTTTCCATTTTGGTGGATCACTTCGAAAATTTTCAAATTGTAGTTTGGTCCTGTTCAAGTGTTGACTTGTGGTTGACTGCTTTTCTGGAGCATGAGTACTCCATGTGTGCTTGTTTTGAGTGTTTTGGGTAGGGCGCGAGAACCCCGTATCCCGTTGTATAAGAACTTTGATTGGGGCACGAGAACCCCGTATGCCCGTGTGTGGTGAGATTGGGGCACGAGAACCCCGTATGCCCGTGTGTGGTGAGATTGGGGCACGAGAACCCCGTGTGCCCGTGTGTGGTGAGTTTGGGGCACGAGCAACATGTAGTATTTGGGAGCACGAGAACTCCGTTTATTGATTGCGTTGTGTACTTTAGGAGCACGAGAACTCCGTTTTTTGACTGTGTGGTGTCTTTGGCCGAGCATGAGAACTCTGTGTGCTTTTGTCTTGTGAATTTGTGTTGGTGCTTGTCCCGCTTAAGCGGAGGGTTAAAGGGGAATACGAATGGGTCATGCCGAATTTTCAGTAGAACTAAAATGATTGCACCATCATTGGTTGACTCAGGGGCGCCACTGTAGTTGAGCATGATGGTTCGATTGTCAAGTTGTTACAATGAGGTTAGAGGACGCCTGAATCTGGTTGTAACAACATGAGATCGACATGGAAAGCTTTGGGTAAAAGGTTAAGAAATGGGAATCTTTGGAAGGGAAGGAAGGGTTAAGGGTGATTGGGGAATTGAATTGTGTTAAGTGCTAAACCCCTCTTTGTGAAAGGATACCCGAGCAAGGGGTATGCCTGTTGATTTGTGCTTTGTGTGGTGTGCTTGAGTTGGAACCCTCCTGTGTGAGTTGGTGGTTGATTGCTTAAATCGCTGGTTGTTGTTGTGAGGCGCATAGAGATGCGAACTGGTGTGCTATATTATATGAGTATATATATCTACTAGTGTGAGGGGCGTAACTGTGGGTGACGCGTGCGATCGTCCCTGTAACGTGTGAGAACCGTTGTTGAACTAAGTACTGAACATGTGCGTTATCTGTGCAGGCGGATAGGCGACATGGCTCGTACGTATGTTCCGAGAGGTACCTGGAGCCGCCCAGCTGGGGGCCCGAGTCAGGCACCTGCCGCTGAGCAGGAGGGGGCAACTGACGCCCAGGATGCTGCTTCCACAGAGCATCAGAGCTTTGAGGGTGGACCAACAGGGTCGCCACCCAGGACATCTCCAGTCGCAGAGCCGACTCAGGCGACCCCTCTCGAGGAGGTGGTTCGCGCTGTGCTAGCAGCCTTGAGTGCGCAGCAAGGGGCTACAACACCGGCACTAGAGCCCGTGCCTGTTGCTTCAGCAGATTTTGGGGAGAGACCAGGACAGTTTGATAGCCTCACGGCCCAGTCGCTCAGGGAGTTTCGTAGACTCGGTACGCCGACCTACTCCGGGGGAGCGGACCCCGAGGCAGCTTCGGGCTGGTTGGAGCGGGTTACCCGCAACCTCGATACCTCTGGAGTATCGGAGGGGCGCTTGAGAGTCTCGTTCGCCACTTTTCAGCTTGAGGGAGAGGCCTACTACTGGTGGCAGTCAGTGCAGGACAGGGTCGGCAATGATTTTTAGTTGTTCAGCAGGCTGTTCTTGGAACAGTACTTCCCTCGCTCCATTCGGGATGACCAGCGCCAGCAGTTTCTGGATTTACGTCAGAGGGGTTTGAGCGTTTCTGAGTATGCAGTGAGGTTTACTTCTCTGGCCCGCTTCGCGCCGGAGTTGGTTCAGACTGCGGATGACCGATGCAGGAGATTTGAGAACGGGCTCATCCCGTCGATAGCCGACAGGGTTATCGCCTTCAGGACCGCAGAGTACTCCACACTCTTGGATCAGGCTTTAGCCATGGAGAGACACTTCAAAGAGACTATCATGGTGCGAGAGACTAGGCCTAGGCCGAGTGGCTTTGTGCAACCGTCTGACCGTCGAGACCGACGCAGACAAAGAGTTGCAGGACACTTTCAGCCTCAGTTTCAGCAGGATGGCATGCGTCGAGTAGGGACCGTAGCGTCAGTTGGACCCGCCCCGGTGGCACAGCTGTGTCCTCGGTGTGGACAATAGGGTCATCTGGCATGAGACTGCCCGAGGGGCAATGGACCTATAGAGCGTCATGATGATCGTCCCCAGGGGACCAGAGACAGACAGCAGAGTGAGCCGAGGGGGTGTTATCAGTGCGGCAGCGCCGACCACTTCATGCGTGCGTGTCCTGAGCTGACACAGCAGGGGGGACAGAGGGGATGCTACCAGTGTGGCCGATCTGATCATTTCATCCGGGCGTGCCCTGAGCTAGCTGGTAGAGCGCCTGCACCGAGGCCCCAGCAGACTCAGACTCGCCATGCACCACCTAGCAGACCATGTCAAGAACCGCAGCAGAGAGCTCCGCGTCAGGCGGCGGGAGCAGCAGGTTAAAGGCACCAGCCGAGAGCTGGCCAGCAGGTAGCACTTCCCCCACCACCGAGAGGAGAACCACCGGCACAGCTGGGCCGAGTCTTTGCAGTTACTGATTCCAGGATTGAGAGGCCGTACGCCGGCCATGAGGCCACTCAGGGTACGTGTTTACTTTATAATGCGTGGACTTCATTTCTATTTGATACGGGAGCTTCCCATTCGTTCATATCTTCGTCTATTGCTTCTTCTTTGGGTTTGCGGGTGGAGACCTTGAGTCAACCCCTTTGTTTGGAGACCCCGGCTACGGGTGAGGTGGTGTTGAGCACCGTTTGTAGAGACTGTGCGATTAGGGTGGCAGATTGCCCATTTCTTGGTGACTTACTCGTTCTTGATATGAACGCCTTTGACGTGATCTTAGGTATGGACTGGCTCGCAAGGTATCGAATGACGATCGACTGCTATCGACGTCAGGTGACAGTGAGGTCAGGTGATAGGGTGATCACGTGTGTTTTGGGTAGCAAGAGCGGAGTTCTCTTGTCCGCCTTGACTACGGGATCGGAGACAGAGGTCGTGCAGAGCAGCAGGGAGCTACCGAGGGTAGTGCGCGAGTTCCCGGAGGTCTTCCCGGAGGAGCTATCAGGCTTTCCACCAGCGCGTGGGGTGGAGTTCAGGATCGATCTGATCCCGGGTACGGCGCCGATATCGATGACGCCGTATCGGTTTGCGCCAGCCGAGTTGGTCGAGCTAAAGCGACAACTCGAGGAACTTCAGCAGAAGGGTTTCATCCGCCCGAGCGTATCTCCGTGGGGAGCGCCCGCCCTTTTCGTGAAGAAGAAAGGTGGAGCCTTGAGGATGTGCATTGATTACAGGAAGCTGAACCGGGTGACAGTGAAGAACCGCTACCCGATGCCGAGGATTGATGATTTATTCGACCAGCTGAGGGGAGCAAAGTACTTCTCGAAGATCGATCTTCGATCGGGGTACTACCAGCTGAGAGTCCGAGCCGAGGACGTAGAGAAGACAACGTTCCGAACTCGTTATGGACACTTTGAGTTTCTGGTGATGCCGTTCGGTTTGACGAACGCACCGGCCGCCTTTATGGACTTGATGAATGGCATCTTCAGACCTTATCTAGACCAGTTTGTTGTAGTCTTTGTCGATGACATCTTGATCTACTCGCCCAGTGAGGAGGCGCATGAGGAGCATATGCGGACCGTTTTGACACTTTTGCGCACTCACCATTTGTATGGCAATCTGGAGAAGTGCGAATTTTGGCTCACAGAGGTGAAGTTCCTCGGGCACATGGTATCTCGGGAGGGCATCTTGGTCGATCCAGCCAAGGTTGAGGCAGTGTCGAAGTGGGCCAGACCCAGCAGTGTATTTGAGATTCGGAGCTTTCTAGGGTTGGCAGGTTATTACCGACGCTTCGTTCAGGATGTCTCCCGTCTTGCAGCACCTATGACAGCTTTGACCCGCAAGGGAGCGGAGTACCTTTGGACGGATGAGTGTGAGCACTCTTTTCGCGAGCTAAAGGCTCGATTGACTACCGCTCCAGTGTTGATTGTTCCCGAGTGGGGAGTAGGCTATGACGTGTATTGTGACGCCTCAGGCGAAGGGCTAGGTTGTGTTTTGATGCAGAGTGGAAAGGTAGTTGCTTACGGCTCGAGGCAGCTGAAGGTGCATGAGCGCAACTACCCGACCCATGATCTTGAGCTAGCAGCGGTGGTATTTGCGCTGAAGAGCTGGAGACACTATCTGTACGGTGAGCAGTTTAGGGTGTTTTCAGACCACAAGAGCCTCAAGTATATATTCTCGCAGCGTGATCTGAACATGCGCCAAAGGCGATGGATGGAGTTACTTGAGGAGTACGACTTCAAGTTGCTCTATCATCCGGGCAAGGCGAACGTGGTCGCCAATGCTTTGAGCAAGAAGTCGAGTCACTGCGTTGCCAGCATGGCAGTCTGAGAGTGGGACATGCTGGAGCAGTTGAGCTTATTCAGACTAGAGTTGGAGGAGGTCACAGAGGGTATGGCCTTGGTGGCTCAGCCCACGCTATTTTCTCGGGTGCTAGTGGCACAGACCGAGGACGCCGAGACAGCAGAGATTCGTGAGAGATTGATTGACGGTGTCAAGATCGAGGGTTGGGAGATGGGCACCAATCATCCGCTTTAGAGGACGGCTGTTTGTGCCCAGCGGGTACAGAGACACCGTTTTGCGTGAGTGCCACCACTCCCGTTTGGTTGTACACCCCGGTGGCGACAAGATGTATAGAGACATGCGACGACAGTTTTGGTGGAGTGGAATGCGTGGGGCAGTTGCAGATTTCGTTTCTCGATGCCTCACCTGCCAACAGGTGAAGGCCGAGCATCGGCGTCCCGCAGGCTTGCTGCAGCCTTTACCGATCTCCGAGTGGAAGTGGGAGCATGTGACAATGGATTTTGTGTGTGGGTTACCCAGGTCGTCGAAGGGGCACGATGTTGTTTGGGTGGTGGTTGATCGACTGACCAAGTCGGCACACTTTCTGGGTATGAGGATGACTGATTCTGTGGACATGTTGGGTCGTTTGTATGTCAGGGAGATTGTTCGTCTGCATGGAGTACCAGTGTCGGTGGTATCTGATAGAGACCCTCGCTTCACATCCAGGTTCTGGAAGAGCCTATAGAAGGCATTGGGCACTGAGGTACTGTTGAGCACAGCTTACCATCCCGAGACAGATGGACAGTCAGAGCGCACCATTCAGATTTTAGAGGACATGCTTCGAGCTTGTGTGCTCGACTTTCAAGGGTCATGGGAGGATCATTTACCCTTGGCAGAGTTTGCCTACAACAACAGTTATCAGTCCAGCATTGGTATGGCACCATTTGAGGCTTTGTATGGCAGACCTTGTAGATCGCCGGTATGTTGGGCTGAGGTTGGGGACCGGAGCTTGCTCGGACCAGACATGGTCAGAGAGACGACCGAAAAGGTTGCGTTGATTAGAGAGCGGTTGAAGACCGCGCAGAGTCGGTAGAAGAGCTACGCAGACAGACGTCGCAGACCACTTGAGTTCATGGTCGGGGAGCACGTGTTTTTGAGGGTGAGCCCAAGGAAGGGTCTAGTGCGGTTTAGACGTAGTGGAGGCAAGCTAGCACCACGTTTTATTGGACCATATGAGGTCTTAGAGAAGATAGGAGTTGTAGCTTATCGTTTGGCCTTGCCACCGCAGCTTGGGAACGTGCATAACGTTTTCCATGTGTCCCAACTGCGGAAGTACATGGCAGACCCTTCGCACAACATTGAGTGGTCAGACATCGAGGTAGCAGATGATGTCACCTATGAGGAGCAGCCCGTCGAGATTCTGGGTACGAAGGAGAAGGTCCTGCGGAACAAGACGATTCCGTTGGTACTAGTACAGTGGGGACATCAGGGAGCAGGATCCACTTGGGAGCGCGAGGATGAGATCCGCGTGAAGTATCCCCACCTGTTAGACATTGAGGTACCTTGTTTTTAATTTCGAGGACGAAATTTCTTTAAGGAGGGTAGATTGTAAGACACGCTCCCGGTCGAACCGGCGGCTTTCCAAGCAAGTTTGACTTGCTACGGGAAAGTCAACCGATGACTCAAGAAGTCACTCGGGACTTTTCCGGAACCCAAACGACTTAGCCATCATCACGATTGGCTTAAGGGGAGAAATTCCTTTCGTTTGAGTATAATGTTGGAGAAAGTCAACTTTGGTCAAAACGAGACTTTTAATCGACTAAAAGCATTATTTTGTTGTGCTGGAAATTATTTTGGAAAAGTAAATAACCTATTTGGACACTTGTCCCTTTTTGGTTGGAGAGAAAAAGGAGTAGTCTTAGACCCTTTTACCCTCCCAAAAGCTTCTACAAGGGATTCTAGCTCAAGGGCTTTTGGTCATTTGACACATCTAGGTATTATATGAGTTTGGATAAGCAAAACCAACCCATTTTACTTGGTGTAGCCAAAATTTGGAGTAGGAGCAAGAGAGAGGAGCTCCCATGGAGCTTTGAAGAAGAATCAAGGAAGAAGAAGCCACTTGAAGCCTTCCTCTAGCCAACCCTTCTCCAAATCCTCACCATCTTCTTCATCTCAATCTCCTAGAGGTAATGGAACTCTCTAATCCTCATTTCCCTTCATCTCTTTTCTTGGGTTTTGGGTGAAATTGATAGATGTTGTTGGGTTTGAGTAGAAATGGTGGGAGATGTTGTTGATGAGAAGCTTTGTTGGGTTTTTGGTGAGAAATCCTTAGTTGTTGGAGCTTTTGAGTTGGGTTTGATTTGATGAATCATTAGAAACTTGTTTGTGTGTTGATTCCTACCATGGGTAGAGGAGTATTGAAGGTTTTGGACTGTCTTGGGAGTTGGAAGGGGTAAAATTTGGGGTTTGAAGGTGGTTTTTCGGAGAAAAGGAGCTGGAGGTTGAAGAAGGGCGAAACTGCCCTGGTGCGCCACGGATCCGTGACGGATCCCGTGACGAGCGACGTCACGGCTCCGTGAGGGAGTCCGTGACGGCACTCGTCACGGCTCCGTGATGGTAACCGTGATGGTTGGCCTCACGGATCCGTGACCAGGTCCGTGGCAGACCAGGGTGGGGGTTTCTTTGAGGGTTTTTCACCTTGGTTGATCTTAGTTTTGAGCTGAACTTTGGAGGGGCTGGGGGGGGGGGGGGTCTTACTTGCTGATTAAGTGGAGTCTAATTAACGTTTCTTTGTGTCCAATACTTTGGGGATCGAGCTAGAGGAGCAAAGATCACGCCGGGACCCGAGTGAAGAACGGAGTGGTAACCACCGGGCTTCATCAAAGTGTTGAGTGGAAGACCTCGAGGTAGGTAAAGCCTGAACTCCTCATTTATGATGCTTAGTGTGCATGTTAGGCTCATAAAACTGGAAAGGTCCTAGAAATGCCTATAGGATGCGAATAACTAGCATAATCGTCTTTCACTTTATAATAACCGGAATGTCTAGTGGTGAATGAATAGGATGCCAATCACTAGTGTAACTCGCTTTCAATACTTGGGAATTGTTTGACTGGTAGAGTGGCCTTGGCAACGCCCTCGGATTAGTTGCGTGTTAGGATCACATGCTTGGTTGTTTGGTTGCTTAGTGGATAGGCTAAAGAGTCTAATGAAACTAGTTGAATTGCATATTGAATGCTCGATTGAAGGTGTTTATGATTGGTTGATTAAACTCCCGCTTGACTGTTGAATGTATTTGAATTATTACTTGATTTACTTAAATGGTTGCTTGGAGCATCGAGTATGACTGGTTGTACCGAGCGGTGCAATCAGGTGATCGATGCCCCGTTGGGTCGAGACTGGTAAGTGAACGGTAAGTTGTGATTGTGTGATTTGCGTAGTGTGATCATGTGATTCGTGTGCTGTGTGTTGTGGTGAATTGGTGATCTGTGAGCTATGTGTGACAGTGAATTGGTGTTTGTTGGGATTGGATTGTTTCGGGTTTCGGTGTGAGTGTGTTATTCAATTATTAACTGTTTATCATTGAATTGCCCAAGTGTATGCTTCCTATGGGAGTAATACCTTCGCCGGCGAGCTCGGAACGCTCACGGTGAAGAGGAGGGGTAGAGAGGGAGGGAGAGACGACGGGAATGGCGGCGTTCGTGAAAGAAGAGGAGGAGGGAAGTAGAGAGCGAGGTCGGGAGAGGGGGGCGAGATCTGAGAGGGAATGAGGTCAAACCCTAAAACTCCGGCTTAAATACGCGGGCCTGGCAGCACTTTGGGCCTCAGACGGGCTTTGTCTCTCACGGCCCAACGCGAGGAAGACAGAAGCTGGGTCGGGTTGGCCTGGCTTGGGCCGGGTCTCGTCCGCCCGGTCCAGCCCATTTCCCTTTTTTTGCAAACGATCCAAAAAAATAACCCGATTTTCAACCTCGACGTTCCAATCGATAACTTTTAAAACTTAAACCGTTTTAACCGGAGCGGTCTTTACATAGAAGATTGAATATTTTGGGTTGGTGGAGCAAAGAGCCGTTGCTGCCACGTGACATCAGCTGATTGGGACTATAACCAATCGTTGCAGCCACATACCCTCGCTTCATTGCTGCCCCCCAACGTACCAGCTTGTTGCAATTGGCTGCGTCGATCACTCACTACGCCACCTCCAAAGTGCACTTCTGTACATGCCCTAAGATCACTAACCCGGTTACCATTGCGGATCTTAAGCCTATCGCATTATGCAAGTATTATTCTGGATAGTATCCAAGGTTATTTCGAATAGGATGAATCCTATGATCCCTACAACAATATCTCCCACACAAGGGTAGTTTATACTAATGGTGGGCATCGGCCGGGCCCCGGCAATATTTTCATTATTCGTAACCCAAACCGAGAGGACCGGTTACTTGAAATCCATAACCGTCACCGCACCGGGTTCCAACGGAAAACCTAAAAACCAACCGTCACGGAGCCGGCCGGTTACGGTTTTTAACCGGCCCAATGGGCTTTCTTTTGGGCTTTTAATTAAAGCCCAAAATAGAAAAAAACATCAATTTCTGAAACAACTAGAATAATAAAACCAATTTACAACAAAAACACAATCAATTTCTACTAGTAATTTACTATTAAGCTATTACATCAAGAAAAACATTTTTAAAGAAGTATTTCATGGTCTCTGAAAACATAAACTTTCAAATTAAATACATGCCACACACAATAAATTAAAGATTAAAATATATGTTTATTCAAGTATAAGGATTTAAATTCAATTTCATTACAATAAAATAAAATTTGAACTTTAACATCAAATAAATTCATTAATACTAGTGTCAACAGTTAATTTATTTTAATTTGAACAACCAACTTACTACATGATTGCGTTTAAAAAAAAACTTACTACATGATTGTCTATAGGCAAATTTATGATTAAAAGTAAACTAAACTCCTACATTTTACGTATGTTACACTGTTAATCTAATACTAGTGTCAACATTTAATTTAAACCTCTTGTAGTACTATAACAATCAAATTAATAAAACAAAACATAAACATTTTTATATACACACCTAAGGCCGGTCGGTTAGTTTTTTACCGGTTTGGAAGATAAAAACCGTACTCACCCAAAATGTTGCCGGGTTGGTATTTTCTTAACCGTAACCGTCATCGGTGACACCAGTTCGGGTGATTCCGGTGATGGGGACGGCCGGTGACGGCCGATTTTCGGTGACGGCCGGATATTTGCCCAGCCCTAGTTTATACCACATAGATTGATCCATATTAACATACTTATATCACATGAGATCATACATTACTTGGAATGGAAGACCCATGGATGAGTGAGATATATGGCGCTAAAACTCGATATTAGTAAAGCGTATGATCAAGTAGAATGAGCGTTCTTAACCTGGGTGATGCAAGAATTTGGATTTCATGAGAGTTGGCTGTAGTTAGTAGCGAGATGCGTAAGGACCATTCAACACGAGATTCAGGTAGGGGCCGCGACCAAAGGAATTAGATAGAGAGACTCACTATCCCCATATTTATTTTTTGTTTCGTATGGAAGGTCTCTCTAGGATGATTGATGATAGATAATCCCTTGGGGAATTTCATGGATGTAAGGTAGCGCAGAGAGCTCCGCCAGTTTCAAATCTATTTTTTGTCGATAACTGTTATGTGTTTTGTAGGGCGACGGAGTCAGAGGCAACAATGTTGAAATGAGTTATGGAGAGGTTTGCTTGCATATCAGGCCAAGTGATCAACGCTACTAAATCGTCCGTTTTCTTCAAATCCAACACGTTGAGCAAGCCCGGGAAAAATGTTGCATGATATTGAGAGTCTGGGAAAATCAGAAGGTTCTACAATATTTGGGAGTCCCAAACTTGGCAGGCAGGAATAAGCAACAAAGCTTGAGTTTTGTGGTGGATGTGGAATTGAAACAGATATCGAGTTGGAATGAACGATTACTTTCAAGAGTGATGAAGGAAGTATTAATTAAATAAGTTCTACATGAAATCCCGAATACACGATGAGCGTGTTCCTGATAACGGATGCGTTGTTGGAGAGAATTCAAAAGGCTTTGAAAACGGTACTGGTGGTAGGGTCGGGGTTGAGCCATATAGGGGGACCACTGATTTGGAAGTGTTGGGATAAGGTGACGATGCTCAGGTGTAAGGGAGGCTTAAGGTTCAAAAACCTAAAATATTTTAATGTGGCTTTACTAGGGAAACAAGCGTGGCGGTTGGTGGTGGATGTAACCAGCTTGGTGAGTCAGGCGTTCAAGGCGAGATATTATCTTAGGTCGCAGGCTATGAACCATAGGAACAAACCAAGCTATACGTGGAGTAGTTTGCTTGGGGTTCATGATCTCGTACGAGTAGGGGTGCGTCAAGGGAGAATACCCCCATACTGCAGTGGCAATGGCTCCCAAGGAGCCACCCCTACATTCGATCACCGACACCCATATTGAAAGGAAGATGTGTTAAGGAATTGATGGTGGCAAATGACTAGAGCTGGGATGTGGAGAAGATAAAGGGCGTTAGTATTGGGGAAGGAGGCTGATATAATTCTAAGTATTCCCCTTTGGCTATACTCACATATTGGATTCTTGGTTTTGGAGAATCGAGGATAAAGGGGAATATATGCTGAAATATGCGTATCGGTATCTTTAATCCATGCGGGACCAAGACCATTTGAGCGGGAGATTGGATTTTTGGAGTAAGCTTTAGTCCATCCCAGCTCAGTCGAATGTGCTAATTTTTCTATGAAGATATTTTGTGAGTTGCTTACCAGTGGAGTATGATCTCATAAGACGCAGAGTCAATATGGAGAGTACTTGTTAGATATGAGGAGGCTCGTGAAGATGAAGTTCATGCTTTGTCTCTTCGCCCTTTAGCCCGCTCAGTGTGGCATCAGTGGGGGATTGAGGGTAGTGGTATCTACGGGAGGGGATTTCAAGGCATCGTAGGGAGATTAGATGAGGAGATTCAACCGATCAGTGCTGAGGGAGTTGGTAGGGCATCTATGAGAAATCTGGAGGAACAAGATCGATTGGGTATGGAACCTAAAGGATACGTTGGCAGAAAAGGTGATATAGAGGGATAACGCAATATATCATGCATGGGTGACAACTAAGACTAGGGTAAGTGGGGCGAGAGAATGAGACGGAGGAGAATGAGGAACTTAGAAGGAATCGACAAAGGATTGGATGGTGGTGGAGTCAAATGGGACAATATTTACTAACATAAGGCAAATTTGAATATGACTAATATAATGGGAATCAGAAGGAGGGTTCGGAGAATTCACAGAAGGCTTGTCCCGAAAGCTTTAAACTTAGCACTAGTGGAGGTAATGGGCATACGGGAAGCACTGTCTTGGGTTAAAACAAATAATATGTCCAAAGTCTTGGTGCGAAGAGATTTCCAAGTGGCGGGGAATTGATTAATATAAGGTGTTCGTTTCATTCTCTATTTAGGATAATCATTTTGGATTATGTTTCGATTTTTTCTACTCTCGAGGAGGTCCACCTCGAGTTTGTTTGTCATTCAATAAATCGGACAACTCATTGATTAGCAAGAGAAACCCGTTCTTTGTCTGGATATGAGTAGTTAGGGGTCCCCAATCCCGATGCATTACAATGTATGTTGACTACCGATATTTAATAGACGTGTTTCCTTTTCAAAAAAAAATTGTTTGGGCCATTGATGGGCATAAGTATCAGGGCCCAGCCCGTCAAAATCCAACCCATCAGACCGTTTGAAGAACCTTTTCATTTCCCTCCAAAAGATTCAGGTCTCCCTCCACCTCCACCTTCAACAACACACAGGCACAGCAATTCGAATTAAGTTTGAACAGAACAGCCTGTGTACTTTCTCTCAGACTCAGTACTCAGTAGCATAGCAATTGCCAGTCACATATGAGAGCCCATAAAGTAACAGTCACAATGAGACCAAACCAACCAGCTGGAAGACGACCTCGATCTCCTCCTTCCACTCGCCATTCCCAGCTGACAAAATTGCATCCACGCTTCCTTTCGATTTGATTTATTTTATTTTTAGACTCTTCACTGTGTTTATCGATGAACTATTGCATCTGGGACTGGGTGTGTTTCAATTTCCCTTGTTAACTTGCATGACATTGCTGCTAAAATTGCGAGCCTGCGTTTTGGCTTCTTCTTTTTTAGTTTATTTCATATGTGGGTTTCTTTTGTTCCCTTATATCTTCCTTTGATGTGAAACTTATGTGGGTCTGTATTGATTTGCATTGCTTTTGTAGGGTACCAGAATGACAAAAGGAAGAGGCCTTGATTTTCAGCCTAAACACATGGGACACTTATTGATGTGGTGAGGATACTTGTACAAGTTGCAATTTTGCTACACATTTATTTATCACCATCACTCTATTCTTGCTCTATCCTCTGACCATCCATTTTCAACTGTATTTCATACTTAATGCCCACAAATGATTAGGGCAAGCACTTATTGCCTTTTTAAAAGTTAGAGCAGGTTGAATTAGAGTCTTGCTCAGAATTTTTTTTTATAGGTTTACTATTGCTTTTGTTTATTCAATGTACTACTTAGGCATTTATGAATTACATGCAAGTCACCATTTTGACTTTACTAGTTATGAGGCATTAATTCGGTAGTCCCTACCCTCCAGACGAGTCATTTATAACATGACGTATGCATATGAAATCAGGGGTAACTGTGAGATTTGTTCGATGCACTGAGCCATTGGGTTTTGTAATCAGAAAAAAAAAAACTTGTTCTGAGGTGTTAATTTTATGATGTTAGTTGAGGCCTAGTGCAGCTAGTCATTGAAATTGAAATTTGTGGGAGTTTGAGGATTTTTCTGAGGAATTGAAGTTTGCTAACATGGTGGCAAGATTATATGCTGAAACTCTGGAGGGAGTTGATAAATCCGGGACCATGCTATCTCGAGGAATGGCCACATATATACAAGGATGTTGATTTGTGAACGCACAAGCAACCTCTATGCACATGGAAATGAAATTGGTATTATCCTCCCCATGTGTCTTTGTGCTCTTCACCAACACCTGTAGCATTTTCATCTATAGAGTATCAAATAGGGTTTTGGATTATTCAGGTAAAGGGCTTTACCCTTAAGTTACGGGTCAAAAACCTAAACAGGTAACCTAAGCTGTCTTATAGGTGACTAATAGATATATTCGGTGCAGGATATGGACAAACTCGTTAGGTTGTGGTTAGTTGTCATGAAAACTACACCGGGTTTTCTTTTCAATAGCCATGCAAAGTCATTGCTTGCTTATGGACATTCTTCAAATTGAATCAACTGATGCATATATAGTTGGTTTTGACAGGTCCTAATTATGTATTGTAAGAATCAGAGGTTGACTTCTTCGACCAAGTTTTGACACTCAACTAGACAAACATATTATTGGTAATGTGGGAGCTTTCGGTTATCAAGATTAGGAACCTTGGTGGTTGTTGCTTAACAACCCTTTAATCTAAGCATGATGATTTTGAAACCTTAAGGTGGTTGAAGAGGAAGAAGGATGGTTGAGTGTGGTGGGTCCATGGACCCCCAGAGGTAACCAATCCCAGATGAGCATTTAAGCCAACACCTAATGTGACACTGCTCTGGTGGCTCCCTTCAAAGTTAAGATTTCCATCTACCCATCAGCCATCTCCATCAACCACTGCACATCTCACACTGTGTGTGTTCATTGCTTTGGGAAGAAGGTAAGGACTTTGTGAAAACCACAGTGTGTGTGCATATAGTCAGCTTGTTTGTGTTTTGGTGCATGTTCCTTCAAAGTTGTTGCAACATTTCAATCTTGCTCCTTTAAGTTTTTGTTTCTCATGTTTGGTACATCAATGTCTTCCCTTTTCTTTTGTTGGAAAAGAAAGGTGAATTGTGAAATTCACAACTTTATGACAGTTACAGGTAGAGATATATATTTATTGCTGTATGGATTTATTAATAGATTAGTTGTCTATTTCATTTATTCAATAAGAAAATAAAAAAGGTACTGCTCTGCTCTCATGTTCAGACAACATTAAAAATTTAAAAAATAATTAATTTTCTGAATTATTTTAGGATTAAAAAGGGGAGAAAGAGGAGGAGCAGTAGGTGATGGTGGGTATATGAAGGAATTGGGACCTAAGGATCCAGGTAACACCTACACTTAAGAGCTCTCTCTCTCCAACAAAGTTTCAATCTTTTTGACCCTCTGCTCCAGAATCAAACGTGCCTCTCTTGCTGTTCACTTTCGTTTTTAGAGTTTCTAGGGTTTGCTGCTGAGAGGAAGTCTTGAGCTAGCCACTACTCCACCCAAATGAGTGCCTCCAGGTTCATCAAGTGCGTCACGGTCGGCGACGGGGCCGTTGGCAAGACCTGCATGCTCATCTCCTACACCAGCAACACTTTTCCTACGGTTAGTCAACCCTGCTTACTCTCTATTGCTTGGTTCCCGAGAAAATTTGGGGAAAATGAGAAGAAAGTCAACATATTTTTTTGTGGGTTTTGTAATTTTTTAGTGCACCAATAGAGGAGAAATTCCTGTCGCCTAAATTTGGGGTATCTGCTATTTTCCCTCATTTTCTAGGTGGCCAAACTTGTGGGGTTGAGATGCTAAATTTCAAATTGCTGAAGAGAACTACAATTTTTTTTTGGCTTTTTTGGGTCTGTTTCTTAAATTGGGGAAATCTTGAGTGGTCTTCTTATATTGCCTTTGGGTCCATGATGCTAATTTTCTGGGTTCCTGACCAATTGGTTGATTATAGTTCTTACATTGTATGGTCAATGGGTTTGTGTTGGTAAGCTATTATTGGGAGAAAGTTCACTCTTATGAGGTTTGGAAACAGTATTTTCCTCCACATCTGAGTGGATAACTGATATAAAAGAATGTTTTGAGTTCACTGTCTACTTCATAACCATCTATTCTGGGGTTTCAAATGTCTCCAGGAAGAGAGAAGAGAAGGGAGTTATTAAACATAAGAGAAATTGAGTGCTATAGTTCTGTTTGAATTAGTAGATTAGGTTCATGCATCCTTAGGTGCTTTTGTTTTGGGTGGGACATATATAACCTCTGTTGCTATCATTCTTTTAAAACGGTTGATTTGTTAATGAGTTGAAGTTTTAATCTTTCATCGTCGGGCTTGAATTATGTTAGTTGAAGTATCTACTCTGCAGCCTTTATTTTTCAACTACCCCATCTGGAGATAGGGGTGACTTTAACCTCCAACGGTGATAAACCATGATTGTAGTATTAGATTATTCATGTAGTGGTAGTAGCTCAATTATGCACTTGTATTGGATTTTATTTTACTTTTTCATTTGATGGTGCAATTAATTGGCACATAGGCATTTTCGTGTTGTGCTTATTTGCATTTTGTCTGGAACAGGATTATGTCCCAACTGTCTTTGATAATTTTAGTGCAAATGTGGTTGTGGATGGGAGCACTGTCAATCTAGGGTTGTGGGATACTGCCGGTAAGCTCAGAACCTTATGTTTTTCCTCTATGGTTTTGATGGTTTCTTGTGATGGGTTTAACCCTTCAAATCTATGGGACAGGCCAGGAAGATTACAATAGATTGAGGCCTTTGAGCTATCGAGGAGCAGATGTATTCCTGCTTGCATTCTCTCTCATCAGCAAGGCTAGCTATGAAAATGTTGCGAAAAAAGTAATAATGGCATTATTATCTTTGGGATTTTTTCTTCATTTCCTCTTACTTTTTGTTGGGATCTCTTGACATGGTTTGCTGATACAAGTTTCCATGTTTTTTTTTGTTTCTTGTTCAGTGGATTCCTGAATTGAGACATTATGCACCTGGAGTTCCAATCATTCTCGTTGGAACGAAGCTTGGTTAGATTCTCTAATCCAATCTATCATCTTCATGTTTTTATGTCTTATGTTCAGTGCTTGTATATTAGTGGCCAATATAGAGGTAACTATTGTGTGTTTTTGCTATTGTTGTTATTTCAGGATCCTTGATAGTTTTTTTTTGGTATTAAAATGGTTAGGTTGGTAGTTATTTTTTTTATTCGTTTGTCCTTTCCATTTTTGGGATTCTCTTGTGTCCGTAAAATATGACCTATAACAGAAAGATGCTAAATTGCATATGAATTAGCCGCTTTGGTTTTCAGAATGATTAATTGTTTGTTAACCGACACAGTTATAAAATGCTTGCTAAATCTGCCTAAAGCACCCATGTCCTGACTTGTTCGATGATTTTATACATTCGTTTCATCATAAGACTGCAATGTTTATTGGGATAATTGCAAAAAATATCCTTAGGTATTCAGCTTTTGCAACTTGTAGCCCTCTTCTTTGATAGTCGCAAAAAAGTACCTTTAACTTGTCTTTTTGTTCTGATTTGTATAAAAATGATGATTTTACCCTTACAATGTTAGATTTTAAAAAACAATAAGTAAACAATAAAAATCAAAATTTTCATATCCCATAATTTTCTTTCTCTCTGCACAAAGAGTAAGAAATTTAAGGGATATAAATATGGATTTTTTGTTCTTTAACTATTATTTTTAAAATTTGAATTTCCAAGGGTAAAATCATCATTTTGAAACAAAGTGCAACAAAAAGACAACTTCAGGACACTTTTTCGCAATTATCAAAGAAGAGGGCTACAAGCAGGGTTGTAAAAGTCGGCGCCTAGGGCCGCCTAGATGCCGGTTAATCGGCTTTTCCGTCCCGATCTGGTATGGTCGGGTGGCGGAAGGTGGCGGGACGGTGAAACGTATCTGTGTGGGGAAGAAGTGTATTTGCGTAACTACGTATGAATTGGGGAAGAAGCGTAGAGATGCCCTTAGGGTTTTAATGGGTTTCGGTTTGGTTAGATGGGTTTGGGCTAGGGTAGCTGGGTGATGGGTTATATAATTAGATTTAGGTATATGTATTTTTATATTTGCTAGTCTTTAATTAAAACAGCCAATTTATATTACGATGTTATTAATATTTTTTTGTTTGTATATAGTACTAATTATATATTTTATCATATATCATATATTTATTGATGATTAAAATATAGAAAAATATAAATCCAATTAATCCCTCGACTAATCCCCGACTAGTGTCTAGGGGTCCTCGTCGCCGAACTAGCGCCTAGCCTTTTTTACAACCTTGGCTACAAGTGGCCAAAAGTAAATACCTCAGGATACTTTTTTTTGCTACTACTCCGTGTTTATTGATCTGTTAAAAAATATGGAAATTTCTACAAGTATTAAAAGCTAGGAAGTAAATTCGAGTATTGAGAAACTATCCCATTTTAAGGCCCGCTCCTACTTGTTTGTTTGCTACTGGAAGTAAACACAGTTGTTGAACTTGTGGTAAAATAATCTAGTTGTGTATTCATTTCTACATACGTGAGATCTTGAGTTTGAATCTTGGAACATGTAAATTAGGCTAGAAATTAGACTAGGAATTGCGGATTAAAAGTCTAGTTTGTGGCGTTATTCTTGTTGGTTGGATTCTGAATCTCATGAGAGCTAATTTTGAATCTTGTAGATCTTCGTGATGATAAGCAGTTCTTTGTAGATCACCCTGGTGCAGTGCCCATTTCCACTGCTCAGGTATTTGCTCTTATCTTGTTTGTTCATAAGAACCTTTTTAATTTATCTACCTGCTTGGAAGTCCTGATAATGACATAAATACATTTTGTCAGGGGGAGGAACTTAGAAAGCTGATTGGTGCTCCTGCCTACATAGAATGTAGTTCAAAAACACAGCAGGTAATAATTAATGATACTTCAAACCTCAATTAGTTGGAAGTTTCTATTATTTGGCGGCTTTATTGACTAAGCATGTTGCCAATCCATATATACAGAATGTGAAAGCTGTGTTTGATGCAGCCATTAAAGTGGTTCTCCAGCCGCCCAAACAGAAAAAGAAAAAGAAGAGAAAGTCACAAAAGGCGTGCTCTATATTGTGATCGTATCAACAACGGTTCAAGGACAACAAGGATGATTTAACCAGTCACTTATCGTTTGTTTTATTCTTAGCTGACTGAATTAGGAAGATCCGTATAAGAATCAAGTTCTTTGTTGTATTATGTGTTTCGTTCTAATTTGTATATCGATGATTCTCATTGTATGCTAGCTCTCCAATTGCGTACCTGTTTTGGTTGCTTTTAGTTCTATATAAACGAAAGTATGCTCATGCTTTGTAACCTAAGTGTATGACAAGAAGCTGTCTTGATGCTTGTTATATCGTAATTATTTTTGAATCTGTCACTAGTCAACTTGTATTTGATGCTTGTGCTTGTGCATTGTTTCTCCATTTTATGGTGCTTTGGTCAACCATAACATGTAACTAGGTCAATGTTCCTCTTCATGACTTTTGAAAGGAACAGTATTGAGTTTAAAATTAGTCAGCAGGAAAAGAATTTTATGATGAGCATAGTATTTGTTCATTTTCTTTTTGAATGGTTTTGTGGATCAAATTTAGTGCCTTTTATTTCATGGACAGCATTGAAGCTGTCCAATATTCTCAGCGCAGTACATGTTTAGGCCAAGCATGATTGGTAAGCATCTTTGTGCATTTACATTTGAATACACAGGTCTTCTGGTGATCACAATCAGTGGAAAAGTTGAGAAGGTCTTGATAGATATTATATTTGGTAATTGGTATGCTGTTTGAACTTTGAAGAATTGACAAAATGAAAGTGGAACTGCAAATATTCTTTGAATGTTTCCTTATGTTTTACAACTCTTAGATTCTTTGCTTGCTGCTTTTTTGTTTTCTTTTGCAGGAATTTATACTGTGCTCACTTGGCTTTGCTCTTAAATACCCCATTCCCTCGCCATTGTAAAACTACTTCCTTTTGATTTCTGTCCCTTGTTTCTTACGAATGGCATCGAAGAGGATTGTGAAGGAACTCAAGGAGTTGCAGAGAGATCCACCAACATCATGCAGTGCAGGTAAAAGAACTAGCAGAAACTATTATCAACTGTAACTTTGATACTGTGTGGAAGCTTTATGTGTTGTTCATTTGATCAGGTCCTGTGGCTGAAGATATGTTTCATTGGCAAGCAACAATCATTGGCCCAAATGATAGTCCTTATGCCGGTGGTGTCTTCCTTCTGACTATCCATTTCCCACCCGATTACCCTTTCAAGCCTCCCAAGGTAAGCAAAGATTGTGCCTTCTGTTACATTTTTTGGGTGAACCTATGTATAAGGGCTTCTGATTTTCTTATATGGTACAAAACTGCTTTTTTGTTTTTGTTTCAGGTAGCTTTTAGGACTAAAGTTTTTCACCCCAATATTAATAGCAATGGCAGTATCTGCTTGGACATACTCAAGGAGCAATGGAGTCCTGCCCTTACCATATCCAAGGTAACACACACATTCTTGTCTCTACAAAAAAAGCGGAGGATTAATTGCAGCTATTGCATCCTATACGTCTTTTGCACATAACTATCCCAACTTTAAACTTATACATCCAACTACCTAAACTTGCAAAAAATTATACATAACACTTTTTTGACTGAAAATGCCATTGACCCTAATCTAAAGAAAGACTCACAACTACCGAAAACATTTTCAGTAGATGTAGAAAATGGTTGAGTAGATGTAAAAAGACTCCTTAAAAGATATAAGTGTTTAAAAGATGAAAAAAATGGTATTTTTTTAGATTAGGGTCTAGAGCAGTTTCTGGTGAAAGAAGAGGTATGTGTCATATTTTGAAAGTTTAAGTAGTTTGGAATTGAGGATAATTATGTATAAAACACGTATAGTTCATTTATTCCTAATTTTTCTGCACTAGAACTGATTAATTGAAGAGCTAAACAGAAGAAATAAAATTATTACATTTAAAACATCATGATACACTTCTCGACAAAAAAAATGAGGGTATGCTTGGTGCAAAAAAAAAGGTAGTTGCCTTGTGACCCAGAGGTCACATGCTCAAGTTCTCCTGGTAGAGGCAAGACCCTGTGTACTAGGACACCCTTTATACGTCTCCTGAAAATGATCAGAAGGAATGGAGTCAAGTGTAATGTGTTAGGAAGCTTCTTGTTTGCTGATAGTTAAAGTTGATCATCCAGGTCTTGCTGTCGGTTTGCTCGTTGCTGACAGACCCGAACCCTGATGACCCGCTCGTGCCAGAGATTGCTCACATGTACAAGACTGACAAAACCAAGTACGAGTCAACGGCGCGCAACTGGACGCAGAGGTATGCCATGGGTTAGGTGCTTAGACAGCCCATGAATACGAAAGCATTCTTTCTCTTGAGGTATACAGATGACCTGAGGCCATTGGAAGTATCTGATAATTGTGCCTTTTGGCCTGTGCTTGTAACTTTCTGGGAATAAAATAAATTGGGGCCTACTTTGGAGATTTGTGTTTGAAAATGTGTGTATAGAAATGGGGATGGTAGGATTTGTGGGTGATCTACCAGATAAGATATGCCCATAATCTAATACTTCCAATCAGATGTGCAAAGAGCTGAGCATCTCAGTCACATTCTTACCACTCTCTCATTATTTTTTGAGCTACAAACCAAACCAGCAAGTAAAACTTTATAAAGTCCTCTAGGGTTTGGTTGGCAATGGTTTGTCTCTTTAAAAGAAGGAATGGTTTGGTACGCATACTAGTGTTTTAAAGGTCTAATTTCTACCTTCATCTGCAACTCACTAATATGGTGTTTTGGATCATAAGTTATACAAGAGAAGTATTTTGGATTGTTCATAAGTTATACTTGTAGATCCTCATAGAAAGATATGTTTTCTTCGATAAGATCAATAGTAAGAGCCTAGGGTGGATGAATAGGAGAAAAAAAAGATTTTGGAGAAAAGAAAGGGGAGAAATAGAAAATGACATAATATAAGGGTGAACAGAGAGTATTGACCCCGGCCTGAGGTCTAATATACATTTGCGTTGGAAACTATTTATGTAAAATAAAATCAGAGGGTAAATATTTTTTTTTCCAGCACATTAGAACTTTATTAATCATAGAAATGCTATCCTGTTGCCGTTGAAGCCACCGACGCGTCCTTCTCCTTAACCTCCGCCGCTGTTGCCGCCTCTGAAGGCGTCATCGTCGTCCCTGACACCGCCTCCTCCCTGGCCTCCACCACCGCTCCTTCCTCGACCCCTCTATCGAATATGGATCTGGCTAATCGAGTGGGTCTTTGTTATTTTTTCTGGCTTCGTCTTTGCAGGGTCAATGACGACAAGAATCCAGTGCTTTAGGGACTGGCTCTGGGAGGGGTCCCTAGACGATGCTTTGCCTCCCACCATCACCATTACAGTTGAGGTCCCTCAGTAAATAAATAAAAATAATTTTTGAAAACCAATGACATGCTTTTGAAAATTTGAGTGTTAGAGAGGGATATTTTGGACTTTTTACCATTTTCCATCCAAATATGGATGTCAAGTTGACAGCGGGTATGAAAGTGAAACTAAAAGTTTCGTTAGGGTAGTGAGGTGTAACAAAGTTTAGTTAGGGTAGTGAGACGAAACGCAAATATCTTTAGGGTAGTGAGGTGCAGTTTACCCTTAAAACTTTATTTGAAATATGTTCTTTAAATATTAAAATTCAAAAAAATTAAAAAATATTAAGAAAAGAATTTAAGAAAATTAATAATAGATAAGAATTTAAGAAAATAATAAGAGAAGAAAATTAAAAAATTCGATTTAACTATCACCATTTTTCATATATCAAAAAACGTGTGCGGCCTCCTTCTCCGGGCCTCGTTCTGTCCACCACCTCCACCAGTGCAATAGTTCTCTCCACCATTCTTACTGCCCCCACTGTTCCGCTTTCCCACCACCGCAAGTTATCGAGCCCCACCACTTCCTCCTGCGTCGTTGCCGGCCTCATCCACCATTACTAACAACCTTGCACCCCCACTTCATCCTCTACCGTCAACGCTACCACCGCAACCTCTTCTACTGCCACCGCCGCCACTAGAGCCGTCGCCACCGCCACCTCCTCTGTTTCCACCAATACCGCCGCCACCTCTGCTCCTATCACCAGAACCTCCGTCGCCACCAGCGCCTCTGCCACAATTCCGTCTACTACCTACGCGACCTCCACCTCCTATGTTGCCTCCACCGCGAACCTACCTATTATCTCGCTGGTATTCGCCTCTACCACTCCGTGCAAGGATGCGTCATTCCCATATGCTGGATAGAGACCCTTCCACCGGTGCAAACTCGGTGCACAAACTCTATCCGCTAGATCGTGATTCCGACACCCCCTAGGTGTGTGTAGGGATGCACACCTCACCCTCTCGAGGCCGGTATAAATCCAAAATTATGGTTCCCCCGTTTCTTGGTGTTCTCTTTGGATGCTCGCTATCCCCCGAGCATTTTCAGATCGAGGCAAGAAACGAACCTCGTGGCACTCATGTCTGCTAGTGCAACCGAGGTACTAGCGTCCCACCAACTATCCCTTATATACTCCTTGATTGATTTCTATGATATATCAGTATCGATCAAGTCGAGACAGGGAAAGTACCATGGATTCATCGCACTCAACATAGTCGGAATATAGGACACCCCCTAGCATCTTGCTAGGTCTCAGTGGGTACTTAGATATATGTTCAGTGTCTCGACCATCACCGAGACTACATCTCATCCTGTTTAGCTCATTTCCACTCATGTACGGTCTTTACGGCCTTTTTAATTCAGTTCGATAAAAAAATTCAGTTCGTGTGCTAAAAAAAACGATTTATCTGTATAATGGTACTTTTTGTAATTCTTTGAAGCCATGATTAACATTAAGGTACAAGGTTGAGGGTATTTTTTCTTCATTTCCCAAAAAATTAACAGATTTTTGGATAGAAAAGCTGACGTCGAAAAAAGAATTAATAACGTTTACCTACAGTAATGTATACACGAATTATACATACACACATTAACCTTTGAAAATTACGCATACCTAGCATAACCTTTATATTTGGTATGTAGGTTAGTGTATGCATATGTAATTTTAATAGATAGGTTAGTGTATTTATCTATTAAAATCTTGAAAATATATAAAGGTTAGTGTAGGTACGTGTAATTTCCAAAGGTTAGTGTGATCATGTGTAATATGTATACACATAAATGTTGGTAAACGTAATTAACTCTTGATTTTTTTTTTTGGAAAAAGTTAGAGGAGTTGGATGAAGCGTTTTTACATTTGTATATGTATTTGATAATCGCATATACTTCTATGCGGCTTTATGAAGTTTACCCTATGATTTTCCTAGGCTAATTACATTCGTCCAAGCGACAAGATGTAGGTATTCACCCAGAAGTTTTCGGATGGATTGAAGATGCTCTAATGGTATTAGGCTTCATATGTCATATCATATCACCTCACATCAAATTATGCAAACGAGTTGATCTTGGACATTTGATTTGATATTTAGGAGTCTTACCTTACTGACATTTTGATTTTGCTTGTTTTATTTTAAAAAATACTTATTTATTCAACGAATGATATCAATAAACTTGCAGTTAACCATTGAACTTTCGATTATGGCCAATTACTTCGAAGGGTTGGCTTCCCTGGAATTCTTCAGTTCTCCTTCCTCTCATATCCTCCCTCCTTAGGGTCATGCCTTATAATCTTATGTTGCTCCTCTTCCCTCACCATGCCAGTGTTCTCTTTTCTGGAAACCATACTTTCTCGCCTCATTCTTCTATAAATCTTGTACGACTCATTCCTCGCCTATAGGCTTCCTTTGTCATCGATCGTCGCGACCTCCTCCAGCATTATCGTCTTTTGATTATGTGGCATGTATCCGTTACAAACTCGTTGTTGTGTGTCGGCGCACGACGCTGCGTCTCCCTCCTGGTGGTTCTCTGATTTGGTTCGGTGCCGGCAGTCCTCTTCTCTCCGCGTCCCACATCGTTGTAAGTGATATGAGTCTTGTTTGGGTGTTGGCTCTCGATGATGTCCAAACATATTTCGGCCTACTTGGATCTCCTAATGCCGAACTACCTCGACTTTGGCTCTCTTTGCGCCGCTAATAGCTCATGGCTGTCAGTGTATTTTGGTGTCAGAAGCTATCATCTCCTCATTGCGAGAGCTTTTGGGCTTGTCGACCTCATGTGGATGATGCCGCTTGACGATTATTTTCCCTTTGTTGAGTTTCTCGGGCTTCTCTACGTTGTCCTCCTCCAACAAGGGTGGCCACCCCGGTGATGGTTGTGAGGTTTCCAAGAAAGATTTGAGATGTCTCGTTTCTTAATTACATATTCTTTAACTACAATAGTCTTATTTACTCTTATTTTAGTCTAGGGTCTTGTAATTCTCTCTTATGTTTTTTTATAAGTAAAATGTATCCATTTATCTGATAAAAATATTAGAATGATGTGTTTTTTTTAACGAAAAGCTGAAGATATTATTAATACTCAAAAACCATTACATTGCTGTGCATCAGGGAAAAAGCTCCCTGATCAAATAAGAAGGACAGTACGGAACTAAAGTTCAAAATCCTTTTTCTACTAGAACTGTCACTAGCGGTGTTTTAGTGCCACAAAGGCCATAACCAAAAACGGGAAACGCGAAGATGGTACGAGAAATCCTGCTCCGAAAACTGTCGCAACAGTAATGGCTAAGGATTTCAATAGCAGTGGTGGGAGACAAAGCATCGTCCTGGGACCTCTCCCTATGCCAGTCCCTGATGCTTGGATGATCTAACATTTCTTTTGGCGAGTCTGCTTCCTCGCCCTCTCCTGATCATCCCGAGGTGCTCCAGCAACCGACCTCTTAAGTGACCCAGACCTTGTCTCAACAACACCCACATCCCCCCCGAGTAATGGGTGTTGGAACTTCAGTGGTAAGTCCGCCAGGGGACGGACCGATCAACATCCTGGTATTACCCCGAGACATTTGTTGGGTAGGTACAATGCTCGGGGAAAGATGGGGGCTCCTTCCTAGGGATAAGGAGCCCTTTAGTACAATGCTCGGGGGAAATCAACCCAGAGCAGTGTAGATGGGTCGGCTCAGGGTTCGCCTCTTATTCTGTGGCATAGGTATTCACCTGCTTATCCTTATGATACTCTAGAAGGGACGAATCATACTTGAGGATGCCACAAATTTCCCATGAGAACTCCTTGAGAACATGACCCAGACGCCCATAATTATAGCAGAAGTGAGGGAGCTTGGTATACGTCTGATCCACCTTCACCGGGTTCGGAAACTCCCTGAAGCTAAGTGTCATGCTTCGTTGGAGCGGACGATCAATGAGGTGCTAGAACCGAACCCGCACCGTTCCTCCCCAGCACATACCTCATTTGTCTCTGGGTAAGGCGATCGCGCTCCCCAGGGCATCCCCGATCGTCATTCCCGTTCCCTTCGCACAAAGCAGGTGTGGCATGCCTCGGACGTGCGCCCACAGTTGCACACAATCCAACTCCGGAAAATCCCGAGCACAAGGATCCAAGTCCCCTAACAACAGTGCCCGACCATCAAAGCACGAGGGTTCATGGTCCCGAACCCATGCCCGAGCATCTACCGAGCCGAAATAGAACCCAAACAGCCCCGGGCCCAGCTCCTTGACGACCAAACCCGTCGCCGCCTTTCCCCACGCCGTGGTGATGACCGTAAGCATAGTCTCCTTCCGAGGCGGTGCCAACGACCAAAGCTTTCCGACCAAGCCCCACTACTGCCTAGTAATGGCCATGGAGATGGCTGAAGAGAAGGGTACCAGGACCTCAACCTTGTCTTCATCCTCAATCGAGCACGAGGATAGTCCGTCCAGGAGAGCAGCGAGAGTGGCTCGGACATCAGTGTCCCCCGTAGGTGACGTGGACTCATCCAAACACAAGACTCCTGATCGGCCCCGACACATGCCAAGCGGCATCGTCAGACAGGCAGGTATGAGCGGGGTCCTATCCCTTCTAGGAAGACACCGTCCCAGCCCTATTGCTTCCGCCATAGTCCTTGGAAGCTCCTCCATCGGAGCCTTCCCTTTAGCTGGCTCACGAATCAGGGGCAGTGGTGACGTAGCAGCCGAAGGCGGGACCGCAACCCTAGGAGATAGATCCCATCCGGCAAGATGGGACGTAGTAGGAGGAGACGGAGTGACCGCCCTAAGTAGCAGACCACTGCCGGAAGATGGTGGTCCAGTAGGATCAGGAACAGCCGGAACTCTAGGAGTCAAGGCCTCAACTGGTTCCTGGGGAGGAGTATGTGAGGGAAGAGCCAAGGGCGACGCTAGCGGCGGTGGATGATGATTGCTTGGAGAGGAAGCAACGCGCCTAGAAAGCCTTCCCCTTCGCGGGTTTGAAGTCGTCGACATGAGATACTGAGAGCCCAAGGAGAATAGGACCAAAGCCATCGAGATTTAGGTAGAGGGGATCGGTTGCACAGGGACAACAGTTGAGGAAGCAGATTGGTGTAGGAGCTTCAATCTCCTCCTCCTTCGGGTCTTATCCCCCTCACCCCGCGCGGTCTGTGAGGGAGGAGACCGGATGGGAACTGTGAACACGGGGGCGACGAGGCTGATCGTGTCAGTGGCAAGAGCACCAGGTGGCGGTACGACACACGGGAAAGCGGCGACAGGTGCATGAGGGAGCTCAATAACAATAGACGACTAGGGCTAGATAAACGAGAAGCTTTTTGTTGCCCTTTAGTTTCTTCTACTAAAATCAATTTTTCTTAATACAGTAAACTAATAAATTTTTGGAATGATGTGTTAGTCCGACTAAAATGGAATACATTGATATATAGCATATAGTTGACATTGTTGGTTGACCATTGAAAGTTAGCTGTGCTTGGTGGTTCGAGATGCTGGATTGTGAATTGAAATTTGACCTAATTAATATCTTCTTCCCCAAAACAAGATAAATTCGTATTTTTAACTCTGGAGTGCTTATTTGGGGGTGTGTGATTGATAGGCACACATCCCCAACAAGCCTGCCAAACAGGGCATACAGTTTCTATGGTTACTGTTTTTGTTCCAACTTGGTCTAATAAAAGCACTACTACACTATACTATACTAGCTTTCTGGTGTAGTGGAGTTGTTAGTGATGTCTTCATCTCTCTAACACACTTAACTAACTTCCAAATCTATTGATTAATGTTCCATCCAATTTATCATTAACACTTCTGGGCAATTGTTGCTTAATAATTTGGCTATTTAAATAATAAAATGATAGACAATTCGAATATTAGTGAATAAAAATTTAAAATATTTTGATTTCATATGTTCAATAATATTCAATTGAAGTTACATAGAAGAAAAAAAAAACAGTTTCCGTAGTAATCATTTGGCTGTAAATACTAGGTTGACTCTCAAATTTAATTAGAAGACGAGTAATTTATTTTCAACTCTCAAATCATGATGGTTAACGCAAATAAGTGCAATGAAGATGATGGCATCAATGATCCTTAATTAATTAAAAAACGAAATGTAGTTGTTATATCAATTTACATCAATAGGTTACTCGGAATTTTGAGTGTACACCTTTATGTCATCTTTATATTTTAAATTACGAACATAACCAATATGCTAATCGAAATATTAGAAAAGTGATCAACATAAATGTCCGAACATCGTGGGACAGAAAAAGAACTAAAAAAAATACTCATGTATCAAAATGTTCTAGGGCGTGTGTTGAGAGAAGGATATTGTGATAGCGGCCGTGGCAACCGGTACAATTATTTTAAACAGTGAGTTATGATATTGTAGGCCCTTTTCCGGAAGACAGTTAGCGAAATAGACTAAGTACTCATTCGAAAATCCAACGTGCATCATCCTCGGGTTCCAACAAAACGAGAGTGCTGGCTCCCAGGATAGTTTAGGAATATCATCGCTACCTGGTAGAAAACTACCACCAAACATCAATTGAGGCGGTAGTACCCGCAAACTCCTCACTGGCCTGTCTTCCTTTTTTGGGTGAGACGGAGGTGCTGATGAGGAAGTTTGTGATGAGGAAGATTTACTCTGACCTTTGTGCCACCTTCCTAATGTATTGTTAGTTTTTGTGTTCGTTTCTTTTTCCAGTGAGTTTTTTTTGTCTTCTGAGCAAGATGTAGTCGTTTTTATTTTTAAGGTCTTTGGGATGATCCCCTCCTTTTGGGTTGCATCACCCCTCCGTATTTCACGTTGAAATTCAAAGTTCTAATAAAACCATCGTTTATAAGAAAAAAAACGTTGTTGCCTGCCTCGCCATACCCCTACCTACTGTAATCTTAAGACTTATCGTCGTCGTATAACACTCATACGGTCGCCATACTCCATTCCCACACTTAATGGTTTTGAGAGGCAGTATGAGGCACTGATATTTTTTTTTGATCAGCGAAAACATATGATAAATTACCCTCTCCTGAGGAAGAAAAAGGTTACAAAAAAGACAATCTGTCTACAGATTGCATGCGGAAGAACTAAAAACAAAAATAAAGCAGTAAACATGGATGGGTACGCAGACCCAGTAGTGAAATGGTACACAGACCCTGAGTGAATGGGTACGAAGACCCTGAGTGAGCGGGTACGTAGACCCTGAGTGATTGGGTACGCAGACCCTGAGTGAATGTGAATGGGTACGTCGACCCTGAGTGTAAGTGAAAGGGTACGCCGACCCAAAGTGAAAGAGAATGGGTACGCAGACCCGTAGTGTAAGGGTACTCAGACCCTGAGTGAATGGGTACGCAGACCCGGAGTGCAAGGGTTCGTAGACCCTGAGAGAATGGGTACGCAGACCCAGAGTGAAAGAGCGTACGCAGACCCAGAAGAGAATGAGCACGCAGACCCAGAGGTGCAAGGGTACGCAGACCCAGAAGTGCAAGGGTACGCAGACCCTGAAGTGTATGGGTACGCAGACCCTAAAGAGTGAAGGGGTACGCAGACTCGAGAAAGAAAAAGACGACTTAAAAAGGAGACTCACACCCAAATAAAGCCACCATGAAGCACAAGAAGAGGTCTCAAACCCAAATTTCCAACCAAAAAGCGCTGAATAGCTAGTAGTCTTCCAAAGTAATCACCAAAGACTTTTACTCTAACAATGAGGAGAATAATGTATCTCATCGGCACCCAAACTCAGCGAGTTACAAGAGACCGACACGCCGACGACCAACGTCCATAACGGCAGAGATAAATCGGTGCAAAGTACACCGAAACTCAAAACCCGTAAGAAGAAGGACTTTTCGAATTCCAAGACCTAAAGACCTAGTACAACCCGTCATAGGCCAACACCTAAAGAATGACGGACCCGCAACAAGACAGGAGTACAATGGAAATCGAAAGGAGCCTAAATCAAAGGAAGAGCAGCAATCCTACTAGTTAAAGTGAAAGCCTAAGAGAGAAGAAAAAACCAACCGCGAAGACGACCGGAGACGAAACCAGTAGCACAACGAATCCGAGATAGGAAACGCCTCCCATGAAGGAACTGGACGACGACACCCGAAAGCCACCACGAAGAAGTCCGGAAAATAGCCAAGCAAAAGAAGGGACGAGCCCTAAGGCCCAACAGTTGGCCCAACAGAAGCAGGCCAGCCTAACAGAAGCGGGTCAGGCCCTGAAGACGCGGACCCGGGCCGACCCGACCCGCACCTGCCACCCGGCCCGAACCGGCCAGCAACTAACCCGGCCCAAAAACGCCTGACCCGGCCCAGTGCTGAACCCTACCCGGCCCAAACCACTGCTACCCAAACCAGTCCGAGCTGTCCGAGCCTGCCGCACTCCGAGCCTGCCGTTACTCCGAGCAAGCGTTGCAGCGCAGCCACCCTCGAACCTGACGCCGGCAAGACGACTCCGGCGAGCAACAAGCTCACAACTACCGCACCACCGCACCAAAGAAGCTGGTAACAAGAGCAGTAGCCACCAAGACCGGATCAGCCACAAGGACGTTGAAGGAGTCCGAAGGAGCTTGAGAGGCCTCCGGCGAGGCAGAGAGACCGGCGACGGAGACGAAAAACGGTCCAACTCGACCCAAGGAGTAGGTCACATTTAGTTGACATGCCGTTGAAATAATTTTTTTTTATATACCATCATCTAAACTTTATTTTTGATTTGTCACATAATATTTATCAGCCCTTTGTAGTCCTTATGAGCTCTTAACTTCTGATTTGTGGGGTTAATGAATAATTAGTAGGACACTCTCTCTCTTGTTTGATTTATCTTAATACTTATTATTCATAATATCATCTATCCTATCAATAATTCCCTATATTTTATACACAAGTGAAAATTGTGTATAATATAAAATAAACCTCGAGTTCATATATTTAGTCTGAAGTGATAGGTTCTCATTTGTAATGAATTGGTAGGTCAAAATGATGATATCCAACTGGCTAGATGACATTATCATCGTAATTGAGATCAAAATATAAGTACACAGCTCTTATGTATTACTTTTTTTTTTTGATCAGCAGATTTTTTTTTATAAATATCTCACCTTATAAAGATGAAAGATGAGGCAAAGGGTTGAACCCTCAAACGAGCTTACAACAAAGGCATCCACATACAGAGGACCCTAGACAGGACCAAGCTCAAAACATAACAACAATCCCAAAACAATGAGATGAACAGGTCTAAAAACCTAGATCTAAACATGAAGTAAACCAAACCACACCCAAGCAAGGGGTGCAACAACAAACCCAACAAAAGGGCGACAAACAAAACTATCTAACAATGGTCTTAATCACCTAAATAACCAACATGAAGAGCAAACAGAGGATTAAACAAGAGAAAACGAAGGAAATAAACTCCCTCGAAGCCACTACGCCCACTCCAAGCAATCCCCAGCAACAACAACGAAACCCAACCCTGCCTTGTGCCAAAACCTGTCGACCACCACCGGTCGAACCAAACACCAACAGGAACAAGGAGAGAAGAGGTCCGAAATGCCCAAGAGTCAACCCATGCCGCTAAGAGAGTCCCTCCCTCAAACCACCCCAAACAACCAACTGTTCCAAAAGGACACCGAACCAAACTCTCTTCCTCACATACACCTCCCAAACATCCAGGATCCAACGAATGGAACCCAGAACAACCTCCCGAGTCCCTGTGTACCCAACACCAAACCCTCAGTCCTCTTTCTCCTAGTCTCCAACACGCCGTTAGGCAAACCCACAACACTGGCCAACCTCAAGTGCCGTGCCTCATCTTCCATGGAGGATGAGGGACCAAAGAAGGAGAAACAGAAACGAGAGAGAAGGGTGTGAACAACAGTAGAACAAGGGAAGAGGACGAACGAGATCTATCTCTCAGGTCTCAATCGAGACCTCGCCGGTGGTCAACACCATGCTGGCGACCCTAAGGGAGAGGACTATGCAAGGGCAAGAGTCATAGATCTGGCCCGGGAGGAGTAAAGAAGAAGAGAGGAAAGTATACGGTGACCTTACCAAGGAACAGATCGTGAAGGGAGATGAGAAGCCAAACCGCAATCGCCAGATCTGAACCTCCACTGACATCAAAATCGCCCCGAGCACCGAATCTTCCAGAACAGGGCCAAAACCGGCCAACACCAACAGAGGAAGAAACGGATCTGGAGAGAGGAGGACCGCCAAGAGAGATCTGAAGCCGGAGGAGACGATTAGCCAAGAAAAACCCAAGATCCAGACCTCGCCATCATCAAGAGGTGAAGCGTGTCACTAGATCTGGTACAGGTTCACCGGAGAAGAACAACCGTCAACAGCCGAAGGTTGAAGCCGAAGGTGAAGACGAAGTAGTAAAGGAAGAGTACTCCGGAGAAGAAGAAGGGAGGGAGAAGGAGGTGTGGTGGCTCACCTGGCCGAAGCCAGATGAGCCACCGGAGGCGGCGAACTGAAGAACTAGGTTAGGGAAGGGGAAAGGTTTCTAGAGAGAGGTTAGACACCTTCTCTCTAGAACGTTTTCGTATTTTTGTTTTTTAAGATCAACAAGTTTTTTGATTTTATAAACCGGTTCTTCAAAGGGAAGGAACCAGTCAAGGGACTAGCCCTCAAGGTACACCAATCCAACATTACAAGCAAAACTTGAGCCGCAAGCAAAGAAGCTTGGGGCACAAGCAACCCATTGAGATCACCCTATACAAAAATGTCTAACCCCACCCTTAGCTGCAAAACAAAACACAGCAAAATACCAACACTCCAAACCTTTCAAACCTAGCACAAAACCTTTGCTGCTAAACAATTGCAGGCAAAAAGATAAAACCAGTACAAATAAGAAATTTCTTCCAACAAACACAACACTAATTCTGCAAAGGGAGGTATAGGAGATGAACTCTACTGGCCTGTGTAGCCAGCAATAAATCTTGAAGGAGCCAAGGATTTTCAACACCTAAAACTTCAGCAAATCTGTCAACACTCTCCCAAAGGAACCTAATAATAACAACAGATCAGAGCTGCATAGCCCAAGTACAGCTTAGCAAACAAAAAACCAATACTACCACCAGTTCTCCAAATAAAATCAAAAATGGAGAGAGCTAGTATTCAACCAAGGGAAAGGGTAGGAGCACCAAAAGTGAGTAGAAAAAGAACCAGTAAAAGTACAAAGACAGATCACCACTCAAACCTAAAAATGACTACCCTCACACACAGAAGAAGCAAAGAAGAAAGAAATTAATCTGAAGCAGTTACCCCCTCTCACAACAACACAGACAACCAAGACTGAAACCAAGCTAACCTACCTTACCAGCCAAGCTCACCACACTCCCCAAAACCACCCACCCACCAACCCATCCCAAAACCCCATAACTGAGCTAAGTCAAAAACCAGTATCAATGATCAGACCAAAGCACATTTCTCTTCTTCAAACTGAGGCAAAGCTGGGGGGAATTGATCCAAGCCAGAAAGGAGAAAGAGGATCCACTTTTAAAATTAGCCCACAAAAGTTGATAGGAATCATTCTGAATATGTTGGAAAATCTCATCAGCAGTTAAGTAGCAATTGTTGAAGACCAAGTTGTTCCTGCTTAACCAAATTCTCCAAATTATTACAGAATATAGCATAGACCAGTGACCTCCCTTCTTTAAAGGACCAAGGTGATTCCAACCCAAGAACCAGTCCAATATTGAATCAGGCAAGGCAGATGAGATACCCCACCAATGTAGGCAGAGGATCCACACCTGAGAAGAGATGACACAGCCAAGTAGTAAATGATCAAGCTCTTCTGGCTCTTCTCCACAAAGAGGACACCAAATATTTCCATTATAGAGACCCCTGGCCAACAAGAATCATTTTGTTGGGATCCCTTTCATGCACACAAGCCAAGCAAAAGCTGCTACTTTGGGGGGGAGGATTGGAGCCCATAACAATGCAGGCCAATCCAAATCAGTACCAGAGGACTCATCTAAAGTTTCATACATCTTTTTAACAGAGAAACCTTTGTGATCAACAATCCAGGAAGCAACATCCTCCCCACAAGTCAGGACTGTATCATTGATTAAATCACACAGTAAATGGAATTGATCAAACTCCCACCCTCTGAGCTCTCTCCTAAACTGCAAAATCCAATCTCCCTCAAACCAGAAGGAAGAAACCAGATCAGATTTTTGTGTACTGAGATGATAAAGTCTCTGGAAATTAAATTTCAAAGGAGTTTGTAGAGCCCATTTATCATCCCAAAAGTTAACCCTATTACCAGAGATAACCTTCCAATGAATTCCCACTGCACCAATGGCACTAGCAAACTTTGGACAGAGAAGTAGTGATTCAACATGACTCAAAAAGCTTTTTCCACTTTGTATCAAGCAATTTGAGAGGTTCCAGGCTGTGCTATCCCACCCAAATTTTGCACAAAGAAGTTGTTTCCACAGAGAGTCAGTTTCCAAGGCAAATCTCCACCACCATCTTGCCAAAAGTGCTCTATTCATAATGTGCAAATTCTTTATCCCCAAACCCCCTTTAGCCTTAGGTCTGCAAATGAGATTCCATCTAACCTTGTGCAAGACCTTTTTGGTAATAGATCCATTCCAAAGAAACTTTCTTTTCCATTTTTCCATTTCCTTGATAACTGATTTTGGGGCTTTATACAATGACATGTAATATAAAGGTAGAGAACTCAAGGATGATTTAATCAAGGTAATTCTTCCCCCAAAAGATTTGGATTTTGCTTGCTAGAGACTTTACTTGCTCTTGAATTTGGAGATGATAGGATCCCAAGTCTTTTTTCTTCTTGGATTAGCACCCATTTGGAAGCCAAGATAGTCAAAAGGAAATTCCATAGCCGCACACCCCAGTATCTGTGTGATCTCTTGGATGGCAACAATTCTAGCATTAAGGATCATCACCTTGGACTTATGGAAATTGATCTTCAAACCTGTAGGCTTTTGCAGGCAGTTCAATACATGCTTGAGATTAATTTCTTGTTGAGTTCCAGCCTTGATAAAAATCAATGTATCATCTGCAAATTGCAGATGTGAGATCTCAGGGCCTTGATTGTTGCATTGAATACCAGAGAACATATGTGATTGCCTCCCTTTGATCATGAGCTGGTGCAAGCTCTCAGCCAGTAATGTAAATAATAAAGGAGAAAGGGAGCAACCTTATCTAAGGCCCCTAAGAAGTTGAAAATCTTCTGTAGGAACCCCATTCACCAATACAGAAGACCATGCTTGCATACACCTTTGCATCCAAGAGATCTAGGTTTGGCCAAAACCCATACAGCTAAGAATATTAAGAAGTGCACCCCAGTTAATGTGGTCATAAGCTTTCTCAAAGTCCACTTTAAGGATCAAAACTTCCTGCCCTAAATTTTTGATAGAGTGAATCAGCTCAGATGCAATCAAGATGCCATCCAGAATTTGTCTACCAGAAATAAACCCTGATTGTACATCATGCACCAATAAATTCATAACCTTTTTCAACCTAAGTGCCAGCATCTTAGAGATGATTTTGTAAATGCTCCCAATGAGACTGATAGGTCTATACTCCTCAAAGGTCAGTGGAGAATTATTCTTGGGGATGAGAGTAATAAAGGAGGAATTTAATCCCTTTCCTAATAGACCACCCTGGAAAAAATGTTTTAAGCAAGCAAGAATCTCAGGTTTGATTAACTCCCAGCAAGTTTGATGAAACTTCATGGAGAAACCATCAGGTCCAGGGGCCTTATCTCCATTACAAGCAAAGATAGCACTATGTATTTCCAACTCAGTGAAGGGGGTTTCCAAATCTTGTGAAAGGGCTTGGGAAAGAGTATTAAAAGGGAGAGATGAGAGATCAATGCACACCACTGAATTATCCTTGAATCTTTCCTCAAAATGAAGTTTAGCTTGGCCTTTAATGAGAGCATGATCAGTGTAAACAATACCATCAACCATAATTTGGGAAATTCTCTTCTTAGCTCCATTAAAATTTGCAATAAGATGGAAAAACTTTGAGCATCTATCCCCCTCTATAGACCATTTCTGTCTAGCCTTTTGGCACCACATTTTAGCCTGGATCTTTAGCTTCTGAATTAGTCTAGCCTGAAGTAAGGCCCTGTGAGATATCTCTTGAGAAGTTAAAACTCTGGAATCTAATATAGCATCCAACCCCTTGATCTCAAGGGTGATAGCTTCAATGTCTGAATCAATTTTCCCAAAACCCTCCAAATTCCAAGATTTGTAAAATGTCTTCATAGATTTTAACTTGAACCAAAGAATATAGGAAGGAGAACCCTCAGCATGGATTGACTCCCTAAAAAGCTTAGAATGAGCCTTAAACTGAGGATGAGAGATCCATGCATTTATAAATTTAAATGGCCTAAGACCCCAATCCAAGCTTGCATTGCTGAGAAGTATGGGTTTATGGTCTGAAATGGTTCTAGGAAGGCAACTTTGGGAGAGGCTTGTACACAAGGTAAGAAGGTGAGGATCAACAATGAATCTATCCAATCTAGAAGCTCTAGAGCTGTGGCCAAACCAGGTGTATTTCCCACCACTTAAGTGTAGATCAACAATACCCAAATTATTCAGCAAATTTTGGAAATCAAGTATACTGGTTTGAGAGAAGTTGGAGCTTGTTTTTTCAGAAGGGTCCAAGATGGCATTAAAGTCCCCAGCTAGAATCAAGGTACCAGTGCAAGAAGAGGCCTCGAGATTGATCTTCTCCCATAATAATGCTCTTTCTGATACAACACAAGAGGCATATACATTAATGATTGTAAACTCAGTCTCTTCTGCCAGAAAAAAACCTGACCAATAAATAACATTCTCCTCAATAGTGTGAGAGATCAAATGACATTTATCTTTGTTCCAAATAGTAATAATGCCCCCAGATAACCCTGAGGCAGGCAGATATAACAGCTCCCAAGAGAAGTTGAAACCACAACTTCTTAAGAAGAAATAAAGAACCTTCACCAGCTTAGATTCCTGAATTAAAACCATTTCCACTTGATGCTTATTGCATAAACTCCTAAGTGCCTTCCTCTTTTGGCTAGAGGAAGCACCCCTCATGTTCCATGAGATAATTCTCATGGAGAATGAAGTCTGTGAGTGGGGAGAGAGGGGTAGGAAATGTCCTCTGCTAGACCCTCCTCAACTTCTTCAAGATCACAATAATCATCATCAGTAGTAGCATCCCATTCAACAGTCTGATTTACTTCATTTTCCAAGTTGTCAAATTGCTCCACCACCAGATCATCATCAATATAGGATTTTAACCCTAAAGCTTTGCAAAAATCCCAAGCTCCAGCTCCTCCACTATTAAACACTTGTATATTTTGATCCTCACCATTAATGTGTGCTTTTTTGGGCACCTTTGGTTTGAGAACTTTGGCTCTTGACCTGGTATTATAAGCAATCACTGTATCATTTTTCTTCTTTAAAAACTGAGGTCTACTTTGTGCTGCAACTGAACCAGAACCATCAGAGGATGTTGGTCTGAAATTTGAAATATTCCCTCCCTCCAAAATATGACTTTTAGCAACAGTAGATTGGACCTTGGGACCCAACTCAGAAAGTGAAGGTAGAATGGTCCCTTCCACATTTATGTGAGCAACTTCCAAAGATCCTTTTAGAAGATCACCCTCAACAATCCCATCTAATCCAGGCTGTGCTTGGGTAGCTACTTCTGTAGCATGAATAGTGCCAATGGTGTCTGAAGTTGTAACTGGACAGATTTCCGAGGAAATTAAAGCTTGCTTGAAGTTTAATCTTGTTTTGCATAGAGAAGAAGGTGTGTCCTCTACCAGAATACCATGTTGATCCCCTAGTTGCTTGTCCCCTTCCAAGGAATCTGGGATGATAACCTGCAATAAATTCTTATCAGTTGCACCTACAACTTCCTCTTCAACTCTCACCAATACCTCCATTAATGCTTTGTTAACAGAATCAGTCACACCCTGATCCTTTCTACCCCCTCCTTCAGTAAGTGTTGCATTAAATTAAGATGACAATGAATTCTCAGACTCCTCTGACTCCGAGGAAGTAGACAATGAATCAGAAGTATGAGTGGTTGTTGGAATAATGGATCCATCCACTGAGTGTATGAGGATTTTATATTGAATCCCCTCAACCCTCAAACTAGTTTCTTTGTGAACCCTCAAGTACTCCTGAGAGTGGACCAGAATGAATGCAGATTCAAAAGAAACCCCAGAAGTAGATGAAGGATGAGCACAAATAAAGGAACCAAGATCTGCAGTGACAACCTGAAAAGTTTCAATGCACCAAGCTAAAATGGGGATTCCAACTAAAGCCACCCAGGTAAACTTGCCACCCTCCCTGCTAAGATGGTTTTTGCCATTGATCATAGTCATCCAAAAGTTTAACCATCCAAAATCCGCTTCTACAACCTGTTTCTCAACTTCAATGTCGGGGAAAAGAACCAGGACAACTCTGTTTCCCAGAGACCTGATTTGGATCTCAGCATCTCTTTCCCTTTTAAAATCTTCCATAATAGCTTCTGGGGCAACAGTTTTGTGTAGCAGTGCCAAATGACCTCGTAGAATCCATTTCCTGTTTTCTTCAAGCACTATACCTTCAACAAACTCTTCCTCCCTAATCTCCTCAGCTTCGGGAACCAAGTTTTTCCTCCACCTATTCACCTTGTTAACAGCATTGGCATGTAACCGAGTCTTTCTCCAAGCTTTTGTCACAAATAACTTGTAACCCTTCAGAACAAAACCATTGAAGGTTCTCAGCCCATTTTGAAACCCTTGGACTGTGGTAAATGTTACAAATCCGAACCAGATACCCCTTGCATTGGGGTTGGTGGGAGCCTCAGCTTTTACAATCTCACCACACTCCAAGAAGAGATTTCTTAGCCAAACCTGAGAGGTGTTTGGTGGCAGGTTGTGTACGAAAATTCTGAGTTCACCACCCTCAGCAGTGTTCGACGGTTTGGTCAGGTGACCCTCACTACCAAGCGGTGAAACTATCACTGACCGGAGACGACCAACTCCCAATCTACCAGGGTCAGAAGTATTCAAACCCTCAAACCCAGGTGGAGGCCCTGTAGCAGAGGAAGAAGCCATGTTACCACTAATACTCTTGTTAAGCTGCGAGAAGTAAACAGTGGTTCGATGATCCGACAAGAGGGATCACCCTGAACACTACACTGTCAACAGAGATCAAACACCGACCAATTCCATGTAATCGGAACCGCGGAAACAGGGAACGCAAAGAACAGAGAAGAGAGACCTACAGTAGAAGTACTGTAGCTCTAGAGAGAAGTATGGATTCCTTATTGCTACTTGACTTGACGCGGATACATTCCGAGCCTTAACTCTTATGTATTACTTAACAAAACATATAACACAACTCTCGTCATCAAATAAATTACTCTATTTACATCTCATTTAATGAACGATGCTAACAATATTTGCAATCAAATGTATCGATTTAAGCAGAAAAAACATCGAAACCAAGCTTAACAGGACGTGTATTATTTTTGCACGTCAGATTGGTTAACTAAACTTAACTAAAAAAGGTAATATGTTTTTATTCAATATTAATAAAGGATAATTTTCACCTCAATATCCTAACTATTAATTTTTTTCACCTCAATACCTTAACTACTTTTAGTGGCACATCAATATCCTAGAATGCCTTTTTTTTCACTTTCATACTCTAACTATTTTTTGTGGCACCTCACTACCCTAAAATGCATTTTTGTGGCACCTCACTACCCTAAAATGCATTTTTGTGGCACCTCACTACCCTAAAATGTATTTTTGTGACATTAAAAACTGATTTTTTAAAGAAATTTTGAAAGGGAAATTTGAAAAAATATGCTTCATAATAGCATCTATTTTATTTCTATGCTAGCATAACTCAAAATTGGAAAACTATGCCTTTCAAACTTTTTAAGACAAAAATAACCTTCTAATTTATACAAAATTCTTTATCTTACCCTCTTTATTTCTCATCTTCTTCACCAATCCTTTAAAAATAATTTGATGTTTAATTATTTTATTAGAATATATTTTCGAAAAACATATTAATATTTTACAGAAAAAATATTTTATTCAATATATTAATTATTAAAACCATATTTTAAATTATAAAAATTCAAAAAATACGATTATTTTGATAAATTTAAAAAAAATAAAAAAATGAATTTAATAATTAGTATAACTGAATAAAATATACTGTTTATAACATCTAAGTGTTTTTTTTAAAATAAAAATTTTAATTTAAATTATATACACATATATCAAAACAATCTGATTTTAAAAAATTAATAAATTTGAATAAAATACTTTTTAAAATTGAATTTAATAATTAATAAAATTCGATTAAAATATTTTTTCATGAAGTGTAAATTATTTTAAAGAAAATAACAATCTAAATTCGAATTATATTTTAAAAATATTTATCAAAGTAATCTAATTTTTTCAAAAAAACATAAATTAAAATATTAATAATTAAAGTAAATTTAATAAAAAAAATAATAATTTTGATATATATATATATATATATATATATATATACCACTGATTTTAATTTACAATATGTTTTTTAAAAATATTTTAGATGTCATAAAATATATATTCCGTTCAATTTTATTAATTATTAAATTTATTTTTGTTTAAAAATAGTTATAAAATTAATCTGATTTTTCGAAAAAATAAATTAAAATGTGATTTTAATAATTAATAAAATTGAATAAAAAAATATATAAAATTTTAATATATATTTCGAAAATATATTTTAATAAGTTAATTAAAATGAATATATTTTCAAAATAGATGTGAATGGAAGATGAAAAAATAGAGAATGCGAAATTATGAATTTTGTTGAAATTAAAAGGAGGTTATTTTTGTCTTAAAATTTTTGGAAGGCGTATTTTTCCAATTTTGAATTATGCTAGCATAGAAATAAAATACATGCTATTATGAAGCATATTTATTCAAATTTTCCTTTTGAAAACCAATGTCATGCTTTTAAAATTTTGATCGTTAGTGAGTGATATTATGGACTTTTTAAGTGTTTTCATCCAAAAATGGATGACAAATTGACGGCGGATATCAAAATGAAAAAAAAAATTCTAAGGTATTAAGGTGCCACTAAAAATAGTTAGAATATTGAGGTGAAAATTACCTTTTAAAAAAACAAGCGATACAAGAGAAGTATCAAATCAGAGTAGGGTCTATTCTAAATTTCTACTACACACAGTATGGTTCAAGGACCAACTGAGAGGTTCATTTCATCTGACCCATATGGGGCTATAGTATGGACCAAATGTACAGTACAATGGTCTCCTTTATTTTGTACACATGCCATGCTACTATTTATTCGTCGGTGGATCTTCTCGTGCCATAAAATTTGAAGAAAATGACATTTTCCCATACCTATAATATTTAATGCTACAAATATGGCCACTTCTTCGTCTGAAATTGACACCTTCTATTTTAATTTGGCACTAGGAGATGAAAGGTTAGGTACTCTCATTCTCTTTGTCTTCTTCGCCTCCCGTGTCATGCCTCAATTTGAGTTTTACCTACCCTATTGTTATTTTCTTTTACAAAATACCGACTTGTCAAAAGTAATGGATCTTTTAATTATTAACATAAGTAATTACCGTAACTAAGGCTAAACGCATTCAATTTTACATATGAACTATCTTTGACTAATCAAGGTGAAGCTCTCCACACACCTGACTTAAGGTTTACTGTCGCCGCCGCCGTCCTCACGCCACCAACCATGCCGCCGCCCCTCTCATCGTCGTCGTCTTCCCTACCGTCGCTCTCCTTCGCAGCCTGCAATCATCCCTCGCTTTCAGAGATGGTCCCCCCAGTTTCGCGCCGTCAGCTTGGTGGTGCGAGCCCTAGGTCGCCGGAGGATCCTCCCCGACCTCGCCCTATCATTCTCGACCATCTGCAGCGGCCTCCCGCCCAGGGTCACCCCTCGCCGGCATAGCTCCGCTCCCTCGTTGGATCTGGGATCTGGGAGGAGGGACGGTAGGCTGGGGCCTATTTCACCGGCATCCGAATTCGGGACTCTCAACCCCGAACAAGTTTTTGCAGCAGGGAGGTCTCGGAGAATCTGCACTAAAGGCTAATTCTCTAGTAGGTTTCACTGTTTTAGTTCGAATAATAGTTTGGCTCAATAAGTTTAGGACTTTGGTTTACTATTTTTTTGTAAGGTTGGATCGAGGAACTCTTGAGTTCGGATCTGCGAATCAAAGCAGACTATATGTATGGAACCATGTGCGCCCGACGGGCTACGACCGGTTGGGACAAAAATATGGTATCCGGGACTGTTATGTCCCTCCTTGTAAGCATGCGATGAAATTGTAATACAACTACCTCTTTCCCGTTTCAAATTTTTTTACCGTAACTAAGCAAAAAAAAATGGTTTTGTTAGGGTTTTACAAATATTCCGTCGTCTCCGTCCACGTCGCATTGTTTAGTGTCATTAGTGATCACTTTTTTCTGAGAGCTTTAGACCCCGGAAGGACATTAGATCACATCACAACCAACCTATCTTGAGGAAGGCAAGGGGCATTACTGATACGAGCTTTTTCAACCAGCGTACAAGCACAAACATCTATCCAACGAATCTTACCCATTCTGTTATGCATAGGGACATGCACAATGTGAATAAGTGCCAAGATACTAATTATCTGGTTCGGAGTCAAAGAACAAGGGTGAACAACAACCAAATTCTCAATCTCCCTATTATCTCAACGATGACATCGTTATTCCAATAGAGGAAGGGAGACCAAGAACATCGACCCTAAGAAGACAAACTCCTAATAAAACCTATTCAACACAACTAGAGGATGCGAAGAATCACGGACGTAGAGAGCTCCATTCCTCATTAGACAATAACATTCAAAGGACTTGATCATAATAAGACGAAAGGGAAGCTTGAGACCTAACTCGAAAAGTTCCACCCGTATGAACCCTATTAGAAGGAGACTTGTAGGAATATAGTACGGGTCGAGGACAAGGTATTAGCTACAACAATAATGTTAAGCTCGCGCTTCACCAAGAATAATGAGGTCAAGCTGTAAGTCATAATTTACATGAATCCTAAATCGTGGACATCACAATCAGTCACTTAATAAATAAATAGAGAGGGTTTCAGGAATACCTTCATTCATGGTTGTGAATGCACTTGTAGTAGATCTTAGTTGGGCATAAGGGACTTGTATCCGGAACGTACTCAGATTGCCTACGTACTCCCAACATTACATGAGAGATCAAAGTCCACGTAGTTCGCCTTATGAACTTCGGTTTCTCTTCCTTCCTATACACTCTTTTAGGTGTTTGTGTATTGTGTAGTATTTATGATGGAATAAGTTACATGTATTTATAGGTGGAGAGAGGACCAAGATTCCTTATTAGGGTTTCATTAGGATTCAATATCTACCGTCCATCAAAGTAGAGATTGAATTAGGAAAGACTTCTTTACCAATCAATTGGTAATTACAATTAATTAGAATAACACGTTTTCTAAAATGGATGAATTTCTAATTGACCACATAATAGAGAAGATAATATTTACATTTAATAACCCAATTAAATATATTCTAACACAAGCTGATAGGGTTGATGATAATCAAACTAGAATAATATGATTTTATTTGATTACGTTAGTAAATTTAGAATATTATGTTATAATTGTTTTCTTTGAGTGATATAATAATATCTTATACATAGGAGTATCAAATCCTTTAATAACATCAAGCAAAATATTTCAACTTTTACATTTGACGTGGTATCAAAGTTTACGGTTGCGGTTCTTAGTAAGCTTTTATGAATATGTAGTTTCACCCACTTATTAGCTTATGGTTCAAAACGAGTGGGTAGGACATTCGAATGACATATTTAATCTTATTTTTTATTGTACTTTCTATTTTTAATTTTGCTCCTGCATCGTGATCTTCGACCAACATATTTTCATTAGCACAACCATGCCCCCCCTTTTATCCCATTTAAACCATTAGTCCTCAGACGAAAAGTTTTTTGCATCGTCGACCAAGAGACAAGATGTCATTTGTATTGTCGGCTCCAAGACGAGTAGTTGTTTGCACAGTTGCCCCCAAAGTGAGTAGTCGTCTGCACCCTCGGCCTCGAGACATATAATACTTTACACCACTGTCCGTGAGACGAATATCCAGTTTCACCATCCAAAGGCATTAGACGAATCGTCGTTTTGTGGTGCTGGCCACGGGACATGGATGTTGGAAGTGGGAACTCGGGGTCGGGTCGGGTCGTAGTCGTTCGTGGTTATCTACGACGTTTGGCCTACTGGTATGCGGCTGCCCGAGGATGGTGACGTGGATGGCGCTCGAGTTTTTGGGGTGGTTGGTTCGGCTTCAGTTTTGTGGGCCTTTGCTCCATGTGTTTTAGGCATGATCAGTTAGGTTTTGTTCATTTTTATTTAGGCTGATCAGGCGTCTTGCTGTTTTGCCACATAAGGCTAACATGTTTTGTTTTTCAGTATGTTATTTTACCTAAGTCCATTTTTAAATTGGGACATCTATAAAACTTCGCAGATAAAAAAAGACATTAGACATGATCGTTCTATAATTTTTTTATCAACTACAATATCATCTAAACATAATTATCATTATCATGCACTAATAGATGATTATATATTAGATAATACAAGTCTATCAAACTCTTTCATAGCATCAAGTGAAACATTTTGATTTCTATATCTAACTGACAGTGCAAACAAAGCATGGAACTATACGAAACCAAGGAAGAACACTAGCAAAATGGGTGTTTGAAGGCTTCACATGCTTACGTAACACCCAATAACGATTGCTTTATTAATTATTCAACGCACATACCACAATTGGAGGACCGCCGGTTTGCCCTTTCGCACCTCTTCTCATGTCTTATGCATCACTAGTTGTAACTTATAACCCATTTAACCTCACAAGAACACTTAGCAAATCAACAAACCGTGAAAAATACCAGTTGTTCTTGTAAGAAATGAATTCAATTTATATAAAAACATCTTTAATCATAACTTTTCAATGGAAGTCTAAATTTTTGACATGATTGTTATATCATAGTTTTACTTGAGCTCACCTTCATTTTACTATATCATATTATTATTATTATATTATTTTTTTACAAACAAGAAAAGGGGATAATTTCCACTGTAGCTTTTCTCTCAACAAGCAACAGTACTGTCTCTTATGTTCTTCAGTTCTTCATCTGTTCTTCATTGATCTTCAAGGCTCTGCCTCTGCTACAAACCTCCTCTATTCTTCATCTGAGTACACTTTTCTTGCTTCTGGTGTAGTGTCCATGGTGATCTAACCCAAGATCATCGGACCACCTCTCCTCATCTGATTCTCCTAGACTTATTGCCTCTTTGTTTCTATCTCCATAATGTGGAAGCCGCGTTCAAGACTTGCCTTGGTCCCTCTGCACAACTCCTTCCAAAAACTTGGGACACATCTTTCCCTCCAAGAACACAGTGGAGAACCTTCTCGTCCTCCTCTGGCTCACAAAAACAAAGCAAGTAGGCCTATCTCCCCTGCTCTCTCTGATAAAACACAGCAGTACTCACCTGGGGGTTGTACAAAATTGCTTGATGGCCAAAAGATGTTCTACTACAACAACTTCAAACCAGTGTCCTCGGGGAGAGACTCAACTCCTCCTTTCCACAGCCCTCCATTGGGAAGAGCCAATCTTGGCCCCTCTTCTACACCTTCAGAAAATATGCAGATCCAAAATATTGAGGCTGGACAAGGTACTGAAGCTGGATCATCTTCCATGGGATACCCTCCCCCAGGTTTTGAAAAAGTCCTGCCAGCTACAAAACTGAGAAAAGGCAAGACCAACACATCTTTCATTGCTTTTTTTCTCAATATCCCTCCAAAGGACAACATTGAATGGCTGGATGCTATCTTTGGCCAACTACAAGGATTTGTTAAATCAATGGTGGGATACAAACCAAATGCAAGAGGGAACTGGTATGGCTTCATTTACTTTCACACAAAAGGAGATCTACAACAAGCAATTATTCAAACAAATGGGATCACTTTCAGAAATCAAACCCTCTTTGTCACAGAAGCATGGGATAGAAGTAAGAGAGATAATTTCATGCCTGCAAGACCTAACACAGCTCAAAGATACCAACAAAAAGAATATGCTGAATACAAAAATCAGGGCTCAATAGTTACAGCAAAGGCAAAAACTTGGGATGCCTCTCACTTGGCTATAACCCATGTAGATATATCAGTGGAGGAAATTATGCAGGAAATTGCTTTGGAGGGGATATGTGAAATCCAACTAAAAGACCTTGGCAACAAAGTCATAATGGTCCATTGCCCTGACCCTGAATTTGACAAACAACTCTTCTATGATGATGGAGCTTGGCTCCAACAATGGCTCTCTTTTATACCTGGTAAGGATGCTTTAACAAAGCAAGGTGGGAAACTGAGTTGGTTTGCTATACAAGGCTTACCATATCATGGTTGGTGTGTTGAGACTTTTCAAGCTGCAATTATAAATCAAGGGAAGATATTCTATACCCATCCAAACTCTACACAAGACCTGCATATCCATACAGCTTATGTACTGGTTCATACACTAAGCTTAAAAGAGGTTTCAGAAGAGGTCTTCATCACATTAGGGGGGCAAAGCTTCAAAGTATTGGTATACTCTATGCAGCCAATGGATATGCCTCCATTACACAATCCTACTATCAAAAATCCATATAACCATTCCACAGACCATTCTGACTCAACAGCATCAGAAGCTGAATATGTCAGTGACTACTCAAAGGAAGCACAATCTGATGAATCCAATGACAGACTCATTGAAAATTCTGTGGAGCTCTCACCAACTCAATCCCAGCCAGCATTAAATGTGGAAGTAAATCTGGAGACCAGTCTCATTAAGGAGGGGAATGTTGTGGAACCCATCTCAAGGCTGTATATAATTAATGAAGATATGGAAGCTGAAAGAGAGAAGACTGATACATTACCTGTGGTTGGTAGGATCTCAAACTCTTTTGATCCACAATTATTTGAGGAGGATTGGTTGTTTGTTAAAGACACCTTTGAAAGTGTTGAAAGGGTGACTGCTGTCTTGCATCTAATTGAAGAGGGAGTGACATTACTACCCAGCTTTGAAATCCCTACAGTACCTATTATTCATTTAACTGAGTCTCAACCAGCAACAGTATTCAGCTCTGTCCAGTTACACCAAAAATCAACCTCCAATCAAAGCCCCCCTATCATTGAACAATTGGGATCCGACCAAACTCTTGAAGAAAGGACAGAGGACTCAACTATTTTGAGAAAAGAGAAAAGCTTGACTTTGGAAAGAGAGGAGCATTTATTGAAACAAAAGGTTATTTCTGATTTTGGCCCTACAGATTTAAAAAGATCCCATTTTACAGCTGCCTCTGTTGAAGGATTAGACTCATCCCCTACATTCTCAACTCTTGAGGGTCCACAAGGGCTTGACTATTTAGAATCAGGTGTGGAAGACATAACCTCTCCTCAACCCTCACTCCTCTCATCTCAAGTACAAGAAGTTGCTGAGTGTCTTGGATTATCCCCATCCACATCTGCTGCAGTATCTACCAAAATAAGAGGGAAGAAAAAACAAAACAAAGTTCAAGCTCGACCCTATGGTACTAGGTCAAAGCTGAGAGGAAAGGAAGCTGCTGTTATATCTCAGATACAAAATCAACCTATTAGTTTCTTGAATGACACTTCTGAGGCAAAGAAGGCATGGGAGTTTGGCAAGGCCATAGGTCTAAAATCAAAATTGAAGGAAGCAGATATTTTGCAAAGGCTGAATCATCTGGATGAAGTCATTCATTCTGAGGCTTTGGAGGAAAGGTTAGAAGAGGCTAATACTCTTGTAGTCTTGGAGGAAGGTACTGAATCTTTAGAACCAGTGGGAGATACTCCCATTAACCTATCCTCTCTTTAATCAAAATGAAGCTTCTCTCATGGAATGTGAGAGGAATCTCCTCTTCCCAAAAGAGGAGAAATTTCTGTTGCTTGCTACACAAGCAACTCCCTGACTTTGTTATGATCCAAGAGTCAAAGATCCAAGCTTTCCCACACAATTTCCCAAGGTTATGTGGACTATCAGCTGACTGGGAAGCAGCTGCAATAGAATCAGAAGGAGCATCTGGTGGCATTATTACCTTATGGAAGAAATCAGAATATACAATGACTTCCATCAAACCCTTGCAAGGGGCACTATTCTGGTATGGCATGATTCCCCATCTCAATCATCAGTGCTGCATAATAAATGTATATGCCTCAACAAACCCTCACCTTAGAGCATCTTTATGGAGGAGTATAGAAAATGAGCTTGCAGATCATCATACAGACACTATAATCATTATGGCAGAAGATTTCAATGCCACCCTTTCACCTGAAGATAGATCAAGTCAGAGTAGTGGAGGATCTTCTAGGGCTCATTTCCAAAGATTAATTCATAACATGGGGCTCATTGATCTTCCTCTACAAAATGGGAAATTTACATGATTTGGCCATGGCTCCACAGCCTCAAGAATAGATAGATTTTTAGTCTCAAGTGATCTACTATCTTTATTTCCCTCTCTCACACAAGCATGCCTCCCTAGATCCATTTCAGACCACAGGCCTTTGATACTTCATAATAATGTACTGGATTGGGGTCCAAGGCCTTTTAAATTCCTCAACATTTGGCTTGAAGACTCCAGATTTTTGCCTGCTGTGGCTGGATTTTGGGCTAGCTACTCAATAAGTGGAACTCCTCAATATATTCTATGGATGAAACTAAAAATGCTAAGGGCTGATCTCAAGTTATGGAACTCCCAGGTGTTTGGAATTGTTGAAACACAAATACAGCAATTAACAACTGCCATCAATGATCTGGATAATGCTGTGGAAGAAAGATTACTTACAGAACAAGAAAACTCAACAAGAGGTGCTTATAAGGCTGAACTCATACAAAAATACAAGTTATTAGCCAAGTTATGGAGTCAAAAGGCAAGGAAGAAGTGGTTTGATGATGGTGACAAAGGCTCCAAATATTTCCACAGAATAGCAAATTTTCAAGGAACCAAAAAACATCTCAGCTCAGTTTATGTGAATGGAGAATTAATTTCAGATCCTTTGCTGATAAAGGTTGCTGCTACAAATCATTTTCAAAGCTCCTTCCAAAATGATAACACTGAATTCATTGATCTTGAAGACCTTCCTTTCAACAGTCTGACTTCACAAGAAAATTTATGGCTTGAAGAACCTTTCTTGGAAACTGAAGTACTTCAAGCCATCCTTGCCTGCAATGGGGAAAAAGCCACAGGGCCTGATGGCTTCACATTAAGATTCTTTCAAGCTGCTTGGGAAATTATTAAATATGACTTCATGCTCTTCCTACAAGACTTCCATAACTCTGGTCACTTGGGAAAAGGCATCAACTCCTCATTTATGGTGCTTATCCCTAAAGGCCACTCACCTCTAACCTTCAATGACTATAGGCCAATCAGCCTTATGGGAGGTCCATACAAAATTTTATCTAAACTCCTCTCCTCAAGACTCAAGATGGTGATCAGTAAATTAGTGGGGGATGAGTAGTCAGGCTTCATTGCTGGTAGACAAATAATAGATGGGATTCTTATAGCTTCTGAAGTGGTGGACAACATCAAAAAATCAAAGGTTAAAGCTATCATTTTCAAGGCAGATTTCCAAAAAGCATTTGATAGAGTCAGCTGGAATTATGTAATGCAAATCCTAGAAAAAAATGGGATTTGGTCCAAGATGGAGAATGTGGATGCTCTCTTGTTTCAGAGCTACTGTTTCAGTCCTAATAAATGGCTCTCCCAGCAAAGACTTTCAAATATCTAGAGGCCTCAGACAAGGATGTGCACTCTCCCCTCTTATTTTTGTCTTGGTAGCTGAAGGCTTGAATCAGATTATGAAAGCAGGCACTCTGAACAATTTCTTCCATGGAATTAAGTCCTCTCTACATGGCCCTATAATAACACACCTGCAATTTGCAGATGACTCAATATTCTTTATCCAAGCCATTCCAGATCAGGTCAGATGTCTAAAATTTGCTTTAGCCATGTTTCAATCTGCATCAGGCCTAGCAGTCAATTATGATAAATCTCAGATCATACTTATGAATCTTTCTCAAGGAGAAGAACTGATCATCAATTCTATTATAAACTGCCATGTTACCACATTGCCTATAATATACTTGGGCTTTCCCCTTGGAGCCAATACAAGAAGATCTAAAACTTGGGAGCCTATACTGCAAAAATTTAAACAATCACTTGGTCTTTGGAAAGCAAAACTCCTGTCTTTAGGGGGCAGGATAACTCTGATAAAGTCAACACTAGGAGCATTGCCTCTTTATTATTTTTCAATTCTGAAAGCTCCAAAATCAGTGATCACCAGTATGGAGAGATGGCAAAGAAAATTTCTATGGCATGGTAAAATCTCTGGAAAAGGTTGTTGCAAGGTTAATTGGGGGAAGGTCTGCAAGCCTAAAAAGGAAGGTGGTCTAGGCATCAAGAAACTCTCTATTATGAATCTTGCACTCCTAGCAAAATGGTGGTGGAGGTTTGCATTAGAAAAGAATGCTTTGTGGAAATTAGTCATATGTGCAAAATTTGGCTGGAGCAGCAATGAGTGGGATCTCTCTAAATTCTCAGAAGTTGGCTCAACTAGTTTTATATCACACATTATAAATTTGATCAAAGAGCCCAAGTTTGAAGAGTACTTTGGCTCTAAGGGCCTTCATTGGAAAATTGGCAATGGTGAGAGGGCTTTCTTCTGGCTGGACACTTGGTGGGGGGATACATCATTCAAAAATCTTTTCCCTAGGGTCTTTGTTTTATCTCAGTCCAAGAACATTATGGTGGCTGAGGCCTGGGATGGTTCTGCCTGGGACCTTGACTTCTCTAGAACTCCTAGAGGCAGAGCTAAGATGGATTGGTCTTCATTATGCTCAATTCTTAGTGGGATAACATTATCCCCTCAGCAAGATGTGTTAGTTTGGAAGTGGGATCCCAAAGGATACACTATAAGGAAGCTTTACTTGGCACTTGAACATCATGGCTCCCAATCTCAATCAATATCTGCTTGGAGTAATCTTCTTTGGATACCTGGAATTCCTCCTAAGGTTACTGCATTCTCTTGGTTAGCATGCCATGAAGCAATACCTTCAAAGTGCTTTTTGGAAGCTAGGGGCATCTCTTTTTCTCTCCAAGAACTTCTGTGTCCTATATGTCAATGGGATCTTGAGGATGAAAGTCACATCTTACTACATTGTGCTAGAGCTTGGCAAGTTTGGTGTATGCTAGCTGATTGGTGGGGAGTAGTAGTGGTTATTTCCAGCTCTGTCAAAGAATTCTTGATTTCCTGGCCTTCTCTCCTCAAGAGGAAATATAAGCAAAATTGGATCCAAATTTTCCAACTCACATTATGGCATCTTTGGCTAGCTAGAAATGCTAAAGTCTTCAGAGGAGAATTATCCACAGCTGAAGAGATCTTTCACAAAATTATGCAGCAATCCTATACTTGGGAATGGTCCTCCTTCCACAAAGCTAAAAAGTATTTCTCATTCAGTAACTGGCAACTCTATCCCAAAGCCTGCATTGATTGGAAGCTGCTCCCTCCTGTTCCTGTTCCCTTGTAATGGTTTGATCTTCTTGTGCTTGGGGTGGGGGTTCTGGGTTGGGTTTTGGGTGGTGTTGGTGAGTGTGGTGAGTGGTGAGGTTCTTTATCTCTGTTGGGTTCTTCTCCTTTTATGTGTGGTTAGCTTCTTCTTAGGCCTTCTGGTGTGTGGGTAGTTTATTTCTTAGTTTGAGTGGCTCTTCTTGCTCTTTGCTGTTGTTTTTTTGTCTGCTGCAGCTTATTTCCTCATTGCCTCATCTTGTCTGATCGTGGGAGCTGCTGTTATTGTCTCCTCCTGCTGATCTTCATAGCTCAGCTTTGTTACTCTTTGGCTCATGCTCCAGGCCTGACCTTGGCTTGTGTTTCCCAACAATCAATGTGGGAAGCATTTCGGGTTCTACTAAAAATCACTTCAACAAGTTACTTTTGCCCTGCATTATCACTCATCATCCTGTTAGCCGGTTGAGTCTGCATAATTTCAAAGCTTCTCTACATCTACAAAGAGATCTTCACTTGGCCGGCTCATGTACTGCATCTCAAATTGGATCAAATCCATTCATAAGTTAACTTTTTGCTAAATTCACTTGCACCAAGTGTGCTCTGGGGTGTTTCATTTTCCTTCCCCTTTGTATTCATCTCTTTTGGTTTGGTTTTTGTGTTTGATCTTTAGAAGATCGACATTGTATTCCTCTTTAACCTCTAAAGAGGTCTTAATATATTCCTGTCTTGCTGATAAAAAAATAATAATCACATATTGTGCTTGTAACTACTAAAACATGTTAAAAGCAGATGATACACCTCCAACCACCCAAAGATGTCATTCAATTGGATCGATTAAGATGGCAATTGACAAGAAGTAGTCACACTCCTAACATTATCATCTACTTTCTAAGTCATTGATGGCCACACCTCACAAAAATTATCTTTATAAATAATAAGAGAAAAATAGCATCTTTTGGCTACCAAATTGCTTTGCACATATGAAGAACTTTGATTGCAAAGAAGACTTTGTTTTGTGAAACATTTGTACCTCTGTATTCCCCACCTCATGTTGTGTGCTGCACTTTTTTTTGTCCTATAATATGTGCATTCTCCACAAATTGATGGCTCATTAATCAATAAGTGCACATCATGCACATGGACACGGTGCCTTTATTTGCACAATTGACCCATAAATTGTATGCCTAAGGTACCCACATGTAGGCCTCTATTATGTGATTATGCACCTACCCTAAACAAGGAGATTTTGGTATTTGTTTTGTGAAAATGAGCCTTAACCAAAAATAATTCAGTCCTTAGAATGATTATTAGGCGGTGAACTTTGTACCTTGAATTGCATCGCTTGGATATTTTAAGCGTTAGTGGAATGTTCATAGATTCATAGTAAATAGAAATAGTTGTATTACTAAGTAGTATAAAAACAAATTGATAATCAAATAAATAATTGCTGTATTTATAAACGAATTGATAATTTCTGGACCACGAAAAGACGACAGTTCTGGAATTGTCAAGGAATGGGGTCCAGAAATCATAAGCAACACCTTCTTCACCTGCTCCGGAATCATAAACCCCATGTTTTGTTTCTCTCAGAGAGACTCTTCTTTCAATCCAAGGTTGTCGTCTTTTCGCACGATCATTAGGTTTTCCCGAGCACATCTGTGTTCCGGTCTCAGATACACATAGGGGATTGACTTTATTGTGGTTACCTGTTCTGGACGTAGCACAATGAGAAATTGATGGGCACTTCATAGACGTTGAGTTCTCAGCTCCAGGTCATACTGATGTGTGCCTCACAGGGGCTTATGGAGACCCACGGGGAGACCGTAGGCATCGAACTTGGAACTTGTTGTGTCAACTTAATCACTCAACTCGTTCTAATTGGATTATTATTGGAGACCTCAATAGCATTCTTGGTCCCACTGAAACGACAGGCGGGGGAAGCTACCCCGAATCCTTAGTAGACAGGTTTCGCCAAGTGATTGAGGACCTTAACCTGATTGATGTGCCTATGTTGGGTCACCAATATACGTGGTTTAGAGGACGTAATCATGCTAGACGTATTTAGTCTCGTTTAGTTCGGGATCTAATGTCTCGCTCGTACTATTATTCCTTACCTAACCTTGAGCTCTCTAATACTAGTATTACTATCTCGGATCACTGGCCTATTCTCCTATACTTGGCACGTTGAGTGGACCACCGAGGCCCTCCAAAATTCAGATTCCAATCTGAATGGACCCAAGATCCGGATTGTGGAAGGGTGATTCAAGAAGGCTGGGATACGTCCCTCATGACACCAATCATAGATGTTATTAGAAAAATGGGAACCTCTCTTAACACCTAGGGGCGTTTCCATTTCCGGAAAAACATTAATAATATCAAGTGGTGTTAGAGGCGCATAACAGAGCTCAATGGTCGGGTTGACCGTGCGGGAGTCCATAGGAGGGAGGCTATTCAGATTCAGTACAAAAAAGCTTTAAGTGTTCATGAGGCGTTTTGGAGACAGAGGGAAAACAACACTGACTTGCGGACGGTGACATGAATACAAAATTCTTCCAGGCGCCCACCTCCTACAGACGTCGTATCAACACGGTAGTGTCACTACATAACATATCGGGCCAATTGGTGACGTGGGAAAATAAAGATGCGGCAACTTGTGATAGAATACTTCAAGAATCTATTCTCTACTCAAGTTCCTGATATGGACCAATTTCTCGTTCATTTCACTTCTCGATTAACATAATCCCGGAACCTATATCTCCTAACTCTGGAACTACCGTGTGAAATCCGGACGGTAGTGTTCCAAATGGGCCCGGATGAAGTTATCCGTTTCATTCAGGGTGTGCTAACGAATGAAGTTATCCGTTTCATTCAGGGTGTGATAACGACTAGGGCGTTTGATCCTGATCTTAATGATACATATATCGTTCTTATCCCAAAGAAATAGGACCGGACCGAGTCATTGATCTAAGACCCATCGTGCTGTGCAATGTCATATTTAAGATACTATCCAAGGTCCTTGCAAATAGGCTTCTTTTGCAATTTGTGATCTCGGAGACTCAAGGGGCATTTATTCTGGGGAGATGCATTAAAGATAATATCTTAATCTCTTTTGAGGTTATCCATTTTTTTTGCGTAGAAAACTTCAGGGAGCTAATGGGTACATGGATTTGAAACTTGATATGAGTAAAGCGTATGACATGGTCGAATGAGCTTATCTTTGGACAGTGATGCAAATACTTGGTTTCTCGGTAGACTAGATCACCCTCATTTCTTGCTGCATGAGTATTGTTAGATACTCCATATCACCGGGAAAGGGGAGGGGTAGGGAAACACCTCAGTTCACCCCATCCAAAAGTATTCACCAAGGTGACCTACTCTTCCTATATGTATTCTTGTTCTGCATGAAAGGTCTGTCTATATTATTAAAGCAGGCTCAAGTCGCAGGTGAGGTAATGGGATTCGAATTGTTAAGGGGGATCCATAAGTATCCCACATGGTTTTTGCAGATGATTGCTATATTTTATGCAGGGAGGATGTGACTGAAACACACCATATCCAACATATACTAGGCCTTTTTGGCCAACTTTTTGGTCAAGTCTTAAGTATGGAAAAATCCTCGGTCTTCTTCAGCACAAATACCTCGAAAGTTGTTCAATAGGATTGTTGTAGGATCCTATCCATAGCCGAAACCTCTTCCACCTCCATGTATGTAAGAACCGCCACCGGTCGATCCCGGTCGAACCGGTGAATTTGGGCAAAGTTTGACTTTCGGTCGGAAAAGTCAACCGATGACTCCGGGAGTCATTCGGGACCTTTCCGGGGCCCAAAAAGCCTAGCCGTCATCACGGTTAGCTTAGTTGGGCCGTTTCCTTTCGTTTGACTATAATATTGGAAAAGTCAAATTTTCGTCAAATCCGAACTTTTTATCGACTAAATCCAGTTTAATTTGGACTGCTGGAGATTATTTAAAGGAGAGTGAGCCCCACTATGACACATGTCATTAGTGGCTTGGAGGAAAAGAAAGAGGCTCTAATGACCTTTATACCCTCACTAGTTGTCTTTAAATGGATAAGAACTAAAGGGCTTTTGGTCTTTTCAACACAATAGGTCATTTAAGGCATTAGAGCAAACCAATTCAGCTCCATTCTCAGTGTTGCAGCCGAATAGTGCTATAGGGAAAGAGAGAGAGGAGCAACCTTGCTTGAGGAAGAAGAAAGGGAGAGAAAGCAGCCATCTTCAAGGCTTTTCTTCATCAAATCATCTTCAAATTCACCTTTCCTTCACCATCTCACCTTCCTAAAGGTTTGTACACTCTTAACTTTTCATTTCATTCACTTTCTAGTTTGGGTTTTTGTGGGTTTTGGCTAGAACTTGAAGAACTTGTTTCCTTGATTGTTAATTGTTGGTGTTGGAGAAGAATTAGTGAAGTTTAGGTTGGTTTTGTTGTGTTTGTTGAAGTTTTGATGGAACCCATTGAGGGTGTTGAAGCTTGGAGGTTTTTGATGACTGTTTTGGAGCTTGGTGAAGCTGGAAATGGGGGTTTTGGTTTGGTTTTCGCAGAATTTGAGTTGGGGAAGAAAGGGGAGGATCTGGTCTGGTTCGGCACGGAATGGGACCCGGAGAGGGCTACGTTCTGGCACGACACGTGGCACAGAACGGGCCAGGTACCGGCACGATACGCGGCGCAGAACGGTCCTGACTCCGGCACGGCACCTCGAACGATCCGTGTCTGATTCCAGGCCGGTGCGTTGCGCGGTCCGTGTCTGGTACCGGGCTGGTCTGTGACACGCTCCGGTCAGGTTCCGGGCCGGACTGTGGTACAGGACGAGCCAGATTTCGGGCCTGATCTGTAGAACTATGGGCCATCCTAATTGGGCCTAGTTCGGACCCAAATTCGTTCCTCAGGCCCTAGAGTTGTAATTTAAAGCGTGTTTGGGTAGATTAATTTAAAGACCGTCTTTGTCTAGTTATTAATTTTAGTATTGTTTGTGATCCAAGACCGTGGATCCGAGCTTGAAAGAAGAAGAAGACTTGGACCCGTGAGAAGACGGAGAAGAAGCTAGCCCGAACGTCAGCAGCTAGGAGTATTGTTCGTGGAAGACTTCGAGGTAGGGAAAGTACCTAACTCCTCTAGTAAGTTAGAATACGCTATAGCATGCCTATAGGATAATAATAATAATAATAATAATAATAATAATAATAATAATAATAATAATCAGAAAGGTCCTAGTTTGCATATAGGATGCGATTCACTAGAATAATCGTTTTTCAATTACTAAATACCGGACGAGTCTTAGTAACATGTAGGATGTGTTTCACTAGTTAACCGCTTTCAATACTTGGGAAATTGTCGTGCTGGTAGAATGGCCGTGATGAGCCTTAGGATTGGTTGTGATTGCCTCACATGCCGTGCTTGCCTAGTCTTTAGGTTAAGATAAGAGTCTAACTAAACTAGACAAATTGTGATGCTTGAGATATGAATTGTTGAATGAATGTTTGAATGATTGATTGAATGAATGATTGAATGAATGCTTGAATGAATGCTTGGGTGTAATTGATTGTGCCAAGTGGTATGATCGGGTGAGTGATAGACCGATGGATCGTGGTTGGTAAGTATGTCGGTAAGTATCATAGCCGAGGGATTGTTTATCCTACAGGGATGGTTACTTGTGGTTCGGTATGATACCTACACCGAGGGGGTAAGCCGATGTAGGGTAGTATCATAGCCGAGAGATTGTTTACCCTGCGGGGATGGTTACTTATGGTCCGGTATGATACCTACACCGAGGGGGTAAGCCGGTGTGGGGTAGTATCATAGCCGAGAGATTTTTTACCCTGCAGGGATGGTTACTTGTGGTTCGGTATGGTACCTACACAGAGGGGGTAAGCCGGTGTAGGGTAGTATCATAGCCGAGAGATTTTTTACCCTGCGGGGATGGTTACTTATGGTCCGGTATGATACCTACACCAAGGGGGTAAGCCGGTGTGGGGTAGTATCATAGTCGAGAGATTGTTTACCCTGCGGGGATGGTTATGGTTACTTGTGACTTCACCCCGGGTGTATGCATCCTGCGGGAGCATTCTCGGGAGTTTATCATGCTTCGCCCCGATGATCTATGGTCCTTTGGGGACATTTCCGAGAATCCCGACGATATGTGTCCCTTCAGGGATGTTTCCGGTAGCCCCGACGTATGTGTCTCCTCTGGACCGAGGGGAAATCCGACATGACACAAGGAGTATTGTGGATCGGATTATTGTATCTGACATGACACAAGAACTAATTGTGGATCGGAGTATCGTGGTTTAAGTTATCGACGTGTTATTTAAATGCCCCCGTTTTAGTAATTTTACCAAAGATTACATCGTCTTTCCTTAATCTTTTTGAATTACAGTTTTTCCCTTAAGCGTTGAAAATTATTATTGTTCTCTTTACCTTAGCATCTTGTTGGTTAATCGTGTATTTGTACTTTGTGATTATTTATGTTAATTCAGTTTTATTACTAAAGTGGAGGTTACTTTTACTTATTATTTTCCCTACTGAGCGTAAGCTCACCCTTGTTTGTTTATTTACTGTTTGTACATGCTTGCTTGGTGAGTAGTCCTAGAGTTGGACTCGAGGCTCGGGAGCTTCTGGGAGAGTTCGGGTGGTGTTGGCATTAGAGACGTTTTTGTCATTATTTTGGACCTTATGTTTACTCTGTTTTATTCTGAGCTTTGACTCGTAACTTCGGTTTGGAACTTATTTTAACAAGATATCTGATCAGAATTAAAGTTGAATATTTAAAATTGTTTGATTTTACTTTTATCGTCATTATTTAATTATTAGTTTAAGTCATGTCTCGAGTCCGGTCAAAACCGGATTTGGGGCGTGACAATGTATCTTGGTGTGCCTAATATGGTTGGAAGGAATCAGAATAACGACATGGCTTTCCTAGGTGATTGTATCATCTCTAAGATCCGATCATGGGATGAGAAATTATTGTCACCTGTAGGGAAAGAGGTCGTGATTTGGTCAGTTCTGACATCCCTACCCGTCTACGTCATGTCAGTCTTTTGAGTCTCCCAATGCTTCATAAATCGTATTCATGTGGCCCTCACAAAGTTTTGGTTGGGATGAATATCCGATCGCCAAATTATTGGGAAAGACTAGGATAAACTCTATATGCCAAAGGAGTGTGGGGGAATGACATTTCGTCACCTTCAGGATGTTAACACTACTCTTCTCGAGAAACAAACATGGGGATTGGTTCACAGGCCTCAATCATTGGTTATTTTGATACTCAAATCCAAATATTTCCTTAAAACCACTTTTCTCCAGACACAGATTGGGATGTATATGAGCTTTACTTGGTTTAGCTCATTCCTCTCGGACACTCTTGCGAGATGGCCTAAGGGTGGCTATTGGAGATGGACGAGATACGTTGATAGCAAGAGCCCTCTGGTTACTTGGTCAGGAACCTCAAATTCAAACAACATATGGGCCCTCTAGGAGCGATTGTGGCAAGGCTAATGACCCTGAGATCACGATGTTGGGATGCTACCCTCATTAGGAAATTATTTAATACAAAGTATCAGATTAACATCCTTCAGATTCCCCTGTCTGACATGGGAGCCACAAATGAATGGTACCAGGAGACTGATAAGATGGATTCTATTCGACTAAAGCAAGGTATAAAGTCTTGGCTGATAATAGACATCAGAACCGTCAATAAGAAGACATGGTTCAATTGTCTTCTATCTGGAATATCTCGGTTCAACCCCGCCTTCAGATCTTCTTTTGGCGATGTCTTACGAACACCCTTCAGGTGGCATATAATCTGCATCATAGGTTTGTCCCCATATCTCCGATGTGTGCTATTTGTGGTCAGTCCCATGAGACGGTGAACCACATGCTTATCTCCCGTGGATTTGTTAAGACGTGTCGGTTTAATTTTGAGGGCGTCCAAAGCACGAGAGATAGTACTCCATTCTCTACTTAGTGGGAACTGATTATGTTAGGCCAGAGCCCGAGATGGGTGGCAGAAATTCTAAGCATCTTATGGGAGATCTGGAAGTCAAGGAACACCCTTGTTTTGGATGGGACCACGCTGACTGCTATTGGGGTCCTCTCCGCCGCACGATCCAACCTACTGGTTTGGCGTGAGGCTAATGTCGACATAGCAGTACCACAGACGGCATCCCCGGGACAACTGGCCAAATGTGTGTCCCCCTCCAAACACAACAACTATGAACGTCGACAGGGCAATCTTCCAGGATATTGAATAGTCGGCATGAGGCATTATATCCCATATTAAGGGTGGGGAGACTCGGCTAGTTGCTAATGAGGTACTCCCACGAAGCCTACGCAATTGGGACAACCTTCATGAATGTGCCAGCCTTAGGGACTTAACCAATTGTCATTCGCTCGGTCGCTCAGGAATCAATATGCTTCTCATAGGAGCACCCCCTACTTCTCCGGTGGACACCATAATCTAGGATATTCGTCAAATGTTTCTTTAAAACGAGATACTAGCTCTTGAATTTAGTAAGAGAACTGCAAATAAAGGTTTATACTAGTTTGTCATGAAAGCTTGTTTTATGCTTACCTTTAGAAGTCACGAGATTTTCTCTTTGAGACACCTCGTTTTGTTCTCACTTCAGATTATTAATAAAACTACAACTTTCGATCAAAGAACGAATTGATAATTTGGATCTGCCACCATTCTTACCTAGTGGGACATTGTTTTGAATAAGAACAGTCCGGTGATTGAAGGTAAGAAATAAATAGCGAATTGAATAAGAAATTTAATGGGATTTATGGACCGACCAATTGTACCATATCTCACCAAGTTTCAAGCTTACCAATGAATGAAGGCACTGTTGTTCCTCGTCGGAGATTTATGGTGCCATAAAATAAAATAGTCAACATATTAATTTTGTGATTAAGGGCCTTGTCCTTTTTAATTACACCATTTGAGTAATCAGCACACGGCTTAGCAGTTAAGTCAACCCGTAATAGCCGGTAAACAAAGTTTGATTCCACTTTTATCGAGTCCCTGAAATCACCGGCTATAATGGGTTTCCCGCGAACACTGCCGGTAGTTTTTTAACGGCCTGAACTCAACTCTCCTATTTATCACACTTCACTGAAAATAGACCCAAGCTGCCCATTTTTCGCGGCATTTCACCATCTCTTGCCGACACTTCCTGCTCCTTAATTTTTCATAAAAACAAAACCCATTTTGCTGACCGGAGCAATTAGTAAGATTATAAAATACCCACCTCTTAATTCCCCAAAAGTTTTGATTTTTATATCATTTTTGGGTTTTGAATTTAGTTGCAGTAGGTGGGTTGATGGTACTTGAGGCAGTTTTGTTTTAAAATCATCATGCTGGGACACAGTTGAGCTGCATTTTAGGTTCGTCAGGTTGATTTTTGTCAAGTTCTTGATCTGAATTGATTTTTTTTGATTCTGTCTGAAGGTGGGTCATGTGATTTTTTTGGGGATTTGTAATTTGTTTGATCTGAAGCTTTAAATACGGTCCTTATTGGTGTAATTAGTGTGATTGGTCTGGTGAGGTTTTAAGTATTAGGCAGTGGACGTTAGCCCCTCTTTTCTTGCAAAGATTGTTGGCATGGTTGCTTCAGAACCTAGGAAGGTCTTTGACCAGAATAGGTTTGCAGAAATCCATGGTGGGTTGAAATGTGTGGAGCTTTGTGAGAAAAATTGGGGATTGAATTGATTGTTTGGGTTTTGGGCAAAGATGACTGTTGAGGGTGAAGTTGGGGTTGATGGTAGAAGAAATGTGGTGGTCGGGATTCGATTTGATACAGAAGGGAAGGAGATACTCAACCATGTTGTTGCTAAGGTTGCTGGTCCTGGAGATCGTGTGCTCGTAGTTCATGTTTGTCGGCGTAATGGTAATGCACCAATGTTTCCTTAAAAATGCTTTGTCTTGGGTTATTTCAGGATTTGTGTGCTATTGCTTACTTACTGTTTGTGGCATGGGTTTGTTTAATGGTTACAGATCAGATAAGCAAATACAAACTCTTGTTGAAGAGTTGTTTAGATGAGTACCAAAACATATGTCATTCGAAAAAGGTTAGTGCTTTGTAATGCTTTTGTATCATTTTTGTTGGAAATAATAGTTGGTTTTGTATGTTTTCTGATTGTTGCATTTCAGGTGGATCTTAGGGGTGAGGTTTTGGCAGGAAATTCCATAAAAAAGAGTATAGTAAAAGAAGCCAAGAGTTGTGCAGCTGATGCTGTGGTTGTGGGGATAAACCACTCAACTGGTCTAAGGTAGGAAGGCTAAAACTTAGAAGCTTGAGCTTGTATTGACTTCAATTTCTATATTTTGTGTCAATTTGAGTTACTTGAAACAGCTTTCGTTTTCCAGGGGATGGACCTCAATCGCTAGATACTGCTCGAACCGTCTGCCTCCAACCACTGATGTTTTGGCCATCCACAATGGCAAAATAGTCTTCAGAAGGTGCTCTGATAATCAACCACCAGGTTTGGTTTCGAGTTTAGTGAATAAAAAACTGAAAATCGATTGGTACACCCCCAACATTAGTTTTCATATGGTGTCAGGTGCTAAGGGATTTTCCATTGCTAAAGAAAGCCAGTCTGAATTTGGAGATTCTGAGGCTGAGACTGAGAGGTCAAGTGCTGAGGCAATCCCATGCTCTGAATGTGGATCAGGAGATAGCTTGAAGGATCCAAAATCTGTACTTCACAAACCATGCAAGAGAGGTCCTTCTCGGTCAATCTCATTCTTGAACATGATGGATGTTGTAGATCTCTCTGAGAAGCAGCCCGGTTGGCCATTGCTTCAGAGTGCTGCTTCATTACCTCCTCAGCCCCAAGAGTCAAGAAACATGTCTGTTGTGCAATGGGTCATGAGCCTACCAAATCGTTTCCCACATCAGACGCCTTTGGAAATAGCAGCCGGTGACATTGTGGATAAGAACAGCTTTGGGGTTCTAAAATCATTGGAGCTGAACTCATCTGGCTGGAAATGGTTCAGTCTTGATGTTCTTAATGTGGCAACTTGTCAATTCTCTGAAGGTTGTTACTTCTTTCTATGTCACTATGTTCTTCAATCTTTCTTAACCATGTTCTTGTATTTGATTTTTACTATGTTCTTGTTTTGGCAACAGAGAATCTAATTGGGAAAGGAGGGTGTAACCGTGTGTACAAAGGGACTCTTCCTGATGGCAAGCCAGTGGCAGTTAAGGTTCTCAAGGCTTCCTCAGAAGCACAGAGTTCATTTGCTCTTGAACTTGAGATCATCTCCTCTTTGAAACACGAGCATGTTAGTCGCTTACTTGGAATCTGCATGAACAACAATGACTTGATCTCTGTTTATGAATTCTACCCTAAAGGGAGTTTAGATGAAAACCTTCATGGTAAACATATCTTCTCTCAAAGCTGATTGATATGAACTTCTTTTGGCTCAGACATTGATAAGCTTGATGTGTAATGCAGGTAAAAACAAAGACAAATCTTCACTCCCATGGGAGACAAGGTTTAAAGTTGCTGTTGAAATTGCTGAAGCCTTGAACTACTTGCACAATGAAGCTTCTAGACCAGTCATTCATAGAGATGTCAAGTCTTCAAACATTCTTCTGTCAAGTGGATTCGAGTCACAGGTTGTTATGCTATGTTAGTATTAGAATATACACATTCTCTCAAAATCTATGGTTTTGTTGATTCTTGTTTGTTTCTGACAGTTATCTGATTTCGGGCTCGCGATTTGGGGACCTACAGACTCGTCTTCTATTACACAAGATGACATAGTAGGAACATTTGGGTATCTTGCTCCAGAATATTTCATGTATGGGAAAGTCAGTGACAAGATCGATGTCTATGCTTTTGGTGTGGTGCTCCTTGAGCTATTGTCTGGAAGAGAACCCATCAGTTCTGAGAACCCCAAGAACCAGGAGAGTTTGGTCATGTGGGTAAGGATCTTCTTCTGTGAAATATATGTTTCAAGACATGTGCATGAACAAGTTTAACAAGCTGTTTGGAACAGGCAAAACCGCTAATGGAGAGTGGAGATGTGAAGGGCATGGTGGATCCACATTTGGATGGACAATTAGAGGAGGATCAAGTGAAGAGAATGGTTCTTGCAGCAACTCTCTGCATCACTCAATCCGCCAGGCTTCGCCCGAAAATGAGTGAGATATTGAAGCTCCTAAGAGGGGATATCGATATGGAACAGCTGGTGAGATCTCAGAGCTGTGAGCTGGAGGATTCGGATAAACAAGACGATGAAGTGTATCCAACTTCAAGTGCTGAATCACATTTGAGTCTTGCATTGCTGGATGTTGAGGATGCTTCTACTTCCTTCAGTAGTAATGAACAGGGCAACAACCTTCCCTCCAATTTTTCTTTGGAGGATTACTTTAAAGACCGGGTCTGGAGTCGGTCATCAAGCTTTGATTAGATGCTCTTTTTGTGTTTTTTTATAGTTTGTTTCAGTATATTTTCTGCAAGTTTATAGAGAGGATTGGAATAATAAAAAAAAGGAAAATATGCACCCGAGAGTGAGGTGGATTTTAGTTTTAGACATGTACATATGGTGTTATGTAAGTCATATTTGTGAAGAGAAACATAAAAGCTTATCAATGGTTTTTGTTTTCCCAATATATGAAGAGATTCTATGGACCTGTTAAAGATAAGGTTTTGTGATGTTATTAATGTAATGTATTATTGCTGGAAGTACATCATCACATCTTCATACATAAATGAACAGATACTGAAGTGTAAGAACACTCGGAATAGATGATGATTATGTTACATGTGAACAACATTTTCTTAAAGGAACATGCCTAGGAAGCTTCTTTGACACAAATCACTGTCGTTAGCTTTGGACTTTGCTTCCTCACGTAGAGCCATGTTATGAAGAAGTTGAATCAACGAGAGAATCTAGACGCCAAAACCCTTTCAGCCTTATTATGATCAGCAAGAAGCACAGTGGATAGTTAACAGGAATGGCTCGGATTCCATGAGGTAAAGGATTCATTTCCAAGGGAACCAAGAAGACAAAAAGTGTTAATTGTGAAGGGTTGAGAAACAGTTCAAACTGCTCTCAAATAACATTAGCAAGAGCATGTCAGAATGATTCACTATGATAGTGTTATAATGTCTGCAAGGAGATTGAATTCTAATAAATCCTACAAAGGGAGAAATCTAAGCCCTTCTGGTAAGAGCTAAAATCCCGTCGATTAATAGAATCAACCTACATGCACTTTGTTTTCAAACTTAACTATATACTTTTTAACACAAAAAAAGCTTATTGACAGGACCGTCTTGAGTCCCTCCCTTTTTTGTGCTCTCTGTCTAGCCAATATCCTTTTTGTATCTCCTTCCCTCTCAAGACAAGTCTCCGTCTTCTCCGATGTCCCCCTTTCCCCTCCGATTGTCCTCTACCTATCCCCCAGTCGCCCTTCTCATTCCCCGATTGCTCTTCTCCTCCTTCTCCGACTATGTCTGGTGTTTTGAGTACCCATTGGCCTACCCGATCTTACCTCCCTGACATCGTCCTTGCCACCCCAACCTGAACTCATCGCCTCCCCTCACCGCCCCAAAAATCACCCCGTTCTCTTCTCTGTCACATGCCTCTCTCTACCGGTTGAACCACGCAGGACGCCTCTCTGGAACAAGACATGCAAGGCCCGGGCGAACCAGATCTAACTGGCTTGTTATCACATCTTAGCTGCCCTAGATTCCAGTTCTTTCCACCCCTGCTCCCACACCCCAATATAGGATCAGTCGGGGACTGTCGCGATGGAACAATATATTACCTCACCCTCTCTATACCCCTACACTTTCGACTGTTGTACCCACCAATACCGGAGCAATATCGCCGGACCTTAAGGAGATCGGATTTGGTCTGGCAGAAAGGGCCTTGCCGAAAAAAATGGACGACGACCCTTCTTTGACCAAGCTCTCGGTTACGTATGGAGGCCTGCTTTTGCATGTAGGAAACAAGCCACGACCAGTTCCGAGTCGAATCATTATGATAGGTGAGGCCGATCGCCATCAGAGCATGTTTAGGACAGAACAAGCCTCGTCGAGGTGGGGTGCCCCTAGGCCGCCATCCTCGGTGCCATGGTCTCCCAGATCCGGAGAGCTCAGTACCACCAGACGCGTGGAATCCCGGACTGTTGTGTCATGATTCTCAGTATTGAAGAGGACCCCGACCCGGACCCTCGGAGACTTGGACCTAATGAGGAATGGAAACCCGTTGGGCCCAAAAGTAAACGCGTCCTATCTGTCTCCTGACCGTGGTTTGGGACCCGTCATCCAACAAGTCAAGACAACCACCTTATAAGGTTTTTAGTTCTTAGGACTTGTAAAATAAAGCTTATCACTTGTGTTTATCATTTTCTACATTGTTTTGTAGACTCTTTAATTTGCTTAGTCATGTTTGTCGGAGTACATATTTATTTCTTAAGCGGGGACTTCCGAGTTTACCCCTGGTTTGTTTCGGGTTCACCCTTGATTGTGGGTAATGTAATTTGTTGTTCGGATTAATGAATACCTACCCCTTTTAAAAAAAAGCTATTTACTTTTTATCCAAGTCATTATTCTGTTATATAGTCAGCCAGACTATTTCAATTCAATAATCATGTATAAAAGACGCATCTAAATCCAAAAATTCAGAATTGGAGAAAATAATATCGAAAATACATACAAAATTACACAATCGAAACAATTTTTTTTGTTGGATTTAGATGTGGTGCGGCCACTTCAGTTGTTCTTCTCTAACCTCCACCAATATTTTTTTCTTAAAATGGTGCTCCGCCTTCTTGGATGTATTTGGCACATATGTTGCATCTAAACCCTGGCCGTTGGTCTGTTCAGGGGAACAATTTTGTTCATATTGTCTACAAATTGTGTCAGATTTCTTGATCTTTTGGTAGTCTTCAACCAATAATCTTTCATTTGCTTACGACTTAAAGCGGGTGAATATAGTGTATGTGCAATCTGTCATAAGTTCAAGTAGACAATGTTTCAATATATACACCCAATCTCGACATGAAAGAGTCATGTTGTGCAATTAGTGTTTACCTCGCCTAAAAACATAGAAGTGCCACTTCTAGCCAGTAGTGATTGTTTGGATGATGTGTCAACTTGATTCTTAATTTTAGAACAAAAAATATTTGTATTTAAACAATAGAAAATAGGGATAATTCCATTTTAGTACCCTAAAACTTTCGGGTTTTGTTTTTAGTACCCTAAATGTTTTTTGTGCCACTTCAGTACCCTAAATCTTTGTTTATTCCAGTTTAGTACCCAACGTCTGATTTTTTATTTATAAAAAATCATTTTTATTTTTCAAAAAATCAATTTGTTTAAACTACCGAAGGGTAGTTTTGGTATTATTATAACAGATAGGGTCATGTGCAAGGCACATGACGTTTTTCCATCCAAAAATGGATGGAAAATCAGACATTGGGTACTAAACTGGAATAAACAAAGATTTAGGGTACTAAAGTGGTACAAAAAACATTTAGGGTACTAAAAACGAAATCCGAAAGTTTTAGGGTACTAAAATGGAATTATCCCTAGAAAATATAACTATATGTTCCTTGACTTGAGATTCTTCCAACGAGATATTACAAACTCTAAACAGACTAGAGTCGAATAAGAAATTAAAGGTCAAACATGTCACGTCCCAAATCCGGTGTTGACCGGACTCGAAACGTGAACTAAAATAACAATTAAATAATAAAGAGAAAAGTGAACTTAAACGAAATAAATCTCCAAATTTAGTTCCAACCAAATAACTTCGATAAAACATGAGTCGAACGCTCAGCAAGTGAAACACAGTTTAGTACAAAAATGAAGAATACGTCTACTAAATAACTAAGCCCCAGACTCTCGAGGAGCTCCCGAGCTCTGAGACATCCTCTACACCGACTAATCACCGAAACCTGTAAAGCAGTAAAAACAAAGGGGGTGAGCTTACGCTCAGTAGGAAAAAGTAGTAACGTGAAAGGACTCCCGCTCCGCGTTAGAAATACTTGGTCAACAATTCTTACTAAAAACTGAGAGCAAATGGAAACTGAAAAGAACACATAATCTCAATAATAGCACCAAATTAAATAAACAACGAGTAACAGGACATTGTACTGCTAAGACCACTGCGGACGTTACTTAGACTCAACACCACATAACAATGGACAAGTACTCAGGAATCCGATCATCACGCACAACTCAATCAATACATCATACCGGCATATACCCTCGGTCTAGATGTCTTCACGGACACACAACATCGGGGTGAAGCAAATACATCATACCGGAATACCCATCGGCCTAGATGTCTTCCCGGACACACATCATCGGGGTGGAACAGTACATCATACCGGAATGTCCATCGGTCTAGATGTCTTCCCGGACACACAGCATCGGGGTGAAACACTACATCATACCGGAATATCCATCGGTCTAGATGTCTTCCCGGACACAGAACATCGGGGTGAAACACTACATCACACCAGAATATCCATCGGTCTAGATGTCTTCCCAGACACACATCGGGGCAAATCTCAATGCACACATACCGGACCGGCACACACCTCGGTCGGGTATCTTCCCGTTACTTGGGGTACAAATCACAACACACAATGCCACACAACCACACGATACCGAACTTATCGTACCAACTTACCAAGAACACCGTATCGGTCTATCATTCAACCGATCATATAACAATACAACAATCATATCACATTCATCTCATTCATTCAACCAATCATATCACGAAACAACATTCATATTGCATTCATCATAATTCACCTGACATACTATGATTCTTAATTTAACCGAGAGTGTATTATGCATCGGTATTTAAGGACGAACAACCATAATCAAACACAACCAACACGCAGTCCTAAGGCTCGACATGGCCATTCTACAGCACGACAATTCCCATAATTGAAAGCGGTTATTCTAGTCAATCACATCCTATATGCAAACTAAGACTCTTCCGGTTATTATTATCCTATATGCATACTATTATCATTCTTTAAATTAAAAGCGGAAATTTGCTACTCTTCCCTACCTCAAATTCTCCAAACGCTTAACCAACCGAGCGCCTAGAAGTCTCCTCCTCCGAGCTCGAGAATAAGGTCTAGGAACATAAATTAATACTATAATTAATAAACAATCAAAGTCAGTTTTAAAGTGAACTACCTAAATTACCCCTAATTACAAACACTTGGGCCAAAAGGTAAATTGGGCCCGAACTAGGCCCAATTCGAGCAGCCCACAGATCTGGAAGCCGGCCCGGACCGTGCCCCTCAGAGGCCTGGAACCAGACCCGGACCGTGCCCATCAGAGGCCCGACACCAGACCCGGACCATGCCCCTCAGAGGGCCGGTCTAGGACCCGGACCGCGCTCCTTAGAGGGCCGGCATCGAGACCGGACCGTGCTGCTCAGAGGGCCGGCACCGTGCCCGTTCCGTGCTGCTCAGAGGGCCGGCACCGAGCCCATTCCGTGCCGCTCAGAGGGCCGGAACCAAGCACTCTCCGTGCCAAATCTAGGCAGGCTCAAGCACCTTCTTCCCCAACTTCGTTTCTACGAAAATCTACTTCAAAAACTCCATTTTTAACATCATCAAGCTCCAAAAATAGTCATCCAAACTCCCAAACTTCACTACCCTTAATGAGTTTCATCAAAACATCAATAATCAAAAGGTTTCTAATTAAAACTTCCACTACTTCTTCACTAAACAATCATCTAACAACACTAACATCAAAACCCAACAAGTTCATGCAATTTTCTTAGAAACCCACAACTTGAAATTGATTGAAAGTAGAAGTTAAGAGGTTACTTACCTTGAGAATGGTGTCACGCCCCAAATCCGGTTTTGACCGGATTCGAGACGTGAACTTAAAGGAATAATAAATAAAGCAGTTTTAAAGGAAATAAAGTTTAAAGTAATAATAAATTGTAACCATAAACCGATAAAAGAGTCAACAGCTCACAAATCCAGAGTTAAAGTTTAATTCAAAATCACAATACATCTCTAGACAAGCTAGCCTAGGACCCTCGTTAGCTCCCAAGCATCGAGCATCCAACTAGTACAAATCCCGCTCAAGGCCTGAAACACAACAAGGTAAGGGGTGAGCTTTCGCTCAGTAGGAAAAGTAGTTAAGGTTATGAACATCAGTTCAATACCACGAGTAACCGTCCAATTAGGGCACACTAGCAAAGCATAGTTAACAACAATGCCCAAGGAACAAGTACCAACCAATAATCACCCTCGTAAGATCAAAATCACAAATAATACAACGCACAAAGCCAATCAACACACACAACACACACAGCAGAACAATACATAACTCAGTACAACCAATCCCAACATCTCTGGCTATCGCAGCCCGTCCCATTTATATCGTACCGGAACACGAAGCATCGGTCCTGACATCTTCCCGTCACGTAGAATCGGGGTAACATCCCAGACCGGAAATCCCTCAGTCGGACTTCTTCCTGTCACGTAGAATCAGGGCCTCACGCATACCGGACCAGCACATACCTCGGTCGTACGCCTTCCCAGACCACATAGCATCGGGGTAATGGTTAAACCGTCCTCGTCCTCGTCCTCGATACTCTACACCGGCATACTCTCTCAGTGTAGGTATCATACCGGACCCGCCTACTCTTGGAGCACACATCAAGTGATTAACACCCATCACAAAACCATAGTTCGACCACGGTATACCAACCGAGCCAACTCACCATAACACACAAATCGGTCTATCACTCACCCGATCATATCACAACAAAAGGTTCACAACACATCAAACACGGCACACTTGCCCACACATAGTCACAACATGCTCACCGGGTATAACGTAACATGATTCTTAATCTTATCGACACTTAGTCACACATCATGCATCTCAATCAAAGATCAGGCATTTCAATCAGCAAACAACCTAAGGCTCGACATGGCCATTCTACCAGCACAGCAATTTCCCAAGAATTGAAAGCAATCATTCTAGTGAATCACATCCTACATGCACACTAAAACTCGTTCGGTTATTAATGTAATTGAAAGCGGTTATTCTAGTGAATCACATCCTATATGTGAACTAGGACCTTTCCGATTATTATTATTAACAAGCATGCATACTAGTAACTTTCCACAATCGAACCGATATTCGTTACGATCCCTACCTCAAAAGCAAACACGATTAACTCCTAGCTGCTGACGTCCTGGCTCGCTTCCCCCTCCACTTCACAAGATCCAACCGTCTCCTCTCCCGTCACGCTCGGGCCCAAAGTCTAAGATTACAAGCAATACACGAATTAATGCTAATTCAAGTGTGGATTAAAGAGGGAAATACCCAAACTAATCTCAATTGCACAACTTATCAAAATGGGCTCGGGAGGCCCATTTTGCCCGGAATCGGGAAAACGTCCTTTGGGACTCCGAAAGTTTCCCTTTTTGTTTCTAACCATCCTAATAAAGTTTACTTGTTCCAATGCACTTGGCGGAAACAAATTTTGGGGTCCGAGCCTTCCCAATTTCGCAATTTAAGTTTCTAATCGCTTTTTCCGAAATTCTAGGAATCACCTCCATAATACGCTCCGGGTGTGAAAACGTCGTCCCGGGGGTCAATCACGACCGTCACAATTTCCAAACCACCAAAACCCGGCCATGTGGGCCCCACGGGGACACATGGCCGTGTGTGGCTCAACCGGCCAGTCGGACCATGGCCGGTCCCTTTCATGGGTGGCCGGACCATGGCCGGTCCCTTCCAAGGGTGGTCGGACCATGGCCGGTCATTTCCCTCACCGGTGGTCGGATTCCGGCGAGCCTCCGGTCGCCGGAAAAATATCCAAAATTCTCCAACAAGCTCTTAACTAGTTCTAGGTTCTCCATAACACCATTTTTAAGCTTTAGAGCTTCAATTTCCACCTCAAATCATCCAAAGTTTCAAGACCCAAGTGAGTTTCATAAAAAAAAACTACTCAAATCAAGTTATTTCTCTCAACTAACTCCACCTCTTCTTCAAACATTAACATTTAAGCCATCCAACACTTAAAACTCACTAGTTCAAGTCATCTCTACTCAAACCCATAAATCCAATTTCATCAACTAAGGAAATAAAGCATACCAACCTTTAGGAAATGGAGAGATGAAGAAGATGAGGTAAATTTGAGAGGATTTGGTGTAGAGATGGCTAGAAAGGAGCTTCATTTCTCTTGCTTCTTCTTCAAGCTTCAAGGAGCAACAATGGAGGTTTGCTCTCTCACTCCTCTCACTAGTGATGTTCGCCCAAGGTGTGAAAATGAGCAGAAAAATTGCTCCCATGTGCTCTTATCCTCAAAGTAGAAATGTCCCTTTCGTCCTCTAGCCCATCTCTTTCTCCTTTGTCCTTATGTTGGGGACCATTTGGTCTTTTCACCCCCTTTTCTTCCCTTCAAATCTAACATGGACATGTGCCCATGTGGGGACCATTCCTACCCCAAAATATCTCAGCCCTTATTATTTTATTCGATAATAATCCAAAATCGACCAAGTTTGACCCGGGTTTGACTTTTTCACAAAAGGTGTCATTTGAAAGGAAATGACCCAACTAAGCTAACCGTAATGACATCTAAGCTTTTTGGGTCCCGGAAAGGTCCCGAATGACTCCCGGAGTCATCGGTTGACTTTTCCAGCAAAAAGTCAACTTTCGCCGAAAACCTCCGGTTCGACCGGGGGCGGTTCATACAAATGGAAAGGGGATGAAGATGGAGTGATTTTGGAGATAATTTGAGAAGAAATCCACCCAAAAAGCTTCTCTTTTTTCACTAGCTTCTTCTCCAAGCTTTTGAGCTCCTCCTTCTTCTTCTCCTTGTGATTTTCGGCCAGCACAAATAAAATGGCTGAAATGTGCTCCCAATTTGCTTTAAAACCTAAATTTAGTGAAGGTCCAAAGTGCCCCTTAGGTCCAAATCTTCTCCTTTGGCTCTTGTGAGGGCAAATTGGTCATTAGAGACCCATTTCTTCTCCTCCAAGCCACTAAGGACAAGTGTCCAAGTGGGGACCACTTTGCCTTTAATGAAATCCAGCATCTTTAATTTAATTAGGGTTTAGTCGTTAATTGGCCTAAGTTTGACCCGAGTTTGACTTTTTCGCAAAGACAGTCAAATGAAAGGAAATGACCCAACTAAGCTAACCGTAATGATGACTAAGCTTTTTGGGTCCCGGGAAGGTCTCGAATGACTCCCAGAGTCATCGGTTGACTTTTCCGGCCGAAAGTCAAACTTCGCCAACAATCACCGGTTCGACCGGGATCGACCGGGGGCGGTTCTTACAAAACATCAGCTATCGAACTGGATTGCTGAGAAACATGTAAATGAAGTTGTGCACATTTTTTTAAATCATCCATGGAAAAGACACCCAGATTTTATTGTATATATATAGAAATCTTATTCGAAGTTCTTAAAGGTAAGACTTTCTCTTGCACACATTCGTAAGGATGCAAATTTCATGATCCAATAGGCTTGAACTCGTGTATGCCCACCCAACGTCGGTGATGCGATTGTTGCCTTGGATCTTGTGGGCTTGTTAACTTTTTCTCCAACCCTTAATGAAATTCTCAACAATTTAATTCATAATTTGTTACCGATCTGCAATTATACACGCGATTTCATATCTCTTGAAATCACTCACGTTTGACTCTACATTTTTCTTTCTTTAGTTTGTGTTCTATAAATTCTTCCTCTAAGAGTTTTTTTTAGGTAGACTTCTCATATACAACCTGATTTCACTCTTGTTATTATTGTATCCTTGAAGACTTTTGCTCAAACAGGGTGATAAAAGTTTAAGGAAACCATTTTTTTGGGCATCGACAAACCTTTCCCCACTTCTATTTCTTGCTTAAGGTTGCTTTGTACATTTTCACAAACCTTTATATAAATATCAAATACGAACGCGTCCTTATTGTGTAAACTGCGAACTCACATGAAGGCGACATGTGTCTTTTTTTGCGTGCACGTGCGCACAACTCCTGTTTGCGCATGCATAACACCTGTTTGCGCGCACATAACTTTGGTACTCCCCATGCAAAGCGCTGGTACCCTTCCATACAAATGCTGACACGTGCCCTTTTTTCACGTATGCAAAATTCTGGTACCAATGCGCAAGTGTTGATACATGTTGGTACCAACACCCGTGTTCAAAGTACCAGGACTTGTCTATGTAATGTACCAACATTACCCCCATGCAAAGCGCTGGCACATGTCACAGCTCTTACAAAGTATATGGGCATCATGAAAAAGAGTGGGCCAATAGAAACCGGGTTCCAACACTTTGCTCGTTGTCCTTGTGTCACCAAAATATCCACCAACTTCTCCTCCATGACATTGTGGAGAATGATACATACTTTTGAGTCTGGGATACACTTCCTAATCATCTGATCTGCACAAATTTTAAACAACAAAGGATCATCCCAAAAATAACTCTTAACATCAAGCATTTTTTCTTCTTCTGATGTGCATTTAAACCATTCAGTATCTTCCCAGAGGCTAAATAATTCGCAATGTGTGCAAACCATGGTTCCTTCTGGTCCTCTATCAAAATAGGTGTTCATCATGAAACTCCTCCCTGATAGGAACCTTTGTGTTCTCATACAGATTTTCAATCCTTGCGGGATGATCAACAACCACATTCTCCACCCCTTTCTTGTCCTTGATTTCCATGTCAAACTCCTGCAATAACAATATCCATCTCAATAACCAGGGCTTAGCATCCTTTTTACTCAACATATATTTCAATGATGAGTGGTCAGTATACACTATGACCTTAGATAAGACAAGATATGGGTGAAATTTATCGCATGCAAATACTACTGCTAATAGATTTTTTTCCAGTGGTAGTATAATTTACCTAAGCATCATTAAGCACCCTACTAGCATAGTAAATAGTGTGCAATACCTTATCTTTCCTCTGGCCTAGCACATCCCAAATTTCTAGATCACTAGAATCACACATCAATTCGAAAGGTAAAGACCAATCAAGACTGACCATTACTGGTGTACTTACCAATTTATTCTTAATCACATTAAAAGTAGTTAAACATGCATCATCAAATATAAAAGGGATATCCTTAATCAATAAATTACTCAATGGCTTAACAATCTCAGAAAATCCCTTTATGAATCTACGATAAAATCCTGTATGTCCAAGAAAACTTCTATTGGTTTTTACAAAATTAGGTAGAGGCAATTTCCCAATCACATTCACCTTGGCTTTGTCTACCTCAATACCCTTTAAGGAGATTTTGTGGCCCAATACTATACCCTGAGTGGCCATGAAATGACACTTTTCCTAGTTAATAATCTTGTTAACACATCAGTTAAATTGACCAAACAGTTATGAAACGAGGATCCAAACATAGTAAAGTCATCAATGAAAAATTTATATCATGAAGAATAGAAAGCATGCTTCTCTGAAAAGTGATAGGGGCATTACACAACTCAAACGAAATTCGCCTATATGCGAAGGTTCCATAAGGACAAGTAAAAGTAGTATTTTCTTGGTTCTTGGCCGTTATGAAAATTTGGTTATACCCATTGTACCCATATAAAAAGAAATATAATTCATGCTCTACTAACCTCTCTAGCATCTGATCAATAAATGGCAAGGGGAAATGATCTTTACGGGTGGCGTCAATTAATTTTCTATAATCTATGCATACCCGTAAAACTGTAACTATCTTAGTAGGGATCAATTCATTCTTACTATTTTTAATTATTGTCATTCCCCCTTTCTTAGGAACACATTGTACTGGACTCACCCATGTATTGGCAGATAGGGTAAATAATACATGCATCGAGAAGCTTAATTACCTCTTTCTTAACCACTCTTTGTATCAATGGGTTGAGCAGCCTTTGGTGTTGCACACTTGGGTGGTGATCCTCTTCCATCAGGATCTTGTTCATGCACATGGATGGACTAATTCCTTGGATGTCTATAATAGTCCATCTAAAAGCTTTCTTGTGCTCCCTTACCACTCTCAACAACTTTTCTTCTTATAAATCAGATAGAGCATATGAAATTATTACACATAGAGTACCATTACTACTCAAAACACATATTTCAAATTATCAAGTAATGGTTTTAATTCTAAATCTGGAGCCTATTTAACTGATAATATCATCTTAGGTCCAATAGAGACTTCCTAAGTTAGAAACTTGTTGTGACGAGCCTTCATGGGAAGGCATGGTTCCAACATTTCACTGTTACATCTACACCTCCATACGAATATGAAACCAAATTATTCAAGCTTTCAATCAGAGATGCGTCAAGAGGATCATTAAATCTACATATTTTGAAATTTTCCTGAATGACACGATCAAAAGCATTGATACAAAAACAAGTATCATTTTTCCTAGCATGTTTAATTGTTCTAAAGACATTAAATATGAATTTCTCTTCACCATACCTAATGGTCAATTTACCTTCCTCTACATCTATTATGTCATGGGTTGTGGCCAAAAATGGTCTACCCTAATTCAAAGTGATTTCATAATCCTTTGCCATATCTACTATCAGGAAGTCGCGAAGACCTAATAGAATGCGCCCCACGCGCGGTTTAGGTTTCCTCGTGTGCTAGCGTCGCCGTCACAATCGTTGCGAGATTGGCGTGGCAGTTTCAAGTTCAGCGTGGTGCGATCGCTCCCCATTGTGCGAGTGTTGGAGCTTGTTTGGTTCCTCATCGTCTTCAAGTCAATCGGTGGCCGAAGTCGATCTCGTGCCGCTGTTTTTTTTGCGTTCGGGAGAGGTTCGCTAAAGGAGGAAGTTGGTTCAAGGTCACCATCTTCTAGCTTCTGCAAGTTGAATCGAGGATTGGTGGATTCAGGTTCACCATCTTCTAGCTTGCAAGTGTTGGTTGAAGATCGAGATTTAGGTTCACCATCTTTTAGCTTCTGCAAGTGTTGGTTGAAGATCGAGGATTGGTGGGTTCGGTCATGCCTTCTTTCTCGGCATCACGTCTTCGCCGGAGACCCAAAGCTTCTGCCCATGTGTTGCTGGCGGAGGTGACTGCGGTTTTAGGATCGGTCGTGACATCTGTGAATCACGTGTTAACGATCTCAGAGGGTTCGCGGTGTGCTTCCAAGGATGAGACCCGAAAAGTATCGACAGAGGAGAATGTTGTTCTTGGTCGAAATACCAAACGGAGGAGGAGGCGATCGTCCAGTGGGGGTTCTGCTCGGGTTGCAGCATCTGATCATGTTGCCAATGCTTCTGATCGGGTTGCAACATCTGTTGCAGCACTTGTTGCTTCACGTTCGGATGAGACGGAGTCAGGAATAACTTGTACAGAGACACAGGCGGTCGTTGCTCCACAGGTTCGTTGCAGGCCTCGGAGGAACGGTAAATTCATATAACAAAAGGAAGAGGTTTTTGTTAATGGTTTACCTTTCGAAGCGTCGGAAGAATGGACTCATAATGTCTTCAGTCCATTCGGTACGATTGTTTTTGTTAAAGTTCCCAAGCGTCCGAGCCAAAGTCGTCGATACTTTGTTTTTGTTCGCTTTGATTCAGAAGGTGCAGCGGCTAAGGCAGTTGAGGTTTTGAACGGGTTTAAAGTGGACGAGTACGTGTTATTTTTTTCCACGGCTTGGCATCATCGGACATCAACAACTCCGACGACGAATTCTGGTATGCAAGGGGGTGCTCTGCTTCTGGTGGTCCGAAACAGAACATCCAAGGTTTGCCTTTATTCTCAGTTCAAGAGGATGTTCTGGGCTCTCTGGAGACACAAGTGTCTGGTGGGGCGGTGATGGGTGTACGAGACTCACCGGAGAAGCTCGTTCACGGTGTGGATCGCCGGCCAGATTTGGAGCTGCACCCAAACCAGAATATCGAGCTCGTTTCAGAGGAAGAGAAAGTTACTGAGGAGGACGAAGGGGTAGGTCAGTCCGGGGACTCGCCGGAGTTGGACGCCGATGTCGAGATTGCGGTTGATGACACTGTTTCAACTCCTCTGGTTGCCGAGGTTCAAGCGGATTCAACTCCTCTGGATTCGATCTTGTTCAGCGTGATGATCATGATACGATTTCGTCCATGGAAATCGCGATGGTTGACTCCGACGATGGCGGGGTATTGATTAGGGATCGTGTTGAAGTTATCGGCGATGATGCTGAAGCTGCTGGGCCTGAACATAATTCAGGTGGTTCTGGGCCGGTTGTGGAGTCAGGTGGGCTTGTGTCTGTGCTCACTCAATTCCAGCTTGTTTTTGGTGCGATTGGAGGCCAACCTACACAACAGGAACATTCCCCGTGGAAAGACGCTCTAGTCAAGAAGCGGGTGAGTCGTCCTCCTAAGCATCTAACAGTTTTTTACACTTTGACGTGTAAACCAATTGTATATGATCGGGAAAGACATGTTCGGCCCGTTGATACTGGGAAGCAGGTTGAGCAAATCGGAAAAGGAACAATTCAAGTCACAGCTTCGTCTTAAGGTACTGATGCATGGACTGCAATTCGTGACTTGGCTGCCAAGAAGAAGAATGTGTCGACTCATCGTTGATGGGGTTTTTTCTTTTTCTGTTTGCTCCTTGTTTCTTGTTTTTTCGTTTAGACAAGGCTTAGCCTTTGGCTCCCTTTGCTGGAGCTCCTTTGTTATTGTTGGTTGCTACTCTGTTTCTTCTTGATTTAGGGCTTTATGATTCTTATTGGAATCAGTTTAATAAATTTTTCGAGCTTATAAAAAAAATCAGGAAGTCAGTAGGGAAGATAAATTTATCAACCTTTACTAGAATATCCTCTACAATACCCCTAGGATATTTGATTAATCTATCAGCCTATTGTAAAGATATTGAAGTTGGTTTTGGCTTGTCCCCAAGGTCTAATTTCCCGTATAAAGCTAAAGGAAATAAATTAATACTTGCTTACAAATCACATAATGCTATAGCAAAAGAAATCAGACCCATTTCACAAGGAAAAGTGAAACTCCCATGGTCCTTAAGGTTAGGGAGTAATTTGTTCAACAAAACCATTGAACATTTTTCACTAAGGTTTGTTGTCTCACATTCACCTAAATTCCTTTTGTTAGCATCAAGAAAAGGAGTGTTAATCTCTAACTTCCTAAACATGTTCAGGAACTTAGAATATTGAGCATCAATTTCGCTTTTCTTGGCAACAAAAGGGAATAAAAGTGGAGTCCTAGTTTCTTCCTCAACTAAGGACTCCCTTACCTTCTTACCTTTGGAAATCCTTTTCTCCTATGTTTCTTACAAGTTTCCATCTTGACCATGTTCTTGATTTAGGTCTTCTGTTCCTTGAACCTTCTCAGCTACCTTCTCCTTGACTTTCACCGGTTCCTCTAGCAACTTCCCAGACCTCAAAGCTACAAAATTAACATTTTCCCTGGGATTCCTCTCAGTGTTTCTTGATAAGATTCCTAGAGCCTAATATTTAGAGCATTAGCTAATTGACCCATTTTGGTCTCCAAGCTCTAGAACCGAGAGTCATCGCGCTTCTCCTTCTCCTCTTGCTTCTTGCGCCATTCATAATCTTGTTTATTCCTCTTCCCCATCGATATCATCATGGTCAACATCATTTTCTCTAGTTTGTAGGAGGATTCTTGAGGAGGTGTATTGTGAGGCTTTTGTTGGAACTGTTGATTCTTAGCTCTCTACGGAAACTGTTAGTTTTAGAACATATGCTGATAACCCTGACCTTAAGGCCTCCGTTGAAATCTAGGAGGAGTTTGACTTTGTCCTTGAGGATTCCATGATAGGTGTGGATGGTATTTCCATCCCTTATTATAAGTAAAGGAGAATGAATCATAGTTGAGCTTCCTATGGTTCCCAGCATAATTCGCACTCTCCCTAGGGTTCTCCAGTACCTTCAATACAGTCAAACGGATCAAGACCTGAGGATACCTGCATTGTATCCAATATCTTTATCACACTTTGGACAATCTGATCCACCACCTTGTACGTTGATGGTGACTCAACTGCATTAACTGTCCCTTGGCCTATTCTTATGTTAGTAAGCCAAACGTTATTAGAAGCCTTTAAGTTTAGGAGAGCCACATTATCTGTTAGAGTCGGGTGCACAAAAGATCCCCTATCTGCTGAATCCAGTTACCTTTGACTAACATCATTCAAATCAGAGTAGAAAGTCTACAGTTGTACTCATAATGGTTTCCCATAATGCATACATTGCGTTAGTAAATTAGAGAACCTTTCTCATGCTTCCACCAAAGTCTTATTACCCTGTTGAGCGAAGGCGTTGGTATCGGTTCTCAGCTTTATTGTCTTCTTTGGCGGGAAGTATTGATTCATGAACACTTCCACCAAGTAGTCTTAGGTTCTGATACTCCCATTAGGTAGAGACCATAACCACTTACTCGCTTTATCCTTCAATGAGAAAGGAAAAAGCCGAAGGCACATTATATCCTCTGAAACTCCTTTAAACCTGAGTGTGTCACATAACTCAAAGAATGACGCCATGTTTTCTAATGGATCTTCATAAACATTCCCATAAAATGAGTCGTTCTTTAGCATATTGATGATCAATGTCTTGATCTCAAATTTGTTCATTGCAACTGGTTGTGCGACATTGCCGGTTTCAAGGCCTCAGACTTGAGAAAATCCATATTCCATCAATGTCCTTTGCATAGGTGCCTCTTCCATGTCAAACAACGGATTAAAGGCAGGTTGAGCTAGAGTTCGCTTCCTTATTGGGTTCTCTTCCTCGTTTGGATCTTGTCCCTCTGGTTGTCATCCAAGTCATTATCATTTTCGAATGATGACTTGATCCAGAGTGGTGACTCATAACTTCTTTTCATTATCGCCTCACTATCCGAACGGTCCTCTCTATTTTTTCAATATCTGCAGTCAACAAACTCGGAGAGGGGTGAGACCGCAACTACATAAATAAAATAAATTAAATAAAAAAATGAAACTGTCTTAACACGATTTATAAATTTATCAATGTTTCCTTAGTTTCTCCTCGACAATGATGCTATTAACTTGACACCTTGAGAATTGACTCTCAAAATGGGTACGACAAGCGTATCGGTCGTCAAGTAGTAATCGGGGTTTAGTCCGACTTATCGTACCCAAGGGAGTTATTAGAAAAGCACTTTAATTAATTAATTAATTTGTTACTAAAGCTACTTCTAAAACGATGATTGGTTTGTTTTTGAGATAATGATTTAAAGCAATTATAAAGCAATGTAAATGAAACGAGCATAAGAACACAATGTCCCAAGTGGATTGTAAAACAAAGATTAAAGGTGATTTAAGACAATGGCGGGGTACTAACAACACTGGTCTAGAGGCAACGAGAATTTCCTCTAACTGGTCATAACCATCTCTCGATCGTATTAGAACCCTATTATACTCAGACCACCTAATTATCTCTAATCTAGGTATAGAACGGTACAAAGCATTACAATTTATGAATCCCTTTAACTTTCGAGTATTAATCCTATAGTTATAGCACTCATGTCAATCTAACCATATTCTAGTCTAGATTTAAAACCGAGTTATTGAATTCTTGTTTCCTCTTACAAATCTCATTTCTCAATTATTGGTTAGTAAAATTATATCATACATTTATGTGATCAAGACAACGTAGCATTATGAACGGAATTACATAAACACTATCCTAGACGTTAGTTTAACAAGTGTAATTGAAACTCGGTAACTCATTCATTCATACCATACCCCTATGCCCTCGATCAATGATATTTAGTTCATGATATTCGAATAAGAACACAAAACGAAGATTGAAGCAACGATAAACATATTTAAATGATAAGTGTGATACAAGTACCAATTAATAGTGGAAATGTTGAACTACTTCGGTTGATACTCTCGTACAATCTTCTCAATCTCCAAAACTCCTCCTTAGCTCTCAAAAAGTGTATTTTCTTCTCCGAAAGTCGTGATCCCTTCTCTTAAGCCCTAATTTCTTATTTATACGATGTTTAAACAAGGGGCATCATAGGAAAAACAGACTTGAAAAACGCTAGAAAAACACATGCTCACGTCGCACGCACGTCGTGCATCCCACATGCCTTGTGCCTGACGTGTGGCCAATTTTCAGCGCTCTCTTCCCGGATTGCATGCCACTCGCACGACGTGTACCTTGCACGTCCACTGCACGCCATGTAGTTGGCGGCTGGCGCGCAATCCTAAAATTCAGGCCTTTTGCCTTGGTTTGATCCCATTTCTTCCCGAATTCTTGATTCCTTTAGAGAGCGGTCAATTGCACAATAAGAAAGAAACACCCAACAAATCACATCATCCCGGGATTAAAAAGCTGAAGAATGTGGGAAAAAAACATACATAATATATATTTTACGTTCACATCACAATGTAACAATGATTAGACATAGAACTTGGGAAGTTTCAAGTTGTAGTGTTGTATAATCAGCCTAGTGACTTGAATATAGTTTTGCCGATAAATCGTGATGACAATCGATAGACGGTTGCTCCCAAAGTTAACACAACTAGTAATATGTTTTTATCTGACAACTATAGTCTAGAGAAGCGGATTTGAATGAACAATGCGGGTGTATTATGAAAATGCCCGAAATAGATTTGATAGAAAATGGAATGGCAAAAACAAGCCAAATATATCCAATACTTAGAATCCAGATTTTATTTGCCACCTTGTAGTTGATTGTGGAGCCTTTCTTGTTGTGTAAGGAATGGCGGTGGGTGAGCGAAATTGAAATGGAGGATAGATGATGCTATTCTAGGTGGAGAAAACGGCAAACTTGGCGGCGGGCTGCGTTGAATCTTGCCGTTAAGATGATATATCAATGGTTGATATTGGTATGGAGCATTCACATTACTCATGTCGTTTTCTTTACAGGTGATTGAAGATTAGGGTGTTGGTAACGGTCTATACACGTCTAGCGTCTCTAATCACCACTTAGTCGACACTTGTTGAATATTCACCGATTATAAATTTGCACAAAAAAAAGCTAATCCTTCCGTGAGTATCTCATCGATTCTGGCATGTCCAATTTATCTTCCTATCTCTAGCTTTTGGGTCACAGATTCTGCTCCACCTTTGTTGCTCCAGGTTCTTCTTTCGAATCATTCTCCTTATCATATGATTTTATGCTTACTGTCTGTCTCCTTTTGTGGTTTAAATCAGTTGCTCTGTTTGTGCTGAAATGCTCAATTTTGTTTACTTCCTTTCTGGGGTTTGGTTGGTTTTTGCTGTTGATTCCACTTTTGAGTTTATTTTCAAGTTGCAGCTCGAATTAAGTTGACATGATTGCTTTTCTGCTGAATTTTTATTTCAATTTTGGACTCCATATTTATTGAATTTCATTACATGGGTGTTTCTAGATTGATAGGGGAAAGTAATAAGCATCACTAATTGTTATTTTGCTCACTGTCGAGTTTGTAAATTTATGGTTTTTAATGCAATTTCAGCTCAACGATGGGTGATAAGGAGCCAGATTTTTCCAACGATGAAGAAGCATTCAACTTTGACATGCCGAGTTGCTCATTTGATGATCTAATGAGGGATCATGAAGCATGCATGCACACCCACACTTGTAACCCTCCTGTAGCTGATTTACCACATACACACACTTGCGTCCATGTGCACACTAAAGTTTTGCCTGATGACAAGGTCGGAATTGGAAGTGATGGTGCTAATAAAAAATCAAACGGGGGTAATAAAGAAGCAACGCGTAAGTACCGAAAGAAGAAAAAGGCTGAGGAGGACTTCTTGAGGATGGAGGTTAAGAGATTGGAAGCAGTAAATGGACAGTTGTTGAAGGGGCAGGCTGCATTGGAGACTGAGATTGTGAGGCTCAAGTGCTTGGAGGCTGAGAATGTAAGGCTCAAGTGCTTACTTGTGGACATGAAGGGAAGAATTGAAGGAGAGATTGGATCTTATCCTTATAAAAAACCAGTTAATCCACACACGATTGTAAATCCGTGTAATATGCAAGGTAATGATCAAGCTTGTTGTCTTCGTCAAGGCGGGGAAGGAGAAACACCTATGAATGCTTGTGAGTTTCAGCCTATGCAGTGTTTGGGCAATCAATACTCTGGGTTTAAGGAGCCTCCAACTAATACCTAAGGTAAAACCAACAACTATTCATGCTCTTCTTCTTTTATCATTATTCCTTACTGCTTCATTCATTCCCATCAAATTCAACTCTTATTATATCATCTACTGCACCTTCAACAGATGTTACTGTAAGTAAGTAGCAGCTGAGTCCACCTGCAGCATCACCTCAAGATGTGTACTTTGATTTGCTCTTCTGGTTGGTAATGGTGTTTGGTTGATTTATGTCTTAATCTGTAAAGGTTCATGTAATGTATATTACTAGTCTGGTTTTTTATATCCTGGATGATGGATACAAATGGAACATATGATGTGTATATTCAAGATGTACTGTAATTAAATTATAGGATTATAAGTAAAAGTTATATGTAATATCATGATTGTTACGAATTTTTCGTTACTGTCATCTAACTTTTCGTCCAAAATAGATTTAAAAAGACTTCTATACCCCGTTTACAAAATGTCATATTTGACATGTTGGGGTTACGACATGCAAAACAGGTACCTCAAGAGTATTTTTTTTCATCAAAAAAGCGTCATCTGAGAGCACCCACAAGTTGCAAAGAATTTTTTTATGACAACTATTATGGTTCAAACAAGATTCTACATATGTTCCTTGTAAAGTTGTAACTCTTGGAATTTTGATCACATTTTCAACGATATAAAAATACACTATTCAAAAGCCATTACATTCATCTGTGTATAATAGGATATGGCGACTAATACTCACTACCATTCAAATAATCACTTCCCTGATTTAGAGCATCTTCAACGATGATTTCAAGGTCGTGGTTTTGACACTGTTGCAGCGCTTGTAGCAATTCCTGCAACGGGTCTTTGATGCTGGAGTCGTTGCAGCACCGCTCGTTGCAGCCTGTAGTTGTTGTTTACTGCAACGATGGAACGCGTTGTCTCAGGCTCAACGGCGATGTGACGCGTGGCAAGGACAAAATTTAAAAAAACCCCAAAATTTCCTATAAATACAATATCATTCCTACACAAAACTCACACCTCTTCTCTTCTACATCTCTTCTCTCCTACACCTTCTCTTTCAAACTTCGTTGTTATTTTTTCGATCGATCGTTATCCAACAGTTGCAGAATTAGCTCAAATGACTCCTCGAGAAATGGAGAAAGCGGCGAAAAGGATAGCTGAACTAATGGCCAAACGACTTCACGACCAGATTTCGACAAAGATACATCAAAAGGAAGAAGATGAGGAGGCCGAGGGGTCATAGTCGTCTGTGGCACCAAAGCGAAGAATAAAAGAGTGAGATCGCGACGAAGCACACAAGCGGTTGATAGCTGGCTACTTTGCGCCTACTCCGGTGTACAATGAGCAACAATTTAGACGTCGCTTCCAGATGTCGAGGGAATTGTACGTACGAATCATGAATGCATTGAGTGAGCGGTACGCTTACTTCATTCAACGACCCGACGATACAGAGAAGCCCAAATTCTCTCTATACCAGAAGTGCGCGGTAGAATTAATGCTATATAATGTATTTCATATTTGTTATAAATAAAATAACTAGTTTAATTTGGGGTTGTTTTGAAAATATCATAAGTGTAAAAATACTCAAACAACTAGCTCTTGCAACTAGCCACTTGTTACCATTGTAGAGCTAGTGGTAAGAGCTAATTGTTTCGAAAAGAGAGAACCTCAAAATGTGGTTCTACCACCCCTCCCTACAACTAGCTAGGCTTATGTCATTGGCGATACTCTTAATATCTCTTCCTTTTCGTTAAAGTAGAATACACATTGTGTTTGTGTTTATTTGGGCCACAGTTAAGTGCACTGCCTTGAATTCCTCGTCTATCTTTAGATTTCTTTTCTTCTTTGAATGACTGCCATAAATTCAAAAAATTTAATCGTCTCATTTGATAAAGATATTTTTCTTGCAAGTTCTTTTATCAATGAAGTTGTATGATGCCTCAATCTATAAATGGACTTAAGGCAGTCTGGTCAGCCTAAATAAAAATCAACAGGGCCTAAAGACCATACCTAAAACACGTGGACTATAACCACCTCGAATACTCGAGTTCTAACCACACCACCATTCTCGGGACTCCGTATGCCAGAAAGGACCTGCCGTGAATGACGACCACTAGTCCAACCAAATAACGATTGTCGGATCAGCCAAACCTCATCACAAGCGTGACAAGATCCCAAGCTCCCACATACAGTCCTCACATCCTATGGCCAACACTACAAAACAGCAACAAAGATAACCAAGATCAGGCATACCCCATCGGAAGACCAATGCCCGAAAACACTAATGGGGTAGAAACAACATTCCATGACAGGGAAAGTTCCCAGAGGCCCAGAAAACAATATGGGAAACGAAGGAAAGGAGGACATGCCAATATCGCCGGATCTGGTCGAACGCGACCAGAAAACACTATGGCCATGCCCGACGAAGTAAGAAAGATAGGGTGTGAGGAGAGTGATTAGCGAAGCCACCAACTCAAAGACCTTTGCCACAGAGCAGTCGGGCAGCCACGCCTAACAGGGCCAACGCCACTGAGGAAAAACATCGGGCAGCCACATCCAACAAATGCCAACTACATCATGCCAAAAGCACCTGAGAACGTTGAGATTGCACCGGCGGAACCCGAAGCCACTCAACAATTTGAGCACAGACCCACCGGAGCACTTACACCTACAGAAACCCTTGACCAGACAACGAGCAATCACAAAAGCCATATCTGGAATGAAGTGCATAGATCCGACAATGCAAGGACGAAGGTGGCGGGACAAGGAGATCGTGGGCGGTAAGAGCAAGGCACAGCTTGACCTGTGGGAATGAGCTCGCCTATGAGCAAAGCGTAGTCGGCTTCAACTGTAGAACAAACACACGTCTAGAAGGTTTTGAGCAGCAAGAGGTAGGTCAATGCTATAAAGTTTGTACCTTCATGTTGTACCTTCATGCTATAAAGGTCGATGCGTCAACCTTAAGTCTACATAATTGAAATACCATCAAATGAAAAACAAATGCTTCTTAAAGTCAACACTAACCCAATTCGATGGAGGAAATTTATGAATTATATCTATATGTACTTTCGATATTTGATAATAAATACTATGTTTTCTCATATATGTATGAATAATTTATGTATATTTACAACATACTTAAAAGGTAAAGAATTTAACATATTTAAATATTAACTGTAATTATGCCAGATTAGTCTATGATGTAGTGTTACCTTTTCGTCCTTTGTTTTTCCTTTTTGGGATGTGGAAGTGAAAGCTTGTGTCCCTTGGTTTTAGCAAAGATATTAATGATACATCTACTCTTTATAGGATTAACCGATACTTAATCATCTAATATATTGCATGATGCTCGTAAAAGAGGGATTTGACCCATAATCGATCATCCCCACTCATCAGTATGTTTACATTTTTTTGTAATTCCAATATGTGTCTTACTTTCTTTGGGACGAGAAAAGTTTAAGTGTGGGAGCTTGATGAGGTCTCGTATGTAGGTGCAATTAGATGCATCTTTTCCGTATTTTATCTTTCTTTTCTAGTATTTAGTATATAATACTTGTTTTATTTTATTTTTCCTTTACAATATCATGCTCCCTTTGTATCTCTATGACAAGTTGTTCATGGTAGTGATTCATGGGTGGGAAACATGGGAAAATAACCTCGTAATCAGAGCAGAGCCATGTCGACTAGGTCTAAGAAAGAAGCAGTAAAGAGTCTCTTGTAGCAAACCCTGAAACTCCACGTCCTGGACCATCAACATCCACGTCAAGGAGGACAGTGACAACATCTGAGGAGCTGAGATTAAAGTCTCAAGAAAGAGATTGAATGAACAAGAATGTGTTCTTGAGCTTGGTGAAGGATTATTCAATCCTCACTATAGTACTCTCTAGTTCTCTGTTCTACTTAATTATTCTTATAATTTCTTATGGGATTTGTTGAGACTTTGTTGCATCATAGCATTGGGACTCAAACTTTATGGCTTTAGATGTATGGATTCACTATTCTATGTTAATATGAATTAATTTGTATTTTATGTGGTTGTTTGATGATGATTTAAAGTCTTCTAACTTAATATCTTCTTCTCAGATTCATCTATGTCAAACTCATGATTTGCGTAGGTATAGATTGGAACATTAATTGATGTGGTTTGGAAATTAATAGCTTGATCACTCAATTGATGGTATGAATTGAGGTTTTATGAATCTAATTTTTAGATTGAATTGATTGTGTTATGGACCCACCTAAATGATTAGGTTAATTGGCTAACTAAATGAATTGCTAGAAGGAAAAACTTAGTGGTTAGTAGGTACATGACCTCTTGGCTTTACTTGAGGGATGATTTGCATGAGTCATCGGTCAATTGACCCTAGACCAAGTCTTGACGCTATCAATGTGAAAGAATCGACTTGTTAATCGAAATTATGATTGTTGATTGATAGGCTCCCTAGAATAGTCATTGTAGGAAGGCGAGGTGCAGCCTAGGGCGACGTTATAGACCAAGATGCATAGCTCGTGTAAGACCCGCTTATAGAAAAAGGGGTATTCTTTTGTAATTAGAATTGTCGGGGTAGGTTTGTGCAATAAGTGGTCTTTGTTAAAAAAAAAAGGGCTTTAGGGCCAGCTGGCCGGGCCAGGCCCAATGAACCAGCAGAGCTGTGCCAGGCCCAATCCACAAGAGAGGCCCAAGCCTGGGGTATTTATACCCATGTTTAGGTTTTGAGAAGCAACTCTCTGCCTCTCCTTCTTCGTGTGCAGCCGCCCCCTTCCGACCCACTCCTCTCGCCCTCTCACCTCGCCGGAAATCGGCGTCTCCGGCCTCAGGGACCTCTCCCTCACTGTCCGTCTGCAACCCCGACCACCCCTCTTTTCTCTTCACACCGCCAAGTCCGACCTCTCCCTTCCCTCTCCGTCCAGCCACCACGCCACCACCGAGCCGCCTCCTCTTCTCCGTCCAGATTCGACCGTCCCACCGCCGTCTTCTCCGTCTCCGACCCGATCTCCCTCGTTCCGATCCCGAGATCTCTCTCGGTTCTAAACAACCGGCGGTTCATCCGAGCTCGCCGGCATCCTCACGCCCGTGCTCCCTCGAGCCTTTCTGCCTCCCCTTGAGCCTCCTTCTCCAGCGTGTGGCCGGACGCTTCGCCGTCGCCATGCACGCGGACTCGCCGGCGAACTCGCCAGATCTGGGACGAGACCGCACCGTCCAGATCTGTGGTCCGTCGCACCACACCCGTCCCCGTCACCGTTGTTCCCCACGGTGAGAGTTTCGAGCCCTTGAGGCTTTGGGTCGCCGGCGGTGTCTCCGCCGGTGGCCGGCCGAACTGAATCCGAGTTTCTCTCCTTTTTTTTTGGTTGTTCCCGAGTCGTTCTCGATCGGGTTTGGTTGAGACAGAAAAATCAAAGAAAGTTAGAACGAAAGAAAATAAAACGAGATTCGGAATAAAAGTTCGATCTTTGTATTTCGGACGTAAAATTGTTTTTGATCTGGACTGATCTGGAACGAAGTCTATTTTGGATCTGAACTGGTTGGAAGCAAAAACATTTGAAAATGAAAATGTTTTAAATCAAAAAGGAAAACGAAGTCAGATCTGATTTAAAACGGTTTTAAGTGGACTTTGAATAAATCTGGACTTGATTTAAGAGTTTTGGAATTACAGAAAGGAGATTTGTTAATTTCGGATTTAAATCGTTAAAGGGTTAAAAACAGTTTAGTTTTTAAACGGTTTTGAACGGTTGAACGTTGGAACCCTGGACGTTTAAACTGGACGGTTAATTCAGACCTAGAACGGAATAAAAGTGGAACCCTGAATCGGGTACCTCGAGAATCGTGTCTCGAAATCCATGCGTTGGGACCCGTGCTTCGAAATTCGTGCACTGGGTTCTGTGCTCGAGTGCTCGAACCCGATTCGTCGTTTGAATCCCACTCTTAGCCCGCTCGAATTAAAAGGCAACTGTTGAATTTAAATCGAAACCGTCGTAGCGTTTAATTCGACTTGGAATCGTTTTTGAGTTGGCCTTCGCTTTGTTTTAGAGTCCGGCTTCAATCGAAGAGAAGACCGGAGGTAGCGAGCCAGGACGTCAGCAACTAGGAGATGCAGCTGTCGGTTCGCCTCGAGGTAGGGAAAAGTAGCCTGATCTCGGCCCTGACTAGGGAAAGTTAACTGTAGAATTGCATGTGACACCGGGGTGTCGTGGGTTATTTAGGTTATCGAATATTAGAAAGGCATGATACGGGAACGTAGCAATTATTAGCAAAGCATGTGACACTTAGTAGTGTCGTAGGAGCAGTGAACTTAACGATACTAGAATTACTGGAGGCATATGACCATGCCCGGAGGTTGATTGTGAACTTATCGATATTAGGAGTACTGGAGGCATATGACCATGCCCGGAGATTGATTGAGAAACTGTTGATATTAGGACTGTTGGAGGCATTGGTTATGCCGGAGGTTGTTGTGTATTACTGTTGTAACTTGGGTGGCCATGAGAGCCCGTGGTTTATTATTGGTGTCTTGGGTGGCCATGAGAGCCCGTGTTTTACTGTTGGTGTGCCTTGGGTGGCCATGAGTGCCTGTTGGGTTGTTAAACTCGTGTTACTTTATTGTTTGTGTCTTGGGTGGCCATGAGTGCACGTGGGGTTGTTGAACCCGTGTCTTTACCGTTGGTGTGTTTTGGGTGGCCGTGAATGCCCGTGGGGTTGTTGAGCCCGTGAGTTACTATTGGTGTTGTGGGTGGCCGTGAGTGCCCGTGGGGTTGTTGAGCCCGTGAGTTTTGTCGGTGTGTCGTGGGTGGTCGTGAGTGCCCGTGGGATTGTAGAGTCCGTGTTTTACTATTGGCGTCTTGGGTGGCCATGAGTGCCTGTGGAGTGTTGAACCTATGTTGTTACTGTTTATGGAACTTGCTTGTGATTGTGTTTGGTTACTTGATACTGGTGGAGGTTGTGTGGTGTATCTAGCCTCCCGACTGGGATCGGGAGAAGCGGAGGGGTTGTGGGCTAGCTCCCCGACTGGGATCGGGGGAAGGACGCGCGGGTGTGGCTAACCACCCGACTGGGATCGGGTGAAGCGGAGAGGTTGTGGGTTAGCCTCCCGACTGGGATCGGGAGAAGTTGCGCGACAGGTCGACCGCCTGGCCCGACTAGGATCGGAAAGGGCGAGAGACAGAGATGGTTACTGCGACAGGTCGACCGCCTGGCCCGACTGGGATCGGAAAGGGCGAGGGACAGAGATTGGTTACTGAGCAGCTGGTATGCGATCCTTTGTGATCTTGTTTGGTGTGCGATCCTTTGTGATCTTGTTTGGTGTTGCGTAACTTTCTTTTGAGTCTTTGGAAGAGGTCGTGATTGTTGTGTCGGGTCTACTTTACGTGTCAGGGTGTTGAGTTGGTCAAGGAAGGTAAAAGTGGGTGTGTGTTCAGTCGGAGTACTTGGGTTGGGGATAGTGTTCCCCGGTGTTGAGTTTGTTGTTGGTGTTACCGGCATTGTCTGCAAATTATGCCGTAGTCAGTCTGTTATCCGTGGTGGTGAGCGAACGCTCACCCCTAGCTGCTTTTCCTACAGGTACCGGTCGCAGGTTGGACTAGGTGAGCTTCTGAAGCTTGAAGAGCTAGGAGCGGGATTCTGGGTTTATTTTTTAGTCTAGCGACGGATACCATACTTTTGTCCACTTGTTGGGACGTATTTTAAGTTGTAAATATTAATTTGTTGAACAGTGGTGTTTTTAAAGTGTTTTAATGTAAAAGGTTCAAAAATGTTTTATTGTTTTAAAGGTTCACGTCCTGAGTTCGGTTTACTGAGATTGGGGCGTGACAGCTCGAATACGTCATAACACAACTTTGAGGACTGAATAGGGCTATCTTGTATCAGGGAGGTAGCCAACTTTCTTTACTAATCAGGTAAGTGATTATTATAGAATTATGATCAACACTGATATTTAGAAATAGAGTATTGAACGTAATTAGGTAGTCCCATGATCCTACTCTTATCTTTGTGTAGGAGTGCATTGCAACAAACCTAAGTCCCGCATAACCTTGCTTATTTATACTTTACTTCTGATGTCATGGTAATCTTGGGTAGCATATCATTCGTTAGGTAGAAAACTTTTAGGGTTTTTTAGTGACTTTGAGTGCAGGTTTCCTTTAAGGTCAATGATTCATTATCCATTGGTAGTTGGTCTATACTACGGTTAGGAATTACCTTAGGCGATTGACATGGACTTCTCTCTAGATCTTTCGTGCCAACTTGAGTTCCCTTGCTAGACCATCATGAGAGTCTAGAATTATACCGCACCACTATCACAAATTGTTTGTATTATACATATGATTCACCAACATCTATATCATTCTGTCACTAGCTTTTATTGTATGCTTCTCATTGGTAGTGATTGTTTCTCTTTTTCCTTCTCCTCATTGCACTTCTAGGATCGTGGATTCTCTAAACCCCCTTTGTTGGATTATTGGTTTCGAAAACAAAAAGGAAAATATTGTATATAATCCTTAACCTTGATCATTTGTATATCGAAGAACTAATCATGTAAAGTTAATATATATTGGTTACCTCTTGTAGCCAATCTATTCTTCACTTCAATCTTGAGACTCTAGGACACCTCACTCTGATGGAGATTAACTAAGTAATCCTCAACGTAGTCCACCCTCTAATGGTATCCACATGAACAAAGTAATTACAACTCTAAGCTTACTAGAGCTATAAAACAATTCTCATTTTTCTCTTAGTATGGTGGCCGAAAATCACTAGTGTATTAGTTCTTTTCGGCCCCTACTAGATTGGTATTTGTAGAGTTAGGTTTTCCTAAAATCTAGTTCTATTAGTAGTAGGAAAACTTGAAGAGAAATACAATTGGAAGACTACACAATTTCCTAATTTTTCTTGGATTAGATTTTTCCTTTTTCTTTCTAGCCAAATGGGAATCCCTTTTTTGTTTCCTTATACTTTAAATACTAACCAAATATAAATATTTATTATAGAAAATTTTGAAATTTCCTACATATATATTCATATAATTATTTGGCATAAAATAAATATCATGTTAGACATTTATTAAATAAATAATAAATATTTTAAATTCGAGGATAGGTAATTAAATAAATGTGTTATTTAGATAAAATATAATAACCTTATTTATTTTTTAAAAATATCATCAATCCACAAAAAAAAACTGAAACATAGGGTTTGTCTCCCAAACTCTCATAACGTTCTCTGCGAGCACAGCTGCCGCCTCCTTTTCAGTCCCTCTTTTGATCGCTTATGCCCGGTTCAACCACATATGGAGCCACAACATGTACGCCCTCCATCACGTCGTCCTACTGTTAGTCGCCCGACACGGTGGGGACCCTGGATCTCGTCGTCCTACTGTCAGTCGCCCGGCACAGTGGGGACCCTGGATACGCTTGAGAGAGGACTCCACCCCGAATGACAACTATCGTCTTAAACTTGTCCATGAGATGATATGCAACCAGCCTCGGGAATAACCTACCACGGTAGACTCTCGTCGTCTACCACCGAGTAAGTTTGCTCGAACCATGGAAAATATAGAGGAATCGGCTATCCGCTGGAAGCCGAATGAGACACCAATAAGGACACCTCTCCATGAAGCGGCGAACCAAAAATCGATAGTGTATTATCCACCATCGACCTATATCAGGGCGCCGACACCGCACCTTGAAGATGGTACTACCCAGGCCACCATGCAATGGAAATGAATATTGGGACCAAGGCCGCGACCTGTGTAGGAAACCTGGCGCCTCGAGGACAACATTTTACCATGAACGACGATCCACCATTATGAAAGGGTTCTCTATGATCCATCTTTAATGATCCTTTTGAACGAGGATCTCAACAACTCCTATAAGGATGCAGAATCCGGGTGCGACTCCGGGTTCCAAAAAATGTGTATGTTCCGAGCACAATCCCAAGGTAACCGACACCGAAACCACAAGACCCAGATCGAGGAGCCGAGTCCCCAAATAGGTACCAAGGTGGAATTGTCACGCCCCAATTTCAGTAAACCGAACTCAGGACATGAACTTTTAAAACAATAAAACATTTTGAAACCTTTTACATTAAATCACTTTAAAATCACCATTTGCTCAACAAAATAATATTTACAACTTAAAACACGTCCCAACAAGTGGACAAAAGTATGGTATCCGTCGCTAGACTCAAATAAACCCAGAATCCCGCTCCTAGCTCTTCAAGCTTCAGAAGCTCACCTAGTCCAACCTGCGACCGGTACCTGTAGGAAAAGTAGCTAGGGGTGAGCGTTCGCTCACCACCACGGATAACAGACTGACTATGGCATAATTAGCAGACAATACCGGTACCACCACCAACCAACTCAACCCCGGGGATCACTATCCCCAAACTCAAGTAACCCGACCGACACCCACACACTGATACTTTCCTCAGCCGACTCAACACTCGGATACGTAAGGTAGACCCGACATAACGATCGACGACCTCATCCAAAGACACGACAGACCACCACGTAACACCCAAGATCACAAAGGATCGCACACCAAACAAGATCACAAAGGATAGCACTCATGTCAGCTGCTCAGTGCCGGTTGCTAACCGGATGGGCTCGAGCCAGCCCCACGCGCTTTGCCGATCCTTGTTAGGCTCCAGGCGGTCGACCTGTTGGCGATATATACAACGTTGCTTTTCCGATAGCTAGTTGGAAGGGGAGCTGCCCTCACATCGCCTAAAAACGCTCACAACCTCCCGAGACTCGAACTCTGTCAGGCTAGCCAAAGAACGCTCGCAACTTCCCGAGACTCGAACTCGGTCAAGCCAGCCAAAGAACGCTCTCAACCTCTCGAGACTTGAACTCGGTCAGGCCAGCCAAAGAACGCTCGCAACTTACCGATCCCTGTCAGGTAAGCCAGCCAAATTCCACACCACTTCCCGACACGAAGTCGGGTCACTAACCTCGGGCAAACACAATCACAAGCAAAATTCAACAAACAGCAACAAGACCGGTTCAACACTCCACAGGCACTCATGGACACCCAAGACACCAACGGTAAAACACGGACTCAACAACCCCACGGGCACTCACGGCCTCCCAAGACACATTAACCATAACTCACGGGCTCAACAACCCCACGGGCACTCACGGCCTCCCAAGACACACCAACCATAACTCACGGGCTCAACAACCCCACGAGCACTCACGGCCTCCCAAGACACACCAACCATAACTCACGGGCTCAACAACCCCACGGGCACTCACGGCCTCCCAAGAAACACAAACCATAACTCACGGGCTCAACAACCCCACGGGCACTCACGGCCTCCCAAGACACACCAACCATAACTCACGGGCTCAACAACCCCACGGGCACTCATGCGCCACCCAAGATACATCAATAGTAACGACACAGGTTCAACAACCCCACGGGCACTCATGGCCTCCCAAGACACACCAACAATAAAGACACGGGTTCGACAACCCCACAGGCACTCATGGCCACCTAAGACACAACAGTAAAGTACAGGCTCTCATGGCCACCCAAAACACAACAGTAAAGTACGGGCTCTCATGGCCACCCAAGACACAACAGTAAAGTACAGGCTCTCATGGCCACCCAAGACACAACATACACAATCAACCTCTGGCATAACCAATGCCTCCAACAGTCCTAATATCAACAGTTTCACAAAAAACCTCCGGGCATGGTCATATGCTTCCAGTACTCCTAATCTCGATAAGTTCGCAATCAACCTCCGGGCATGGTCATATGCCTCCAGTAATTCTAACAACGCTAAGTTCTCTGCTCCTACGACACTACTAAGTGTCACATGCATTTCCAATATTCGCTACGTTCCCGTATCAAGCCTTTCTAATATTTGATAACCCACTTAACCCACGACACCCTAGTGTCACATGCATTTCTACTGTTAACTTTCCCTAGTCAGGGCCGAGATCCGGCTACTTTTCCCTACCTCGTATGCTTTCTCCAAAAGCGCACAAATAAGCCTCGGCGTGATCTCCGTCACTCACATAGCTTTACTTTGCCTCGGTCCGCAACACGATCTAAAAGAACACAATTTTAAACTCTTTTAAGCTTGCAGGTATAAACTGAATTTTAATAAACCCGACGCCCAAAAGTAACCCCGACAATGTCGATCACTCCCAAACTCCCCAATTACTCGAAATTGTCGATATTGGACCCGAAAAGGCCTGATTCGCCCAACATGGCGAATCTGCCCGGGTTTTAGAAACGCCCTTCCGGGGCTCCGAAAATTCCCGTTTTAGTTTCTACGGTCTTAGAATAATCCAAGGGTTCATAGGCACTCGACGGAATCGAATTCCAACTTCCGAGTAATTTAACTAGCGTTTAAAGTTTCTAAACCCGTCAATTACAACTTTTACCATTTAACTCCATAATTCGTTCCGGGTGTGAATTATCGACTCGGGGATCATCCAAGACCACCCGAATACGAAAAACCTGGGGCCCGACCAAGTGGGCCCCACACGGCCACAACGAAAAATGTTCCTTTTCGCCCCAAAACGTTCCTAACGAACCCCACACCTTAACTCAACCATAATCAAACCATTTAAACTCAAACCCTAAAATTCAAACGTTCCGAAATGAAAATCGGTTAGGTTCTCACCGTAGGGAATGACGGTGGGAGCTCGATTCCTTGATCGTTGAGACGATCCACCGATTTGATCGTCGGGAAATCGACAAAAACCCAAGCTTTCTTCTCCTTTTTCTCTCCACCTTCTCTCCTCTTTCAAGCTCCTTTCTCTCTCTTCAAACTCTCCCTTTTTCTATTTTGTGGTCGAGACACACACTTGCTTCCCTTTTAATTTGTTTCAAAAAAACATTAACTTTCCTTATTTACAAAACTAACACCATTTAGTCTTCTTTTGTTTTGTCCAATAAACCTAACACCACCACATTGGTGACATGTGGCAGGTGGGTCCCACACCTCTTGGAAAATATCTCCTAGATATTTTCCAATTAGATTCGCGAAAATCGGACGTTTCAGGCCCCGAACGGGCACCTTTTCCCAAAAATTACGAAACTTCACGGACTACAAGGAAACGGCTCAACTAAGATCGTTGCGACGACGGCTAAGCTTTTTTAATCCAAAACGGTCCTCGAATGGACCAAAACGTCGCTCGGTTGACTTTTCCAGCGAAAAGTCAACTTTTTCCAAACTGACCAGAAAGTTGCCCTGAGTCCCCCGGAACTCACTTTGGTCGATATCGGGGTCAACTTTAGTCCGGTATGATCCTCGGGGTCAATTTTAGGTTTAATTTAGTGTCTGCTTAAAATTTTTAAATTTTCCTGTTTTTCGCAGGTTTGACTAGCGTTGACCAGGTGTGGTTATTACAGTCTACCCCCTTAAGGGAATTTCGTCCACGAAATTTAAGACAGACTCGCCTCCAAGGATACGTTGTTACCGACTACTGACTCGAGAGGTCGGCGGCGTCTGTCAGCATCGCTCCTACCGACTCTACTGTCTCTCGATCCAGTTCTAGACCCAATAAACCCTCAGTTCTCACTTCCGCCCAACACACGACGATCGACACGACCTACCACATAACGCTTCGAACGGCGCCATCATGATACTGGCCTGGAAGCTGTTGTTGTAGGCGAACTCGGCTAACCGCTCACGAAATCCATCGTGACGTGTCCCCCATCTCCATTGTGCAACCCACAACGTCGATATTGGCTCGTTTCTTCGTCAGCCAATCCATTCCCAAGATCACGTCAAAGGTCAACATTTCCCGCACGAAAAGGTCACAAGGCCAAGGACAGTCTGCGACTCTAATTTCGCGGGTACGACAGACCCTAGTCAACAACACATCACCCCCCCCCAACTGGGTGTCCAGGCACGGGGGTGGACTCAACGAATCTAGCCTCAGCCCCAACCTCTTAGCACCTCTCAACGAAATAAACTAGTGTGACTCCCCGGTATCAAATAAGAATAAAGCCTGTAATTGATACAATAAACACGTACCCTGAAAGGTCTCGCGGTAGGTAGGGGATCTTGGGGCCCGGGAGTCGGTAACTGCGTACACTCCTCCCTATGACGTCTGCTGCCACCGACCCGGCGCACTGACTGCTGGATACCCACAGCTATGTTGTTGTCTCGGAGTCGGCGCGCTCGTAGACTACTGTGAGAACCTCGACTGCTGCCCCTGACGCGGGCGACCTCTGGGCGGCTGCACTGTAGATGACTGCAGCGGCCGCCGCGCTGACACTGCCATAATCGGATCAGGGCACCTTGCAATAGTGTGCCCAACCCGGTTGCACCGAAAACACCTGTAATCGTCGGCCCTCGACTCCGTGCCCTGGCCTGTCCGGCTGGTCGCTGGTAGCACCGCGGGCCCTCCTCTCATCGGACACTCTCGCTGAAAGTGGTCTGGTTGCCCGCAGAGATGGCATGTCGGCCCCCTCTCTGACGCGACTGGCCCCACGGACGCCACCGACCCCATCTGTCTTGCTCCACCCTGATGAGCCTGTGGTCGGAAGAACCCTGTGGTCCTCTGTATCCTCGGGTCTCGTGAGTCAGACGGCCTTGCAAGACTGGTCGGCCGCTGTCGGACCTCACGGGTCCTGGTCGCATCCCGGATACCCTGCTCCACCGTCGCTGCGGTGTCCACGAGATCTGTATACTTCTGTAGCCTCAAGGCGAGGACCTTATCCCGAATCACCGGTCTCAGTCCCCCCTCGAACCGCAGGCAACGGTTCTGCTCGGTCATCACCATCTCCGGCGCGAATCTGGTCAAGGCCGTGAATCTGGCCTCGTATTCTGCCACTGTCATCCCCTCCTGCTCCAGGTCCAGAAACTGCCGATGTCGCTCCAGCCGAGCCGAATCGGGAAAGTACTGTGCCAGAAACAACTCCTGGAAAATGTCGTAGTCGTGCCCGACACTGTCCTTCACACGCCCCCACTAGTGGTAGGCACTGTCCCTCAATTGGTGAGCTGCGAAGGACACCCTGCGGCGGCCATCTTCGATAACTGATGTATCCAGGTCCCGTGTGACCTGATCTAGCCACCTCTCGGCTAGGTCAGGGTTCGGCTCCCCGACGAAGATGGGTATCCCTAGCTTCAGGAAGTCTAGTAGGGTCCGGGCTGTGTGGTCCTCTGCCTGACCGGGCCTCACTGGGACCGCTGCTGCCTCCGGAGCTGGTGAAGCCGACTCTCGACTGGCGATGACCGCCACCAAACTCTGGATTGTCCTGGTCAGCTCATCCAGGGCAGTCATAACGAGAGGGTCCGCGACCGGCGGAACACTGGGTGTGCCTGTAGACGGTCCCGCGTCGCTTCTCCTGTCTTCTCCGATAGGAGTGCCCTGCGCCTCCGCGTACTCGGCGGGCTCAACGGTTGGCACCCGTCCTGGTGTCCCCGCTGACCGTCCCCGCCGGCTCCGAGTGGGCGCCTGTCCTCGTGTTACCGCTGCTCGTCCTCGTCTGCCGCGAGCCATGTGTCAGTATCCTCTGCACGGATACACGCAAACGTTCAGTTTGCGAACTCATATACTGACAACATGCTCAAATATACTAGCGTCCCCACGATATACGTCTACTCTAACGTACTTGTTACTAAGCGTCACACCGCTCACGCTATTTACACTTTAATTATAACAACACGTAAGCGAAACCTCAAATTTAACCACACAAACGTACACCAAGCCCTAACCCGGTCCTTTATGCACTCACTTATAACTTTCCGCAACCAAACCAGTGTTCGCTACTCGTCCCTTGCGGGAAAAGTAGTAAAGGGGATGAGCGTTATGCCCACCTCCACGGACACCCGTTCGATTATGGCATACTAGTAAAGCACCAAAGACTTACCACTCTAGTCGGGGCACACCACCATCCCAAACCTACTACCAACACGTCACACTGCTCAAGTCATTAACACCTCAATTACTCTCTTATGTAAGGGAAACCTCGAAATGGGGATTATGTTCTCAATTCAGTAACTCCTATCGCTTACAACCTCAATACCCCAACACAACCGTGAACACCGCCACGCAAATCCAACACTCAAATTGCACCATCAAGACGGTGAGAACAGGGGTCACGGACCCGTGACAGACCCCGTCACGGTTGGGGTCACGGAGCCGTGATGAAGATCTAAAATTTTCCAGAACTCTCTGGTCCGTCACGGATCCGTGACAGGATCCGTGACACTTGCGCAGACCTGTTTTCCAAACTCGGTTCTAACTCAGACCTCAACCCGTTTTAACCCTAAAATTAGCCTCAAACGACACACACACTTGACCACCAATTTAGCAAACACAGTCGCCACGACTCACAGACAAAACCAGTCATTCAACCCTTAACCAAAACACAAGCCGACACGGCCAAACCACAACACAACAACACTCGCCCACCGGGCCAACCAACACCGAACCACGCCCACCAGACCAACCAAAATCAAAACCCGCCCACAGGGCCAATCAAAATCAAACACGCCCTCAGGGCCAATCAAATTTTAATACGCGTCCACAGGGTCAACCAATTTTAAAACTTTCTCCACTTCATTGAAAATCTCATTTCTTGACATCAGGTAGTTACAACTCGGTCCAGGCGTCCCCGGACTACATTGTACTCACTTGACGTCAACACCGTCACGCTCGACTACAGGGCGCCCCTGAGTCGTGTCGCGGCAGTGTAAAAATATTTCACGCAGCAACGCACAAATAGTATGCCAGTAACCCCGTACTGCACATACACACAAGCACAAACATGACTCACCACATGACGGGTCTACACACGGTTCCGACCTGCGTACCCAACGCACGAAGGGACTTTACTAACTCGACTCTCCCCACCTAATTGACGTACAGTCCGAGGTGTGAAACCTCGAGCTCTGATACCAAGCTGTCACGCCTCAATTTCAGTAAACCGAACTCAGGACGTGAAGTTTTAAAACAATAAAACATTTTGAAACCTTTTACATTAAATCACTTTAAAATCACCATTTGTTCAACAAAATAATATTTACAACTTAAAACACGTCCCAACAAGTGGACAAAAGTATGGTATCCGTCGCTAGACTCAAATAAACCCAGAATCCCGCTCCTAGCTCTTCAAGCTTCAGAAGCTCACCTAGTCCAACCTGCGACCTGTACTTGTAGGAAAAGCAGCTAGGGGTGAGCGTTTGCTCACCACCACGGATAACAGACTGACTATGTCATACTTAGCAGACAATGCCGGTAACACCAACAACCAACTCAACCCCGGGGATCATTATCCCAAAACTCAAGTAACCCGACCGACACCCACACACTGATACTTTCCTCAGCAGACTCAACACTCAGATACGTAAGGTAGACCCGACACAACGATCGACGACCTCCTCCAAAGACATGACAGACCACCACGTAACACAAAAGATCACAAAGGATCGCACACCAAACAAGATCACTAAGGATCGCACTCCTGTCAGCTGCTCAGTGCCGGTTGCTAACCGGCTGGGCTCGAGCCTGCCCCACGCGCTTTGCCGATCCCTGTCAGGCTCCAGGCGGTCGACTTGTTGGCGATATATACAACGCTGCTTTTCCGATAGCTAGTCGGAAGGGGAGCTGCCCTCTAATCGCCTAAAAACGCTCACAACCTCCCGAGACTCGAACTCGGTCAGGCTAGCCAAAGAACGCTCGCAACTTCCTGAGACTCGAACTCGGTCAAGCCAGCCAAAGAACGCTCGCAACCTCTCGAGACTCGAACTCGGTCAGGCCAGCCAAAGAACGCTCGCAACTTACCGATCCTTGTCAAGTAAGCCAGCCAAATTACACAACACTTCCCGACATGAAGTCGGGTCACTAACCTCGGGCAAACACAATCACAATCACAAGCAAAATTCAACAACCATCAACAAGACCGGTTCAACACTCCACAGGCACTCATGGCCACCCAAGACACCAACGGTAAAACACGGACTCAACAACCCCACGGGCACTCACGGCCTCCCAAGACACACTAACCATAACTCACGGGCTCAACAACCCCACGGGCACTCACGGCCTCCCAAGACACACCAACCATAACTCACGGGCTCAACAACCCCACGGGCACTCACGGCTTCCCAAGACACACCAACCATAACTCACGGGCTCAACAACCCCACGGGCACTCACGGCTTCCCAAGACACACCAACCATAACTCACGGGCTCAACAACCCCACGAGCACTCACGGCCTCCCAAGACACACCAACCATAACTCACGGGCTCAACAACCCCACGGGCACTCATGGCCTCCCAAGACACACAAACCATAACTCACGGGCTCAACAACCCCACGGGCACTCACGGCCTCCCAAGACACACAAACCATAACTCACGGGCTCAACAACCCCACGGGCACTCACGGCCTCCCAAGACACACCAACCATAACTCACGGGCTCAACAACCCCACGGGCACTCATGCGCCACCCAAGATACATCGACAATAACGACACGGGTTCAACAACCCCACGGGCACTCATGGCCTCCCAAGACACACCAACAATAAAGACACGGGTTCGACAACCCCATGGGCACTCATGGCCACCCAAGACACAACAGTAAAGTACGGGCTCTCATGGCCACCCAAAACACAACAGTAAAGTACGGGCTCTCATGGCCACCCAAGACACAACAGTAAAGTACGGGCTCTCATGGCCACCCAAGACACAACATACACAATCAACCTCCGGCATAACCAATGCCTCCAACAGTCCTAATATCAACAGTTTCACAAACAACCTCCGGGCATGGTCATATGCTTCCAGTACTCCTAATCTCGATAAGTTCGCAATCAACCTCCGAGCATGGTCATATGCCTCTAGTAATTCTAACAACGCTAAGTTCTCTGCTCCTACGACACTACTAAGTGTCACATGCATTTCCAATATTCACTACGTTCCCGTATCAAGCCTTTCTAATATTTGATAACCCACTTAACCCACGACACCCTAGTGTCACATGCATTTCTACTGTTAACTTTCCCTAGTCAGGGCCGAGATCCGGCTACTTTTCCCTACCTCGTATGCTTTCTCCAAAAGCGCACAAATAAGCCCCGGCGTGATCTCCGTCACTCGCCTAGCTTTCCTTTGCCTCGGTCCGCAGCACGATCTAAAAGAACACAATTTTAAACTCTTTTAAGCTTGCAGGCATAAACTGAATTTTAATAAACCCGACGCCCAAAAGTAACCCCGACAATGTCGATCACTCCCAAACTCCCCAATTACTCGACATTGTCGATATTGGACCCGAAAAGGCCTGATTCGCCCAACATGGCGAATCTGCCCGCGTTTTGGAAACGCCCTTCCGGGGCTCCGAAAATTCCCGTTTTAGTTTCTACGGTCTTAGAATAATCCAAGGGTTCCTAGGCACTCGACGGAATCGAATTCCAACTTCCGAGTAATTTAACTAGCGTTTAAAGTTTCTAAACCCGTCAATAACAACTTTTACCATTTAACTCCATAATTCGTTCCGGGTGTGAATTATCGACTCGGGGATCATCCAAGACCACCCGAATACGAAAAACCCGGGGCCCGACCAAGTGGGCCCCACACGGCCACAACGAAAAATGTTCCTTTTCGCCCCAAAACGTTCCTAACGAACCCCACACCTTAACTCAACCATAATCAAACCATTTAAACTCAAACCCTAAAATTCAAACGTTCCGAAATGAAAATCGGTTAGGTTCTCACCGTAGGGAATGACGGTGGGAGCTCGATTCCTTGATCGTTGAGACGATCCACCGGTTTGATCGTCGGGAAATCGACAAAAATCCAAGCTTTCTTCTCCTTTTTCTCTCCACCTTCTCTCCTCTTTCAAGCTCCTTTCTCTCTCTTCAAACCCTCCCTTTTTCTATTTTGTGGCCGAGACACACACTTGCTTCCCTTTTAATTTGTTTCAAAAAAACATTAACTTTCCTTATTTACAAAACTAACACCATTTAGTCTTCTTTTGTTTTGTCCAATAAACCTAACACCACCACATTGGTGACATGTGGCAGGTGGGTCCCACACCTCTTGGAAAATATCTCTTAGATATTTTCCAGTTAGATTCGCGAAAATCGGACGTTTCAGGCCCCGAACGGGCACCTTTTCCCAAAAATTACGAAACTTCACGGACTACAAGGAAACGGCTCAACTAAGATCGTTGCGACGACGGCTAAGCTTTTTTAATCCAAAACGGTCCTCGAATGGACCAAAACGTCGCTCGGTTGACTTTTCCAGCGAAAAGTCAACTTTTCCCAAACTGACCAGAAAGTTGCCCTGAGTCCCCCGGAACTCACTTTGGTCGATATCGGGGTCAACTTTAGTCCGGTATGACCCTCGGGGTCAATTTCAGGTTTAATTTAGTGTCTGCTTAAAAATTTAAAATTTTCCTGTTTTTCGCAGGTTTGACTGGCGTTGACCCGGAGTGGTTATTACAGGAATCCACCATGATGTCTCTAATGAGGTCTTACGACCAAATGACCGGGACGATCCTCTTGTCCTTATCCATCAAGCCTTGGATCCCCGTTGGGATGTCTCATCTGAAGACTCGAATGACTTGGGAACCTATGTCCTAGTCAGCCTGCAGTCCACGGATACGAATAGGGATGGTGAGGACATCTGACATGACGAAACAACGAGGCATGTTGGACTGCCTCGCAGATCCTCATGATTTGCATTGAGATTCTTGAGGTGTCACTGAGGAGATACACCCTGATCGATATGAATCAGCTCTATGTTGATCTCCACTATACTCCTTTCCCTATCATACTCTTTGCCTGGTTGTTGCGACACAATATAGTTGGTTAATTCGTTATGAGGACTGAACTAAGAAGACATGACGCCACACACAGATGGAATAGGGAACCACCCCTAACTTCTCCCTAGTACACACCGATTTTTTAGCTATAGGATCAGTGTTTCGATTGTCATCGAAACTATATCTCATCATGTTTCAGTATGTTTAATCATGTAAGGTATTTTTGACCCTTTATATTAGTAAAATGTATTTGTTGGCTAAAAAAACGTTATTTATTTCATTCAGACCTTCGAGGTCCAATTTTTCATGGGCTTTTTTCTATTGCGTGTGACTCATTAGGTTCACACGACGTTGGCATTCGTTCACAAGTTATGGATAAATCGTAGTAAAGTCCATACCCGCTCAAGTCATATGAAGGTTGACATTTATCTTGGAAGTATCTATTACCATAAGTATTCGGGTTAAATATTGAAACTTACTCTTAAGTATTGGTCAGGAACACTACACTACCTATGTTCGCAAAATCACATGTGCCATACATAAAGTATTGGTCACGCGATGCTGTTAGTGAAAATGGACGGAATATTCCATTCTGTTAGTCATGTGACAGTTAGTCAAGAGTAAACTGACGATTTTGACCTTACTCCTATCAACCTTATGACTTTAATAGGGGGAATTACCATTTTACCCTTATTTTATAATAACCTTATCTATTATAAAAATAAGGGTAAAATGGTAATTTCCCCTATTAAAGTCATAAGGTTGATATTAAGGTCAAAATCGTTATTTTACTCTCAACTAATTGTCACATGGCTAACAAAATGGAATATTCCGTCCATTTTCACTAACACAATCGCATGACCAATACTTTATGTATGACGTATGTGATTTTGCAAACATGGGTAATGTAGTGTTCGTGACCAATACTTAAGAGTAAGTTTCAATATTTAACCCTAAATAATCTTATCCTTTTGTCGTTTTGCGATATCATGGCAAAACACAAGGCATATAAGTATCAACCTTGCTTTTGTCGGGTCTTTCATTTCTTAATTACATATTTAGATTTTTAAGTGACATTGTGATGTTGACGCATATCTCTATATGCATGATCAGTGAAACATGATTCTCCAATCAACCATCATACTAAATCTAACTATCGGATTAGACTAGGGACATATAAATAACTCACTCTTTTATTCTTACGAATTCTACTATCGGGAAACGACGCCTTGATACCTTAGGAACAGTAGTGTATTCATATTGTTAACATTATATCGAATAATCCTAAAAGTTATTGGCATTTTATCAATCACAAATGACTATGTATTAAAGATTGTGTATTGTCCTAAGACCCAAAACCCAACAGACTCAAAGTATTAAGTTAGATGTAAAGCCCTAATTTTATTTATTATTAAATAGGGGTAAAATTGTAATTTCTTTCATAAAATTGATAAGGTTCAAATGAAGAAGATAAAATCGGAATTTCAGTCTCCATTGACCGATTCATGATGTTAAATGACTGACAAAAAGAATTATTCCGTATATTTTTACTAAGGTATGTAATTAAAAATTTGAACAACGCAATATACATTTTTAAACATTTGAAATCAGAAAAAAAAAGGGACTAAAACATAAAAATAAAAAAAAAGATACCATAACTCATTTCAAATTCTAAATTTAATTTATTCTCATGGTGGCAACCAAAATTTTTGCATACAAGCCTTCGTTGTGACTAGAGGTGGGCAGTATTCGGTCATAATTGAAATAATAACCGAATTCGAATCGAAAAAAAATGGTTCAATTATTTTCATTATTCGATTTACTTGATTAGGTTACTTTGACTAATTTTAAAAATTACGTTTCATTTCGTTTACTATAACTAGATAACCGAAATATCATTACGTTAGTTTGAAGTTATTTATACATATCATATATGTAATTATTAAAATATTCGTCAAAAAAATGTAATTATTAAAATAAAAATATTTTATCTCATCAACTTGGAATGGAGAATGGACTAATATTTGTTGAAACATCTTCAATATGTTATAAACTAGTTTATTAAGATCTCAGTTAAATTTATTTTTCATTTGTGAAGAACCAAGCTAACGTTTTATAAGATTTTTTTTTTTTTGAAATGGGTAACCGGAGAATAGTATTAATAACCAAAGGTAATCAAACAAGGAAGGGCGTAAATGCTCAGGGTTCCAGATATGTGTCCGGACCGGTCGTAGCAAGTCCAGCGCTCATGGACCCATAATAATAGCCTACTTGTAATCGTTGGCAAACACTCAAGACAACTCCTTACCATCGTCTCAAAATAGTGAGACATAAAATAAAGGTACCTAACAAAAGTAAACGATAAATTGTTCCAGAAATAAAGCAGATAAGCATAAAGAAAATAAAATAGATGAGTTGTTGGTGCCGGGCAGCGCCCAACACTTGTTGTCTCGGGTCTGTAGGTATAGTCCGACATCGGCTCCACCCACCCCTGCCGGGTCGAGTCAACCCTGCACTGGAGGCTGTCCTGCCTCCGCCTTCTTCTCTTGGTTCCCTACAGCGTTGACCGACTGGGTGAATTCTGGTGGAGGGTCCGGATGATCCAGCGATTTCTTTGGCACCGGATGGTCCTCCTGTTGCATATGATCGGGATGAATTACAACGGCTGCAGCATAAGGCCGGCACGGGGGCACCAGCGACTGAGGCTCATAGAGGACGATAGCCCCCTCCGCGTCTGAGCCCGACTTGTCCTTCAACGGCGAGGGCTCGCTGTCGGCACGTCCTCGGATCTCAGGCGAGGGCTGGTTGGATCTGACGGAAGGCGGCGACGAGAAGTTGATGTCGGGAAGGAAACCAGACGGGGGCGTTTGTGCAGGGCCAGTTCTGTTGGTCGGAGTCCATGCCCATGATGCAGCCGGAGCAATCGAGACGGGGGAGATGGCGAAAGGGAGAGCCACCAGCGTTGGCGGCGGTGCAGGGACGATTTGCTGCGAAAAGCAGATCCGGCGATGTAGGGACGGTTGAGCGAGACCGGGAGGAGAACGTGGGATGAGTTGGACGATCGAAGACAGCCATCGAATGGTGACCGGAGTTGGAGAAGAGTGAAGATGGAGGCTGAGTGGAAAAAAACCCTAGAAAGGGTGATGTGTACCTCGAGAGGTTTTCAGAGCGCTAAAAAATGTTTTTATATTTAGTATATGATATGTAACACATTAAATTTCAAGAAAAATTAATGTACCTAATATCTGTGTAAGATATTTTTGTATAAGAAATATAATATTAACTAAAGGGTTATTTACGATAAGGTACCCTAATGTTTCGTTCACGAACGATAAGGTACCCTAATGAATTTTTTGTCCGATAAGGTACCCTAATGATTCGTCCACGAACGATTTGGTTTAAAATTGGCATATTCCGTTAAAAACTAACGGAATATTCCTCTAAAATAGACATGTGCAGTTAAGTGGGGTGTGAAATGACAATTTTACCCTTTCTTATTTTAAGCTTATAAATTTGATAGACAAAATCACCATTATACCCTTAATTATATAATACAATAAAAATATAATAAATAAATAAATTTAAATTTTTAAAATTTTAAAAATTAATTTTTTTAAAATAATAATAAAAAATATTAAAATTTTAAATTTTTTTAAAATATTAAAAATATCAAAAAATACAAAATATTACAATATTAAATATTAAAAAAATTCAAAAAACATTTTTATTTTTTTAAAAATTCAATTTTATTTATAATAAAAAAAAGGGTAATGTTAACCCATCGTCCCCGACCCCCCTCCAGCGTCGTCTCCGGCCACCCTGTCCACCGCCGTCATCCCGAGCCACCCACCCCCTCTCACCGCCGCCTCCTCCTCCCTCTTCCACCTCTCCCCGTCCTCAAATCGCAGAGCTGAAGCTGTGCGATTCAGATCTGAACCAAATCGTAGATCTGAATCGCAGAGCTGAAGCTCTGCGATTCGAGGACGGGGAGATGTGGAAGAGGGAGGAGGAGGCGGCGGTGAGAAGGGGTGGGTGGCTGGGGACGACGACGGTGGACGAGGTGGCCAGAGACGACGACAGAGGAGGAGGAGGCGACGCGGGAGGGGGGTCGGGGACGATGGGTGAACAGTACCCTTTTTTTTAATATAAATAAAATTGATTTTTTTAAAAAATAAAAATGTTTTTTGATATATAAAAGTGTTTTTAATTTTTTTTAAAATCTGAAATTATATTTTTAATATAAATAATTTTTTTTAAACATAAAAATGATTTTTGAAAATAAAAAATGATTTAAAAAAAATAATAACTGATATTTAAATTTAAATTCAGTTTTTAAAAAATATAACTTTAAAAAAAATATATAATTTATTTATTTTATTTTGAAAATTAAAAATAATTAGAAAATATAAATTAAGGAAAAATAATAACTGAGGGTATAATGGTCATTTCACTCTTAAGTCAAAAGTCAACTAAAATGTTAAAGGGAAAAATAGTCATTCTACCTAATTCTGTTAGTTTTTTAACAGCATTAAACCAAATCGTTCGTGGACGAATCATTAGGGTACCTTATCGGACAAAAAATTCATTAGGGTACCTTATCGTTCGTGGACGAAACATTAGGGTACCTTATAGTAAATAACCCTTAACTAAAATAATGTAACGTAAATATCATATTTTTTTTTTTGAGAAGAACATGTACTATTATTACTGAAAAAGGAAATAGGGTGATGAGCACATAACTGTACTCATCGTACAAGATAGAATCCAACTAAAGAACATAAAGCAATAACAGAAATCTAAAAGTTGCTCGATGCATAGGGGCGGTTGAAGGGGAAATCTGCGGTAGCATCCAGGGAAGCCATGGATACCGATATAGCATACTCCTACCAAATGGCAGTGGGCGAGCAAGCCGAGTGAAAGGGAATTCTGATTGGACATAAATCGACTCTAAGGTTCGCTCCAATAGGATAATGAGTCCTTAGAGTGACGTCCCGGACAGTCCTGTAACCAGGAACTGAAATGGCTCAGATGGACTTTGCATTCTCCCGAGGAATCAGCAGACGTCGTCCCCCCTCGAATGATAATGAGGGTCTTTAAAAATGTATAATTGCTGGTTCCCGATCTGATTGCAGAATGCCGCGCCGGTATTTGGTGGAATCGATGCCACCCTACGTCCAGTGAGGCGGTATTATCGGCAAACCCCCCACTGGACCACGAAGGACTCATTGATCTAGGCGAAGGAGCATTCCGCCCCTCACCGTTTATGGTGTTCCTCCATTTCCTGGTCCCCGAATTCGCCCTAAAACCCGACCCGAGACCCTGCCCCTGGCCGATCCGCAACCCAGGTTGCCTGCGACTCGGGCCTGTCCAGACCCGACCCAACAGGGTCCTGGTCCACCCATCTCGGCCCAAGATAACTCTCTCGGAACCCTAGTCTCCTGTGCTTCCATTCCCGGTAGCGCCGCCTTCGTCTCCAACCGTCCTCCGGCCTCAGCAAGCGCAAACACCACCAACGGCGCCATCACCGGCGGTGGCCACGGTTCACGTGCCTCCTGCCGTGATCGCCGGCGTCAGCGCCACCCCCAGACTGTACCCACAATCAGCAATCCAGCCTACCACACCAATCCACCGATTGAACGTGGGGCCGCACAGATGTCCTCTGATCGCTTCTGGAGTACGAAACCATCTATCGATCGAGAAAAATCTGACCCTAAACAATCGAGAACCAAGAGAAAGTCTCCAACGACTTACCCTGACAGCGTCCCCGACTGCCTCACACCCACCCACGCCTGAAGTCGCCGTCATCTTCTCTGATGAGAACCGAAGACACCGCTGCTTGCAGACGCAGAAAAAACACTAGGGTTTAGGTCTCTGTGCAGAAAAAAGAGAGAATTATGCAACTATGTATTAGTTACAATAATAACGTACCAACGTAAATATCATATTTTGTGTTCAGTCATAGAACTAAAATCAATTATTTTGATTAATAACGAAATCAAATCGATTTTTTTATTAATTCGTTAGGTTAGTTAAATGAAAACTAATAATTAGGTTATGGGATACCCACCATTCTTTAGTTATAGCCACTCAAAACATACTCGTGTTGAGAAAATGGCAAAGTGTGTCGGGAATTTACGCATCTTTGGTGGCGAGTGATATGTGTCTTAATTGGGCCCTGCGTGGTCTGTTTCAATTTTGTGTTTTATGTAAGTGGGCTTTTTGTTTTAGGCCAAGCCCACGGCCTGCTACTATTTACTTGTCTTCCCTAATTTCGGCTACTTAAGCTGGAAGGGACAATGCATGATTCGTCACGCCGGAGAATCTGGCTGCGACTAACAACGAAGTAGCTCAAGTTCGAGCCACTATCACGGGTATGGACGCCAAGCTCACCGAACTCGCTGCTTTAGTCGGAGCTTTGGCTGATAAGCTCCCTGACCTGGCGTCGAGGCCATACACCACGATTCCCCTCTCGCCGTCTTAAGTGACTCATCAAGACCCATGGCCGAGCATCTTGGGCGCTCCACCTGACACTACACCAGACCCACCTCCGAGAAGAGACCATCGGTCGAGGAAGCCACCTTGTTTCGATGGTTCTGATTTCGTGGGTTGGGAACTGAAATTCGAGCAATATTGCCTTGCTGAAGAGATTCCGGAGGAGGATAAAGTCAGAGAAGCTATGTTGGGCTTTGAGGAGGCTGTGATACGCCATTATTTGCAATTCACTCAACAGCTCAAGAAACAGGGTGTTTCGGAGGTTCAGTGGCCGAAGTACCTCGAAGGCCTCCTTCGCCGCTTCACCGACGGCGAATACACAGACTATATGTCTGAGTTAGCTCACTTGAGGCAAGATGGTACAGTTGATGCTTATTTCCAAGCATTTCAGGGTATCGTGACCTAGCTCAGCTTGTCAGAAAAGGACTCGTTAGCGATGTTCTTGAGCAATCTTCAGCCCGAGATCGAAGACGCCGTTCGGATGCATTTTCCCAAAGACATCAATCAAGCCTTGCTCATGGCTAAGAGGGTCGAAAAGAAACCATCCACTGGTGTAAAAACCAAACCTTTTATGTCTCATCCCTCTTCCTTTACCCCATTTCCCAGATATACACCCCCAACAAAACCACCATTCTTACTACCACAACCTAAACCACCCTATTCCCAAACCAAACCAACCTTACCACAACAATATCGAGGCCCATCTCAAGCTCAACGTCAACTGTGTGATGACCGATTTAGGAAGGGCCTTTGTGTCTGGTGCGACGAGAAATACTCTCGTGACCATCGCTACACCAAATCTCAGTTGTTCCACCTCTTGGTTACTGATGATGTAGCTTCTCAGTCTGCAAGAGAGGAATTCGTCGACTCTTTGGCGACACTAGAACCGTTTGTTGAGGAGGACCAATTCGTTACTTCGGGCGACCCTGTGATATCACTCCATGCCTTGCTTGGCACGTCTGGATTTCAAACCATGAAGGTCCATGGCAAAGTTGGCTCCCACGAGGTCATCATACTCATTGACTTGGGGAGCACTCACAACTTCATCTACACAACATTGTCGAAGCATCTGAATCATAAACCCATGAGAACCTCGTGTATTAAAGTTTGTGTGGCTAATAGGGACAATCTTACCTCGGTCTCTAAGTTCACTGCTCTACCTTGGTCCGTCCATAATTATGATTTTGTTTCCAAATTCTTGGTCCTCCCAATTCATGGATGCGACATGGTTCTTGGTATTCAGTGGTTGTGCACCTTGGGTCCAGTATTATGGGATTTCAAAGCACTCACTATGGATTTTACCTTGTCTGCAACGCCAATTTCCTTGCGAGGCCTGGGAGCTGGCGATTTCTCTTGGGCATCAAAGAAGCAATGCCACAAGTTATCTGTGAATTCTTTCAACAACTCATCCTATGCAGCTTCTATCATGGTTATGGGCACTCCGAACTTATCTCACGAACCAGGTCAGAACAACTGTATTCCTACTGAGATTTCTGCATTATTGGAAGAATTTTGTTTTCTTTTTGAGGTCCATTGCAAGCTACCTCCTCCTAGATCGCAAGATCATACGATTACACTACTGCCTGATGCGAAACCTATGAAGGTGAGACCATACCGTTACCCTGCAATGCAGAAGTCGGAAATTGAGAAAATGGTTGAGGAGATGCTTCTGGCTAGAATTATTCGTGATAGTACAAGATCGTTCGCTTTTCCAGTCATCTTGGTTAGAAAGAAAGACAATTCTTGGAGATTATGTGTCGATTATCGTAAATTGAATGCAATGACAATTAGGGAAAAATTCTCAATTCCTCTTGGGGACGAATTGCTCGATGAGCTCCAAGGACAATCTTACTTCTCCAAGTTGGATCTGAGGTCAGGTTATTATCAAATTTGAATGCATGAGGATGACATCTCCAAAAATGCATTCTGTACGCACTCAGGGCATTACGAGTTCTTGGTAATGCCCTTTGATCTCACCAACGCACCCTCTACATTCCAATCTCTAATGAACACCATTTTCAAGCCATTTCTACGTGTGTTCATCCTGATCTTCTTTGATGATGTGTTGGTTTATTCCAGAACACTTGAGGATCACATTGCACACCTGAGATTGGTTTTTGAGATTATGGCCTCTGAGAAATTGTTTCTGAAGCGATCAAAATGCATCTTTGCTACGCACGCGAGAGGTTGAGTACTTAGGCCACATCATATCTTGCAATGTGGTGGCTATGGACGCTGGCAAGGTTGAGAGTGTGCTGCAATGACCACTTCCAACTACAATCAAGCAACTCATAGGGTATTTGGGTCTCACTGGGTACTACAAAAAATTCATAAAACATTATGGTATCATAGCGCGCCCTCTAACTGTTCTCCTCAAAAAGGACTCGTTTCTGTGGTCACCTTCTGCATCCACTGCCTTCAATTTGTCGAAAGAGGCTATCTCCACCGCCCCTGTTTGGCACTCCCAAATTTTGTGATTCCCTTTGTCGTCGAAACGGATGCCTCAAACGTTGGTGGGGGTGGTGTTCTGTCTCAAGAGGGACGTCCAGTGGCTTTCTTCAACAAAGCACTTGGACCTCGACACCAGACCCTCTCTGTATATGAAAAGGAGATGCTAGCAATCTTGTTGACAGTCAAGAAGTGGCATTCATATCTCTTGGTCCACCATTTTGTTATCAAAACCGACCACCAGAGTCTGAAATTCCTATTGGATCAACGTTCTACAGCCCCGACACAGATGAACTGGGTAATTAAAATGATGGGGTATGACTTCGAGGTCCAACATCGCAAGGGAAATACAAACATTATGGCTGATTCCCTCTCCAAACAATCCCAACATGTGCCTTCTCTTTCTGCTTTGTTTGTGCCTTCTTCTGACTTCGCTTCTCGCATTGCTTCTTCGTGGCTGAGTGATCCTAAACTCAATTACTTGATTGAGACCCTCAAAGCCCACCCAACACGCATGCAAGGCCACTATGTTTATGTTAACGATCAATTGTTGCGTAAAGGCAAACTGGTGGTGGGAAAAGAACCACAATTACAAGCTGATATTCTGGAATTCTTTCATGGGCTGCTACTGGGGGTCATTCAGGTGCACACAACACTTAAAAACGTATATCGACGCACCTATATTGGAAGAAGCTGAAGCAGGATGTCAAGACCTGGGTAGCTACTTGTAGCATTTGTCAGCGCAACAAACCCGATTTGAGTGCTTCTCCAGGCTTGATACAGCCACTTCCCATTCCTTCTAAAGCCTGGACCGACATCTCCATGGATTTCATTGATGGATTTCCTCGCTCCCATGGCTATGAAGTCATCTTCGTCGTAGTGGATCGATTGACAAAGTTAGCCCATTTCCTTCCTCTGAAGCATCCCTATACTGCGATCTCTGTGGCTCAGACATTCATGGACAACGTTTTCAAGCTGTATGGTATGCCTCAAACGATCGTCAGCGACCGAGACAAGGTGTTTGTGAGTACGTTTTGGAGGGAATTGTGTCGCTTGCAACATGTTAAACAGAACATGTCCTCTGCTAATCATCCTCAAACAGATGGGCAGACTGAGGTTGTTAACAGAGGCTTGGAAACGTACCTCCGATGTATGTGCGGAGAATCTCAGAGGGATTAGGTCAAGTGGCTTCCCTTGGCTGAGTGGTGGTACAACACCTCCTTCCACTCCTCGATTCAAACTTCCCCATATGAAGCTCTGTATGACCAATCTCCTCCAGCCATGGTTCCTTATGCTCTGGGTGCGTCACAAGTGGCCACTGTCGTTCGCAGTTTGGCTGCAAGAGAGGAGGCACTTAAACTCCTCCGATTCCATCTCTCTCGAGCTTAGGACAGATGCGCTCCCAAGAAAATCGTCACTGCTCTGACAGGTCCTTTGTTGTGGGTGATCTCGTCTATGTCAACCTTCATCCCTACAGACAATCGTCCCTGGCCAAGAGAGCAAACCAGAAACTCAGTCCAAAATTCTATGGTCCATTTGCAGTGCTCACCCGAATTGGTGTCGTGGCTTATCGTTTGGATCTACCACTGTCATAAAAAATCCACTCCACCTTCCATGTCTCATAGTTGAAGAAGCATATTGGGTCCCAGGTTCCCCAATCTACCTTTTCGGAGACATTGGTTGACGGGAGCTTTCTCAAGACCCCGATTGCGGTCCTGGACTGTCGTCTGGTCAGCAGAGGGAATAGAGTTGTGACCCAACTTCTCATCCAATGGAGTGACTCTTTTCCTGAAGATGCAACCTGGGAATTCAGATCTGAAGTGCAATCCAAGTTTCCCGAGTTCAATTTAGGTTCGTGAGGACACGTACCAGTTCGAAGGGAGGGGTAGTGATATGTGTCTTAATTGGGCCCTGTGTGGTCTGTTTCAATTTCGTGTTTTATTTAAGTGAGCTTTTTGTTTTAGGCCAAGCGACACAACATGTTACTATTTACTTGTCTTTTCCAATTTCGGCTATTTAAGCTGGAAGAGACAATGCGCGGAGCATGACTCTAGACCCGTCCAAATTAACACCTCTCCCTCATTTCTCTCTTCCCTACTCTCTCTTCTCTTCTTCTTCTACAGCCTTCTTCTTCATCTCTACACAATATCAAACCCTAAAACCAACGTCCCTAAACCGCCACTGTCAGCGAGCTATCATGAAATGTTGCGTGTGCTCGACCAAACTCGTCTGTTAACATTTCTCGTCCGGGGTGTTTTTTTTTCTAGGAATTTTGATTTGATTTGGTTTGGTTGTACACGTCAGCACAGATAAATTCTGTCGACATATATTAAAATGCCCTTTTGACTACGTGTAAGTTTGCACAACTGCGTCTTTCTGATCTCTCTGGACAGCCTAGTCCTTCTGTGGACTCTTTCAACCCCCCATCAGCTCATCCTTTTTGGTACGTCCAATTTCCTTCTCTAGGGTTTCTTACTTTTCTAGCTTCTGGGTCTATCTGCATCGCTCACTTCACTCATTCATCTCCACTATTGTTGCTCTAGGTTCTTTTTTCCCCTTTCAAATCAGTGCTTGCATCGAATTATTCTCCTAATCATATGATTTGATGTTCATTGTGCTTTTATATAATTTCATATACCCACTTTCTTTGTGGTTTCACTGTGAGCTTAAAATTGAAGCTCGAGTTGAAATTTAAATCAGTTCCTCTGTTGTTTGCTGCTCTGATTTCACAATCTGGTTCGTGCTGAAATGCTGAATTTTATCGTGTTTATTTAGGTTCCTTCTTCCTTTTGTTTAGTTTTTAGATTTACTTCTGTTGTTGATTCTTCTTTTGTTTCAATTTTAGGGCTGCAACTTACTGAAAAGTTTGTTTTCTAGTCATAAGTTATCTTGATTGCTTTTTTTATTCACAATAATGCTGATTTTTTTCTTCTCTGGTACAAATTCTTGTGTTCTTCAAATTTGGACCTCAAATTTATTGAGAAGTTGAATATCATCATGTGGGTGTTTGTAGATTGATAGGGAAAACAACAAACATCACAGATCGTTATTTTGGTCACTGTCAAGCTCCTAAATTTATCACTCACCCACCACAGTTTGATTTTCACTGCAATTTCAGTTTAACAATGGGTGATGGGGAGCTAGATTTTTCGAGCCATGAAGTATTAAATGGTTCAAACATGATTGGGATCCCGAGTTGCTCAATGGACAGTTTCTTTGATGACCTTCTCAAGGATAATGATGCATGCATGCACACCCACACTTGTAACCCTCCTGGAGCTGATTTACCACATACTCACACTTGCTTCCATGTGCATACCAAAGTTTTGTCTGGCCCATCTGATGACAAGGTTGGAAGTGATGATACTGCTGACTCTGGAGAAAAAAAGTCAAAGAAGGGTAATAAAGAAGCAACACGTAGGTACCGAGAGAGGAGAAAGGCTCAGACTGCCTTTTTGAGTAAGGAGGTTAAGAGATTGGAAGCAGTAAATCAGCAGTTGAGGAAGAGGTTGGAGGGGCAGGCTGTGTTGGAGGCTGAGAATGTAAGGCTCAAGTGCTTACTTGTGGACATAAGGGGGAGAATTGAGGGCGAGATTGGATCTTTTCCTTATCAGAAATCAGTTAATCCAAACACGGGCAACATGATTCTACCAGCTGCTTATGTGGTTAATCCATGTAATATGCAAGGTAATGATAAAATTTATTGTCTTCACCAAGGCGGGGAAGGAAGTGGAGGAGAAATGCCCTTGAATGGGCAACCTCTTGGTGGTTGTGAATTTGAGCGGATGCAGTGTTTGGCCAATCAATATTCTGGGTTTAAGGACCCTCCTACCTGTACAATCAAAATTTCTGGTGCCAGCACCGATCCCTCTGACCCTACTAATAGGAAAGGTAAAATCAAGAGTGAATCATGGTCTTCTTGTTTTATCATTATTCATTACTGGTTTATCCTTTTTTTTAAATAGCTGCTTAGATGACTATAAAGCGTATGTTTCGTATGTGTAGCATATGATTATGCATTTAAGCCTTATAATAGTATTCTGTCCTCTATTTAACGTGGAAATATGGGTATTTTGTCCTCTCTTTGTGTGTATTTTGAGCTTCTGATTTGTACGCCTGATTATGTTAGTAGTAAGTTGTTGCAACCTTGCTTGTTTTACAGTTCACATTAAAGCCTAGGCCTGTGCTGAAACCAGCAGTAAGAGTCGCCCTCTGATTAAAAGCATCAAGAGTTGCCCTGTTAACTTGTGAATTTTGGCTTTGCTATGATTGTGATTTTTAGGGACCTTCCTGTTGTTTATCCCGTATTGCATGTCATTTTGTCTTTAGAGTTCGTGTAAGTTTATTTCTTAGAAGGGTGTGATGAGAATTTCTAGACTGCAGGGATACCAAGAGTCATGACTATTAGCCCATGAATGTCTATTTGAGGCTGCATAAGTAGTTTTTCTAATGCATTCTGTCACTGTTCTTAGAATCAAATCGTCAAAACCCTCGTAGTTCTTATGAAATCATAATCTCTTGCAAAGAACTAGCCCATGCATATCTTGGATTGATGTGTCTATGACCATTCAATCTTCAATCGTGTCTTATTTATTCATTGGTTTTTATAGTTAATGATTTCTCTTATACCCATCAACTTGAACTCTGTTGTATTGATGTTACAGGACGCCGCCATGCAGCAACTTCACGTTGAAGAGATGTTACTGTAAGTAGTAGCTGTGTTGAGCAGCAGCATCAGGTCGCGCTGTTTTGATCTCTTGGTTATCTTTTGTTTTTTCCTTTTCAAGCCCTCTTAACAATTCCTAGCGCCGGTATGGTCATGAAGCTTGACTTTAGTTTGATTTGCTATTCTGGTTGGTGCTGGTGAATTCATGTCTAATATCTCGGAAACCAGTGTCTGGCTAGTAGCATTTTGGTTTTCTCATAAACTCAAGAGTTGTCTCTCCCATCAATAATCACATCAGGTTTGCATCTAAAGTTCCAAGCCATTGGATTAGTTGGGGGTCTGCACCTCCTGTATGTTAAAGTCCCACACTCACCTAAAAAGTTAATTTGTATCTTTTAGAGGATATTAACAGTGTGGGACTCGTACAGATGGGACTGTTGTCCCGTGAAGGTGCAGATCGAAGAATCAAAGCAGTGATATGATAACATCTTTTAGACGTTAGACTCTATCCTGGCTTCAGTTTTCGTTCTCTCGGCTCCCCTCTGCACTGTAACCTATTCGCAACCATTAGCACCTTGGCTTCTACAGTTCAAGGCGATCTAGTATCTATGTATTTGTTTCCTGTTTTGTGTTATATGGCTGATGAAGTTGCTGTTTTCAAAGCATGTTCTTGTTGTATGCAATTTATCTTTGTTATTCATATTTTCTCCCAAGTTTCATGAATTGCTATAAGAAAACAAAATTGAAAAGAAAAGATTTCTCGTGTTCTTGAGAAACAAATACAGGTCCAAACGCAGGTAGGTAGGGCAGCAAATTACCGGGGATTTGGATGGTGAATTGAATTAATCCAAGTGGTCGATAGATTTGGTCATCGTTCCATGATCAGGACTCGTCCAACAGATCATTCTTAGCGTGACATCTCATCTTCAACAAAATAGTCGTTGATAGAAACAAGTATTTGCTTCCAACGGCTCTATTTTTCCGATTTAAGTCACACGACCAAACCATTTTCACCCCTTCGATTCCACAATTCACATTCATATACCGAATGGATCCTGCTTCCACATCGGCGTATACAATCTTATGGTTTGATGAAGAAGAAGTTTGACTTGTTATTGCATGACTTTTTTTATTCCCTTGATAACGAGTAGTGGTTGATATCAATGGGAATACCTTCCACCATTTTACAAAAAACATCCGTGAAAGCTTGTGAAAGATGAACTAAAGTGACTATGATATGAATATAATCCCACTGTTTGGTCATGACTAGCTTCATGGACAAAATTATAAACACGACATGTTGAAAATAAACACACTAGTCATGATCTCAGAACAAGTGATAGTCTAGAGAGCAAAGCAAGAATTCTTTAACTCTCTCTTTACCTTTTTCCTCCCTCCTCTTTCTCTGAACACTAACCCTAATTTGGAGCTTCCATCGCCGCCGTCGGTGACAGGCTTCGGCCTCCTCTAGGCCAGGTCGTTACCGGTGGCAACATTCCTTCTTCACCCCTCCTTTCCGTCCGTTTGTTTGGCGCGTTTTGGGGGTCAGATCTGGAACCTCTGCTTTTCAGATATGTCATCTTTTCCTCATTGGAGCGATCCTCTTCACTGGTGAACGTTTTCCTCCTCCTACTCGACTCTCTCGGACTACATTCTCCTTGCTTTGGGTCTTTCTTCTTCGTTCCTTACTGGTGGAGGGTCGGAGAGGTAACTTTCAAACTCGTATTTAGGTTCGTTGTTGAGTGCTGGCTCCGGTGGGCTTCCTTTTGGGAAGCTGAGCAGTGCTTGGACAGGTTCTGTCCTTGGAGCGTGTGGATCTAGAGGTCGTCAGTTTCTTCCACTAGTCGTTCTATGGCTACGTGCTTGGATTATCTCTTCTCCTCGTCTTCGGTGACAAGTTGGAGGTCGTCCTGGTCCAATTCTTCATGCTGGTGTTGGCCACGGGTGCGCTGTCGGTGCAAAATCAAGAGCAGTGGCCCTGACCTACGATTTTGGTTGTGACCTCTTCCTCTCCTTGTTAGCCTTGTCTCCATCTACTCTCTAACTGGTTCTCTCCTCTCACCCCTGTGTGGTTGAGGATTCACGGTGAGCCAGTGGTGGCCACCGCGATGGTGTTTTGGTCGTGTGGACTTGGCCGGGTGTGGCAATGTTCTTGAGGAGTTACTGGTATGGGGTTTGGGTAAAAGAATTTCTGGGGGTCAGGTTGAGGAACGGGGAAGTGTGGTTGTTCTGGTATTCCTTGATGCTTCCTGATGGCTTAGGTTGTTCTGTTTTTTTTTTTATGTTCTTGGTTTTTTGGCCTTTGGTTGGTTTGTATTGCTTGATTTTGGTTTTAGACCCGCTATTGTTTTTTCCCCTTGTTGGACTATGGTGTACTTCAAGTTAGAAATTTGGTATTAGACCTTGGTTCAGTTTTAGATTCAGGCTGAGGTGTGTCTCAGACCTTGGTTTGGTTTGTTTGGTTTTTTGTGAGGCTTCGTTCCTCATGTTCTTATATTTTACTCAAATCCAAGAATCTATAATAAATTTCGCTGATAAAAAAGGGAGCAGAGCAACAACATCATCAGGATGAGCGGCTCAATGTTGAACTCGCACAACTTATCCACCGCTTACACAGTCCTCCTCCTCTTTGTTGTGCTTCTTCCACCGGTGACACCATGGCCGTCGGTTAAAGACGTCGTTGGTGGTGACAGATCCTTACCCTCTCCCTCTACTTTATCTTTTCCCTTTTCTTTGTCCCTCTATCCGCCTCCTTCTTCCTCTTCTGTTGCTTCGACTGGTGGTGGTGCTCGTGCGTGTTGCTGCAACAACTCCAGCCCCTCTCATTCATTTGCTTTGTTGGGGAGGCCTCCAGATTTGTCTTTTTTTGGTGGCGGGTGACCTCCAGAACCGATTTGGGATGGTGGCCCATGGTTGATACTCAGTAGGAGTTGCTTGCTGGAGTTCGTCGGATCTTGGGCTTGGTAGCCGCTGCTCTGGTTCGTCGGAGTTGGGGATCGTCTCCTCGAAACTTTCTCTGGTCTCTATTAGAAGCTCCGGTGAGCTCCACCCCCGCCGTCTGCTCAGACCCGCTCGAATTTCTTCACTTCAGAGACTTTCAGTTCATGGTTTCGTCTCAGTTCGTTAAGCCATGAAGGGTGAAGGAGTTCTCGGCCTCTCAGGTCATTGATGGGTGCAGATCTACTCTTCTTGCCCCTGTTGGTTGGTGTGTGAGCCCGTGGAGGTCGGTCCCTTTTCATCTGGATGCTCTGAACTCCGATCACTCCCGACATCTCCTATTTGTCCTTGTGGGACAAATTTCTTGGCTTATGTTGTAGATCGTGGGATTCAGATTGAGATGCGCCTTCCTTGGCTACTGTTGGTGTTGGTCGTAGTTCGGTGGTGAACGGTGTCGGTACGACATTGATCGGATCAATCAGGTGGTTACCGCTCCTCCTCGGTTCCGATAACGCTTCGTGCTCGACGGATCTGGACTGGAGAAGTCTCGACTTACTCTAGGTGGTAGATCTAATGGATCGAGCTCGTTTATGGTCCGGTCCTTTTGGTTATGGAGATTTCGGTTCGGAGGTTTCCTGTGGGTCTACTCATGGTTGATTCTCTTTGGTGAGTCGTGAGCTGGGTCTAGTCTTGGGAACTCTCTAGTTCGGTAATGCATTTTGGGTTTAGCTGATCAGTTGGTCCCCTATCGGAGGCGGCCCCACTTGGTAAGGTTCTCGATTCGTACTCGTTCTTCATTAGTCATTGTGATTGCACTGCTTTGTATCTTAGATTTGTTTCTTGTGTGTCTTCTCTGTTCCCAACATTTTGTTGTTGGGGGTTCATCGGTTAGGTGTTGGCCACCGACGAATGGTTATAGGTTGTTGTGCCTTTGTTTGAAGATTTACATATTCGGTTTCTATGGTATATAAAGTGTTGGTGGGTCTTTGGTCTCGACCTATCTTTGTCACTTTTCGGTGTTGATCGTCAAATTGTCAGTCGCCTTCTCTTTGAGGTAGTGCTCCCGATGAGATAGGGTTCTTTTTAATAACTCTGATTAGGACTTGTGTCGCTTCGATTTTGAGCTTCTCGTTAGTTTATCTAGGTTTTCAGACCCGTGTTTTGTATTTTAATTACCCCTTGTTGGGTGCCTTGGCTGTTATTTTGATGTTACCTGTGAGCTTCATGGTTGGAAAATCAGGTACATTTAGATCTTTATCAGGTAACTTTGTTTTCACCCTTTGTCGGGTTTGTTTTACCTGTTGTGCTTCTTGCTTGTAATACATAGGTGATAGACATATTTCGGTCTTATGTTTGGATCTAGCTTCGTGGTTTGAGGTGCCTCGTTGGCATGCTTCGGGTTGTAAATTTGTTTCGATTTGCTTCATGGTTGAAACATCTGAGTATTAGATTTTTAGACCCATCTTTGATTCGGTTTATGTTACCGATTTTATAAATCTATTTGTGTTAAACACTTTATTTGAGGTTGCCCTTTATTTATAAGTTTTTTTGTTGAGTATTTTTCTTTTGCCTTATCCTATATCCCTAAAGGCCGAGTATATAAAACAAAATTTACGGATAACAAAATGTTGAAGCCGCAGCCGACATAGTGCAATCGGTGCCGGTACCTGCTGCCTGGACCGGCAACGAAATTCGATGCATCGTAATCTTCAGTGCCAACTTTTAAGTTGGCGTATTCCAATAGAATGGATCGACATCGCATGATTACACTGCTCCTCAAAAGGCTTCCTTGTGTCGTAGATGCCCGATACTACTGAAATCAATGGTATATATAATTTAAAAATACATATACAACTACAATTTACAAAGTGTATTCACACATTTCACAATATATGCCAATGAGATAGAGATTGACGCCTACAGTGTTAACACAATCCATCAAATCTTAATTTGACTGTGCATTCCCATGCTGGATGTAGCTAGTGGTCAGCTGGGCCTAGGTACGATTTGGATGACACTGGAATAGTATATCATAGGTCCCATTTCTCATAAAGAAGCTTCTTCCACATTGCAATGCTTTCTCGCCCAACGGACACTCACCTAAATGCTTGGTTCACATGTTGTCATTCATGAAAGACCTTAAAAAAAAAAATTAGTCCCCTATATATTTAATGTTTTCTTATCAGTTATGCTTAAACCCCCTTTTTTTTTTGTAGAAACCCTAAAATCTTCTTTTTCAACTTTTTCTAGCCATCGTCGATCATATTTGGATCATTCGCCGACGATTCTCTAGGTCTACACAATCGCAGAGGTTTTTGGCGGTGGCCTCCCTTCCATCTTCTTCCTTTCCTCTTTTCACCCTTCATCCTTCCTCCGTGCTCCTTTCTTTATTTGCTTTGGTCGTCTGAAGGAGTTACCACTAAATCCTCTTTCCTCGTTCAGATATGGTATTTCGGTGACTGTCTCCCCCATTTGTGGAGGTGTTGGGGTGGGATAGATCTAGTCGTGGGATGACTTTCCTCCTTCCGGTGAGGATTGTCGTAGATCTAAAATGCCCTCGCTGTTTTGGTGGCTCTGACTCTTCTACTCTGTCAGCTCACTTCTCAGATCACGACGTCTTGAACCAGAACCAGTCGTGGTACACACTTCTTCGTCTTCTTTGGTGAGGATCGTCGTGGTTCGGGTCTATATTCGCCTTTCCCGATCGACGCCCTCAAGAGGTTCTGGTTTGTGTACTGATCTCCCACGGGTATGGCCACTTTCTCGTGCTCTCCCTCTCTATGATCTTCGATCTGGACGATCTTCTTCCTCCGGCCACGGTTGTGGCGGAGGCTCGACGGTTTCGATGTTGAAAAAGAACGAGACGGCGCAGTAGCTTGTCTACTCCTAAAACTTCAAGTTGTTGCGCCGGGGTCGAACAACGTGCACTCGGGCCACGACTACCTCGTTACAACTAGTGCGTTGCTTCCACGTTGTTTCAACAGCAAGTCAGTGCACTGCTATCACGTGGCCCCAACGGATACCTCTTCCTCAACCCTCAAAATTCAAAATTTTCACCCATATAAATACAACCCCTCTCCAAATATTTTTTCACACCTCCTCTTTCACATTTATCTCTTCTACTCCCATATTTGTTTTAACTCATCCTTGCATTCCATGGATTCACCAGTCGATTCGGAACGAATGAATGAGCTAATAACATAACAGACTAAAAGGTGATTAAGCAATAGATAGAAATCGCTATTGATGAAAGGATGACTACGCTTCAACCAAAACCATGGATTTTTAGAAATAGAGGGCGGGGTGAAGGGCATGAATGTTTGATGGCCAACTACTGCGTTTAGAACCCATGTACAACGAAAAAAATTCAGTGTCGATTCCGAATGGAAAATGATCTTTTCCTTCGCCGTATGAATGGACTAAGTGAAAGGGACTTGTACTTCCATCAATGATCTGATGCATTAGGGAAGGTCGGTTTTTCTCCTCATATAAAATGCACTAAAACTCTTCGCCAGTTGTGTTACGGGACTCCAACTGACTCCATTGACGAGTTCGTGCGTATGGGTGTCACCAAGACTTTGGAGTGCATGTAGAAGTTTTGCATGGGCATCATCAATGGCTTAAGAACGGAATATTTACATCGCCTGACAGAAAAAAACACATAGGGCGTTTATTGGAAGTCGATAAAGTACGAGTCTTCCCCAAAAATGTTGGGTAGCCTCGACTAAATGCATTGGTAACGGAAGAACTTAAGTAGCATGGGTTGAACAATTATCACAGAAAGACCATGGAAACGTCCCAATAATCTTGTTGGAAGTCATTGCAAGTCTAGACCTGTGGATATGACATGCGTTTTTCAGTGTCGCAGGAATGAACAACGACATCAATGTGCTCAATCAGTCAACATTGTTCATCGAATCCATGAAATGCATTCCCCCACTGGTAAAGTACATCATCAACGGTAATGAGTACTCAACTCCTCATTATTTAACGGGTGGTATAAACTTGTTGTATGCTGCATTTGTGTAAACAATAGTGAGTCCACAACTTTCGAAACATAAGTTGTTTTTCAAACACCAAGAGTCGGCTCAGAATGATATAAAATGAGAATTCGAGGTTTTACAAGATCATTTTCACATTATCACTATCCCAAGACGAATGTGAGATATAGAGTATCTCGTTGTGATCGTGAATACTTGTATTATCCTGTCACGCCCCAATTTCAGCGAACCGAACTCGGGACGCGAACATTTAAAACATGAAACACTTAAAACCTGTTTTGAATAAAACTCTGATATTTCTAATTAGTTACCAAAAATAATAATAATATTTACAATACAAAAACGTCCCAACAAGTGGACTAGGTACATTATCCGTCACTAGACTCAACAAAATAAAGACCAGACTCCGCTCCAAGCTCCATGAACTTCAAGAGCTAACCTAGTCCGTCCGGTGATCAGTACCTGTAGGAAAAGCAGCTAGGGGTGAGCGTTCGCTCACCTCCACGGATAACAGACTGACTATGGCATAATTAGTAGATAAAGCCAATAATACTAAAACCAAACCAAACACCGGGACTACAGTCCCCAACTCAAGTACTGTCACGCCCCAAATCCGGTTTTGACCGGACTCGAGACGTGACCTGAGTTGAAATACTTAAGAAATGTGAACGATAGATAAAGGTTCCAAAGTCTCATACCAACTTCGTCAAAAACGACATATCAGTAAATAGTTTAAAATAGCGTAAGTCACAGCTCAACATAAATAGTTAAATAAGGTACACCCAACACAAAAGACCAACATAACTCTAGTGCGAACCCGAAGAGTCCCAAAGCTCCCTAGCCTCGGCCTCTCTAGACATCTGGTACTCCTGTAAAACAGTTAGAAACCAAAGGGGGTGAGCTGACGCTCAGTAGGAAAAACCTTAATGATTCAACCCTTAAGTTAAAGATGAACTGTCTACAAATGTAACCCGAACGACAGGACGATATAATAAATAAAGAAGTGATAAGAATAAGAAATAATTGCAACAACGTAATAGTATCCAATTAACAGTGACATAAATAAATTCATAATAAATAATTTAAAGGACGAATAATAATAAACTGGGAAATATTAGTATCTTGCCAACCACTTGCTTTCTCAAGCCTCCGATCCGTGAATAGATTCTGGGATCACCTCGGTTCCCATAACCCGATCCACCAGAGTATCCACATCACATCAGATTTTCCCTCGGTCCATAGGAGGTACATGCACCGGGGCACCGAAACTAGTTCGGAAATGCCACCTAAAGACTATATGTCATAGGGGACCAAGTAGTGCACCCACTGGGATGCAGTTCCTCGGAGTGAAACTATAAGTAATCCTTTCCCCGCAGGGTAAAAATGTCCAGTTGCCCGCAGGCCCAATGATCCATGCCCCGCAGGGTCCCATAACCAATTGCCCGCAGGCCCAATAATCAACGCCCCGTAGGGTCCCATAGTCAATTTCCCGTAGGCCCGATAATCAATGCCCCGCAGGGTCCCATAACCCATTAACATCCCGCAGGATTTGCCAACACTCAACTCTCATAATATCCAGTAACCAATACTCTCACACTCTAAAACGCGGTCAATAACTCACTGTAACTGTCCAACTCCGACCACCTCATCGGCACCGGATTACCCCCCCCCCCCCCCCCCGGTGTAGTACCAGACCAAACAAACAAATAGCTAAACCAATAAATGAGCATACAATCAAGAATAAGAAAAAGGGAAAAAGTACTTCGTTCACCCGTCAAGCATCACACTTCGGAACACACTTTCATCATAACCAAGGCAACAACACCATTTCATACTTACCGTGTACTTACCTGTCTCCAACCATCGGTACATCGATCACCTGATTGTACCCCTTTGGCACAATCAGTCATACTCGATCATCCGTTCAACCAACAATTATATCAGCAATATACTAGATCAACCAAGTATACATACCATCAATCAATCATCATGTGAATACACCAAATAACATTCAATCATACGAGCTAATCTAGTCTCATTAGACTCTTACTTTAACCGAGCAATCAACAACCAAGCATGTGAACCTAGCACACAACTAATCCGAGAGCTCTTCACAGCCTCTCTACCAGTAATTCAATTTCCCGAGAATTGAAAGCACACTTCACTAATTGTCATCGTCCTAACATGCATACTAGACTCATCCGTTTATTAATAATTGAAATACGATTTTTCTAGTTATTCACATCCTATATGCAATTCTAGGACCTTTCCGATTTTATTATCTTAATCATGCATTCTAAGCGGTAATTAAATAATTATGGCTTTCCCTACCTTGCGGTCTTCCTACGAACAAATACTCCTATCAACAGCTGTCCGGCTCGCCTTGTCACCTCGGCGAAGTCCCAGCTACGAATCTGGGTTTACACACAAACGATCCAAAATCAGACCGGGTCCTGACTACCCAGTTCTTTAAATTAACAAGTTTTCATTTCCGTTGATTAAACCGTTTAAACCGATAAAGTCCGACTTAGTCTCAGGTGTCGTTTAAATCAGTTTTAAATTTAATTAAACAAAACAGTCCCAAACGGTCCGTGTCCGATCCAGTCCCGGAGTCAGGCCCGAGTCCGGACCCGAAGATCAGAATCAGTTCGGGCCATGGCCCAGACCAGATTCGAGCCCAAGGCCCAAATCCTGTCCAGGCCGAGGCCCAGCTGAGTTCCGAGCCCAAGCCCAAGGACTCTACCTCGTCCGATCTGAGCTGGGAATGGCGATGGCTAGGGCTAGGGTTCCGGCGACTCCGGCGGCGGCGGCGACAGGTAAGCACAGGGGTTTCTGACGGTGGTGACGGCTCGAGAACTCGAAGGGACGGGTGCAGGGGCTAGATCCGAGCTCTTCCGGCCAGTTCTGATGGCCAAAGGGCTCGCCGGCGCGCGAGTTCCAGATTTGGAACTCGAGCGTTCCGGCGACGCTCTCAGGTTCCGTCCGACACCGGAGTGAGCTTGGATCTCGAGGTTCCAAGCGAAGAAGAAGGTGGGGAGGGTGATTCTGGTGAGGGTTTAACTCACCGTCGATGAATCCCCACGGATCTGGTACAGTGGTGCTCGGAATCGGCGGTGGCGGTCGGGAATCGAAGAGGGAGAGGACGGGTGGAGCTCTCTTCTGGGTTTTTGGTACGACGGGTAGAAGAAGACGGCGAAGAAGAAGGGGACGGCAGGTGCGAGGTCGGAGAAGAAGAAAGGACGGTGGCCGGGGAAGGAGAGTGGGAACGGCGGCGGCGGGTTTCTGGGTCGTCGGGAGAGGGAGCCGAGGTCTCGCCTCGGGAGTGGTGCGCGGAAATGAGGCTGAAGTGGCGAGGGAGGGGTTTTAAGGGTAGGGTTTGGGGTAGACGGGCCTTGGGCCGATCCTGGTGCGCGTGAGTAACGGGCCTGGTCTGGCTCGGCCCAAAACCGAGTCCGATCAGGCCCAAGCCTGAAACCTTTTTATTTTTTTAAACAACAAACTTGATGCAAAAACAACCCCTTTAGTAATAGTTCGCACTTTAAAACCCTTTTAAACCAAACCGGGTTTTACAATCTACCCCCCTTTAATAAATTTCGTCCTCGAAATTTAAAGTAGACGTACCTCAAGCGTCAAACAGGTGGGGATACTTCTCCCGGATCTCGTCCTCACGCTCCCAGGTCGACTCAGCCCCTTGGTGCCCCCACTGTACTCGAACCAGTGGAATAGTCGTCTTCCGCAAGACCTTCTCTCCTGTATCCACAATCCTGATAGGTTGCTCCTCATAAGAGACATCATCGGCCACCTCTATATCAGCCCATTCGATAACATGAGAGGGATCTGCCGTGTATTTCCGCAATTGGGATACATGGAAAACGTTATGCACGTTCCCAAGCTGCGGTGGCAAGGCTAATCGATAAGCTACAGCTCCAATCCTCTCTGAGACCTCAAACGGTCCAATGAAGCGCGGGGATAACTTTCCTCCTCCGCGGTTGAATCGCAGTAGGCCCTTCTTCGGGCTCACTCTCAGAAACAAGTGGTCTCCGACCAGAAACTCAAGTGGTCTACGCCGTCGGTCTGCATAGCTCTTCTGACGACTCTGTGCGGTCTTCAACCACTCCCTGATCACTGTGACCTTCTCTGTCGTCTCTCTGACCATATCGGGACCAAGTATGCTCCCTTCCCCTACTTCTACCCAACATACTGGCGATCTACACGGTCTGCCGTATAGGGCCTCGAATGGTACCATCCCAATGCTGGACTGATAACTGTTGTTGTAAGCGAACTCTGCCAATGGTAGATGATCCTCCCATGATCCCTGAAAGTCAAGCACACAAGCTCGAAGCATGTCCTCCAAAATCTGAATGGTGCGCTCTGACTGTCCATCCGTCTCAGGATGGTAAGCCGTACTCAACAGTACTTCAGTCCCCAAAGCCTTCTGTAGGCTCTTCCAAAATCTGGATGTGAAACGGGGGTCTCTATCAGATACCACTGACACTGGTACCCCATGTAGACGAATAATCTCCCTGACGTACAAACGTCCCAACATGTCCACAGTGTCCGTCATCCTCATAACTAGAAAATGTGCCGACTTGGTCAGTCGATCAACCACAACCCAAACGGCATCATGTCCCTTGGACGACCTCGGTAGCCCACTCACAAAATCCATAGTCACATGTTCCTATTTCCACTCGGAAATCGGCAAAGGCTGTAGCAAACCAGCGGGACGCTGATGCTCCGCCTTCACCTGCTAACAGGTAAGACATCTCGAAACGAAGAGTGCAACTGCCTTGCGCATCCCCCTCCACCAGAACTGCCGTCGGATGTCTCTATACATCTTGGTGCCACCGGGATGCACTGCAAGTCGTGAGTGGTGACACTCTCTCAACACTGTGTCCCTACAATCTCGGGGTACAAACAACCGTCCCCTAAACCGAAGTCCCTGATCTGCACTCAACTCCCAGTCATCGATCTGCTCTCTAGCTACCAGTCTCCCACGGATCCCCATCGCCTCAGCATCCTCGGTCTGTGCCTCTAGCACCCGAGTAACCAAAGTGGGTTGAGCCACCAATGAACATAAGGCCATACCATCTGTGATCTCCTCAAGGTCAAGTCGGAATGAGCTCAGCTCCTCCAGCATGTTCCACTCTCGGACTGCCATGCTGGCCACACAATGAGATGACTTCCTGCTCAGGGCATCCCAATAATCTTTTTGGAAGTCATTGCAAGTCTAGACCTGTGGATATGACATGCGTTTTTCAGTGTCACAGGAATGAACAACGACATCAATGTGCTCAATCAGTCAACATTGTTCATCGAATCTATGAAATGCATTCCCCCACTGGTAAAGTACATCATCAACGGTAATGAGTACTCAACTCCTCATTATTTAACGGGTGGTATAAACTTGTTGTATGCTGCATTTGTGTAAACAATAGTGAGTCCACAACTTTCGAAACATAAGTTGTTTTTCAAACACCAAGAGTCGGCTCAGAATGATATAAAACGAGAATTCGAGGTTTTACAAGCTCATTTTCACATTATCACTATCCCAAGACGAATGTGAGATATAGAGTATCTCGTTGTGATCGTGAATACTTGTATTATCCTGTCACGCCCCAATTTCAGCGAACCGAACTCGGGACGCGAACATTTAAAACATGAAACACTTAAAACCTGTTTTGAATAAAACTCTGATATTTCTAATTAGTTACCAAAAATAATAATAATATTTACAATACAAAAACGTCCCAACAAGTGGACTAGGTACATTATCCGTCACTAGACTCAACAAAATAAAGACCAGACTCCGCTCCAAGCTCCATGAACTTCAAGAGCTAACCTAGTCCGTCCGGTGATCAGTACGTGTAGGAAAAGCAGCTAGGGGTGAGCGTTCGCTCACCTCCACGGATAACAGACTGACTATGGCATAATTAGTAGATAAAGCCAGTAATACTAAAACCAAACCAAACACCGGGACTACAGTCCCCAACTCAAGTACCCAACTGACCCACAACCCATTACTTTCCTCAACAGACTCAACACTCGATAAAGTAATGTAGATCCGACGCAACAATCGACGACCTCCTCCAAGGACACGACAGAAAGACTACACAACGCCAAACAAGATCACAAAGGATCGCACACCAGCTGCTCAGTAACCAATCTCAATCAGGTCCAGGATCGACCTATCGCAATTCCTCGACACGAAGTCGGATCAGGCTGTCGACCTATCGCAATTCATCGACACTAAGTCGGATCAGGCTGTCGACCTTTGCAGTTCATCGACACTAAGTCGGATCAGGCTGTCGACCTATCGCAGTTCATCGACACTAAGTCGGATCAGGCTGTCGACCTTTCGAACTCACAACTTCAGGTAACCACAATCACAATCACAGGCAAGTTCAAGCACACAGGCACTCAAGGCCACTCAGGACACCTCAACAGTCAGGACTCGGGTTCAACAACCTCACGGGCACTCACTGCCACTCAAGACGCACCAACGGTCAAGACTCGGGTTCAACAACCCCACGGGCACTCGCGGCCACTCAAGACACACCAACGATCAAACTCGGGTTCAACGACCCCACGACACTCACGGCCACCCCAAAACACCAACAGTAAAACACAGGCACTCATGGCCACCCAAGACACCAATTTAAATACACGGGCTCTCATGGCCACCCAAGACACCAATCTAAATACACGGGCTCTCATGGCCACCCAAGACATCAACAATCAATTACGGGCTCTCATGGCCACCCAAGACATAAATTAAACAGTTAACCTCCGGGCATGGTCATATGCCTCCAGTAATTCTAATATCGCTAAGTTCTCTGTTCCTACGACACTACTAAGTGTCACATGCCTTTCTCTTAAACGTTACAATCCCGTATCATGCTTTTCTAATATTTAAATAAATCTACTCAACCCACGACACCCCAGTGTCACATGCAATTCTACTATTAACTTTCCCTAATCAGGGCCGAGATCCGGCTACTTTTCCCTACCTCGTAAATAACTCTAAAAGCGCTCCAATAACACTCGATGTAAACCTAGTCACTCGCCGAGCTTCCCTTTGCCTCGGTCCGCAGCACGATCTAAAAGAGCACAATTTTAAAGCACTTTTAAACTAGTACGAATAAACCGAAACTCAAAGAACTTAACGCCCAAACGTAACCCTGACTATGTCGATCACTCCCAAACTTCCCAATTACTCGACATTGTTGATAAAGGACCCGTAAAGGCCAGATTCGCCCGACATGGCGAATCTGCCCGGGTTTTGTAAATTGCCTTCCGGGGCTCCAAAAGCCCCCGTTTTCGTTTCTACGGTCTTAGAATAATTCAAGGAACCCAACGCACTTGACGGAATTGAATTCCGACTTCTAAGTTAATTAATTAAAGTTTCAAGTTTCTAAAACCCGTTAATTACAACTTTTCCAATTTAATTCCAAATTTCGATTCGATTAAGGATAAATGGTCCGGGGAACGTTTTAAACTACCCGAACACTAAAACCCGAGCAACCGAGCACGTGGGCCCCATCCCACCTACTTGGCCGAGCCCTAGGGTTCAAGGGGGGGGGGGGCTCGGCCACCATGTGGTGGCTGGTACCAACTCCGGCCAGCCACCCCATGGCCGGCCGGCCACCATCCACGGTGGTCGGAGCTCCTCCCGAGTCTCCGGTCACCGGAAAACGTCCAATAACACCTCCAACCACCTCTAAAACGTCTCCAACAAACCCCAAAACTCACTACAACCCTAACCCATAGTTTTATACAAAACCCTAACTTTCCAAAATTAACAAAACGAAGATCGGGTTAAGTCTTACCAAAGAGGAAGACGAGGGGAAGACGATTTCTCTTTGTCTTGAGACGATCCAAAGGCTTGAACTCTCCCAAACCCTAGCTTTCCCTCTCTTCTCTCTTCTTCTTCTTCTCCTTCTCTCTCTAAACACTCTCTTCCTTTCTAATTAAATCAACTAACAACAATTTCTATTTTTTTTTTCTCTTTTAACCCCACATGGCCGGCCACCCTATAGTCCCATCTAGTTTCCCCCCCAAAACTAACACCACCACAATTAGGACAAGTGTCAAGGTGGGTACCACACCTTTTGGAAAATATCTACTTGATATTTTCCAATCAGATTCGCGAAAAACAGACGTTTCGGGCCCCGAACGGGCACTTTTCTCCAGAAATTACGAAACTTGACGAGCTACAAGGAAACGGCTCAACTAAGACCGCTGCGATGACGGCTAAGCTTTTTGGATCCAAAACGGTCCTCGAATGGACCAAAACGTCGCTCGGTTGACTTTTCCAGCGAAAAGTCAACATTTCCCAAATTGATCAGAAAGTTGCCCTGAGTCCCCCGGAACTCATTTTGGTTGATAACGGGGTCAACTTAAGTCCGGTATGACCCTCGGGGTCAAATTAGGTTAAATTAAGTGTTTGTCTCAAATTTTTTAAATTTTCCTGTTTTTCGTAGGTTTGACTGTCGTTGACCAGAAGTGGTTATGACATATCCTCCATAACATGACAGTGGAGAATGAACGATTTACATGAAAAATAGCTATTGACCAGTTGGACATTAACTAGTCGCCCCCAACCGTGACACAATGAGCCTCACACCCCAACGTCATCACACACAATGAAGAAAGACTCGCGTATTGAGACACTCATTACAGGCTCAAAGAAGACCTTATTGAGCACATTTGGAACAAATTTTCATGAGTAGTGTTTTAATATCATTGTGTACTTTCCATTTCGAATAAATAAATATTTTTTTATTAATATTATAAATGCTACTTGAGCCAAGTAGATTTGGGAACACTATAACAGTTTGGTGGAGCTGCTGAATCAAACTATAAGTCAAGCATTTGAGTTATGCACGATTAATGCTTTAAATATTACGTCGTTGTAAAGATAAAAAAGTCGAAAAAGAAAGAATAGGGTGACCCTAAATAAACTTTTGAACCACATGAATCCTAGTGATTTTGAACTATTACTTATTTTTCTCATCCAATTCATTTTTTGAGAAAAGGATATGCTTTCATTTAGTCACTTAGAACGAAAGGCATACAACAATAAAACTATAGTACGGGGATAAACCCGATACAATTTAAGATAAAGGACGATATCTCCCTTTTGAAAACAAAGAAGGTGATCCAACACACTTGGATGAAAATAAAAATAAATTCTTCAAACAGTCGTAGAACAGTGGTGGCAACTGGAGATACGCTCAGTAACGTGAAGTCAAGAAGCTAAAATATCGCGTAAGGTGGTTGTCTTCACTTGAGAGGTGACGACTAGAGTCCTCCTAGAGAACTCGACCCCACGATAAAGAGTTGCACACAAAAAGGGAAGCCGGGAAGACTCGTTCTATTCTGGACCCAATGGGTTTCCTTCCCGCATTGGACCCCCGCCTCCGAGGGTCAGGATCCTCGTCGATAGAGAAAGGAGTCGGGAGCCTCTACACCTGACTATTCAGATAGTTACCAATGGGCACAACTGAATTTCGAGACACCGTTGCGAGAGCAGAACGGCAGTCCGAGAGCACTTCAAAAATAGTCCGGGCATGAGGCACAAGAATGTTCGAGATTGAGAAGTCTAACTGTACATGGCGGGAGCCAGGGTATTTGCAAAAACGAACATGCTCAGAAGATCTTAGATCAGTAATGGAGGTATCCCGATCCACATAAAGGCGACTAAGGTTTCGACCCACGAGGAGGCGGCCATAGACAACAAAAGAGAGATGCATCCGAGCCTCAGGCGGAGGAGACACAATATCGGTCGACCTCAGAATGAGAAAAGGAGAAGAACCACATACCCGCCCATCCCCCACAGGCAAGGTCAAGTCCGGTGAAGGCTACACCAGCCATAACCTGACCAAATTCGGTGCTTCTCGAAGCGAGGAGTCTTCGAAAATACCAACTAGACCAGATCTGGTCATAGAAGATGTCAGGGACCGAGCTCTGGTGGGGGGTCGGGTTTGAAGCATGTTGTACCGGGCAGGAACTCGTCATGGTACGGCGAAGCCCGACATGAGGAGGCCTCTGTAGGTCCATCCGGAGCAAAAAAAAAACCCAACGAGCTGTGCGACCGGAGCGCTTCCCAATCTGGCGAAGTCCATCCAACGGAAGCCAAGGTAAGGCCAATCGAAGCAAATCTGGTTTTCTCGGATAAAGGCGAGCCTACTCCGGGGAGGGGAAACTAGCATGATGATGGACGGAGGTTTAAGGAGAGAGGATGGTTGGCGGCTGGCGAGGAGAACCGGTGGTTGAGTGGTGGCGAGACAGGCGACGGGGCTCGGGAGACCTCTCAACCGACCCAGACGGTGATGAGGGGAGATGATACTCCAGATGACAAGAAAAACAAGCCCCCATCGGCATCCCTTAAGATCGAATCATGAGCAACCACCGATAATGACAACAATTGCAAGAGGAGGAAAGCTCCGTTATGGTTTTCAGAGAGCTTTACTTTTTCAGTCCAATAGTTTTCCTAGTACATCACTACTTCTCTCAACTATTTCTCTGTTTACTTTTTTGCTTCACATTGATATACTCCTAATATAAACCTCTCCTCTGATTTTCTTGGTGCAATGATTGTATGTGTGTTGAAAAGGGAAAGGTGGGGGTGGAAAGAAAGATGAAAAAGCAAAGGTGAGAAGTGAGGACGAAGACAATAGAAGGGAGGGGTTAAAACGAAATGTCGGAGAGGAGGAACATTATATGAGTATGTGATGGGTTCAAGGAAATGAGGTCCCATTCCCGTCCACACTCATTCATAACTAGGTCTAGGTCAACAAGTCGTGTGGAGAAAACATATCGGCCATAATAACACCCTTTAACTTTTACCACTCTTTTGGCCCACACTCATGTTTCAGGTGCCACAAAGTCAAACATGAACATACTCGTATGTTTCATTTGGGTGGTTCTTAGTTGATGTGATTAGGACATGATCATTAGATCAACGGTCGGAGTAGTTGATACATGTATGATTCAGAGATTGGATTTTAGATGGATTGGTGTGGAATATGCGAATATGGGAAACCATTCCCAATGATACGTGAATATGTTTTGTTGGGTGTTTGGTGTGGCCATCAATTTTGGTGGTTCACCACACAGTTTCACCATTTTGGGCTGCAGACACCAATTACAAGGCTTCCATGCCACTCCCCATCACCCAACATCATCCTATACGTCGGAAGCATTTCTGTCCAAGTTTCGTTTACAATGGGTTTTATGTATGTTGTTAGGCTTTATAATCAAAATATTAATCTTGTGATCGTGGGTGACCTTAATCTTTATTTTCATGTTTTTCCCATATGAATTAATTCATTTTTTCTGTATGTGGATATGTTCCGACACTTTCCTCATGTGTTCTTACACGTGGTTTATAACAAAATTAAATTATTGTATGCATTGAAGATTATTTCGACCATGGTTTTTAAGGTTTCGCTCCAGCTTAGGGCTCCTTCGGGTTGTCCAACGATGCGCCGTCGACGGGTTCACCCTCAACCGGTTATCCGCCTGCCTGCTCTCCTTATCCCTCTCCCTCTTCGTTGATTGTTTCTCTTCCATCTTCGTCTCAGCCACCTACCTTTCCACTATACACACCAAGGTCAAAGGCAACGACGCCTCCGCCCCTTTTGGACCTGGGAATCCTCTCCTGGAATTATCAGGGGATGGGCAAACACCTCCTTACTCGAGATAGACCCCACTTCTTATTTCTCTGTGAAACTTGAACTCCGGATGTAAGAATGGTGATTCTACAATGCAATTTAGGATTTCACGGGGGAACGTGGATCGCGACGACGACGAATCAAAGAGGGTTGGCACTGTTGTGGTTGAGGGCTTTTCATGTCATAGTAGGGGCAAAGTTCTCTCACTCCATCAATCTGGAAGTTAACGGTCTGAATCAACATCCTTTCTTTCTGGCGGATCCATTCAGAGTTTCAACCAAGGTTCTAAGAATCGTTATATTCATTAGAGGTGGAGGTTTCTGATGGCAAAAACTCTCCCTTTCTCTGTTTTTGCTCTGTGTTGGTCTCGAGTTATGTTGTGTTTTGCAATATTGCTCTTCCCAAGGTGCCAGGCAAGAAGCGAACTAGGGGAGGATCTCGACGGTCCTATGGCACAGTCAAGCAGAACAGGGGAGGAGATCGAACGAAGTCGACTCCGACCTTGGATACTGATCACAAACCGGACCTTGTCAGGCAGACTGGTAGGAGGCATTTGTTGGTGCGTAAAGAGGTCGAGCAGAGGATGAAGGTCATTCCCATTCCGGTCGAACCTGATCCGGCCAAGGTTGGCCCGAATGAAGGAGCTAGATCACACGATCTGAGTGTTCCGACACTGACGACGAGGAATCAGGATCGCTCAAGGAAGATGGGCAAGCTAGTGGAGGACGAAGTATTCGTAAGCAACCTTCCCTTCGAGTCGTCGGCAGATTAGACACGGAATGTATTCAGTCCTTTTGGAGAGATTCTTTCCGTGTGTGTTCTCAAACGGCTGAACATTAAGGGTCGATACTTCGGATTCATTCGGTTTGATTCCAAGTTTGTTGCGGATCAGGTAATTGAAGGTCTAAACGGATTTAAAATTAACGGCCATGTACTCTTTGTTGCTACTGCACGTTGTCGGAAAGCTTCGCCGGAGCGAGCTTTTGTTGGTTGCGCAAAACAGAGCACAAGCTCTGTTTTTGTTACCCAGAAGCAGAGCTTCATTCCAGAAGCTTTGGGTGATTCTAATGGGGGAGAAGGAGATCAGTTGCTCTTACCCACGATGAACACACCTGGTATTGATGGGAACCAATTGGGTCATACGATTATCACACCGGAGACGGCTCCCGGAGGCGAGTCCGAGCGATCTGTTGCATCTCTCGGCGGGATTTCCTCCATAAACATACTGGTGACCACGATCTTGTCTCTGTGGAACAGAGCATGGATCGGAATGTTTCGGCTCGTGTGGAACAAAACGTCTCGCCGAAGATGGTGCATGCTCCGTCACAAGCGGAGTGCTCCGGTGAGCAGTCGATCGGTTGTTCGGATCTCGTTTTGAATTTTGAATCTCCAACGAACAGCGATTGTTTCGGAGATCTCGATACTGTTGGCCTGATTGGAAATCAGAGCATCAAGGATGCAGGTCCCGTTTCAAGTTCCACTGATCCCTCCTTGATTTCCGTAACAAATCGCGATCTCTCAGGTACATATTGCGTGGATGATGAGCGTGCGGGATGGGCTGACCTGTAAAGACCGAAAAAAATTAATTTGGAGTAATCTTTTGCAAAACGAAACATTGGAGTGAGTTTCTGCAACCAAGGTGTTTGAAGAGAGAAATCAAAAAAAAAAGATTGGACTGGACAGCTCAACCTTTGGGCCGAGCCATCCACGGCCCAGTCCTCGCGCGCGCAACCTATCTGGATCGGCCCGGTTCCGTGAGAACCCTAGCTTTTATACCCAAACGCATCGTTTCAGCGTTTGGGCACGCACGCGAACCGAGGCAGTACGCCTCTCTCTCTCAGACGCTCTCTCGCGTCTCCTCCGGCTTCTCTCGCGAACCAGAGTAGGTCCGGCGACGATCTCGTCCTCCGGCCACCCTCATCCACTCACCTTCCCCTGCTCTTCTTCGACCTTCCCTTATTGTGAACACCCAGAAAGCCATACCCCTTCCTCTCCTCCGTCCATCTTCAGAGCCGCGCGAGCCCGAAGCCTCGCCGGAGTTTGTGCTACAGATTCGTCCTCCTCGGACTTGAATCGAGCTCTCTCTTGCCCTTATTCTTCTTCCCCGACCTCGTATCGACCGGATCTGTACCCTTCCGTGCTCGATACGAGCTGTTGCTGACAGAACCACCGCCGGCGAGGTGAGGGTTCGTCAGATCTGAGACAGGAGAGGTGTGGGTTCACGCTTGAGCCAGCACCGCTGTGGCCCCTCTCCGCCTCTTTTCCCTCACTTCAAGCTCGCCGGGAACCGCAGACGACGGCCGGAGCAGCCACAACCCGCCGGAGCCCCACCGGCTTCGATGTCGTCACAACCAGGCCAGAAATCCGGGCTTAGGCCTGACCTGTGACACAGGGCCAGACAGGCCTTTGGGACCGGGCCAGATCTTGGGCCGGGTAACGAACTTTGGGCTGGGCCCAGAACGAAGACTCGGATTCTGATCCGGGTCCGGAGTCCGATCTGGACCGGGTTCGGACCGGGTCGGACCGGATCTGGATCCGGGTTTGGGCTTGGATCCGGGTCAACCCAGAATTAAAGAAAAATATTTTTAAAATCAGATTTAATTAATCGATTTACTTAATTCAAGGTGAGAATTTAAAGGACAATTTTGGTTAAATCAGTGGACCTTTAGACATTTACTGGTTTTGACTCGAACGTTTTATTTGTCAACCCTAGACGGGACTTCGCCCGAGATCAAGGGCTTGGACCCGAGCTAGAAGAACGAAGATCACGCCAGAACCCGTGTGAAGAACGGAGTTGTGATCACTCGAGCTTTTCATCAGAGTTTGTTAGAGGAAGACCGCAAGGTAGGGAAAGTCTTAATTTCTTAATTAACGTTTAGTATGCATGATTAGGATAATAAAATTGGAAAGGTCCTAGAATTGCCTATAGGATGTGAATAACTAGAATAATCGTATTTAAATTACTAATAATTGGATGAGTCTAGTATGCATGCTTAGGATGATGACAATTAGTGAAGTGTGCTTTCAGTACTTGGGAATTTGATTTACTGGTAGAGTGGCTGTGAAGAGCTCTCGGATTAGTTGTGTGCTAGGTTCACATGCTTGGTTGTTACTTAGTCGGAAATCAAGAGTCTAATGGAACTAGTTTACTTTACTGTTGATTAGTTGAATGTTTGCTTGATTGGTTGAACGATTGTGTTGATATAATTGTTTATTGAATGGTGGATCGAGTATGACTGGTTGTGCCAAGGAGGCACGACCAGGTGATCGATTGACCGGTGGGGAGCAAGTGGTAAGTGATGGTAAGTGTAATTATGGGTATGAATCTCGTGTGGTGTGTATTGATGAACGTGTGTACTTCTATGATTGATTGTGGACCTGCGGGGCTTGTCTGATAGATTCTGCGGGATACTGGTTAGTGTACCCACACCGTTGAGGATTCCGGTGCGGGGATAGTTTACGAGAAGGATTAAGAGTGATTTGGTATGGTACCCACACCGTTGAGGATTCCGGTGTGGGGAGCATTGGTTATTGGATATACACCGTGGAGGATTCCGGTGCAGATAATGGTTTACCCTACGAGGCTTTGGTTATTGGACCTACACCGTTGAGGAGTCCGGTGTAGGAAGAGAAATGATTAATGATACCCACACTGTTGAGGAGTCCGGTGTGGGAATGGTTTACGGGAATGATTGGAGCCGGAAGGCATTGATTATTGGATCTACGAGGCAGTTGGATGGATTACTTCGTGAGAGATGGTTACGATGGTTTCACCCAAGTGTATGTGTCCTATGGGAGCACTACCTTGGTTCCCTAGGACATATGGTTCTTTGGATACGTTTCCCAGAATACCGATGATATGCGTCCTCCTAAGGATGTTTCTGGTATTCGCGACGTTATACGTCTTTGTGACGTTATGCATCTCCTCTGGACCGAGGGAAAATCTGATATGACATGGATACTCTGGTGGATCGGAATTATGGGAACCGAGGTGATCCCAGAATCTATCCATGGATCGGAGGCTTGAGAAAGCGAGTGGTTGGCATGAGATTAAATACTCCCATTTTTTACTCTTATTGATTCGTTAAAGTATTTATTATGAACTTCTTTTAAGTTACTATTATTTTGGAAAAAGCGATACTATTTCATTATCCGGATTCTGTAACATTTCATTGGTTTATAGAATTTACTCGTTCCCGTGGTGTCGATTTTCTATGTTAGTATAATGTTCTCTGTTTATTCTCTAAGAGCTTATCGTTGTCCTCGAGAATGCGTTATTGTTATCGTTGCTTCTTAATCGTTTATTATACCTTTTGGTTCAAGGGTTTTAAATGCTTTTGTGACATCGATTTAAAGCAGCTTTAATATTAAATTCGGAGACTAAAGTTATTTACGATTTTCCCTACTGAGCGTAAGCTCATCCCTATTTGTTTATCTATTGTGTGTACAGGTGTGCTTAGGATCTGAGAAATTCGAGGCTCGGGAGCTTCCGAATGTCTTGAGAGTTGCACTAGAGATGTGTTGGTCCACATTGTCGAACTTTATTTATTTTTTTTACTGGTCAAAGTTTTGACACTATTTTTGAAGTTTAGATTGAATTATTGAGGAATACTTTGGACTCGTTTTCAGTTGTAAAGGAAATTATTACAGTTTTATCACTTTTACCTCGTTGTTTTGGGTCACGTCTCGATGCCCGGCCAAAACCGGATTTAGGGCGTGACATGACCCGTGTTTTAAGGGTATTGGGCCTAATCCACTGGTTACGGCCCAAAACAAAGGGTATTTGTTTGGGCCTTCAGCCCAGACCGGTTCAGATTCAACTGTTCGGGCTTTAGTGGCTAGCCCTTCTTTTGATTTGGACGGAGTTGGGCCGGGGCAGTCGCAGGTTGGTTTTTCCGAGGACCAATACGGTCCTTGGAAGGATGCCCTCCTTAAACCTTCGAAACGCGTAAACCGGGCTCCTGCACATCTTTCGGACTACGTCACTGATACAGTTTGTGGTGTAAAGTTTCCACCCATTCAGACCATGTCTCAAAGAGTAATAGATCGTCTACAATCTTTCGGTGGGTGGTTGGAGGAAGCCATTAAGGATAAGGCTCGTAAAGGACGGTCTAAAAATTCGGTACCTCCCTCGGATGATCCTCGAACTCATAATACCAGGTCCAAGTCTCGAGCCCACAAATTTGAGGCCCCAAGGATACGATCCAATCGTCGGATAGTGAATGGTATGAGGAAGAGTAGGCCATCGCTCTTTCTCAATTTCTTTGGTTTCGGGGTAGCTTTTGTTTTCTTCGTAAGGGACATCTCCCCTTTTTCTCCTAATTGGAGATTTTTGTAATCGTTTTTTCTTGCATTCTCCTCCTTGGAGGATGTGTTTTCAATAAAAAAAATTGCGCTTATAAAAAAAACATCCTTTCTTTCTCATTGGGTTATATGGCCAATAACAAAGAGAGCTCCAACGAAAATCATGGGAACAACTCCTCCAACTTGCTGGAAAGGGTAGGGAACGTTGGATCGTCATTGGGAACTTTAAAAATGTCCTAAATCAATAAGAGTTTAAGGGAATTTGTCCTTACCCGACTACACTTGTAAAACTCGCTCCGTTTCTTTAAGGTATTATTTTGCAAACGAAAACCTTAGGGTAAGTTTTTGAAACGAGTGCAAAAAAAAAAGCAGGTCTGGACCAGGCCAGGCCCGCAGGCCCAGCCCAGCCCAGCTGAGGCCCAATCTGGTCAGGGATGGGTATATAACCCATCCTCACACCTCTGAAACCCTAATCTATCCCTCATACCTCAGCCGCCCTCACCCTCTCCTCTCTCTCTCTCTACCCGATCCGACCTCACCCTCTCCTCTCTCTTCGTCTTCCTCGCCGAACCAGCACCGGCCACCATCGTTCCGGCCGCCACCTCCGTCGCCGTGCATCGTCCCGTCCTCTTCTCCTCCGTCCCAACGCCGTCACCACTCCGGTCAGCCACACAACCCCGTCCCCGAGCTCGCTGCCTCACCCTTCTCCTTCGTCTTCCTCACCAGCTCCGGCCACCGTTCGCGACCGAGCTCCCCACGCCGTCGTCCCCGTCCCCGCCGAAGAACAGGCCGTCCACCACCGTCCCGTCCGAACCCTAACGCGCCGCCGCCCTCTTCCCGTCAACGATCTGCCCGTCCGAGACACGAACCGAGCTCCGTCGCCGGCGAGCTCGCCGGATCCGGAACGGGACGAGTCTTCTGGACCCGCGCCGACGCCGCCGTGCACCGCCGTCCACCGCCGCCACCGTTTCCTCACGGTTAGTTCTCGGCCCGTGGAAGCTCGGCCGACCGGCGCCGGTGGTCGGCCGGACCAAGCAGAACCGTTCTTCTTCTTCGCTCTCCCTTTTCTCGAGTTCGTTCAAATCTGGTCGGGATGGAACGGAGCTCCCGAAATGGAAGGGAACGGAATAGAAAAACGTAGATCTGGTTGTTTAACGGATTGTTGTAATCGTGTAAATCTGATTTTGTAAAGATCGACAAAATATAAGTTATCGATTTAATTATTCTTATGTTTTGAATAGATTTAAGTACGAATGGGTTGGGTTCAAACTGTTTGTAAAACGAAATCAGTGTTAGTTTAAAGATTAAATCCGTACCGTTGGGACGTAATTTAATTATCGATAAAACTATATCAGCTTAGATTAAACGGGTTTTAAAAACGAAAGTCGTTTATTAAGGTTAGACTCGAGTTAAGTTAAATCGAAAAGGGGGGGAAGCGAAATCAAATCGACTTTATAAGGGTTCTGGACCAAAATATCGAGTTTGGAAACGAACGGAAGGAAACCGTTTTGTTTTAAAATCAAAGACGGAATTAATTAAAGCAAGGGAGTTCAACGACGGTTTTAAGTTAAAAAGGGGTTTAAACTGGGTTTAGGTCAAACCTGGGTTCGGTGCGCGGGTGCTCGAACCCGATCCGTCGTAACCCGACTTTTATCCCGCTCGAGTGTAAACGACAACTGTCAAGTTTAAAATGGACAAATCGTAGTCGTTAACTTAACGGCGGAACCGTTATTATTTTGGGCTTTGAGTTATTTATTTTCGACCGGTTCGTACTAGTTTAAAGTGAGTTAAATCTGTGTTCTTTTAGATCGTGTTGCGGACCGAGGCAAAGGGAGGCTCGGCGAGTAACTGCGATTCATCTCGGGTAGTGGAGCGCTTCTGGAGTTGCTTTCGAGGTAGGGAAAAGTAGCCGGATCTCGGCCCTGACTAGGGAAAGTTAACAGTAGAATTGCATGTGACACCGGGGTGTCGTGGGTCGAATAGGTTTATTTGAATGTTAGAAATGCATGTTGCGGGAATGTAGCGAATACTGGAAATGCATGTGACACTTAGTAGTGTCGTGGGAACAGAAAACTTAGCGTTAACTGTGTTACTGGAGGCATATGACCATGCCCGGAGGTTGTTGTGCGTTAATTGTTGATTTAGTTTGGGTGGCCTTGAGAGCCCGTGTTATTTGTTGTCGAGTTTGAGTGGCCTTGAGAGCCCGTGTTAATTATTGCTGAGTCTTGGGTGGCCATGAGAGCCCGTGCTGTCGCTTCGGTATTTTGAGTGGCCGTGAGTGCCCGTGGGGTTATGAACCCGTACTTTATCGTTGGTGTCTTGGGTGACCATGAGGGCCCGTAGGGTTGTTGAACCTGTGTTTGGTTGTCGGTGTTTTGTTGGCCTTGAGTGCCTGTGGAGTTGTCACCGGTGTCGTTACTGTCTGTTTGAACTTGTTTGTGATTGTGATTGGTTACTGGTTACTGGTGGAGGTTGTGTGGTGTAGCTAGCCTCCCGACTGGGATCGGGAGAAGCGGAGGGGTTGTGGGCTAGCTCCCCGACTGGGATCGGGGGAAGGACGCGCGGGTGTGGCTAACCACCCGACTGGGATCGGGTGAAGCGGAGAGGTTGTGGGTTAGCCCCCCGACTGGGATCGGGGGAAGTTGCGCGACAGGTCGACCGCCTGACCACGTCGATGATCGGTAAAGGGCGAGAGACAGAGATTGGTTACTGAGCAGCCGGTTTGCGATCCTTTGTGATCTTGTTTGGTATTGTGTGGTCAATCATGTCTTGGAGGAGGTCGTCGATCGTAGTGTGGGGTCTACTTAACGTGTCCGAGTGTTGAGTCGGTTGAGGAAAGTATTGATCGTGCGTGTGTCTTTGAGTCGTTGTTGGTGTCATCGGCTTTGTCTACTAATTATGCCATAGTCAGTATGTTATCTGTGGTGGTGAGCGAACGCTCACCCCTAGCTGCTTTTCCTACAGGTACCGTTCGTAGTCTGGACTAGGTGAGCTTCTGAAGCTTGAAGAGCTTGAAGCGGGTTGCTGGGTGTTTGAGTCTAGAGACGTGTATCTCGTTTTGTCCAAGTGTGGGACTTTTATTTTGAGTTGAAACTATTATTCTTTTGTGGAACTAAACTGACTTTTTAGGTGATTTATCGAAAACAGGTTTCAGTTTTGTAACTTTTCAAACGTTCGTGTCCCTAGTTTCGGTTCGCTGAAATTGGGGCGTGACAACACTCATTGACGAATTCCAATCAGTGATCGACGAATTGAACCTAAAGGACATACCACTTCTAGGGCACCCGTTCACCTAGTGTTGGGGTAAGTACCACATAACACAAATCACATTGAAATTAGACCGAGCTCTTATGTCTCAGTTGTTTCTCTCGTCGCTGACAGGCGCATAACTCTGCAACACGGGCACGACTACCTCCGACTACTGGCCCATCCTTCTTACTGTCAATGTTTGCCGCTCAAGGCCAATTCCTTCCAACTTTCGATTCGAATACCGATGGACCCAAGACCCTGAATGTGGCCATTAATACAGGTTGACTGAGACAAGGAGCTCACAACGCCCATCCGGGAGGCAATAAGCAAGATCAGAATTTCGTTGGACCATTGAGGGAAATCCAGCTACCAGAAGACCCTAAACCATATTCGATGGTGTCAACGTCGAATTGTGGAACTAAATAATAGGACAAATTGTGTAGGGGTTAATCGTCGAGGAGAAATTCAAATACAATACAAAGTAGTTCTTCGAATTCAAGTCGCATTCTGGAAGCAGAGAGCTAAGCACCACTGACTGACAAATGAGGATCGTGACACGAATTTCTTTCATGATGTGTGTTCTTATAGGAGAAAGTTCAATTGTATCTGCTCGATTCGGAACAATCTTGGTCAGCCGGTTACATGGGACACGTAGCTATGGGAACTAGCGATCGATTGCTACACCACATTATTTGCCACTTCCAAAACGGACCTTGCCAACTTCCCTATCCATTTTTCTACAGGGGATTTCATGTTATAGGAAATTTTGGCCGAGGAGGTCCGACAGACGGTCTTCCAAATGGGTCCTGATAAAGCCCGGGGCCCGGATGGTCTGAAACCCCAGTTCTATCAATATTACTGGTCGGCAGTACATGAGGAGTTTATACTATTCAGGGGTAATTCCACCTCAGTACCCTAAATCTTTCATATTTCATTTAGAGTACCCCAAATCTTTTTTGTGTCACCTCAGTATCCTAAACTTTCATTAATCATTGGGTTTACTCCATGTCCTAACCTCGTACTACACTTAATTGTCAAATCCGCACCCAAGGTTTGGAAAATTGTCAAATAGTAACGAATTTCAAAACTGAATTATTAAAAATCAAAAAGTACTGTTTAAATTGACTTTTTCCGTGAACAGTGAATCACGTGCTGCCCACGTGACTCATTTTATAATGGAGCTTGCGCGAGCTGAGGTCACGAAGAGATGGAATTCGAAGCTTGGACACAAAGAGATGAAGTTCGAAGAGCTGAGATGAAGAGATTAGGTCACAAAGAGATGAAGTTAAGCCAAGTTAACATCCGTAGGAAGAACATATTTGAGGGTAAACTCGACTTTTCACTTGGCCAAGTTAACGTCCGTTTAAAATTAGAAACAGTTGGCAATTTCAGTCAATTGACCGTTACTACATGACAATTTCAATTGTACAGGGTTTGGATTTAACAATTTCTGAAAGTTGAGCGTTAGGACATGGGGTAACCCCTAAATCATTTAAAGTACCTTAAATGTTTTGGGGTTATTTACGATAAGGTACCATAATGTTTCGTCCACGAACGATAAGGTACCCTTATAAATTTTTTGTCCGATAAGGTACCCTAATGATTCGTCCACGAACGATTTGGGTTAATGCTGTTAAAAAACTAACAGACCTACGTGAAAAGACAAATTTACCCTTTACCATTTTAGTTGACTTTTGACTGAACAGTAAAAAGACCATTATACCCACAGTTACTATTTTTCTTTAATTTATATTTTCTAATTACTTTCAATTTTCAAAATAAATAATTAAATTATAAATTTTTAAAAAACTGAAATTGGTTTTTTCTTTTTCAAAAATCAGTTATTATTATTTTTTTAAATTCATATTTTTATATTTAAAAATCAGTTTTTATTTTTCTAATAATCAGTTTTTTTATATTAAAAATTCAGATTTTATATTTAAAAATCAGTTTTTATTTTTTTAAATCAGAATTGTTTTATAATTTAGTTTTATTTATTAATTCTTTAGTTTTCATTGTTCCAGAAATTCTTATTGATACTTTTTTTAATCATAAATTTCTTATTAATACTGATATTGATATTTATTACAATTTAAATAAAATTAAAAATTCATTACAATTAAACAAAAATATGAAAATGAAAATTGCAGGTTCAGGTTCTGGAAATTTCTCGCCGTGAAATTCTTCTTCCCTCGTCGTGAACGGACGAGCTTCCCTCGCCGTCAAATCCATGTACCCTCGCAAAGCTTCATCCTTCACCCTAATCGATAAACACGACGAACATGAAGAACTCGAATTTACAGTCCCTAACCCAACACAAGAATTTGAAGAACAAATTTTAACAAAACATCAATTCCAAACAAGAAAACCAGTTCCGAAGGAGAAGATGAAGAACGCCCAATTTACAGATTGGGCGAAGAAATAAAAAAAAGAACTAAAACCCTACGATTACAGATCCAGACACGGAGGAGAACCGAGACGAAATCTGGAAAATTGAAGGAAAGTCATCGTCTTCTCCATGACTCACCGTTGAACTCGCCGTCGTCGTCTCAGGGAATCCATGGATCTGAACACACGGAGGTCGACGGTGTGGCGGGGCGCGGCCATGAGTGGGCACGAGCTTCGAAATGAAGAAAATGAACTCGGGGAGTGTTGGTTTGGCTGAAATGGTGAGGACGAAGCACAGCGTCGCCGCCGTCGTGCCCCATCGTCGGAAGAGGTCCGACCAGATCTGCATGAACCTTCGAAGCCATCGCCTCGTCTGGTAGAGGAAGAAGAAACCATGGTCGGAGAAGATGATCTCGTTGAGTATGAAGAAGAAGCCTTGGCCGAAGGTCTCGAACTCACAGGAAGAAGAAGAGTCTGAAGATAGAGAATGAACTGAACAATAATGGACGAAGGAGTAGATCTAATAGGAAAGTAAAGGCAGATTAGGTTTGGAAAATGTGTGGCTGTAATTAGTTTTGCTTGTTTATTAATTTTGTATTATTTTCAGTTTTTAATTAGTTGTAGTTCTTTTTTATTTATTTTATATACAATAAGGTAATATGGTATTTTTCCTTTTCAAATTCATAAGCTTAAAATAAACAAGGGCAAAATTGTCACTTCACACTCCACTTAACTGCACATGTCTGATTTAGAGGAATATTTCGTTAGTTTCTAACGGAATATGTCAATTTTAAACCAAATCGTTCGTGGACGAAACATTAGGGTACCTTATCGGACAAAAAATTCATAAGGGTACCTTATCGTTCGTGGACGAAACATTAGGGTACCTTATCGTAAATAACCCAATGTTTTTTGTGTCACCTCAATCCCTAAACTTTCATTAATTCCATTTTAGTACTCACTGTTAACTTTCCATCTGATTTTCATCCAAAACAAGTAAAATGACCATAATACTCTTCATTAACAACCAAACTTAGGGTGAAGTTAACGGTGGGTACTAAAATGGAATTAATAAAAGTTTAGGGTACTGAGGTGACACAAAAAATATTTAGGGTACTTTAAATGAATTAATGAAATTTTAGGGTACTAAGGTGAGACAAAAAAAGATTTAGGGTACTCTAAATCAAATATAAAAGATTTAGGGTACTGAGATGGAATTATCCTTAAGATTTATTCAAACAACAGTATGTAGTGGATGCTTCAGAACCCAAACTCGCTGGGCATGGTGCAGTCTTCACGGACGGCTTCCTGGGTTTCCTAGGAGCCCGTTTGGTGCAGCAAAACTCTTGAGATGGGCATAGAGGCGGGGTGGTCTGTAATAACCGCCCCCGGTCGATCCCGGTCGAACCGGTGACTTTTGGAAAAGTTTGACTTACGGTCGGAAAAGTCAACCGATGACTCCGGGAGTCGTTCGGGACCTTTCCGGGGCCCAAAAATCTTGGTCGTCATCACGGTTAGCTTAGTTGGGCCATTTCCTTTCATTTGACTGTAATATTGGAAAAGTCAATTTTTGGTCAAACGAGGACTTTTTATTGACAAATCCTAATTAAGTTGAGGTGCTGGATTTGTAGCTAAGGACAAGTGGTCCCTACATGGACACTTGTCCATGCTAGCTTTGAGGGGAAGAAAAGAGGCTAAAAGGACCCTTTTACCCCCCCCCCCCCCCCCCCCCCCCACACACACACACACACACAAGTGTCCTTAAGTGGATAAAAATCTAAAGGGCTTTTTGGTCATCCATCAAATTAGGTCTTTTAAAGCTATTGGAGCAACAATTTCATCACACAACAAGTGCTAGCCGAAAATTAGAGAGAGGAAGAGGAAAGAGCTTCCATTGAAGCTTGAAGAAGAAGCAAAAGTAAAAGAAGCTCCTTTCAAGCCTTTCATTCACCAAAATCTTCCCAAAAGTCCATCTTCTTCATCATCTCATCAATCTAAAGGTAAGTACACTATCAAAATCTCATTTCTATTCAATTCAATTCATGGGTTTTCCTTGGTTTTGCTAGAACTTGTTAGGTTTTGCTTTGATTGTTGCTAGTTGTTGTTTTAGTGAAGTACATATTTGGTTTTTGGAGAAATCTATGGTTTTTGGGTTGTTTTTGAGTTGGAAATCTCTTGGGTATTTGTTGGTTTGCTGAATCCTATCATGGGTAGTGAAGGATTGAAGTTATTTGACTGTTTTGGAGGTTTTGGATGACTGAAAATGGAGTTTTTGGACTGTTTTTCGTGAAAATGAGGCTGGAGCAAGAAGAAGGACGGAACTGGTCTGGGCCGTCACGGATCCGTGACGGGCTTCGTGACAAGAGACGTCACGGCTCCGTGAGGGAGACCGTGACGGCACTCGTCACGGGTCTGTGACGTCATCCGTGACGGGGAGTCTCGCGGCTCCGTGACCCGATCCGTGGCAGACCAGTTTTGGTTATTTCAAATCCTTTTTGGGTGTTTTTTGTTTATTTCGAAAGGTTATTTTGAACCAAACGGTTGGGAGTTTTAACTTAGATGTGTGTCTCGTGGTTAGTCTTTAATTATAGTTTTAATTGTGATCCAAGACCTTGGACTTGAGCTCGACAAAGGAGGAGGCCTTGGGAACCACGTGAGAGGACGGGGAGGAAGCTAGCCAGAACGTCAGCATCTAGGAGTATTTGAGTGTTGAAGAGTTCAAGGTAGGGAAGAGTAATAAACTCCACTCTTAATTTAAAGAATGCTAATAGTATGCCTATACGATAATAATAACCGGAAAGTTCCTAGTTTGCATATAGGATGTGATTCACTAGAATAGTCGCTCTCAATTATATTAGTAACCGGAAGAGTCTAGTATGCATGTAGGATGTGATTCACTAGAATAGTCGCTCTCAATTATATTAGTAACCGGAAGAGTCTAGTATGCATGTAGGATGTGATTCACTAGTTTAACCGCTTTCAATACTTTGGGAAATTGTCGTGCTGGTAGAATGGCCATGTCGAGCCTTAGGATTGCTTGTTGAATGTACTTATTGATGATTGTTCGTCCTTTGTATTGATGCATGCTCCGTTTTTAGGTTAATATAAGAGGCCTACTAAACTAGATGAATTGTGATGATTATAATGTGAATGGTTGATTCGTGTTATGATTGATTGAGTGAACGCTTGAATGTGATGTGATTGTGTCTTGTGGTATGATCGGGTGAGTGATAGACCGATGGAACGTGGTTGGTAAGTCATGCTGGTAAGCATGATTGATGGTAAGAGTTCTATGTGACGTGTTGTGGTAAGATTGCGGGGCTTGATAAGCCGTAGTTGAACTATGATTTTTGTGATGCGTGTTATTCTCTGGTTTCGTATTCCAAGAGGAGTTGTGTTCCGGTATGGTACCTACACCGAAGGGAATGCCGGTGTGGGGTAGTACCTAGGCCGATGGATTGTGTTTACCCCGATGGGAATTCCGGGAAGACCAATGAGTATTCCGGTATTGTGTGTACCCCGATGGGAATTCCCGGGAAGACCGATGAGTATTCCGGTATTGTGTTTACCCGATGGGAATTCCAGGAAGACCGATGAGTATTCCGGTATTGCGTTTACTCCGATGTGAATTCCAGGAAGACCGATGAGTATTCCGGTATTGCGTTTACCCCGATGGGAATTCCGGGAAGACCGGTGAGCATTCCGGTATTTGTATTGTTTGTTGCCCCGATGTGTGTGTTCCGGGAAGACTTAGGCCGAGGGACATTCCGACATGTTATATTGTTGTCTCACTCCGATGCTACGTGTTCTGGAGAGACTTGTTTCACCCCGATGATATGTGTCCCTTTGGGGATGTTTCCGGGATGATGTCTTGTTTCACCCCGATGACCTGTATTCCTTTGGAGGCATTTCCGGGAGCCCCGATGATATGTGTTCCTTGTGGGAACATTTTCGGGAGTACCGATGATATGTGTCCCATCGCGACCGATGTGCATTCCGGTACGATGTGTTGGTTGTTTTATGGGTCGGAGTCTAACTGTTTACATTATCTATATTTCCGTACTTGTGTGTTCTTTAGTTGTTCTACTGGTTACTAAGTTGCCTGCCGTTGTTCCCCTTTGAATCATTATCTTATTAAGTGTTACAGTCCCTGTCGATCTTTACTTATGGTATCTTTTGGAAAATTGTGCTAACCGGGTTTTCATTGTCAAAGCGGGGGTTCTTTTACTTACTACTTTTTCCTACTGAGCGTAAGCTCACCCCCCTTCGTGTTTAATGTCTTTACAGGTTTCATTGCTGAGTAGACCTTGCGGTTGATTCAAGGCTTGGGAGCTTGAGGATCCGGGTTGTTTTGTAGTAGAGACGTACTGTTTATGTGCACTTTTGTAGCAAACTGTATTTTCCTTATCCGTTTCGGATTGAGCCTTGACTCGTACTTATCAGAATTGTTATTTGGAACTTAAGGATTTGGAGTTGATTTTCAATTAAAATTTACTTTTATTATTGTTTTACAATTATTCCTAGTTCACGTCTCGAGTCCGGTCAAAACCGTATTTGGGGCGTGACATGGTCATCGGAGGCGGGGTGGTTATCAGAGTGGTTTTCGATGGAGGGTCTACCAATGTTCCCCTCGTGGAGGGTTCGGGATCCTTAGAGAGAACCAAAGACACCATGGCCAAGGAATGAGGCGTTGTAGGCGTCACATAGGGTCGTCTTCTTGTATACCTTTCGTCCTTATTCTGATTTTGTGAATGTCGTGATTGAACAGATAAGGAGAAATGGAGGAGATCTAACAGGGTGGTGGGAGCAGACTTTTCCATGAAAGAGACAACAGAGAGCACTGAGTGAAAGACGAGGATGGTGAGTGCATCATTATGACACCAAAAATGGCACAACTATTGGGTTTCCTACTTCCGATAAATCTTCCATGTATACTTACCATTTTTTTTATAGAGTGAACGATTGTATATTATAAATAACGAGTGTTTACAGAGTAAAACAGTAATAAAACACTGGAAATGAAATAACAGAAATGAAACGAGTTCCACGATGGAGGATACTCAAACAATAAATTAAAGAGCTCAAGAAATCGACTACCTCCTGTAAGCGCCTGGAGGTTGATACTGCGGTAGCGTCTGACGACACTGATACAACGACTCCAGACCGACGGAAGCTAGGATAGAGCAGACCCCTTACCAGATAAAAGTAATGGTGGGCAGAGTACTCTCCCGGGTTGTTAGTGTGCGTCGTCCTCCCTTGGCTGATAATGGTATGGCTCCAAAACGCGAGATTGCTGACCTCTGAGATGGTAGGGAAGTACCGTGCCGGTTCTTGGTGGGACCGCTAACACCTTACACCCAAAAGGGCCGTACAATTGACCAACCCCCCTCCCTCTAGACCACCTCAGACTCATTCGGCGAGGCGAGGGTGCTTAGAGCCCCTGCAGCTGTATATGATGCCCCGTTCAATCTAGTGAACCAGACCCGGTTGTGGAACCCAGGTGGTCCACCCCCATGATCCAACCCAACCCAGGCCCGGGGGCCTTGATCCAACTCCACCCAGACCTGGGATCCTTGACCCTGCCCTGGCCAGGCCCATGAGCCATCCCTGGTCCTTTGGTCCGCCCCGGCCCAGGCCCGTGAAGCTTCCTTGGATCAGTACCCATCACCCCGATCCCTAAAGCCTGCTTCGGGATACTCACGATCCTCAGTCCCATGCTGAGGGCCCAATTCTCTCGGGACCACATTCGGAACTCTAGCGGGTTCCTTCCTCAGCCGCCAGCTCTAGATCACCGGAACCCCTCGTCTGTTCGACCGACCACTCATGGTCGGGCCTATTGACTTCTCCAGGAGAAGTCCTTGTATCCCTCTTACTCCCCACGCTCGAGATTTCGTGGGAGGATTTCGGTTCATCGTCGGAGAGACGAGAAACTCAGGACCTCGACCCACCGCTAGGAAGGATTTTGCGCATGAAAATGAGAGTTGTGGTGACAAGTCCTCCCCTATCAGATTCCAGTCTGTTCTGGTTCTATCTCGGGAGGCCCGCGGGTTGCTGGTCTACCGGTTCGGGGCCTCATCTCTGTTCGGGTACAGTCTGGGCTGACCTGACCCTTCCTTACTGAGCCTCTATCCTTGTCTCAAATGCGGCCCGAGGTGAAAGAGCCTAGGCCCATCTCCACGGCCCGTGCTCCATTCCTTTTGCTCGACCTAACGTTCAAACGTTCCCGGCCCAACACAACAGTCCAGCCTATCTCCTCCCCGCTATCACTCGGAACCTTAACAGGTTCCTTCCCCTCTCGTCGTTTCTAGGTCGCCGCCGCCCCTTGACTGGCCTCCACCCGGTCTTGGACTACCGGAGATTCGGGTTATCTCCCTCCACCCGATCGACGTCCTCGTCCACCACTGGCTCCAAATCCTCCACGGGATCCTCCTCCACCACGACCTTTTCCGTCCAGTGGGCTCCTTCCATGGTGGCCAACCCCGTTAGAAAATTCCGAGGAGGCGAACCCAAAGGTGACCTCCCCCGAGCAGTCCCCTCCAGAGGATGCACTGTCCTCCTCACCCTTGGTCTTGGGCCCGTCTCCGACGTTCGTTTGACGATCCCATAAGGCTTGCCCAATAGAATCCCCGGCGACCTCCGACCCCCAGAGATCCTGCCACTTTGGTTCCTGTTCTCGGTCACCTTACTGGCCGAGAAAGTGATCTTCAGTCCTCCCTGCATCTTGTCATCACTCTTCACCGGTGAGAACGAGTCAGGTGACTGCGATCATTCGCGAGACAACGCCGTAGGAGACCACGGGCGAGACAAACTCACTGTCCTGATTCCTTCCTCGCCGCTCAATGCATGACTGTCGTCGATGTTCGATCCGTTTGACATTACTGTCGTCTCCAAGAATCGTGAAGCCGAGCCTTGATTCGGTGAGAGAAAAAAAACAGAGGGTTGCGACTATTCTTTTACTTACCATTATTAAACAAAGGTTACATGTCTTTTTTTAATTTTTTTATGTAGATTTGAGCTTCACTTATCTGTGTAGTCTAACCTTTATCAATTACCATGCATTACAATCCGGGGTGAATATAAATAGATTTGATGATGACAATGCGCGTAATTTAGGATTCTATCCCATGATAACCGTCCAAGAGGGCGAGGTGTGTTGGTTTCGTACACGTGCATCAAAGACTATTTAGCCCTTGAGACCCGCATGCATGCCTTTTAATTAATTACATAGATTTGGTTCAATTATTGAAGTGATTATAGTAGGGTCAGTCCTTGAGATTTAACCCCACCTTCAAATTCAATTAATTCTTCTTTTACCTTTCCGACTTATTCAAAAAGTTATGTGAACTCAGCTTCGTAATATGACTATGGTTACTCTGTGTCTCAAGAATTTAATCGAAATAATTTTTTCGTAAATAAGTTTATATGGAATTTGTAGTGGAGCATCATTTGAGGCGATACAAGATGATGATTATTGTCTTGGCAAATGGAATCTCGGTGAAAGCCATAGGTAACATAACAAATAAACCAAACCATGTGTTCATAAAAGTTAATGACATAAGTTGGCTAATTATGGTATACTTTGTGGTCTCCCATGTTTACTAGAAAACCAAAAGAAATGATGTATTAATAGTACACAACTGCTCCTACATATGCATGCCCATTATGGATTGTCTCTTTCCATATCCATAATTATAATATCCATTTCATCATCTAAATTTATTCATGTAAACTTTATTTTTGTTTCAATTCACCATAATTTAGAGCTTAATAACAAAAATGTATGTATTTATGTACAAAAGAAAAAAAAATTAAAAAATAATATAATACAGTCAAACTTTAGAAGAACTGAATGGAGTGGACTTCTTAATTTAACATTTAGATTCTTAGAATTTTTTTAGTTTTTTCTTACATAAAAGGCATTCTTGGAATATTGTTATTCAAGTTTAAGTTATGATAAGTTGAAAATAAAACAAACATAATTGTGATAAATTGATATGATACTCTAAAATATAAGATAATGAAAGTTTTCTTTTTTTTGTGACTTAAGTCCAAAGATATTGATAGATGATCATCTTAATGTCATGTTTGATTTACATGAAAAGTTATCATGTTAAATTTCTAACATATATAGTCAAGCTATAATACAACTCTAATGTATTTGAATTTTTGTTCAATCCCATGTAATCTGAAATAGTAAATTCGATAGGATTGGTTTCTCTGGTATGATTTGATCTAACTTGATGGCTAAGTTATTGGTTTTAAATTGTTTAGAATTAAAATGTTCATATACAGTTTCAAAACTTAAAACTATATCACACTATGATTCCACAGCAACCAACATATATACGTTTGGGTTTCGAATAGGATTAATATTAGCAAACAATAAAGATTTATATATTTTCATAAATAAATAAAAAACAGGGTGGCTCTGTTATCTTTTGCTCCTCTCTCTCTCCTCTTTCTCAGAAAAAGCAGAGCTCATAACCACTTAACAGTACGACACCACAATCTCAGGCTATTACCCATCACTTTCCTTTTTATTTTATTTCAATTCTCTCTCTCCCTATTTCTTTACCGTACTTGTTCTCCAATCTTTTCTCTATTTCTTGGATCAATCGGTTATTAATACGAAGCTCCTCATTCCAGACCTTCACTATTCTCCCGGATCGTGGGTCTTGACTCTGTTTTCGTTTCTTCTGGAGATCTCTGTATGGCGATTCAGGCGAGGTTGTTTCAGGATAATCTTGGGTTCGGTTTGGGTCTGCCGCTTGGTTCTTCTCAGGATTTGGCCGGAGATAATGGCAATGGCTGCGGCGGCTTCAATGATCTGTTCTTCAATTTGCACCAGAGGCAAGAGCAGTTGCAGATGTCTCAGAATCAAAATCGGCAGCAGCAACTAGCGTTTGGTTATAATGGTGTTCTGGGTTCTGAGTTGATGAAGAACACGACGACGACTAGTCCCAATTGTAGCCTCAACGACCTGTATTTTGAGAAGCAGAGGCGAGAGATTGATGAGTACGTCAGGTTACAGGTAACGAATCCGATCGATCCTTACTGGGTTTTCGTTTAATTTCAAAGGGTCGTGTTGCTTTTCCTGTTTTGATTCGATTTTTGTGGCTCAATTTTAACCGGATTTGTTTTTTCCTCGAAACAGAACGAGAGGTTCAGAGCGGCCGTCGAGGAGCAGAGGAAGCGGCAAATGGCGGCGGTGGTGAACGAAATCGAGTTGAAGGCTCTGGTTCTGGTGGCGCACAAGGATCGGGAGATCGCCCTGGCGGCAAAGAGGACGGCGGAGCTCGAGAGCTTGGTGGCGAAGCTGGAGATGGAGAACCAGGCATGGCAGAGAGTGGCTCGCGAGAACGAGGCCACGGTGGTGTCCCTGAACAACACGCTGGAGCAGCTCCTGGACCGGGGCTGCTGCACCACCACCGCCGAGGACGCCGGGTCATGCTGCGGCGGCGACGCCTCCGAAACAGAGCATCAAAACTTGGAATCGAACAGAATGCGATGCAGGAGCTGCGATTCTGGGAAGGCGTGCATGGTGTTCCTGCCTTGCAGGCACCTGTGCTCGTGCCAAGCTTGTGACGCTTTCCTCCATTCTTGTCCGGTGTGCCAAACAGTAAAGAAAGCAAGCATTGAAGCTTTGATTTTCTAGGCAGATTTTCCGGGAAAAGAAAAGAAAATGACCCATGGAGTGCTCTGTATCAATCAATGCACCATCTGGATACATACTTTTGACATATTTTTTTCTTGGTTAGAGTTAAGTTTGGTATTTCCTTTATTTTTTTTGAACTTGTAAAGATGCAAAATTGATAGAATCACTGAAGAAAACAGTCTTTTCCTTTACTGGGATTTATGGCTTTTTTGCATTATTTGATGACAGGTGAAGAGGTGAGACTGAGATGCAATGATTGTCCTGCATGTTTGGGTCTGTACGCAACGTTCTAAAAATTCAGTGGGTAATTTTGTAATTCCATATTCGATACAATTTCTTCCTTGGGAGTTGGGAAATAGAAACAACCATGATCCATGGGCTTGATATGTCAACCGGTAAAGCAAAAGCAAATGGCCAAGGCAAATCGTGTTGACCCCCCAAATGCTTTTACTCGGATGGGTTATGTGATGACGTCACTCTATCTTTCTAAAATGTCTCACGTTCTTTTGTTTCGTTACTAGTCGATGAACTATGGCAACCAAATCGAACGTTGAACCGGTTATCTTTATGATACTCTACAACTCCTCATTTTCATTCTTCAACATCGTCTTCATGCCTGAGAAATTCTAGTATGTTGAGCTTAGATCTATAGAGAAATTGAGTTTAAACCTCTTAACGGGAGAAGACCGACCATAATGCCTTATATATTTTTATATTTACACCTACATATTTTTATTTTTATTCTTTTTTTGCTCGTAAGGATAAGAAAAGTCATTCTTTTTAACATCAAATTATGGTATTGTATAGAATAATCAACATTAAGTCATATTTTATAATAAGAATCTTCTCGCTTTCTCTCTCTAATTTCTGCTCTGACCGCTCTCTAAAAAAGAGTCCCAAACCCTAGCTTTCCTCTCTGCCATCAGCGGCTTTCCTCAACGGCTTATCCGGTCAGGATGTCGTCGGTGGCCTTCACCCCTCCCTTTTTCCTTTTTCCGGCCTATTTTCTCCTTGGTTTTGGGCTTCCGCACTTCAGATCTCGTTCCCCTTCTCCTTCTTCCACTTCCTTCGTCAATTCTGACTCTTGTTCGTTGTTCTTGCTCTGATGTGAGGAGGCGCTTCTTCTCCCCTGGTGGTCGTCGGATTGTGTTGGCAGCCGGCAAGATTTCGGAGATCTCGTGTCTTCGAGATCTGAGAGCAGGTTTGGATCTCGACCTAGGCTTCACCTCTAACCCTCCTCCCTTGCTGGTACAGGTAATTTCTTGCATCCCTTGCCTTTAGAGTTTTGTTTCCTCGATCTGTTGTGGTTGGGGCCTCACGGTTGGGGTTGACCACCGTGAGGTGTTTCGAGTCTCTAGACTCCTTCAAGCTCTACCGGTTCGGCTGTGTAGTTTGTTACTTGTTACTGTTTTGGGTTCTGAGGTGTTCCTGGCCTCTCTTTTGGGTACCGTCTGGTGTTGGTCGGCGGTGGTTTCTTCTGTTTCAGATAAATTGGTGCCAGGTGAGGAGTGGGGTGGTGGTTGTGGGTCTGAGTGCGCCTCTGTGTCTTCGCGGAGGTTACATGTGGGTTGTGCTTTTGGGGCTGTTTTTGGTCTTCTTCTTCGCTTCGCGCTCGGTGTGGTGGTTCTTACGGTTCGGTCGGTGGTGGTCGGATCTGTTGAGAGCTTTGCGTTTGAAGGAGTTCCGGTGTAGTGTCGGTGTGGTTCCAGGCTGGTGCGGGGCTCGAGGTGGGGGAGAAGCTTCTAGGGTCTTTTTTTGGTTTTGTGTAGGTTTAGGTTTTGCACTAGTTTGGGCCTTGTTGCCCTTGTTAGGACTTGTGGCTCTGTCCTTTTGCCCCTGGTTGGGCATGTTGTTGTTTGTTGGGCTTGACCTGTTTGGCTGTTTGTAAACTTTAGTTTCTGATTGTTAGATTTGGGTTCTTAGACCTGTGTTGTCCTTGTATTTGGTTTGTGCTTCAGGTTAGAGAAATTAGGGTTAGTAGACCTGTTTATTTCCCATATGTATGAGTTGTTGGTTCTGGTTTGGAGGTGCCTGTAGGCATCCTCTAGTTTGTACTGAGGGGTTACCCTTGCCCTTGTTTTCATTATGAAAACTTGGGTTATTTATAAAAATAAAATTGCTGATAAAAAAAAAGTTATGGTATTGTGAGAAAAAACGTTAGTATCAAACTCTAATCGTTTTCTCTTAGACCATTAACAGTGATTCATTTGATTTATTTTTCAGTTTCTCTCGCTTTTATGGGTAGACTATTAAGTCACTTACTATTATTTTTTTCAGTTTCTCTTGCTTCTAACAAATTTCCTCACACATAAATTATTGATATACCAAATTATATTTGAAGTTTAAACCAAAAACACATTACATAAATTATCACAAAAGCAAATGAAATTATATTAAAAAAGTAAATTTAAATCTCACAGATATAATGTCGCCATTTACAGAGTATTTCACTAACACTTGAATTCCTTTTTAATGAATGATCTCCTACAACTAACACTTGGTCGTTGGTTAGATTATGTTTTTTTTATCAGAGAGAAATAAATATTATAAACGAAGAAACCAATACAAAGCAAAGAATCCAATCACTCGAGAACGAGATTGGACTAAAGCACACCTAGCAAAAGCAAAAAAGAGGAGTACACTCAGGAGACCCCGGCGGGGCTAGAAACACGGCTACTATAGTGAGGACTCAAAGTAGCTTCAATTTTCTTGAAGCCTTCATCTGGCGTACCTCTATAGCAGACCACCAAGCTCTCCGCAAATCTCGCCATAGTGTGGGTAATACTTTCTCATGTGCGACCATCGATCAATGGCGAGGAAAACTCTAAGAAGGCATCCTATTGAGGTAGGTCACCCCCAACAACAATCTGGAGCGACGATAGAGATTGGCCTGAGCTAGGGACGATATCTTGGAGCGGCTGGGGAGAGGAACGTCCCGAGGGAACTCCAGAAACGGGGAGGGCGATAGAAAGCCTGTCTTGGGGAGACTGCGATGAACGGTTCGCAAGAGGGACGAGGGCTCTATCGAGGCCAGCATACAGATCCAAAGCCAAGTCATCGTCTTCATCCTCCACCCTATCGGCCCATCTATTCGACTTGCCACCCGTTGAACCCTTGGACCTAGGGACAGACGGCGAAACCCCTGCATCAAAAGGCAAAGACCTTACAAGTTGAGGAGTAGAAAGGCTAGTCGGATTGATAGGGGAAGCAGCAACACTACAAGGGGCAAGAGCAGGACTCCCTCCTTCAACAACTGAAGACATGTTAACATCAAGCTCACCAAGAAAAAAAGGGATGGAATCAGTAGAAACCTTCTCAAGAAGCACATTCGCACGGAAGCCAGGACAATGAGACTCAACCACTCACTTGTCCACCGACAAATCCAAGACATGAACTAGAGCTAAAGCCCTAGACGGTTGGTTCAACATCAGAGAGCACGGATGGATGGCAACAGGAAAGCCAACCGTCCTAACAATCTCAGAAATGAAGTCTTTGCTCCAGCACACAACAGGAAGTCCTATTAAATCGACCCAAAGGAGACGCCCACCAAACAGAACTCGGTTGGCACAATCCGAGAAGCAGAATAACTAGGGACGAAGAGCCTTCCAATCGTCGGACGAAAGAGACTCCCAAACATCACGGTCCTTGAAAGACAGCAAAAAAGCTCTTGAGCCCAACTCAACAAGTTCCACACCCACAATCCCTGCTAGCTTAAGAGCGAAACTGAGAGTATGCAATGTCGCCGAGTTGTTAGCTACCCCTACCACACTGAAGGCCGGAAGAGAGTCGAACTTAGGGGCAAAAGACAAGGAGCAACTAGGGAGCTTGCCCGAGCTAAGCGCAGCAGGAGTTTGAGTCGGGAGCTTCAAATTTGAAACAACAGATCCAACCTTGGAAGAAAAAGCAGGAGTCGCAGTAGACAAGGCGCTAGAGCCCTTGAACCTTTTACCTAATTCCACACGAATCTTGCGTCCGTGAACTATAGACCCATTTAAGGTATCGACCGCTCGAGAAATGTCATCGGGAGACTTGAAGTAGACAAAGGCGAACCGAGTGCCCTTGGAAGCTAGCTGAGATCCAGCGTCAACAGCAACAATGACACCAACCTGCGAGAAAAGAGACCACAATTGCTCGACAGTGGTCAACGAAGACAGATTGGCTACAAAGACCGGAAATTCTTTAGACCCTTGTCCAGAAAGTGAGTTAGCACCTACTCCCAACTTTGGACGATTCTCACGATTTTTAGACCCAAAATCCTTGGACAAAGGGAAATCTACAGCAGTAGTACCTAAAACACCATTCCGCTTCACAGAATTGGTAGCAGTAGAGGCAGCAACTACATTTCCAGTAACCCCACCTTTCCCACGAACCTGATTGGAGACAACCACAGCTGCAAAGGTAGGACCAGATCCTTGAGCAACACGAACAACACGATTGGAAGGGGTAACAGCTAGTCCACCTCGCTGAGGTGAAGCCGGACCACACGCAGCCAGACCCTCCCTCACTGAAGCAGAGCCGCGACCGGCAACGGGGTTGGATGCGCCACCAGACTCTGATCGACGCTGTTGAGAAGGGTGAGAACCTCTCTTCCCAGTGGAACGCAGCGGGTCGACTGGAACATGGCGACCCCGATGTTCGCCCTTCCTCCGCACAAACCTGCGCCGAGCCTCCAACCAGTCTCGTAGATCAGTCCAGCGAGATGGCCGGCTTGGGACCTTCCATCGCCGTCGATTTGCTCGCCATCGATCAAACCCCTCTAGCAAGGATTCGTCACAGAGAGAAGAAGCATCGAAAACAGTATCCTCCTCTTCGCTTAACCAGCCATGAGCACTCGGGTAACTAGCCGGCCGCGCCCGCTCTCGACGACGACGACAACCACCCATAGGAGAAGAAACCCTAAAAGACGAGTCGCGCGTGTGCAGCGCGTTCCATCATGTTTGTTTCAATGGTTTCTTCATTGGTTAGATTATGTGTCTGATATTGGAGGTGTTATCGATGGATGTTGTCGAATTTCTTGATCATCTGGTTATTCTTCTCCTAATGGTCCTTCAATTGTTTTTGGTTCATTTGGAGGCACTTGGTGGAAAGATATCGATGAAGCCCAAGTAAATTGTGAACTAGTATTCGGCTTCGAGCATGACATATTTGCCTTCTGACTGTCAGGTCTGGCTTACCGCATCACTGATATCTGTTTGATTCGCTCGATCAATGTGTGGTACCCAAGCTCTTCCAACCTAGTTCTCTTGCTTCCTTCGCTTTCCACATTGGGTATATGAAACAAGTTGACGTCTCACTTCATTTGATCGATCAGAATCATCCAACAATGTTTCAAAGTGTACTTATGATTCTCGACTGGTTTGTACCTCATTTCCGCTTCAACCATGAGATACTCATCGAATATTCCGCTTTTATAAATGTTCAAAAGCTGAAGTCAATTGCCATGGAACTTTGTAACATTTTTATTGAGCCGCTGCCAGTAACATTTTTATTGGACGTCGGACAAGGTAAGGCAATTCAATGTAGTTTACCTTGAAAAAAATTATGCTTGCCTGTTAGGAAAAACCGACGATCAACTAAGAGCGTTGGTTGCAGACACGTATCGGGAGCGACATTTCCAACCTTTCACCAAGTTCGCGATCTAGAATCTCCTCAAACACCCAAGTGGCTACGATATTTCAACGAAATATAAATCGTTGTTATGCTATGTTTAGTTTGCGCTTCAGTGATAATAAATTGTTGGGAACGTATGTTTAGTTTAAGCTTGTGTATTATTAACCGTGTAATATTAATGTGTTTTTCAAAATAAAAGTGTTACGTTTAATATTAGTCTATTCGAGGAGCCAATAACGAACAACCAGTAGAAAAAAAATACTATTGGGAGTTGTTGATTGATAGTACTGGTTAATAGATGAAAGAGAGTTAAAATAATATATTTTTAATCGAACTATCGACACGAACAACCTACCATTGAAAATACTCTTATTTGACCCATCAATTTTGTGATTCTTCCATGTGACAAAGCGCGACGGGCGACCCCTCTTGCTCGGTGATCTAGACCCCTGTGTCTGGGATCTCCCCGCGTTGGACCAGCTGCAACTATGGGTTCACACCCGGGGTCTACCGCCGTTGGTCCGGACGAAGGAAACTGGGGAGTCAATCGGGGGCGCACCAGGGGTTTATGTGGAGGTACCCTGCGACCAATGGGGCATGTGTTGGGGAGGTACCGTGCGGATGCGCTACTGGCACCTTATTAAGCACCCCCTCAGCCGGAGTCTGGTGCTACGCTTCAAAGAGTTCCCGGATCCCGTCAAGGTCGACCTCACTACATAAAGCTCCCCATTTTTTGCTCCAACTACGGGAGAATGGGGCACGTGGTGTGGGATTGCGAGTTGGAAATACGAGCACCCTAAGTATGACACCTCTCTCCTTGAGTTTCAGAGGGATAAATAGGTAAAGTCATATGCGATAGATTGGAATGAGTCACCGAGCGTACCCCCAAGGTTCGGGAGGCTTTCCCCAAGCACTGTATCTAAGGGCTCCTCATCTCGAGCGAGGAGCCCTTGTGTTTCCCAGAGAACTGTATCTGACCATATAGAGCCTCAGGTTAACACCCAACCTGGAATGGTGGATCTAGGCTAGAAAAATTTGGTGACTGGCCGGGTCTCTGGTAGCTGGGTCACTGAAGTTTCAGCGTCCATTCCGCCTGGACATATAGATATTAGAGGAACTGGTACTAGAGGAATCAAGAGGACCGCTGTTGATGATCCTCGAGATGACCAAGCGAGGGCTGGAAACCAGCCTCGCCAGGAGGAATGTTAGATTCTCCATGCTTCCAGGGACTAGCCTCCCTGGTGAAAGCTTTGCCTCCTACTACTGATGCAATCTTTGGCCAGGTTTCGGAGCAGGACTTCCAGTACCGCTTTCTCATCCTCCATCCTTCCTTTCTGCCTATATGGCGTTCTAATACTGTATGTGACAGTTCTAGCAATTTAAAGATCAACGAACATTATGTTCTATGTTTGTTCTTTCTCGTGGTCAGGGACTATGTTCTCTGATGCACATCTTTGTAGTGGGATTGTGATTTATAATATTGTACTTGTTAGTAAAAAAAAAAAAGTGCTAAAGTTGCTTGGCTCTATCGCCTTTACATACTTACCTTCATTCACTGTATTTTCTACCAACGTCTTAATCTATTTATACGCTCACCCACCCAGTGACTTGTGGTGTAGAAGCACCTCGAAAGTCCTCCTTCAGTCATTTATTGGACATTCTCTTCATAGTTTGGTGTTGAATCTACATAAATGAGTTCATTCAACTGTCGACATACTCTTATAAATTAATTCAATCTACAAAAGATATAGATCCATTTGTCAAATATCCTTCCACCACGCAATCGAAAACATAGACGGATAATTAGAGGGATATAATTAAAGACAACCTTACGCTGAAAAATATAGACCTATTTCGAACCAAATCAAATACATAATCTCATATGAACGAACTATTAAATTGAGTCCGTATCTTTTAGTTGCTTGGAATGGATCAGTAGAGGCTATATCCAAAATACTGACTAAAAACAATGGCGAGTCCCAGTCCGATTGCTATAAGCGAAGAAGCCCAAGTGAGCGTTTCTGTTATTCTAGGCACTCTATCCTTCAACGCCTCACTACACGACCCTATAAACACTGTATAGCTTCCCATTGCAACCACCGTCCCCAATAAGAACATACCCAGATAAGCAGCTCCTGCCACACGTGACGGTAATGCCAGTGCCGGCAATACCATCATCATCGCATCTGGCTGCAGTCCATGGACAACTCCAGTAGCGAAAGTGGCAAAACCAATCTTCTTCTTCACAGTTTTCGGGGCATCTAATGCCTCAAAGGCTCTGACATCACTGTCCCCGTTTCCCAGGGCAACAAGAGGAGGAGGCGCCGCTTCTAGAGCTTCTTTGATTCCCATTGCACCAATCAGAACTAGAGTGAACCCCACAACTCTAGCACCCCAAGCTTGGATGATTTCAATGTGTAGCCGGTCTTTGAGTAGCAAGAATATTAGGCCAAAGAGGACTTGGCCTGCGTCGTGGCCACAGCCCCAGAGGGCGCCAACTGCTGCACTTTCCATTGGGGAGCGACCAATTGAGAGTGGAGCTAAAGCAGCAAGGTGATCAGGGCCGGATAGAGTGTGTAGGCAACCAGCGAAGAAGCCTGTCCAAGCACTGCTTAATAGTCCGACTCTCATCAGACTAGCAGCTGCGGGGGCGCCTGTATTGGCAGTAGTAGTTTGGAAGGTTGCAAGAGCAGGAGGTGCAAGAATTGGGTTGATCACTATCATTGTGAGGGCAGAGAGTAATATAACTGTCCCAAGTGCAGCAGCCTAGAAAACAAACACATAGCCATAGTATAAAATGGACAGTTCAATAAACACCAAGCTTTGTCTCACACTAGAACTGAAATCATTTGAGGCGTGAAAGTTTGATATGATAAGCCGATCAGATGAGACTTGATGCTCTAAAACAAATATAATGCACCAAAACCAATGAGGGGGTATTGCAAAAGCAATTGCAACACAACGATAATGATAAAAGTCACCCTTGATCATCGACACTACACTAAAATGGGATGACAAGGAATTAGGGAGATAGATAAAACTAGTGAATCAAGTTCTTACTTCACATTGGATCATTAGCTGTGATCATAGACCCTTATCAAAACTTCCTCTTTCAACATAAAATGGCTATACATTATCTATTGTATGATGGGTAAACTAAGATTATTTCTACTAAACTTCCCTTTGTTAATTTCTTCTCGATATACAACTGAGGTTATTCAAAACTTAAAATCAGGTTATGCAATCAAAAACACAAATATATAATAACTCCAGCACAAAAGCTCTTTTTTCTCTATTTATATGTTTAGCATCTATGTTTCAACAACTGAAATGAAAATTCCAAGAGCATATTCAAAGTAGCACCATAGTAAGAAGTCAAAACCAAGAGCATATTCAATTGCAGAGCAAATCAAAGGGCCTATTAACTTAACCACATAGAGATCACTACCTTCTTCGGAGAATCCCTTCCAGCGACAGGTGAGTGGGAATGCGATTGGGACACAGACCCTTTTGCCGAGTCAATTCGAGAAGGTGAGAAAGGTTTCAATTTGACGGCCGGTGCCGATGAAGGAGACGAAAAAAGAGATGGGTTTTCATGTCTGAAGGAAACTGAGTCGATCTCTCTGAACTGGGAGCGGGCGGGTGATGTGAAATTGGGTTGCGGCGAGTGGACCCGGCCGAGGCGCGGCAGAAAAGGGGAGGGGGTTGCTCGGATTCTGAAAGGGGTCGGGTAGGAAGATTGGAGAAGCCTCTCCATCGAAGATGAAGCCGGCGATTTGCAGAGAGATCGAAAGAGAGAGGGGTTGAGGATAGAGATTGGCGCTTCAGGTTAAATTGAGGAGGTGTGTATGTTTGACCAAACAAAGTTGGTATAAATCAATTATGAGTGAGTAGATCTGAAGCCATTTTCGTGTCCACTAGCAGTCTAGCACACCAAAGAAGGGCAAAGTTCCACACCAACGTGGGAGTGGATTGTGGAATGGGTAGGTAGGCGAAGTTGGGCACGATGATGTTGACATGCCGACTTTTTCTACGCCAATACTAACTGCCATTAATGAAGTTACCAAATCTGAATTGTATTAGGGAATAATTTAAATCAATTTGATTCTCTAATTTTGACATTTATGACTCAATTTAAATCATAAGACCCGTATTTGGAGAGGAAAATATGTTTAAATATGCCTCAAAATATATCTTATTTCTTAATAGGAAATTTGGAAAGAAAAATTTGAAAATCTTTGTTTATAATAAAGAAATTTGGAAATCTATACTTCATAATTCAATATTTGGAAATATATGCTTTTGAAATATTTTAGAACAAAAATTTAAATACCCTCGTTACTATTAATTTTAACCCCAAAAAATACCAACATCGAATAACTAATATTTAACTTAGTTCAAGTAGCAGAGCCGATTCTCTTCAAACCCTAGGGTTTGAGTTCGACCTTTTGCGATCATCCCTTCATCTTCTCCGGCGAAGCACAGATGTTCTTAGGAGGCAAAGATGGAGGCGAGGCAGATCATGAGGATCCTCTTGATCTGATTTCGATGGGATCGGAGCCGGATGAAATTTTCTCGTGGCGACCCATCTCATCGGAGGAGCACGACGCATATCTCATTGCAGAGTTTCTGGCGGCGTTGACGCCGCGGGGCGGGGCTCCGATGGCGTCCACAGCGTGGGAACGGGAGATACGGGAACCATGGCCACCACCGGCGACGTTGATTGGGGTTGGGACGTCTAACTCCGGTGGCCGGGTAGAGAATACGCCGACGTGGTGTAGGGATGCGGGAGTATGTGTCACGCCCCAAATCCGGTTTTGGCCAGACTCGAGACGTGACCTGAACCAAACGAAGTAAAAGTAGTACAATTGAAATAAATTCTTTTGAAGTTGGAAACGAGTCCAAAGTATTCCTCAATAATTCAATCAAAACTTCAAATATAATGTCAAAACTTGAAAAGTGACAAAAGGTAAACAAAAAATTAACAATGTGGACCAACACATCTCTAATACAACTCTCAAGACATCCGGGAGCCCCCGAGCCTCGAATTTCCCAGATCCCAAGCACACCTGTACACACAATAAATAAACAAATAGGGATGAGCTTACGCTCAGTAGGGAAAATCGTAAACAAATTTAGCCTCCAAGTTTGATAATAAAACTACTTTAGTTCGTTGTCACAAAGTGCTTAAAACTCTTAGACCAAAAACTATAATCAACAAATAAAAAGCAACGAGAACAATAGCGCATAACGATAACTTCCCAGCGAACAAATAGAGAACATTATAATAAAATGGAAAACCGTCACAACTGGAAACGAGTAAACACTAGTAATCAATGAAAGACTATAGAATCAGTAAAAATAAAATAGTATCGCTTTTTCCAAGATAACAGTAACTTAAAAGAAGTTCATAATAAATACTTGAACGGATCAATAAGAGTAAAATGAGAGTATTTAATCTCATGCCAACCACTCACTTTCTCAAGCCTCCGATCCATGGATAGATTCTGGGATCACCTCGGTTCCCATAATTCCGATCCACTAGAGTATCCATGTCATATCAGATTTTCCCTCGGTCCAAAGGAGATGCATAACGTCACAAAGACGTATAACGTCGCGAATACCAGAAACATCCTTAGGAGGACGCATATCATCGGTATTCTCGGAAACGTATCCAAAGAACCATATATCCTAGGGAACCAAGGTAGTGCTCCCGTAGGACGCATACACTTGGGTGAAACCATAGTAACCATCTCTCACGAAGTTATCCATCCAACTACCCCGTAAATCTAGTAATCAATCCCCTTCGGCTCCAATCATTCCCGTAAACCATTCCCACACCGGACTCCTCAACAGTGTGGGTACCATTAATCATTTCTCTTCCTACACCGGACTCCTCAACGGTGTAGGTACCATCGCGTATCCACAATAATCATTATCTCACCCTACACCGGACTCCTCAACGGTGTAGGTCCAAAAACCAAAGCCTCGTAGGGTAAACCATTATCTGCACCGGAATCCTCCACGGTGTATATCCAATAACCAATGCCCCGTAGGGTAAGCCGCTCCCCACACCGGAATCCTCAACAGTGTGGGTACCATACCAAATCACCCTTAATCCTTCTCGTAAACTATCCCCGCACCGGAATCCTCAACGGTGTGGATACACTAACCAGTATCCCGCAGAATCTATCAGACAAAGCCCCGCAGGGTCCATAATCAATCATAGAAATACACACGTTCATGAATACACACCACACGGGATTCATAACCATAATTACACTTACCATCACTTTCCACTTGCTCTCCATCGGTCAATCGATCACCTGGTCGTACCTCCTTGGCACAACCAGTCATACTCGATCAACCATTCAATCAACAATTATATCAACACAATCGTTCAACCAATCAAGCAAACATTCAACTAATCAACAGTAAAGTAAACTAGTTCCATTAGACTCTTGATTTCCTACTAACTAACAACCAAGCATGTGAACCTAGCACACAACTAATCCGAGAGCTCTTCACAACCTCTCTACCAGTAAATCAATTTCCCAAGTATTGAAAGCACACTTCACTAATTGTCATCATCCTAAGCATGCATACTTGACTCATCCATTTATTAGTAATTGAAATACGATTATTCTGGTTATTCGCATCCTATAGGCAATTGTAGGACCTTTCCGATTTTATTATCCTAATCATGCATATTAAGCGTTAATTAAGAAATTAAGACTTTCCCTACCTCGTGGTCTTCCTCTCAACACTCTGATGTCGCACACGATAATCACCACACCGTTCTTCACACGGGTACCGGCGTGATCTTCGTTCTTCTAGCTCGGTCCACGCCGTTGATCTCGGACGGAGTCCCGTCTAGATTTGACACAAAAAGGTCCAAATCAAAACCAGTAAATGTCCAAAGTTCCATCGAGTTATCCGAAAGCCTCTTTTAATTATCCAATTAAAACCAATTAATTTGAATTAATCATTTAATTAAAAACTGATTTTAAAAAGATTTTATTTACTGCCGGGTTGACCCGGATCCGAGCCCGAACCCGGTCCAGACCCGTGTCCAGACCCGGTTCGGAAGTCCGACTGGGCCCAAGGCCCGAACTGGTCAGGTCCACATTGACCTTCTCACGGCCCAAGTCTTCTGTCCGACCCATGGCCTTCTCGGCCCAAGGGTCTTCTGTTCGACCCAAGGCTTGCTCGAGCCCGAGTTCGAGGTGTCCTGGCTCCGGCGGCGTCTCCGGCGAGCAACGGTGCTCCGGCCGTCGACCACCGCGTTAGAAACACTCGGAAACGAGAGGGAACGGAGCGGCGAGGGGCGGAGGGTTGTTGGTGACCTCGTAGCCGTGGCGGCGAGGCCTGAGACGTGGCTCCCGTTCGTCTTCTTCCAGATCTGGAGAACCAGTTTCGCCGGCGAGGGTTCCGTCTGAACCTGCTCGCAACAAGCTCGGAAGGCTCGATTCCTGGCGAGGTGAAGCCGGAATCGAAGAGAGAAGAGGTTGGGGAGGCACCCACTGCTCGGGTTTCTGTCGCCGGCGTGGGTTGAACCGGAGAGCTCGAGTCCGAGACGTTCCGGTGAGTCTCCTCGGTTTAGAGGGCGGAGCTCTGCTGGTACCGAAGGGAGGAAGAAGGGAGGTGAAGGGGAGGCTGGGTCACAGCGACGCCGACAACGGCGTCACGTTCTGGCGTGCGAGGGAGGGACGAATCGCGAGAGGGAGCTCGAGGTTGAAGGATCCCCTCGATCCGTGTGCCAGGAAAAGGGAAGCAGGAGCGGCGATAACGCGTATTTACGCGTAGGGCTTGACCCAGACTTTGGGTTGGGCTGAAGTCGCGCGGTGTTGGGCCCCAAGTCGCGTCTGACTGGCCCAATCCAGTCCAGACCTTTCTTCTCTCCTTTTTTTTTTGATTTCTTTCCTTTCAAAATACATGTTACAAAAACCTACTCCAAAGTTTCAAATTTTCAGATTAAAAACCCTTTTGAAAGAGCGGGGTTTTATAGTATGACTGGCGGCGGCGCTACAGGTACGGGCTAGGTTTGTGAGGGCTCGGGCCGGAATGGGTTCTGGGTATGGGCTGGGCTTTTGGGCCGAGGTGGGCCCTAGTTACGGGCCGGGGCATGCTGGCCGGGCCGGGTCGGATCCAACCGGTGCTGGTTTGGGTGGCCCATGCCGGGTCGGGTCGGGACGGATCTGGAGGGCTGGATCTGGACAGACCCGATTCGAAGGCAAATCGAATAGGAGCAGGGTCCCGGACATCCCTTCGGAGTGGCTATCAAAGGAAGCAGGGTCGTCTCTGTCTGGGAAGAAAAGACAGGACAAAGAGGAGGAGCCGGAGGAATCTGAGGGCTCAACAGCGTCAGATGGAGGTTCACATGCAGCAGCGGCGGGGGGGGGGGGGGGGGGGGGGCGCAAACACCCCCGCCTCCAGGAATGAACTTGAGGGGGCCCAGTAAGGGGGTGGTCGATTGTAACCCCTTCCTTGCTGTTAGATGGCGATGGTTCCGTCTCCAGTCGACATCTGTCTCCCCTACCAGTCCGGTGTCAGCAATCCCACGTTCAGGAGCCCTAAAATTATCAGTCAAGGGAGGACGACGCACGCTGACTCACATGGGGAGTTGGTAGTCCACCAGTATTCCCCTTTCACTCGATTAGCTCACCCGGTGCCTTTTGGTAGAAGTATGCTGTATCAGTGTCTCAAGATGCTACCACACATATCCCCTTCAACCGCCCCTATGTATTGAGCAAAGTTTAATTTCCTGTTATTGCTTTATGTTTTCTAGTTGGATTATGTCTTGTAAGATGAGTGCAGTTATATGTGCATCGCCCTACATTATATTTCAGTAATAATAGTACCTGTTCTTCTAAAAAAAAAATTAGTTTTAACCCCAACATAAATTGTATATAAGATGATTTGAACCATGGTTGGTCAAGAAAAAAATATACAAACTTAACCAATTATGCTAAATTACTTATATTTATTGTAGTCTTCTATTACTTATTTTACAATACCGTATTATATATATATATATATATATATTTTGAGTAATAAGATCGCGTGCTTTAATGATCTGAATTCACAATACATCGCAGTGCATCAGGTAAAGTGTTTGACCACGGTAGAACAGATGTCGAGCGGGCTTTCTTGGCTAACCAGTGATCGGCCTTGTTCGCAGTCCTCTTTACAAATTCGAGAGAGACTCTCTCATTTTCAATTAACATACGACGGATATCGTAAATAATTATACCAATAGGAGATATGAGGATTACAGTCTGATGTATCACAGGAGGAGGACCTGAGCATCTGACCGAATGCAAATGGGCCCATGTCCCAGTTTGGCCACGTTACGTAATGCGGAGGCAATATCATATGCCTCAATCATGAGAGGGGACCAAATACCTTGTAGCATGTCATTTCCCACTTTGACGTAATTCGGATTCGAAGAACGAACTATAAGGCCTTATCCTGCCTGGGTCGTGTCCTGAAAGGTGGCCCATCGACATTAATTACTAGCGTATTCACTAGGGGCGAGCACCACCTTGACGGCCATCGAGGTATGGAGACACGGGGCTGAGTTGTCGTTGCAGCAGCCGCCTTCCAAGCTTGTATGTTAACCTGTGCCTTAGACAAGACCGTCAGAGCCGCCGGACGGTCCCCCGACCAAACTAGGGCATTCCTGGCCTTCCAAATCTCCCAGAGGACCGATAATATCGCCGCTGTTTTGTCATGATCACATCCCGCAACACAAGACAACCACCAATGTTCAAAAACCTGGTCCGGGCCAATGGAGATTAGGTGACCAAACTCCTTCCAACACGTCTTTGCAAACCCTGTAAGGACCGCTCCTTGTCAACACCGGTCAAGTCGGCGGAAAGCGGGAAATATTTTAAATTTTGGGCATCCACCTAAATAGACCTAGATTTGACCCCGAGGGTCATATCGGACCTAAGTTGACCCGATATCGACCAAAATGAGTTCTGGGTGACTCAGGGAAACTTTGTGACCAATTCGAGAAAAGTTAACTTTTTGCCGAAAAAGTCAACCGAGCGATGTCTGGTCCGTTCGAGGCCCGAGTTGGACCCAAAAAACTTAGTCGTCGTCGCAGCGGTCTTAGTTGGGCCATTTCCTTGTAAAACGCGAGATTTCGTAACAATCTCGAAAAATGGACCGAACGGGGCCCAAGACGTCCGATTTTGACAAATCTGACTGAAAAATATCTACACAAATATTTTGGTGAGTAGTGGGACCCACCTTGCCACATGTCACCATGTTTATGGAAGTGAGTGGGAGATGACCTCATTACCCTTGACTTAAAAGCTAAAAGACAAAAGAGGGAAGGACATGTTGGTCTTTTAACTTTATTTTGGATCTACAAAAGGGGGGATAAGGTGTGTGTGGCCGGCCACACCTAGAGAGAGAGAGAGAGAGAGCCAAGGGAAGAAGAAGAGGAGGAGGAAGAGAAGAAGGGAGGCGATTTCCCGACGATCCAACCGAAGGATCGTCTTGATTTTTGCATATTCGTGATCCTCTTAACATTTGCTACGACATGCACTCTTTCTTTTCTCCATTTGGCAAGTTTGATTTCATGGATTTTGGTAGAAATGGATGAAATATGAGTGGATGGGAGTCTAGAGCTTGTTAAGAACGTTTTGGGAGAAAAAGGGGATATTTTTCCGGCGACCGGAGGTTCGCTAGAGCTCCGGCCACCGTGTGGCGTGCCCAGCCGTGGCTGGAGGGAGGGTCACGTAGCCGTGACCGGCCACGATAGTGGCGATCCGGTCCAACCATTCACGGCCCAAGTGTGGCTGTGTGGGGCCCACTTGGCCGGGGTTTGGGTTTTTCATGTTCGGGTGGTCTTGGGTGACCCCCGAGTCGATAATTCACACCCGGAATGAATTATGGAAGTAATTCGGGAGAATTCGGAAATTGTGGTTAGAAACTTTAAATGCGGAGTTAGAATGCTCGGGCATCGGAAATTGATTCCGTCAATTGCGTTGGAACGCGTGAATATAATTAGGAATTGTAGAAACGAAAATGGAAATTTTCGGAGCCCCGAGGGACGTTTTCCCGAGTCCGGGCAGATTCGCCAAGCCGGGCGAAATGGGCCATTCCGGGCACATTTTGACAATGTCGAGTAATTTGGAAGTTTGGGAGTGATCGTTACTTGTCGGGGTTGCTTTTTGGGCGTTAATTTCATAAAAAAATCGAAGTTGGCTTGCGTATTAAAAAGTGTTGTCTCGTCACTTAGGATTTCGCCACCGATCGCTTAAGGGGGAAGCTTTAGGTGGGTTGTCGCGAGCGCTTGGAGTGCTGAACTCGCGTGTGTATTGGATGACTCGTATGACTTGATAGTCGGTAGTGCCTTGATATGTTAAATGCGATAATTGATAGTGTGTTATGATAATTGGTTGAGTGTTGGTGATCAATGTGGTGATGCTTGGTTAAGGTATGGCCCGCCTGTCGATTCACCATCGATGAAGGGTGTCGTGGTTCCGCGATGAGGTGGGCCCACCTTCCGACTAGCAATCGGTAAAGTGTTGCGATTGGTTCCGCGAAGAGGTCGGACCGCCTTTTTGATTGGCGATCGGAAAAAGGATTGCGGGGCAACGCCAGGCCCAACCAGTTTGCTACTGAAAACTGTGCTTTGTGGGTGTTGATATTGCGTGATATTGTGTGCATTTTCAATTTGATTTGTTGAGAATGTAATCTCTGTTGTTTGTTTTCCTTGCGTGAAATTGTGGTAGAAGTGTTGGTGTGTTTGACAGTTAGCCCGTGCAACAGTTTGGTATCATGCGTGAGCTATAACGGTTTTCCCTGAATTTATGTTGGTGTATTCCTGGTGTTTTTACTCGTATGCCGTGGTCAGTCGGGTATCCGTGCCGGTGAGCGAAATGTTCACCCCTTGCTGCTTTTCCTACAGGTATTGATCGTGAGTCTGATTAGGAGGAGGTCTCAAAGCTTGAAGAGTTGGGATGCGAGAGTCCGGGTTTCTGGGTTTTGTCTAGTGACGTACACACTTTTGTTCTAGTTTTGTTTTGTTCAAACTTGAGCTTAAAACTCAGAGTATACTTTTATTAGTTTTATCTAATGCTTGAGTTGTGGATTCTAAACGTTGTCTTAATTGTTTAACTATTGTTTTTATCTTTGTTCTTCCGTTCATGTTCCGGGTTCGGTTATAACGGGCTTGGGGCGTGACAAACCCACAAGCCGCAAATAGATGAGAGACCGATTCGGGATGCGACCCATAGATGGCACAAGTAGGATCAGTTGGGACATATCTCTTGTTGAGGGAAGCGACCACTTGAAGTGTGTACTTCAGGCAACGCCATAAGAAGATTTGCCAAATCGACGCCCAAAGAACCCTCAAGCCTTTGCCCTGACGTGCTTGTCGAATGAGCTGCAGTTGGCGGTACCCCGCTTTCGATAAATACTGACCATTTTTATCCCCCATCCAATATGGGACATCCCGGTGCCGAAGTGGATAAAGCGGGACTTGCAGAATATCAACCAAATCTTCCTGGCCAAACAACTGAGCAATCCTCGGGATATCCCACTGGCGAGTTCCCGGGACAGTGAGACCCGCCACCAAAAACCCTGTAAATTCAGGGAATCCGCGCGTATGTGGGCTGACGAGCCTAGCAGCCACGACGTGCCCACAATCGGGGTGGCCAGCCCATCCCTAGCAGGATGCGTAGTCCGTGGCGGATCATATCTTGGGTAGAGAAAACACTAGCCCAGACGAAACTCAGAGTGCGTCCCACCCGAATTAGCGAGAGGAAGTCTGAAGTAGGAAAATAGCGGGCTTTAAGGACCCTTGTAACCAAGGCGTCAGGCTTATGGATAAGATTTCATGCTTGCTTCCCAAGTAAGGCGGTATTTGCATCTTCGAGATGACGGAATCTCGTACCCCTTTCGTCCTTTGGTTTATAGAGGCGATCCCAATCCTACCAAATAATCGGTTTCTGTGACTTTCCGCCCCACCAAAACTTCGCCAGAGCAACGTGAATGCGGTGAATGATTTTGAGGGGGACCTTGAACACCGACATGGCGTAGACCGGTAAAGACGTTAAGACATATCGAATCATGACCTCCCGTCCCGCCGGGGATAACAATTTCCCATCCCAGGATCGGATTCTATTAATCACCCGGTCACCCAAATATGCCATATCAGCGTTCCGGTTCCGACCCATCAAATTAGGAACACCTAGGTACCTCGAGGCCCACGCGATCTCCTCGATTCCTAGAGTATCACAACAAGATTTCTTATTCAGAGGAGACGTATTCGTACTGAAAAAGATAGAAGACTTACCGAGATTCAGCGTTTATCCCAAAAGCCGACTAAACGTAGACAACACCGATCGAACTGTCTCAGCATCCTCCGGGGTGGCCCTACAGAATAAATAGCAGCCATCCGCCAAAAAAAATGCGTGATCTCAGGTGCTCCTCGTGCCACCTGGACCCCCTTTAACCGTCCCAACCCGCGTTCTTGTTCAATAAGACGGGCAAGGCCTTCCATGCAAAATAAGAACAAGTAAGGAGATAGAGGCCCCCCTGCCTGATTCCCCTAGTCGGTGCAACCCAAGGCGTGTCTCAACCCCCAGACGATATAAAATAAGTGACCGTTTGTAGACAGCATGTCATGAGAGATACGACCATTCCACCCGATCATAGGCCTTACTCATATCAAGTTTAATGGCCATATATCCCATCGACCCTCCCCGTAGCGTTTTCAAATGATGTATCACCTCAAACGCAACAATAACGTTATCTTGGATGCATCTCCCGGGATAAACGCTCCCTGTGTTTCAGAAATTACCGATTGTAGTACCGAGCGAAGGCGATTGGAAAGTACCTTAGAGATTATCCGAAATATAACATTGCAGAGAGCAATGGGCCGCATATCCGTGATCCGTTCCAAATCCGGTTTCTTAGGAATCAAAACCACTGAGGTAGCATTAAGCCATGCCTCAAACTCTTCCATCCGTAGAACCCCTTGGACGAACCGGAGGACATCCTCGCCCACAACAAGCCAAAAATGTTGAGCTATCCGGCCCCGACGCCTTATCTGGACCCATCTGGAAAACGGCCTCTCTGATTTCCCCAACCGTAGATATATTAAATTCTCATACTACACCAAAATTTAAAATAAAAATATGGATAATTAAAAAAAACTTATGGTGAATTATGAACGTTTTGCAAATAATTACGGTGTATTGTTTTTATACAAATACTTATAGTGTACTATTTCTCACACATTGAAAGTGTGAAAACTAACGGAAAATTAGGATTTTAGAGGATGTGTAATTTTTAAAATTTCAAAATAAATAAATATGTGTATATATACACAAATATATTTTATAAACCATATTTTATTATATATAAAAATTAAATATTATTTTTAAAATATGCTTGTATATATATACACATTTATTTATTTTGAAAATTTAAAAGTTGTACATGCTCTAAAATCCCTATTTTCCGTTACTTTTCACACTTTTTGCACATGAAAAATAGTATATTGTAAGCATTCGTAACAATACAGTACGCCGTAAGTATTTGCAAAATGTGCATAATTGACCTTAATTTTTTTCAATTATCCATATTTTTATTCTAAAGTTTGGTATAGTACTAGAATTTAGTATATAGTAAAATAAAGGGGTAAAACCGGGAACTAACTATCCCTGACTTGTACCGCACATGAACATACTGCTGACTTATTTTTGGGTCAGAAACGCACGGTTGACTTAGGTATTTACTAAAAAGTAAGTTTTTCCGTTATGAACTAACATTTTCCGTTAGAGATGACGGAAAACGTTAGCAAAAGCTACAAAAAACTAACAAGTCTATGGTTAGTTTTTGAGTTCAATAGTCATATTGCAGTTAGTTCTTGGAGTTTTTACTAACTTTCATCGTCATCTCTAACGGAAAATGTTAGTTTTTGTAATTACCTTAAGTCCGGAGTGCGTTTTTGATCGACAAAAAAGTAAACCTTAGTTCTTGAGATGTACAAGTCGGGGATAGTTAGTACCTGGAGTTTTTCCTAAAATAAATAATAAAAGACTACAATGCATGTAAATAATTTAGCACAAGTGGTAAAGTTTGTACATTTTTTCTTGAACAATCATGGTTCAAATCCTCTTTTATGCAATTTATTTTTGGGGTTTCAACTAATAGTAATGAGGGTATTTTTGTACTAAAATATTTCAAAAGCATATATTTTCAAATATTAAATTATAGTGTCATACTAAAAAAATATGCTATGTTATGAAGCATATATTTCCAAATTCCCCTTATAATATAACATATATATATTTTTGATAAGCGAAAATTTATTAAAACTTTGCTTTCCTGAGTCAGGAAAACAAGGCAGGAAATCAACCTCAGAAAGGGATCATCCCAAGACTAAAACAGCTCAAAAGAGCAACAAGGCAACAAACCAGAACCAAAACAAAAAGAAAACAGTAGGGACGCAGCCCACAAATAAACCACAAAAGACAGACAAAGTTCGAGACTACCCTCGTACCACTTCATAAGTCTTGAAAGTAACTTTGTTCGCGAACCACGTCACGTAAACCTCAATACTAGCGAACGGACCAAAACGACCCCGATTCCTGCAACAGAACCATCGGGACCTCTTTCGGCTTGTACTGTTTCAACGAGATCCCTTCATCTCGTAATACTTCAAAAGTCTTGAATGCTAAACTTGCGAGCCACACCACCTAAGCTTGTTTTACTCCAAACTCAGAGGGACCGAGCTCACACCCAACATTCATTGTTGCTGTCAGAACCTCCAACGATCGACTATACTTGTGACAACCTCATGTTGCTTCAAATAATTTGTTAGTTGTGAGCTTCTTAACAGTCAACTACCCAACAAGCTAAACCTGAAAAAGCCCAACAAAAGCACACGAGGACAAGTTTGAGATGTGAACAACCCAACAACTCCTTATCCTCACGTTTGCATTCAAATTCAATTCGGAACAATGCAATCCCGAAAAATCAGCGCGGCACCAACACAGTTGATGCCGCAATCCATTACCACAAACGCCGCAAAATCAGGAGAATCAATTCACCCTGAAAACTTGAACCTGACAACCATCCAAGTCGCCGGAACGGACTAACTGATTTGGGATTCGCAATTGAAATTGAAACTTGAAACGAGGGACCTGTGTCGTCGTCTCCGATGTGCTGCTCAGAACCTCCGACCATCAATCCATGAGTTCTATAGTCTCTTGAAACAGAAATGACAATCTATGACTCACCGAAACAAACAACGAACCATCACAGCTAATCGGATAATTCGACGACCCACAACCATCACCATCCTGGCGAGAGAAAATGCGTAAGCCGAACACGAGCACGCCAACGAAACGACCACCGGCAACAGCTCCTCACCCTCCACCGTTGCCCAAACCTAGAGAAAACAGAATGACCTCACCCCACGACCACTGAAACGATAAGGTTGTATTCTCTTAAGATTTCGACGGTGGTCAACGGTAGTGAAAGATGGGTCCCTCCTCGAGAAAATTCTGATAGCAGGTCTTAAACCAATCCATATATACAATAGAGAAAGGGGAGGAAGAGAAGGAAGCACAACTCCCTTGGCCACAAACGAGCCACGAGAGCTGCCAGAGGTGGCGGCGCAAAAGGATTCGCATACGAGAGGGAGGAGAGGTGAGTATAAGAAAAATTGGATAACGATTTAAAAAAAAGTAGAGGACTTGGTACTTACTACGGAAAGGACACATAACATATTTTTCTTAGTATGCCATTATAATTCAATATTTGTAAATATATGCTTTAGAAATATTTTAAGACAAAAATATCCTTATTACAATTAGTTTAAACCCCATATTGTATGAGAACATTTGAACCATGGTTGTTCAAGGAAAAATGTATAAACTTTTTTTTTAAAACGATAACAGGATCAAGATGCATTCAAGAACAGAGGTGGGATTACATTAGAACTAGTCTGCTTAGCCTTCACAGACACAAAAAAACCTTGAGATACCGTTCCACCGTCCCAAAACAAAGGGGTAAGTCGAACTAAAACAGGAAATCCAAATGTAACTAATGTTTCAAAGACAACTAAATCGAATAAATAGACAGTCATGAAAACAACAAAAATAAAACCAGTAGGAAAATAAAATAGACTCCAATGCTTCCGGTGTCATCCCGAGGCGAGTAAGCACCACCCACCCTAGGTCTGGGGGTATGGGGCACCGTCCCTCCCCCTTCCCTGGGCCCTCTCATTGTCCCTAGCGGGGCTGCTTTGACGCCCTCGCCTGTTGATCATCATCATTGCCTTCCTCATCCTCCAGCTATCGGAGGGAGACTCATGATAGATCCAGAACCCTCTTCATCTTGTTTGTGCGGGTGGAGTACAACCCCATCTTACCTTTCCCCTAGTTGTCGTGGTCTTCATGGGACCTCATCCCTCCATCCAACCTCGCGGCTCCTTCTTTTCCCCCTCCATTATCACAATGCCACCCATAGGTCTTGCTGCAAAAACTTGTAGGCCCGTTGTCGAAGCCGACGATAGGGGGAGGACAAGACGTGGCCAAGTAACAGGGGCAAGTGCTGATGTCAACAAGGTCGGGGCTGGAGTGCGAGAGTCTGAGCCGGAGATGGGTGGACGAGCGTTGTACTCGGATTTGCCGATGTCCTCTCGGGAGGCAGGGCGATCGGGACAGGCTCCCTTATTTGTCGTGACGGAGGCGGCTTCTGTAGTGAATGGTTGGGGGCCAAATCCGCAGCTGCATGCGGCTGGACGTTGAGGTCCATCACCAGAGTCACGTCATCAGAACCATGGCGTTGCTCAGGATCCTTCATTTCTGGCCGGGAGGTTGCAGATTTACCACGAACTATAATGAAGACATAGAGAAGCGAGTCGATTGGCTGCAGAAATGGTTGGGGGAAAACAGGGACCGGGTGAGAGAAATGGAGAAGAAGGGTGTGGGCGGCGAAGCTTTTTAAACCCTAAGGAAGCTCTCTGCAAGCGCTAATTGTAATTACAATACCTAAGTTAAAAAATGTATAAACTTAACCACTTGTGCTACATTAATTACATGTATTGTAGCTTTTTATTAATTATTTTACTATACTTTATTATATACTAAGTTCTTGTAATACACCAAATTTAAAATAAAAATATGGATAATTAAAAAACACTTATGATGAACTCTACACGTTTTGAAAATACTTACGGTGCACTGTTTTTGTTGCAAATACTTACAATATACTATTTTTCCAAATTGGGATTTAGAGCATGTGCAAAAAGTGTGAAAACTAACGAAAAATTGGGATTTAGAGCATGTAAAACTCTAAAATTTCCAAAAATATGTATATATATAAAAATTTATTTTTAAATATTATTTATTTATTTATTTTGGTATACACATATTTATTTATTTTTTGAAAATTTTAAAGTTGCAGATCCTCTAAAATCCCAATTTTCCGTTACTTTTCACACTTTTAACGCATGCGAAATAATACACTACAAGTTTTTGTAGCAAAAACAATACACCGTAAGTACTTTCACAACGTTAATAGTTCACCATAAGTTTATTTCAATTATCCATATTTTTATTTTAAATTTTGGTGTAGTGCGAGAATTTAGTAATAATAAAGTATAGTAAAGTAAATAATAAAATGATATAATGCATGTAAGTAATTTAGTACAAGTGATTAAATTCAAATATTTTTTCTTGAACAATCATGGTTCAAATATTCTCATATACAATTTATTTAAAGGTTTAAACTAATAGTTATGAGTGTATTTTGGTCCTAAAATATTTCAAAAGCATAGATTTTTTTTTGATCGGCAAATCAAATTTAAATTAAAACTGTTCTTTGGAAGGAAGAAAAGAGTTTGAAATACAAGCACACGAGCAATCCACAATGGATCCTCAACTAAGGTTCTCTACAAACAGAGAAAACTACATCACAAGGACGGTCCACTCAAGGAACCTCAGTACCAACAACACAAGGATGGTCCACTCAGGGAACCTCAAAACACCAAGATACAACCAAAGAAAGCTGAGCCCAACCAGGGACTTACAAGGATAAACAACAGCCAAAGGAAGAAGGGCTATCCCAACAAGAAAAGCCACCATGGGCAAGAAGAATGACTAAACCAAGCACCTCGGAACAACCGGGCAAGACAGCAGCCACCACCAAGAATTGGCTACCAAGTAAAGCAGGCACACAAGAAGCACTGCAAACCTAATCAGAGTTGTACTGACTCCTTGTATCATTAGTAACACTCAATCCTAGCGAGAAAGAGGGTACTAAAAACGCCGGTGGCCAGGACCACTATCGACAGATACAACATCAGTGAAGAATCACTGAGATACACCACTCCCAACGGATAAAACGAAAGGCTTCAGACCAAGAAACAACCTTAAGGACTCACCGACGGCCAACACCAAAACCTAAGACCGGTGAGCTCGAACACCAAACAGCGGGTCGAGAAGAAGCGAAGCCAATCGAATCAAATGAAAGGATAAGGAGGTAGAGGAATTACCAAATAAAGATTAGTAGGCAGCAAGGCACGCCATAGGAGTCCTCGAAAGGAAGTCCCAGAAGCAGCTAGAGAAGCTCAGCAACGATCCAAACCCACTAGACTGTAGAAATGCGTCCCACGACCTGAGCACTAACTAGTCACCTCCAAAGACCCGAGAGGAGGTTCACCGAAGAAACCGCAAAGCCGGATCGCAAGAGACATGGCAGATGACAAAGCTCGCACTCAGCCCTCCGAAACCTAAATTCGGTAAACACCAAAAAGAGGCCCAAAAAGGCGAAGGACCGATATTTCTACCGAGAACGAGCTCTGAACTCTAAATTGGCAGCAAAAGGACAGAACTCTTGAAAGACCTAAAGAGGAATGTGAGCTGAGCGTTCCGAAACCGAGACAGGTAACCCCTCACCGACTATAGCAAGGACCCGAAAGGGAAGGCCTATAATGATACCGAGCAAAATAGCAACTATGACTCCGAAATCAGCAAAAGAGCAACTGAACAAACTATGACTCTAAGAAGCAGCCCAAAGTGAACAGAATCTGGGGACTGAGGCTGTCAAGCTGAGCAATCCGAAAGCAAAACTGGTAACCCCTCGCCGGCCAACACCGCTCAAGGACCTAAAGGAGAAGGCCTGTAATTATACCGAGCACCAACCGACCTCAATCCCGGAAAAAACTGAAACCAAAGCTACCACCCGAGACAAGCTTGACAGAGGCCACCGGAAGGCCAAATCAATTCTTCCTAACCATGAACAAGCAGCTGCCACGCGCACTCACGCACCCCCACTTTCACCGGAGAATCCCAAACAATGGGACTCGAGCACCCAGAAATGCATCCTGAGTCTCTATCCAACTCGACATGATGCATGTAAAGGGAGACAAAGTGCACGCGAAGAAACCGGCAACAACGAACCGAAAAGCGACTTGGTGGAAAGAGGAGTTGCAGACCCGGTTCAAAAACAACCCAATCCGGCCCGAAATAGCAAAGCAGGCCCAAGAAACAAACCTGGCTGGCCCAGCCCAGAAGATGCCAAAACCGACCCGGCCCACAGAACGAAACCCGACCCGGCTGGAAGATGTGTCCTGGCCCTGTCCGGCCCGACCCGTTCTGACCCGGTTCGACCCAAACAGGGCCAGTCCAAGACTACCGGGCCCAACCCGCCCAAAGACCTACCCGGATACAAAATGGCCCAAAGCCAACCCGCCTCCTTTGCCTGATCTACACGCCGTCACTGGCTTTGAGCAAAACACTAGAGCAGAACAGAGGAAGTCGACGCCGGAGTAGGCATCTCCGTAGCCACACCAGACGGTCTGCAGCAGCCACGACCAACCCATACCGAGCACATCAACGGATCACAAGACTTGAAAATCAGTTCTGAACGCCGGAGACCGGATCTGCAAAGAGAAGTCGTTCCCTCGTCGGTACCGGCCACGACCACCTCGGCTAAGATCTGCCACACCGACCGGAGAGACACGCTAAACACCACTCCCAAGCAACCATCCACAAACACAAGACGACTACTCCAGTGCACGAGGGACGGAAGCACGTTCACAACTCAAGCTCACGGACGCCAAACTTCCCAACCGCGTCTGAAACGAGGCCACCCTCGAACAAGCTGACCCGCATCCCAAGGCAGCCACCACGACCAACAACTTCAGCAACCCACACCGAGCATTCCATCGAAACTCCACTCCGGCCAGGAAGAGACCGACCGCTACCCACATCATAGTTCAGATCTGAAGGCGGAGATCAAACCGAGAGGGAGACGCGACAGTTACAAGCCGAAACTTCGTCAACAAGCCACGAAAGCTGTCACGTCATCACTGTCGACGATAAGAACAACGAAGCCGAGATGCAGGGACAAAGCTCTTCGAAGGAAAGCAAGGCAGGGCCTTAACACATATCTGAGGCAAAACATCAAGGGAAACAATGGGGGTAAGGTGGGGTAAAGAGAGGTTGGGGAAGGAGAAGGCCTCCGCCAAAAACAACCGCAGCCGGAGCCACGACCGTCACCAGCGGGGCAGAAAGGCGGCGTCAAGAGCTAGGGTTTTGCAAGGGGCACAATTTTCAAGTCACAGATTTTAAAATCCCCCTCAAGGTGAAAAGCATAGATTTTTGAATATTGAATTATAGCGGCATAGTAAAAAAATATGTTATATTATAAAGCATATATTTCTTTTTTTATAGAAACGATGGTATTATAAATATAAAAGCATTCAGGTGCCTGCGAATGCAGGAGACACCATACATAGTAAGCAAACTAACAAAACATGAAAGACAAATGTAGAAAAGTAAATTTTGCTCTTAGTCATAGGGGCGGTCGGAGGGGTGGGACTGCGGTAGCATCCATGGACATCGATACAGTATACTCCAGCCATAAGATACTGATTGAGCAGATCAGAGGATAAACAAGCAGTGGTGGACCAATTACTCCCCCGGTAAGTCAGCGTGCGTCGTCCTCCCTTGACTGATAATGATAGGGCTCCTGAACGCGGGATTGCTGACTCCGAAGTGGTAGAGAAGTAACTCATCAACTTTTGGTGGTACCCTTGCCACCTATACACCAGAGAGAAGGTACAGTCGACCAAACCCTCCCTGGCCTTCCCAGCACTCATTCCTGGAGGAGAGGGTGCTTGAAGCCCCCCGCCGCTTCTGAAGACGCCCCATTCGACGCCGCTGGTTCTTCGTACTCCGTTGAGTCCTCCTCTCTCTCAGCCCTCTTGTTTCCCGACAATGTTGGCGTCGGTTCACATGGTAAGCAACCTACCGGTATCTCAGCATCCTCTACCTCCTGTTGTCCCTACCGCCCTTTTCCTTCCTGCCTCGGAGGTGTCCGTGGTGTCCCCTTGGTCTGGCCTCCCTTCCCTGTTCCACCCATGTACGTCCAGTTCGTCCCTGGGACGGCCTTCCCATGTTTCTCCTTTTCAAGCGCCGATCTCGGATCCCCTAGCGCCTTCAACGAGGATCCTCGCACACCCCCAGCGACCGGACAGACCAGGGAAAGATGCCCCGCACAACAGCACCCGAAACAGTGCTTAGGTAAATATTCATACGAGATATTCAGACAAGTTCTTACCTGAGAAACAGACAAGCGGAACCAGAGTTGGCTTTGCAAGGGGACGCGAATATCGGCCCTGATTCTGATCTTCATGAAGTCTCCCCAGCTGAGACCTTCCTTGTCCACATCCACACCTTGGCATACTCCCAATGTGTTTCCTATCCTGAAGCCCACATCTCTCGTCCAAGCCCCCACTGGCAGATTCGAAACTCGCGCCCAGACCGAGAAATGATGGAGTTGCAGGTCCGAGATTTGCATGTGGGCCCTTAGGTCTGTAAACAAGACCAGAGAGCCCCAAAAGGACCAAGGTTCGCCCAGCAAGATCCTTTCCCTCTCCTTTGCTGATCGGAAGAAGAAAGCGATCAGACCTCCCTCTAGGGGCTTAGCCTCGACTTTCATTCCCCAGACATCCTCCATTCGCGCCACTACTGACTTCCAAAAATTTTTCTTGGTAGTCAGGACCTTAGCTGGTAGCGTGAATCGATACAGATTCCCACGTCCAGTGACCTCTTGCACTGGCACTACGACCTCCTTGATCCTCATAGAGCTCATCTGGGAGTCCAAAACCCCAATCTGCTCCCCTGAGGAGCGCCTCTATCCGAGATAGGGGTCAACCGGATGGACTGTAGAAACCGGGTAGCCCTTACCCGCCTGGGTCGGCCTCGGGCCCAACCCACGATCCTGACCCGGCCCGGGGTCATTTCCGCCCCGCTCTCCCAGCCCACCCGGCCCCTCAGAATTGTTCCGACCCGGTCCAAACCGCGCAACCCATCGGGCTACGTCACCTTCACCACCATGGGCCCATACCAACTTCTGGCCCAACGTAGCATCCCAACGGGCATCACCCATGAACCCACGACCCAGGCCCGCCTCCTTTCCAACCCGCTCCTGCTCAACCCTACCCGGTTCCGCCGCCGCCAAACCCTTCCCCTTTCTTCGGCGCCAAGAAACTACCTCCGGTGTCTCCTCCGACGTCTCCTCCGGCGTGAATGCCGAGTCCGAAGAGATCGGAATAGGCGTGTGCTCCTCCCCCATTGACGCCGGAAGTAGAGGATCGGATCACCCACCACCGACGACTCGAGCAACCCCCGCCTTCCTCGCGCTTCTCCCAACTCCACTGCCCAGCCTCCTTGGCCGGGGTCCTTCGCCGGCGTGCGGCGGAGACAGGCCGGTCCTGACCGGACCTAACCACCGGGAACCCAGCCCGCCTCCTCCATGGCCGGGAACTGCATCATCGGAGCCGACCCGTCCCTGTCCGTCCACGTTCCTTTCGACAGCACGAGATCATCGTCCCCCGTGATCACCACAACCGGAGTCCCCGACTCCGAGTCCTCCCCCGTCAGCGCCCCTACTGAGACCCGCCGGCCATGTTCCCCAGCTATCTCCTCTCGTCCCACCGAACCCGATCCGATCATCGAGTCCATGGGTTCAAACTCCGAAAGCCGAGACCCCATATACACCCCGCCGTCGATCTCCTTCACCCCTCCTTCCATCTCCTCCATAAAGCATATATTTCCAAATTTACCTTTTTTTAATATATTTTTAGGATTGAAAATTTAAAATCTATATCTTTTATTTTTATCAGGACAAAAATACCCTTACATTAACTTTTCTACTTCACACGATGATTTGGGATTTGGATTTGAATGCATCTTTTCAGACCGATGGAGGCTCAGGCCGTGGTAGGTTGCGCCATATTGAAGCTCGTCGAAAATATGGAACACGGGCCATCACCTAAATCACTCTCTTTCTTTTTCGGATTGTGCGACCATTCATGGAACATTTATGAGAACAAAATATTTCTTATTGGTATTCTGGTGCACCTTCCAAGATTTATGTGGCCATTACATGTATGTATCTATCTATAAAACCTTGACATCGGGTCCATATTTCTCTCCTTATTCTATCTATACAGCAATACGTAACACATGCCAACAACTATATACATACAACAACTGTTTAATAATAAATTATGAAGTAAAATATATAATATCAAAGGATTGATATTGGGTAAGCTTGTGTTGTGGTACACCATGCATGAACATCAAGTTAAAAAAAGAAGATAAATTATGTTGACATACCTGTATTATACGTGTTTAAAGGATAAATACTCTAAAATTATTTCGTAACTAAAACATATCCTGAACTAACGCTTAATAACAACATCCCCTTTCATCCAATTTTCTATCCATTTTTAGGGTTAGATTTAGGTTCGGAGAGAGATTTAGGGTTGAAGTTGGTTTTATGATTGTAATGTGTAACACTATAGATAGTTTCAGAATTTCTGGAAAAAATGAACCACAAATGGGCAGAAAAATGGATGAAATGGGGGTGTTGTTGCTAAGTGTTAGTTCGGGGTATGTTTTAGTTACAAAATAATTTTGGGGTATTTATCCGTTAAACGCATATAGCATAGGGTATGTCAACGTAATTTACCCTTAAAAAAATAGTATTTGGGATATTCAGATTCTAGCTCAGTCGTAATCATAGCTGTAATTTCCCGTACTGTTTTAAGAGTAATTATTTGGAAAAAAAATCCTAATTAATTAGTTCGAGGGACAAAAGCATGATTCAATCGTATCGTCGTCGTAGAACTTGTCTACGTTAATCTGTTGATGCTCGAGATCGGAGAACGAGTTGTTGTAACCGACTTCGTCTGAAACCCTTGACTAGTGGTGGGTCGATCCACTTCTCCAGCCAGCGACAAGCTCGTGATGGGTTTGAGCCATATTGAATTGAATTTAATCCTCGAGGGAGGAGCGGAATTTATGTCGCCAAGGATATTAGAGGAGGGAGTGGAATGACTCAATTGGGCATACTCAATCACCACTCTGAGTCTGCAATAATTGAGCTGGTGTATGTCTCAAGTGAGGCATCCCTCTAGAATTTCTCAGTTTTATCCTCTGACTTGAAAACCGTGTCCAAACCCTAGCTCAACAGTCGACCGCCGCCCTTCTTCTCTCCCTCGCCGACTTCAATCTCAGGCTTCGGCTTGGATCGTCGCCGGCGAGGACCACTTGTTCTCCTCCCCTACGCGTCCCCCTCGCTTTCTCCTATCCTCTATTGTCCTTCCCCCCTTCAATCTCGTTCGATTTTGGCGTTCTGTTACTCGGTTTCACCCCTTTTGCTCTGATGGTTTTGCTCGGGGTTTTTGGTCCTCTAGGTCGTCTCCGGCGTCCTGGTTGGGCAGGGAATCCTTGGCCGGAACTCACAGGGTTCGTTCCCGACTCCGGCTTAGCTTCACGTCTAAGGTTTCGTGGCAGCTTCGTCGCCTTCCCGCTCGACTCGCCGGTATCGTACATCTGATTCACCTCTCTATTCCGACTTCGTGCAGCTGTGTGTCACTTCCTCAGATCTGATCGGGTCTCCGCCGGAAATGGAAGTTTATTCCAGATCCGGCAACATTGGTGTAGCCACAGCTTGGCCTTCATCGGTATTTGGAAGGTTCAGGTGGAGCGGGGCTGGTGAGGTGATTGGGAGCTTTGGACTGTTTTTTTTTGTCGCTGTGGAGTTGTGGGAGCGCTGCCGCCGGCACCCCTTGTGGTACACTGATCCTGTTCTCGTATCAAGACTTGCAGCTTTGATTTTCAGTGCTGCTCATTGTTTCCCTTTTACTCCGCTGAGGGAGATTGATCTCGACCGGTTGGGTCGGCTTGTTAGTTAAGAGCTTCAAATTTTCGTGGGATTGAAGTGGCTTTGGGAGCTTCGGTGTAGTTCTGGTGGGGGTACGGGTCGGCTCGTCTGGTGGTGCTGGAATTCGGCCAATTGAGGTGTGGCAGCTGACATACAGTACTTCGAAGTCTTGGGTAAGGCAAGTCTTGGCCTCAATTCGTATCTGTTCTAAGCGTTCCTTTTACCCATTTACTTGATTTAATTCGTATCGAAGGGTTTCTAGTCATTTATCACATCTAGGTCTTATTTGAGTTTGGAAAAGCAAAACCAACCCATTTGTGTTGGTGTAGCCGAATTTGGGAGGAGAATAAAGGGAGAGGAGCTCCCATGGAGCTTTGAAGAAGAAACAAGGAAAAAGAGGCTACTTGAAGTCTTCCTCTAGCCACCCATTCTCCAAATCCTTACCATCTTCTTCATCTCACTCTCCTAGAGGTAATGGAACTCTCTAATTCTCTTTTCCCTTCATCTAATTTTCATGGGTCTTGGTTGAAATTGCTAGATGTTGTTGGGTTTGGGTGGAAATGGTGTGAGATGTGGTTGATGAGAAGCTTTGTTGGGTTTTTGTGGGAAATCCTTAGTTTGTTGGAGCTTTTGAGTTGTTTATGATTGGTTGAATCATTAGAAACTTTGCTTATTTGTTGATTCCTACCATGGGTAGAGGAGTATTGAAGGAATTTGACTGTTTTGGGAGTTGGAAGTGGTAAAATTTGGGGTTTGAAGGTGGTTTTTCGGAGAAAAGGAGCTGGAGGTTGAAGAAGGGCGAAACTGCCCTGGTGCGCCACAGATCCGTGACGGATCCCGTGACGGGCGACGTCACGGCTCTGTGAGGGAGTCCGTGACGGTAACCGTGAGGGTTGGCGTCACGGGTCCGTGACCTGGTCCGTGGCAGAGCAGGGTGGGGGTTTCTTTGAGGGTTTTTCACCTTGTTTGATCTTGGTTTTGAGCTGAACTTTGGAAGGGCTTTGGGGGTCTTGCTTGCTGTTTAAGTGGAGTCTAATTAATGTTTCTTTGTGTCCAAGACCTTGGGGACCGAGCTAGAGGAGCAAAGATCACGCCGGAACCCGTGTGAAGAACGGAGTGGTGACCACCGGACTTATCATCAGAGTGTTGAGAGGAAGACCTTGAGGTAGGGAAAGTCTTAACTCCTCGTTTACGATGCTTAGTATGCATGTTAGGCTAATAAAATTGGAAAGGTCCTAGAAATGCCTATAGGATGCGAATAACTAGAATAATTGTCTTTACTTTTCTAATAACCGGAAGTGTCTAGTGGTGAATGATTAGGATGCCAATCACTAGCGTAACTCGGTTTCAATACTTGGGAATTGTTTTACTGGTAGAGTGGCCTTGGCAAAGCCCTCGGATTAGTTGTGTGTTAGGATCACATGCTTGGTTGTTTGGTTGCTTAGTGGATAGGCTAAAGAGTCTAATGAAACTAGATGAATTGCATGCTTGGTTGTTCGATTGAAGGCTTTCATGTTTGGTTGATTGAACTCGTGCTTGACTGTTGAATGTATTTGAATGATTGCTTGTTTTCTTAGATGGTTGATTGGAGCATCGAGTATGACTGGTTGTACCGAGCGGTGCAATCAGGTGATCGATGGACCGATGGGTCATAACTGGTAAGTAAACGGTAAGTTGTGGTTATGTGATTCGTGTGCTGTGTGTGTTGTGGTGAAACGGTGATTCGTGAACTAGTGTGGTAGTGGGATGGTGTTCGTTGGGAATGGATTACTTCGTGTTTCGCTTGAGTGTGTTACTCATTATTATTTAATTATTATTGATTTGTCCAAGTGTATGCTTCCTACGGGAGTAATACCTTGGTTCCCGAGGACATATAGTCCCTTGGAGACGTTTCTGAGGATCCCGATGATAAGCGCCCTCAGGGGGTTGTTTCCGGTAGCCTCAATAATATGCGTCTCCTCTGGACTTGAGGGAAAATCGGAGAGGACACATCATATGTGGATCGGAGGGTGGTGACTTCATGTGCCACGACATTGATTGGTGTACCTATTGCCCGCAACTGTTAAGAGTTTTTTTTGTTGACTTTCCTGATGAAATTGTTGAGCTTAAAGTCCTTCTTGTTATGTATTTTCCCTACTGAGCGCAAGCTCACCCCTATGAGTTTATTGTTGTGATTACAGGCTTGATTGAGGAGTAGAGGCTCGGGAGCTTCTTGGTGTGGGTGACTAGTAGACACTTCGTTTTTATTTCATTTCAGTTTTGAACAAACTATGTTGGAGGATTATTATTACACCTCTGGAGGGTTACTTATGTTTTAAACTGAGTTATGTGGATTTGAGTTTTATATTGGAGATTTTCAGGAAGTTACTGTTGAGTTATTGCCTTTTAAATCGTTTTATCCTAGTCATGCCTCGATTCCAGGCAAGAACCGAATTTGGGGCGTGACAATTTGGTATCAGAGCCTGGTTTCATTTGAAACAGGTGTCGTTGTGAAATTGTTTTCAAACCTCGGACCGAAGTCAATTAGGTGGGTAGAGTTAGAGAGTCTGAGTCGTGATTCTCAGTGACGCGATTCGGAAACATTGACGCGGAGAGTTGGAACGACATGAGTCGTGAGTCGCTTTAATGGTTTTCCTAAATGAAATCTTTACACTACAATGTTTGCATTACTTGATTGGTATCCTCTCCCTAGTGATCGGTGAAGCCGAATGGTTGAGATCGGAATTAGATTAACGGGCGGTGATCGACCCGCTATGCATTCGTTGTAGAGTGAGCCAATGGTTGGTGGTGTTGCCATTGGGTGGATCATTTCTAAAGACTTTCAAGTCGTGGTTTGGGCTTATTCAATTGTTGACTTGTTGGATTGACCACTATTCTGGAGCATGAGTACTCCATGTGTGCTTGTGTTGAGTGTTTTGGGTGGGGCACGAGAACCCCGTATCCCGTTGTGTGAGAACCTTGGGTGGGGCACGAGAACCCCCTTATATCGTTTGCGTTGAGTATGTTGGTGGGGCACGAGAACCCCGTGTGCCCGTGTGTGGCGGATTTGGGGCACGAGCACCCCGTGGTATTTGGGAGCACGAGCACTCCGCATACCGAGTATAGTGAGTTGTAGGGTGCACGAGGACTCCATTTATTGATTGTGTTGTGTACTTTGGGGAGCACGAGGACTCTGTTTATTGATTGTGTTGTGTACTTTGGGGAGCACGAGAACTCCGTTTATTGACTTTGTCGTGTAACTTGAATAGCATGAGCACTCTATGTTTTACTGTGTGGTGTATTTGGCCGAGCATGAGAACTCTGTGTATGCATTGTCTTGCGAATTTGTGTTGGTAATTGTCCCGCTTAAGCGGAGGGTTAAGGGAAAATACGAATAGGTCATGCCGAAATTTTTAGTAGAACTAAAATGGTTGCACTATCACGGGCTGACTCAGGGGCGCCACTATAGTCGAGCGTGATGGTTTGATGTCAAGTAGTTACGATGAGATTCGGGGACGCCCGAATCGGGTTGTAACAACATGAGATCGACAAGAAAAGGTTTGGGTGAAAGTTAAGAAATGGGAATCCACGGAAGGGAAGGAAATGTTAAGGGTGTTTATCGAATTGAACTGTGTTAAGTGCTAAACCTCTCTTGTTAAAGGATACCCAAGCAAGGGGTATGCCTGTTGATTTGTGCTTGTGTGGTGTGCTTGATTTGGAGACCTCCTGTGGGAGTTGGTGGTTGATTGCTTAAATCGTTGGTTGTTGTTGTGAGACGCATAGAGATGCGAACTTGTGTGCTATTATATATGAGTATATTTATCTACTAAGTGTGAGAAGTGTAACTGTGGGTGACTTGTGTGACGCGCGGGAACGTCCTTGTAACGTGTGAGAACCGTTGTTTGAACTAAGTACTGAACATGTGCGTTATCCGTGCAGGCGGATAGACGACATGGCTCGTACGTATGTTCCGAGAGGTACCCGGAGCCGCCCAGTTGGGGGTCCGAGTCAGGCACCTGCCGCTGAGCAGGAGGAGGCAGCTGATGCCCCGGGTGCTGCTTCCATAGAGCATCAGAGCTTTGAGGGTGGACCATCATGGTCGCCACCCAGGACATCTCCAGTCGCTGAGCCGACTCAGATGACCCCTCTCGAGGAGGTGGTTCGCGCTGTGCTAGCAGCTTTGAGTGCGCAGCAAGGGACTACAGCACCGGCACCAGAGCCCGTGCTGTTGCTTCAGCAGATTTTGGTGGGAGGCCAGGCCAGCTTGATAGCCTCACGGCCCATTCGCTCAAAGAGTTTCGTAGACTTGGTACGCCGACCTACTCCGGGGGAACGGACCCCGAGGCAGCCTCGGGCTGGTTGGAGCGGGTTACCCGCAACCTCGATACCTCTGGGGTATCGGAGGGGCACTTGAGAGTTTCGTTCGCCACTTTTCAGCTTGAAGGAGAGGCCTACTACTGGTGGCAGTCAGTGCAGGACAGAGTCGGCAGTGATTTTCAGTTGTTCAGCAGGCTGTTCCTGGAACAGTACTTCCCTCGCTCCATTCGAGATGACAGGCGCCAGCAGTTCCTGAAACTGCGTCAGAGAGGACTGAGCGTTTCTGAGTATGCAGTGAGGTTTACTTCTCTAACCCGCTTCGCGCCGGAGTTGGTTCAGACTGCGGACGACCGATGTAGGAGGTTCGAGAACGGGCTCATTCAGTCGATAGCCGATAGGGTCATCGGCTTCAGGACCGTTGAGTACTCCACACTCTTGGATCAGGCTTTAGCCATGGAGAGACACTTCCGAGAGACGGCCAGGGTGCGAGAGACTAGGCCTAGGCCGAGTGGTTTTGTTCAACCGTCTGATCGTCGAGACCGACGCAGACAGAGAGTTGCAGGATCCTTTCAGCCTCAGTTTCAGCAGGATGGCATGCGCCGAGCAGGGACCGTAGCGTCATTTGGACCCGCCCCGGTGGCACAACTGTGTCCTCGGTGTGGACAGCAGGGTCACCTGGCACGAGACTGCCCGAGGGGCAATGGACCTGTAGAGCGCCTTGATGATCGTCCCCGGGGGACTAGAGACAGACAGTAGAGTGAGCCGAGGGGGTGTTATCAGTGTGGCAGCCCCAACCACTTCGTGCGTGCGTGCCCTAAGCTGGCACAGCAGGGGGGAAAGAGGGTATGCTACCAGTGTGGTCGATCTAACCACTTCATGCGGACGTGTCCTGAGCTAGCTGGTAGAGCGCCTGCACCGAGGCCCCATCAGACTCAGACTCGCCATGCACCACCTGGTCGACCACGTCAGGCACAGCAGCAGAGGGCTTCGCGCCAGGCGGCGGGAGCAGCAGGTCAGAGGCACCAGCCAAGAGCTGGGTAGCAGGTGGCACTTCCCCCACCACCGAGAGGAGGACCACCGGCACAGCAGGGCCGAGTCTTTGCAGTTACTGATTCCAGAGTTGAGAGGTCGTACGCCGGCAAAGAGGCCACTCAGGGTACGTGTTTACTTTATAATTCGTGGGCTTCATTTTTGTTTGATACGGGAGCTTCCCATTCGTTCATCTCTTCGTCTATTGCTTTTTCCTTGGGTTTGTGGGTGGAGACTTTGAGTCAACCCCTTTGTTTGGAGACCCCGGTTACGGGTGAGGTGGTGTTGAGCACCGTTTGTAGAGACTGTGCGATTAGGGTGGCAGATTGCCCCTTTCTTGGTGACTTACTCGTTCTTGATATAATCGCCTTTGACGTAATTCTGGGTATGGACTGGCTCGCGAGGTATCGAGCGATGATCGATTGCTATCAACGTCAGGTGACAGTGAGGTCAGGTGACAGGGTGATCACGTGTGTTCTGGGTAGCAAGAGCGGAGTTCTCTTATCCGCCTTGACTACGGGATCTGAGGTAGAGATCGTGCAGAGTAGCAGAGAGCTACCGAGGGTAGTGCGGGAGTTTCCGGAGGTCTTCCCGGAGGAGCTATCAGGCTTGCCGCCAGCGCGCGAGGTGGAGTTCAGGATCGATCTGATTCCAGGTACGGCGCTGATCTCGATGACGCCGTATCGGTTTGCGCCAGCCGAGTTGGTCGAGCTAAAGCGACAACTCGAGGAACTTCAGCATATGGGTTTCATCCGCCCGAGCGTATCTCCGTGGGGAGCACCCGCCCTCTTCGTGAAGAAGAAGGGTGGAGCCTTGAGGATGTGTATCGATTACAGGAAGTTGAACCGTGTGACAGTGAAGAACCGCTATCCGATGCCGAGGATTGATGATCTATTCGACCAGCTGAGGGGAGCAAAGTACTTCTCGAAGATCGACCTTCGATCGGGGTACTACCAGCTGAGGGTCCGAGCCGAGGACGTAGAGAAGACAGCGTTCCGAACTCGTTATGGACACTTTGAGTTTCTAGTGATAACGTTCGGTTTGACGAACGCACCAGCCGACTTTATGGACATGATGAATGACATCTTCAGACCTTGTAGTAACCACTCCCGGTCAACGCCAGTCAAACCTGCGAAAAACAGGAAAATTTAAAAATTTTAAGACTGACAGTTGAGTGAACCTAAAATGACTGCGAGTGTCATACCGGACTTAAGTTGACCCCGTTATTGACCCAAGTGAGTTCTAGGGGACTCAGGGCAACTTTCTGATCATTCTGGGAAATGTTGACTTTTCGCTGGAAAAGTCAACCAAGCGACGTTTTGGTCCATTCGAGGAACGTTTTGGATCCGAAAAGCTTAGCCGTCGTCGCAACGGTCTTAGTTGAGCCATTTCCTTGTAGCCCGCCAAGTTTCGTAATTTCTTGGGAAAAGTGCCCGTTCGGGGCCCGAAACGTCCGTTTTTCGCGAAACTGATTGGAAAATATCAACTAGATATTTTCCAAAAGGTGTGGGACCCACCTTACCACTTGTCCAATTAGTGGTGGTGTTAGTTTTGGGGGGAAAATGAGTGGATGGGAGGTGTGGCCGAAATTAAGGGTTAAAAGAAGAAAAAATAGAATTTGAGTTAGTTTATTTAAAATAGAAAGGAAGAGAGGGTTTAGAGAGAGAAGGAGAAGAAGAAGAAGAAGAAGGAAGAGAGGGAAAGCTAGGGTTTTAAGAGTATCCAACCCTTGGATCATCTCAAGACGAAGAGCAATTGTCTTCCCCTCGTTCTCCTCTTGGGTAAGCACCGAACCGATCGTCATTTTGATAGTTTTGAAATGTTAGGGTTTGGGTGAAACTATTAGTTTAAGGTGGTTTTGGTGTTGGGGTAATTGTTGGGCACGTTTTAGAGGTGTTGGAGGTTTAAATTGAACGTTTTCCGGCGACCGGGGGCTCGGGAGAAGCCCCGACCACCATGGGGGGTGGCCGGCCACCATAGGAGGTGGCTGACCGGAGCTAGGGCCGGCCACCACCATGGTGGCCGAGCCTCTTTGAAACCCTAGGGCCACGGCCCAAGTAATGTGGGTGGGGCCCACGTGCTCGGGTTTTATCGTTCGGGTGGTTTAAAACGTTCCCCGGACCATTTACCCATAACCGAATCGAAATTTGGAATTAAATTGGAGAAGTTGTAATTTATTGGGTTTAGAAACTTTAAACGTCATTTAATTGACTCGGGAGTCGGAATTCGATTTGGGCAAGTACATTGGGTTCCTTGAACTATTCTAAGACCGTAGAAACGAAAACGGGGGCTTTTGGAGCCCCGGAAGGCAATTAACAAAACCCGGGCAGATTCGCCATGTCGGGCGAATCGGGCCTTTACGGGTCCTTTATCGACAATGTCGAGTAATTGGGAAGTTTGGGAGTGATCGAAATTTTCGGGGTTAAGTTTGTGCATCGAGTTTAATGGTTTTCGGTTTATTCCTGCGAGTTGTTTAGTGACTTTAAATTGTGTTCCTTTAGATCGTGCCACGGACCGAGGCAAGGGAAAGCTGGGTGAGTGACTGAGATCATCACCGGAGCTCGTGGTTGGCTTTTGGGAGAACACGCACGAGGTAGGGAAAAGTAGTCGGATCTCGGCCCTGATTAGGGAAAGTTAACAGTAGAATTGCATGTGGCACCGGGGTGTCGTGGGTTGAGTAGATTTATTTTAAATATTAGAAAAGAATGATGCGGGATTGTAGCGTTTATTAGAAAAGCATGTTACGGGAACTTAGTAATTATTGGAAAAGCATGTGACACTTAGTAGTGTCGTAGGAGTGGAGAACTTAGGATAATTGAATTACTGGAGGCATATGACCATGCCCGGAGGTTGATTGAGAAACTGTTGATATTAGGACTGTTGGAGGCTTGAGTTAAGCCGGAGGTTGATTGTTTATTTTGACGTCTTGGGTGGCCTTGAGAGCCCGTGTTTTATTGTTGAGTCTTGGGTGGCCATGAGAGCCCGTTTTATTATTCGTGTTTGGGTGGCCATGAGAGCCCGTACTTTACTGTTGGTGTTTTAGCTGGCTTACGAGTTAGAGTCTCGGTAAGTTACAAGCGTGTGTTATTGTTGAGTTTTGGGTGGCCATGAGTGCCCGTGGGGTTGTTGAACCCGTGTCTTTACCTTTGGTGTTTTGAGCAGTCTTGAGAGCCGTGTACTAAGGTTGGTGTCTTTGGCTGGCCTGACTGAGTTAGAGTCTCGAGGGTGTTGCAAGCTTTCTTTAGTTGGCTTACGAGTTAGAGTCTCGGTAAGTTGCAAGCGTGTTTTATGGTTGGTGTCTAGGGAGGCTGTGAGTGCCTGTGGGGCTGTTGAGTCCGTGTCTTACTGTCGGTGTGTCTTGGGAGGCCGTGAGTGCCTGTGGGACTGTTGAGTCCGAGTTTTACTGTTGGGGTCTTGGTGGCCATGAGTGCCTGTGAGTGTTGAACCTGTGTTGTTACTGGTTGTTGAACTTGCTTGTGATTGTGTTTGTGATTGTGATTGTGATTGTGGTTACCTGAGGTTGGGGGCCCGCTTCATGAAATGGGGGTCCACGATCACACGCGTCTGCATGTTCAGACGGGGTAGGGGGCCCGCCCGCCAATAAAGGGGTCCTGGCCGCGCGTGTGTGGTTTGGGTTTGTGAGCATACTTTGGCTGGCTTACGGGTTAAAGTCCCAGTAAGTTGCACGCATACTTTGGCTGGCTTACGGGTTAGAGTCCCGGTAAGTGCAAGCATTTTCCGAGTTAGAGTCCTGGGAGGACGTTCTTGGCAGCTGGTTTGCGATCCTTTGTGATCTTGTTTGGTGTGCGATCCTTCGTGATCTTGTTTGGGGTGTGATCCCTTGTGATGTTGTTTGGTGTTGCGTAACTTTTTTTTGAGTCCTTGGAAGAGGTTGTCAATGGTTGTGTCGGGTCTACTTTACGTGTCAGAGTGTCGAGTTGGTCAGGGAAGGCAACAGTGGATGTTTGTTCAGTTAGAGTACTTGGGTTGGGGATGGTGCTCCCCAGTGTTGAGTTGTTGTTGGTGTTACTTTCTTTGTCTTCTAATTATTCCGTAGTCAGTCTGTTATCCGTGGTGGTGAGCGAACGCTCACCCCTAGCTGCTTTTCCTACAGGTACTGTTCGTGGGACGGACTAGGTGAGCTCTCAAAGCTTGTGGAGCTAGGAGCGGAGTCCGGGTTTTGTCTTTTGAGTCTAGTGACGGATACCTTGTACTTTTGTCCACGTGTTGGGACGTATTTTAAGTTGTAAATATTATTTTGTTGAACTAAACTGGTATTTTAAAGTGTTTAATGAAAACAGGTTTCAAGTGTTTTTATGTTTTTAAAACGTTCGCGTCCCTAGTTCGGTTTACTGAAATTGGGGCGTGACAGCTTGGTATCAGAGCTCGAGGTTTCACACCTCGGACTGTACGTCAATTAGGTGGGGAGAGTCGAGTCAGTAGAGTCCCGTCGTACGTTGGGTACGCAGGTCGGGAACCGTGTGTAGACCCGTGGTGTTGTGAGTCCTGCTTGTGTTTGTGTGTACGTGCGGTGTGTTCTTGCTGGCTTGCTGATTGATGTTGCTGCGTGAAACGTTTTTAAGCTGTCGCGGGTCGACTCAGGAGCGCTCCTGTAGTCGAACGTGACGGTGCTGATATCAAGTCGGTACAACGTAGTTCGGGGACGCCTGGACCGGGTTGTAACAGCGTGATGTCAAGTATGAGGTTTTAAAAATGAAGTGGAGAAAGCTTTAAAAATTTGATTGTTTTGATTTTGTTTGACGCCGTGGGCGTTTGTGTTTGACTTTGATTGACCCGATGGGCGTGGTTCGGTGTTGGTAGGCTCGGTGGGCGTGTCTTGATTTTGTGTGACGCTGTGGGCGTTTGTATTTGACTTCGATTGGCCCTGTGGGCATATTGTGTTTGTTGTTGGTTGGCCCGGTGGGCGTGTTGTGGAGTTTTGTATGGCCCGGTAGGCAAGGTTCGACTTCGGTTGTTGGCCCGGTGGGCGGGTGTCGTTGTTCTTGTTGTTGTAGCTATGGGTGTTTGGTCGGTTTGGCTTGTGTTTGTGGTTTAGCCGGGTTTTGTGGTACGTGTTTGGTCGTTTTAGTGGTCGAGTGTCTACGACGCACAAGCGTGCGGGTCGCTAGGAGAAGGGTAGGATGCGAGTGTCCTAGGATCGACGTGACGAGCAGTTAGGGGCGAAACGGTCGCGGCTACGGGACGGACCACGGGCCGACCTGGTACGAGACCAGGAAGGGCTCGCTGGTCTGGTCTGGCAGCCAGCATGGACCGGCTGGCATACCGCCCCGGCAACCAGCCCGGCACGGACGGCGTGCCGGCCCGGCAACCTGCCCGGCACGGACGGCGTGCCGGCCCGGAAGCCCACATGGACCGGCCCACCTGCCGGACCGGTCCAGCCAGTTTCAAAAAAAAGGAGAAAAAGGAAAAGTGGTTGGTTTCGTTGTGCGTTTAGGTTTGTGGTTGTGTGACTCGGTTAATGTATGTGTGGTTGAGCGTTGGTTTTACGGGTTTGTGTTCGCGGTTGTGGGTTGTAGAGGCCGTGGGCCTGGTGTACGGTTGGGTTGTGGTTGATTTTTTCGCTTCGCATTATATTAAATTAGGCATTAATGGCGTGAGCAGTGGTGTTTTACAGGGTTGAGGACGTGTTTCCCGTGTCGAGGTTTATTTTACTCGAGCGAGTACTTGAGATGTTGTTAGCATGGACGGTGGGGTGTTTGGCTTCAGTTTTGTGTTGGTGTTTTGCCCTGACTAGAGTGGTAAGTCTTTAGTGCGTTACTAGTATGCCATAATCGAGCGGGTGTCCGTGGAGGTGAGCATAACGCTCATCCCCTTTACTACTTTTCCCGCAAGGGACGAGTAGCGAACACTCGTCTGGTTGCGGAAAGTTATAAGTAAATGCATAAAGGACTGGATGATGGCTTGGTGTACGTTTGTGTGGTTAAAAATTGAGGCTTCGCTTACGCGTATTATAATTAAAGTATGATTAGCGTGAACGGTGTGACGTTTAGTAACAAGTGCGTTCGAGCTTGTGTCTTCATTTGAGTTCGCAAATTGAACGTTTACGTGTATCCGTGCAGAGGACACTGAGACATGGCTCGGGGCAGACAAAGAGGATCAGCTATGACGTGGGGACGGGCGTCCGCGCGTGGCAGAGGAGTACGGTCAACAGGGACACCAGGACGGATGCCCACCGTTGTGCCCGCTGAGTACGCGGAGGCCCAGAGTACTCTTGTCGGAGAAGACAGGAGGAGAGATGCGGGACCATCTACGGGCACGCCACGCGTCATGCCGGTCGCGGACCCTCCCACCACTACCGCCCTGAACGAGCTGACCAGGGCAGTGCAGAGTTTGGCGGCAATCGTCGCCAGTTGAATGTCGGCTCAGTTGGACCGACATCGGCTGTTTCTGGACCTGCATCAGGAGGAGATGTCAGTGGCAGAATACGAGGCCAGATTCACGGCCCTGACCAGAGTCGCGCCAGAGACGGTGGCGACAGAGCAGAACCGTGGCCTGAGGTTCGAGGAGGAACTGAGGCCGGTGACTCGAGACCGAGTCCTCACCTCGAGGTCGCAAGACACTGCAGCGACAGTGGAGCAGGATGTACGCGACGCGGCCAGGACCTGCGAGGTTCGACAACGGCCGATCAGTGTGGCGGGGGAGTCCGAGTCCCGAGACCCGATAAGACAGAGGACCATGGGGTTCTTCAGGCCACAGGCTCAGCAGGACAGAGCAAGACAGAGGGCGTTAGTGGCATCAGTTGGGCCAGTCACGACACAGAGGGTGCCGATATGTCATCCCTGTGGGGAGCCAGGCCACTTGCGGCGAGGGTGCCGGACAGGCCAGGGCTCGGGGTCAGGAGCCGATGAGACCAGTTGTCTCCGGTGCGGCCGTGTGGGACACATGATGGAATGGTGCCGTGTAGGCCAGGACATGGAGCCGAGGGCTAACCGTAGGAGGTGTTTCCGGTGCCACCGGGTCGGGCACGCCGTTGCAAGGTGCCCTGAGCCAATTATGGCAACGTCAGCGCATCGGCCGCATCAATCGCCAAACGTGCATTGGCACAGAGGTCGCCCGCTTCAGAGTCAACAATTGAATTTTTCTCAGCCGTCAACGAGCGTGTCAGCTCCTAGACAGCAGCAAGGATCTGGGTATCCAACGGGCAGTGCGCCGGGTCAGAGGCAGCGGGCGTTAGAGGGAAGAGGGTACGCAGTTGCCGACTCCCAGGTCCCAGGATCCCCTACCTATCGCGAGACCTATCAGGGTACGTGGTTATTGTACCTTATATGAGTGTTGTTCTAATTTCACGGACGAAATTCCTCTAAGGGGGGTAGATTGTAATAACCACTCCCGGTCAACGCTAGTCAAACCTGCGAAAAACAGGAAAATTTAAAAATTTTAAGACTCACAGTTGAGTGAACCTAAAATGACCCCGAGTGTCATACCGGACTTAAGTTGACCCCGTTATTGACCCAAGTGAGTTCCGGGGGACTCAGGGCAACTTTCTGATCATTCTGGGAAATGTTGACTTTTCGTTGGAAAAGTCAACCAAGCGACGTTTTGGTCCATTCGAGGACCGTTTTGGATCCGAAAATCTTAGCCGTCGTCGCAACGGTCTTAGTTGAGCCATTTCCTTGTAGCCCGCAAAGTTTCGTAATTTCTTGGAAAAAGTGCCCGTTCGGGGCCCGAAACGTCCGTTTTTCGCGAAACTGATTGGAAAATATCAACTAAATATTTTCCAAAAGGTGTGGGACCCACCTTGCCACTTGTCCAATTAGTGGTGGTGTTAGTTTTGGGGGGAAAATGAGTGGATGGGAGGTGTGGCCGAAATTAAGGGTTAAAAGAAGAAAAAATAGAATTTGAGTTAGTTTATTTAAAATAGAAAGGAAGAGAGGGTTTAGAGAGAGAAGGAGAAGAAGAAGAAGAAGAAGGAAGAGAGGGAAAGCTAGGGTTTTAAGAGTATCCAACCCTTGGATCGTCTCAAGACGAAGAGCAATTGTCTTCCCCTCGTTCTCCTCTTGGGTAAGCACCGAACCGATCGTCATTTTGATAGTTTTGAAATGTTAGGGTTTGGGTGAAACTATTAGTTTAAGGTGGTTTTGGTGTTGGGGTAATTGTTGGGCATGTTTTAGAGGTGTTGGAGGTTTAAATTGAACGTTTTCCGGCGACCGGGGGCTCGGGAGAAGCCCCGACCACCATGGGGGGTGGCCGGCCACCATAGGAGGTGGCTGGCCGGAGCTAGGGCCGGCCACCACCATGGTGGCCGAGCCTCTTTGAAACCCTATGGCCACGGCCCAAGTAATGTGGGTGGGGCCCACGTGCTCGGGTGCTCGGGTTTTATCGTTCGGGTGGTTTAAAACGTTCCCCGGACCATTTACCCATAACCGAATCTTGTGGAGCTAGGAGCGGACTAGGTGAGCTCTCGAAGCTTGTGGAGCTAGGAGCGGAGTCCGGGTTTTGTCTTTTGAGTTTAGTGACGAATACCTTGTACTTTTGTCCACGTGTTGGGACATATTTTAAGTTGTAAATATTATTTTGTTGAACTAAACTGGTATTTTAAAGTGTTTAATGAAAACAAGTTTCAAGTGTTTTTATGTTTTTAAAACGTTCGCGTCCCTAGTTCGATTTACTGAAATTGGGGCGTGATACTTTGGACATGTTGGGTCGGTTGTATGTCAGGGAGATTGTTCGCCTACATGGAGTACCAGTGTCAGTGGTATCTGATAGGGACCCTCGTTTCACATCCAGGTTCTGGAAGAGTCTACAGAAGGCTTTGGGCACTGAGGTACTGTTGAGTACAACTTACCATCCTGAGACGGATGGACAGTCAGAGCGCACCATTCAGATTCTGGAGGACATGCTTCGAGCTTGTGTGCTTGACTTTCAGGGATCATGGGAGGATCATTTGCCTTTGGCAGAGTTTGCTTACAACAACAATTACCAGTCCAGCATTGGTATGGCACCATTTGAGGCTTATTATGGCAGACCTTGTAGATCGCCGGTATGTTGGGCTGAGGTTGGGGACCGGAGCTTACTTGGACCAGACATGGTCAAGGAGACGACCGAAAAGGTCGCTTTGATTAGAGAGCGGTTGAAGACCGCACAGAGTCGGCAGAAGAGCTATGTAGACAGACGTCGCCGACCACTTGAGTTCATGGTCGGGGAGCACGTGTTTATGAGGGTAAACCCAAAGAAGGGTCTAGTGCGGTTTAACCGCAGCGGAGGCAAGCTGGCACCGCGTTTCATTGGACCATTTGAGGTCTTAGAGAGGATTGGAGATGTAGCTTATCGGTTAGCTTTTCCACCGCAGCTTGGGAACGTGCATAACGTTTTCCACGTGTCCCAACTGCGGAAGTACATGGCATATCCTTCGCACATTATTGAGTGGTCAGACATCGAGGTAGCTGATGATGTCACCTATGAGGAGCAGCTCGTCGATATTTTGGGTACAAAGGAGAAGGTCTTGCGGAACAAGACGATTCCGTTGGTACTAGTACAGTGGGGACGAAATTGAGGTATCCCCACCTATTCGGCATTGAGGTACTTTGTTTTTAATTTCGAGGACGAAATTCCTTTAAGGGGGGTAGATTGTAAGACCCGCTCCTGGTTGAACCGGTGACTTTTCAAGCAAGTTTGACTTTCTACCGGAAAAGTCAACCGATGACTCGAGAAGTCACCCGGGACTTTTCCGGAACCCAAACGACTTAGCCGTCATCACGGTTGGCTTAAGGGGATAATTTCCTTTCGTTTGAGTGTAACGTTGGCGGAAGTCAACTTTAGCTAAAACAGGACTTTTTATCGGTTAAAGCATTATTTTATTGGGCTGGAAATTATTTTGGAAAAATAAAAAACCCTACTTGGACACTTGTCCCTTTTTGGTTGAAAGAGAGAAAGGGGAGTGGTCTTGGACCATTATACCCTCCCAAAAGCTTCTACAAGGGATTCTAGCTAAAGGGTTTCTAGTCATTTATCACATCTAGGTCTTATTTGAGTTTGGAAAAGCAAAACCAACCCATTTGTGTTGGTGTAGCCGAATTTGGGAGGAGAAGAAGGGGAGAGGAGCTCCCATGGAGCTTTGAAGAAGAAACAAGGAAAAAGAGTCTACTTGAAGTCTTCCTCTAGCCACCCCTTCTCCAAATCCTTACCATCTTCTTCATCTCACTCTCCTAGAGGTAATGGAACTCTCTAATTCTCTTTTCCCTTCATCTAATTTTCATGGGTCTTGGTTGAAATTGCTAGATGTTGTTGGGTTTGGGTAGAAATGGTGTGAGATGTGGTTGATGAGAAGCTTTGTTGGGTTTTTGTGGGAAATCCTTAGTTTGTTGGAGCTTTTGAGTTGTTTATGATTGGTTGAATCATTAGAAACTTTGCTTATTTGTTGATTACTACCATGGGTAGAGGAGTATTGAAGGAATTTGACTGTTTTGGGAGTTGGAAGTGGTAAAATTTGGGGTTTGAAGGTGGTTTTTCGGAGAAAAAGAGCTGGAGGTTGAAGAAGGGCGAAACTGCCCTGGTGCGCCACAGATCCGTGACGGATCTCGTGACGGGCGACGTCACGGCTCCATGAGGGAGTCCGTGACGGCACTCGTCACGGCTCCGTGACGGTAACCGTGAGGGTTGGCGTCACAGGTCCGTGACCTGGTACGTGGCAGAGTAGGGTGGTGGTTTCTTTGAGGGTTTTTCACCTTGTTTGATCTTGGTTTTGAGCTGAACTTTGGAAGGGCTTTGGGGGTCTTGCTTGTTGTTTAAGTGGAGTCTAATTAATGTTTCTTTGTGTTCAAGACCTTGGGGACCGAGCTAGAGGAGCAAAGATCACGCCGGAACCCGTGTGAAGAACGGAGTGGTGACCACCGGACTTATCATCAGAGTGTTGAGAGGAAGACCTTGAGGTAGGGAAAGTATTAACTCCTCGTTTACGATGCTTAGTATGCATGTTAGGCTAATAAAATTGGAAAGGTCCTAGAAATGCCTATAGGATGCGAATAACTAGAATAATTGTCTTTACTTTTCTAATAACCGGAAGTGTCTAGTGGTGAATGATTAGGATGCCAATCACTAGCGTAACTCGGTTTCAATACTTGGGAATTGTTTTACTGGTAGAGTGGCCTTGGCAAAGCCCTCGGATTAGTTGTGTGTTAGGATCACATGCTTGGTTGTTTGGTTGCTTAGTGGATAGGCTAAAGAGTCTAATGAAACTAGATGAATTGCATGCTTGGTTGTTCGATTGAAGGCTTTCATGTTTGGTTGATTGAACTCGTGCTTGACTGTTGAATGTATTTGAATGATTGCTTGTTTCCTTAGATGGTTGATTGGAGCATCGAGTATGACTGGTTGTACCGAGCGGTGCAATCAGGTGATCGATGGACCGATGGGTCATAACTGGTAAGTAAACGGTAAGTTGTGGTTATGTGATTCATGTGTTGTGGTTATGTGATTCGTGTGCTGTGTGTGTTGTGGTGAAACGGTGATTCGTGAACTAGTGTGGTAGTGGGATGGTGTTCGTTGGGAATGGATTACTTCGTGTTTCGCTTGAGTGTGTTACTCATTATTATTTAATTATTATTGATTTGTCCAAGTGTATGCTTCCTACGGGAGTAATACCTTGGTTCCCGAGGACATATAGTCCCTTGGAGACGTTTCTGAGGATCCCGATGATAAGCGCCCTCAGGGGGGTTGTTTCCGGTAGCCTCAATAATATGCGTCTCCTCTGGACTTGAGGGAAAATCCGAGAGGACACATCATATGTGGATCAGAGGGTGGTGACTTCATGTGCCACGACATTGATTGGTGTACCTATTGCCCGCAACTGTTAAGAGTTTTCTTGTTGACTTTCCTGATGAAATTGTTGAGCTTAAAGTCCTTCTTGTTATGTATTTTCCCTACTGAGCGCAAGCTCACCCCTATGAGTTTATTGTTGTGATTACAGGCTTGATTGAGGAGTAGAGGCTCGGGAGCTTCTTGGTGTGGGTGACTAGTAGAGACTTAGTTTTTATTTCATTTCAGTTTTGAACAAACTATGTTGGAGGATTATTATTACACCTCTTGAGGGTTACTTATGTTTTAAACTGAGTTATGTGGATTTGAGTTTTATATTGGAGATTTTCAGGAAGTTACTGTTGAGTTATTGCCTTTTAAATCGTTTTATCCTAGTCATGCCTCGAGTCCGGGCAAGAACCGGATTTGGGGCGTGACATGAAAGATTGTGATTCTCATTGAGATTTTGCATTATAATACATAGCATATATAGTAGTAGAGTATATAAGCAACTAGAGTACTTGTACGATAATAATGTCCCTATACACTGAATCTAGTGAAGAAACATACTTATACATCAATTCTAATTATAGTCTAACACTCCCCCGTAGTCATAGCAAAAAGAGACTGAATGCTCGGATTAAAGCAAGTATGGTTGTAGAAAGTTGGACCGTGGGAGACAGATGGGCCGTTGATGAGCTTGGGCTTGGTGAGCACAACCCAAGGGAAGCTGGCGCATATTAGCATGCTGTTGAGAAGAGGCAGTCGTTGAATTAAACTGAGGAAGTAGCTGAATTTTCGAGAAAAGTTGAAGATCTTGAGGAAAGCTGATGCATGACACCATGGATGGGCTGCTGAAGTGAGTCCATGTTGTGTTGCGAGGAGAGAAGGCCCGGTAAGGGCTGCTGAATTGTTGAAAGCGTGTGGTGAGTAGGGACTGCTGGAATGGGCCGAGCAAGAACATGGGCTGCGGAGGGGCTGGAGGCAGATGTTGAGTGGGCCAAGATGGAGAAAGGCCATGTATCGCAGAATTGGGGGCACGATGTCGCTGCTGCTGAAAAAGATTTAGATTGGAGTAGAAAATAACAAACAAAAGTTCATGTTGGAATTGCTCCGATAAAAAATTGAAGACAAAGATATAAGAAAGAGAGATAGTGATGAGATAGGGACGAAGAATTGTTGAGTGATGATGAATCAATAACCCCTATAAAGAAGGATGAAAGAAAGCGAGACCAACCAACTTATAAAGGTGTTGCATGGCTGGTGAAAACTCAATATATATCTCCACTCAACATGAAGTTGGCAAAACAGTCTCTAACTAAAAAACAAGTAAAAGAACTCCGAGAATCGAAGGGAGGCCGCAACATTTTGTTCGAATCTTAACAATAGTAAAACAAGTGTAAAAGAGACAAAGGAAAAAGTAAGGGACATAAACGCAAAGCGTAAACCAAAAAGAATGGGTGGTGCGTATATGAAGATGAAGTCGGTGTTGGGTCTCGAGGTAGGGTTGGAGATGAACCAACTCGCAGCGGAAAATCAATGAAAACCAAGAGACGATTAAAACCATGAAACAACTAACAAAGAATGGATTCACAAGAGAAAAATTCAGCACTAGTTCTTACCAAAACAAGAACACCGGTTAACGAATGATTGGCTTGAGTCTCCAAGACGCCTACGTATCCACATGGGAATCAAAGCCACGTAGTTCTTCTCTTTGAGGACTCAAGAACACAAAAATGGAGGAGGAAACTAGCCAAACCCGAAATGGCCATGGAAGAGGGAGAGAAAATGTGTTTCCTATTCTTGTCTTGTGTTTGTTATGTTGAAAAAAGATGACTTAAACATAACAAAACCCATACTTGTCCAACTAAAGGCATGGGACAAGTATGGTGTCAAGTAAGGTGTAAATAGGACAAAGTATGGCAAGACAAGATTGGGTTAGGTGGTGAATCACCAACACCTTAATCCTTGTCTTGCTTACTTAGTACTAATTAATCAAGACTTGATTAATTAGTTCCATGGGCCTTGGTTGCATGGGCCTTTCATGGGCCTCTTGGAACATGGCCCGTGGCCATTTCCAACGAGGTCCCGTGATTCGCTCATCGCCTCCATGCCTTCCATACCGGAAATGTCCAACATTATCCGACGCGATCAATCCCAAGACTCCAAGCCTTGTCTCGATCCGTAAAGTCCTATTCACTTACGGGCACATGACCCAAAACCCAGTTTTGGTCATGTCCCGAGACAACTCCCTTTTGGCCATTCTCCATAAATGTGTCAATGAGTTTCATCCTCCGGTGTGACCCTTAGGTTTATGCATGTCAATAGATCAACGTAAAATCCCATTTTACCTGATCCTATTTAAGTGGCAACTAACGAGACTTTAGTATTGCCTGACACTACATAACGAATCGACCCTGTCAATTCTAACCTTTCCGTCGTCCCTGTCATTATCCTTTTATCTCCGATATCCTGATTGAGATAAGGCATAGAGCCGTCATCCTTATTATTCTCAATCACCGTTCCTTGATATGTGATATGACTGAATATATGATACCTAGTATCATGTGCATGGCCATGCTATTCTTCCAGTCACTCTCGATCAAGTGGCCGAGAACCGATATCTTTCCCATACCTTAGTATGAGGGATAAATCCCTTAGCCGTCTTTCGTGTCACTCATGTAGCCCGTCCCCAAGCCAATCCTGGCCGTTATGGAAGCCCTGTTACGGACAACGTTAGGCTCAGGTCAAACTCAGTTGTTGACTACATAGCGATCACAAAGACTCCTTGGTCTAAGGATACATGACAAGCTACAACACTGAATATGTTCATGACTTAATCTATGGCACATATTCAGGGCGGGTCGTCCAATATCATGTCCCACATGATATCTATGATCAGACTCCGGAATCCCATTCCAATGACTAACAGAACGTAAGCCATAAAGAGCCATCTTTCATACTAGTCGCTTCTAGTGAAGCTTTGTTGACTAGGGACCCATCGAGTGTGATCTATCTCGATCTATGGTTCTATTCGCATGGTGGGCATAGATCAGAGCACACATCGATATATTACTCCAACACATAAGTAATATAAAGCCGCTTTAATTTTATTGCTAACGATGATATATACATTTGGACATTTAGGATTGAACTACGGGCACTAAGACTAACAATCTCCCACTTGCCCTAGTTCCAATCTAAACTCCAATATGTCCCCATCGACTTTACATGTCTAACATGTTCAAGCAGTGACACTGCCTTAGTCAACGGGTTGGCTATGTTATCATCTGTTGCAATATCGGTTATCTTCACTTCACCTCAGTTCAGTATTTATCTGATGAGGTGGATACGCCGCAGTACATGTTTGGATTTATTTATGCGATCTAGGCTTTTAGCTTGCGCAATGGCCCTTGTGTTGTCGCAAAATGGATTCACCGGACTGGATGGGTTTTTAATTACACCCAGCCCTGCCATAAATTTCCAAATCCACGTAGCCTCCTTAGCTGCCTCTGCAGCATCCATGTACTTGGCCTCTGTCGTAGATTCGGCAATGGTATCTTGCTTTACGCTTTCCCAGCTAAAGCTCTGCCATTCAGCGTAAACACATATCCTGATTGACTTCTAAAGTCATCTGGATTTGTCTTGGAAAACTAGCGTCTACTCATCCTTCGACGACTAGTTCAGCATCATCTTTCCCCCGGGTTAGAATGATGTCTACTGGTACAACATAAGGCTTACGAGACGTCTGGTCTCATACATGTCATGGCATATATGATCGATCCTGCCCCCAGGCGCATAGGATTCTCATCATCCTTTTCAGCTCATCAGGTGTCTTAGGACACTGAGTCTTGCTGAGATGAATGCCATGACTAGTGGGTAAGAGTCCTTTCTTTGAATCGAGCATTAAGAACCTACTCAATGCCTTGTTCACATAGGTTCCCTGACTTAAATCCAAGACCCTCTTGGTGCGATCTCTACATATCTTAATCCTTAAGATATGAGAAGCATCGCCTAAGTCCTTTATTGAAAAACACTTCCTCAACCAAGCTTTAGTCTCGTGCAAGGTTGGGATGTCGTTTTCAATGAGAACCAGAAAGGTAATATTGCTCCCACTAGCCTTCTTATAAACGCAAGATTCATCCTCGTTCTTGATTAAGCCAAATCCAATTACAGCTTCATCAAAACGAAGGATCCAACTCCAAGAAGTTCGTTTCAATCCATAAATGGATTTCAACAACTTATAAATCTTTCCTTTATTCTTCGGATCTTCAAAACCTTTGGGCCGAGACATACAAACGTACTCAGTCAAATTTCCATTTAGGAAAGCGGTTTTGACATCCACTTGCCATATCTCGTAATTATGATACGCAGTTATGTCAAGAAGAATTTGGATCGATTTTGACCATAGCCACTAAGGAGAAGGTTTCCTCATAGTCAATCCATTGGATCTGCCTATAACCTTTCGCCACCAGTTGAGCTTTGTAGGTCAGAGGGTTGCCGTCCATGTCCATCTTCACCTTGAAGATCCATTTGCATCCTATGGTCCTCACACCATTGATGGGATCAACCGGTTCCCAGACTCGGTTGTCCGACATGGATTGCATTTCCTCCCTCATGGCTCCCAGCCATAACTCGGAGTTGGGCCCATCCACGACTTCCTGAAAGGTGGCTGGATCATCGTGATCCACCATGACTTCATTGTCACCTCCGGATACCATATCTTGGAGGTGGAAGATTGATCCTTTCAAATCGCCTTGGACCTTCCGGAATTGTAACAGGAATTGGTTCTTACTCTACGACAATCTCTGGCTCCTTTCTACTGGGTTGCCAATTGGTTTAGACAGATCTGTACCATCCTGAATTTCTTCGAGATGCACAGTCCTCCCAATGACGTCTTTGGAAACAAAACTTCTTTTCCATAAAGACCCCACCCCAAGCGACGAACACCATGTTCTCACTGGGATTGTAGAAATAGTATCCCCTTGTTGCTTTGGGATACCACACGAAGGTGCATATCTCAGATCTTGTTTCGAGCTTAGTCGAAACCAAATGTTTCACATAAGCCTCGCAACCACAAATCTTTAGGAAGGACAAAGCGGGCATCATCCCGTACCATTTTTAAAATGGTGTCCCTTCCACACCATTCGTCGAAGCCCGATTCACTATGAATGCGGTCGTCTCTAGAGCAAAACCCCTAAAAGAGATTGGGAGATCAGTCCAACTAATCATGGAACAGACCATTGTCTAACAATGTCCGATTTCTCCGTTTGGCTACACCTTTCAACTACAGTGACCTAGGAGGAGTCCATTCCAAAAGGATCCCATTCTGTCTTAGATGATCTAATAACTCTGTGGTCAAGTATTTTCCACCTCGATCCAATCGAAGTGCCTTAATACCATTGTCGAGCTGGTTTTCTACTATAGTCTTAAACTCTTTGAGTTTATCAAAAGCTTCAGACTTATGTCTCACCGAATAGACATAACCATATTTACTGTAATCATCAGTAAATGTGATAAAGTAGCTAAAACCCCTCCTGGCAAGTGAACTTATTGGTCTAAACACATTCGAGTGTATCAGCCCCAATAATTCACCCGCCCTTTCATCGCGATCGATAAATGGCACTTTAGTCATTTTTCCCATCAAACAAACCTTGCACCTATCGATCGAATGGAATTCGAATGAACCTGAAAGCCTGCACTTCTGAAGTGCTGATAGGCGCTTCTTGTTTATGCGACCCAAATGACAGTGCCATAACAGAGTTAGGTTTAAATCGTTGGATTTAGACCTCTTGGTATTAACGGAATATATAGAACTTGAGGCATTGTTACCCATATCTAATATGTACAATCCTCCAACCATGTCAGTACTGGTATAAAACATATCATTGCATAGAACATTGAAAACTCCATTTCCAATATTAACATTATATCCTTCCTTGTCAAACACGGATACAGATATAATATTCCTACTAAAAGTAGGTATGCAATATACATTATACAATACTAAGACAAGGCCTCTTGGCAAAGCAAGACTCATGGATCCTACAGTAGTTGCCACAACTCTGAGGTCCATTTCGTGCTTTCCAAATCTCTCCTACTTTCAGCCACCATATATTAGTGCATGTGTGAGATTCAGTCATGGTATCTAATACCCATGAATCTTTGGAAGTAGAGAGATGTAGCTCTATAGAGTTAATACCGATTGAAGGCACGGTCCCACCGCCCTTCCTTAGATCATCCAGGTTTCCTGATGAAGGCGCAGTCTTACTGCCCTTCTTCAGATCATCCAAGCTATTTGATGAAGGCGCAGTCCCACTGCCCTTCTTCAGATCAGCCGTGAACTTCCTGTAATACCGGTTCCAATGACCAGGCTGTTGGCAGTAGAAGCAGACATTCTCAGGTGTCTCATCTTTCCTGCCAAGTGCGCATGGGCCCAGCCCATGCCACTTCCAATTCCCTTGTTGACCATCAGAATATCCTTAGATCCCAGATCCTTGAGATATTCTTCTCAGCAGTTAATGACACTTCATGTAACTCTGATATGGTCTTAGAGACAGCCTTGTCAAGGACATATTCTTTGCGTTCAGACTTGAGGACTATCCTCAAAATTTTGTACCAGTCCAAATAGTTTGTCCCATTTAGCTTGACCCTGTCAAGAATGGTTTTTAATGACAAACTATTAATGTTCGCTGAATTTGCCATTTGATCTACAACAGATAAAATTCAATCAGTAAACTGAATAAATTTTATGAAGATCAAGCTTAAACACCAACAATCGATTCTAAACCTTTAGAATCTGAAACCAAGATCCTTGATTCACTCGATTAAGCTGAACTAATGCTCACCACTTAATCGAGCTATGTAGGTAGGACTCCATCCAATCACATCCAATGTGACTCTTGGCTAGGGTATGTACTTATGTACACGACTTACCCTATCTGTTACCCTAGCTCAACCTCAGGCTGAGAATCGTAGTCGGGTCCACCAATTTTCAACTATGGCTCGTCACTATGTAGGTGCTCCGCTAATGCGCACGACACCCACATATGTCGTCCAAACCTACTACCCCGCTTTCCCATGGATGCTCCGCTAATGCGCACGACACCCATAGGACGGGGAGGTAGTAAGGTGTTGATGATTGGGAGGTATCGGACATGACCCGCTTTTACTTGTCCAGTTGTGTTCAAAACTTTGGCACATCCTAGATGCGATGAGCACATCAACTACATTCCAAATGCAATGATGCCTCAAATTACATCCAATGTAATTCTTCCTTTGAACCCGTCAACTACATCCAATGCAATGACGGTTCTAAGGGTTCACACACAAGGATTAAAATTCCAATTTTATCTTTGCATGTGAGGTGATATGCCCGGTAAATAAAGTTAAGCATGCAATTCTAAAGCACATAGAATTAATCATGCATAAACTAAACCAAGCATAAACCGATAAATGTGCACATAATAGCCCCCTAAACTAACTCCCGCTAACTTCTTGAGCTCCACCGACTCCAAGCCGATGCCAACACCCGAAAAGCCACCAAATGACCTTTTCGCCCTTTCTTCATCTTGAGAAAAAAATTACAATTTAATACACGACTCGCAGGTCGGGAATAAATAAATATTACAAACAAGTGGTTCGACGACCACACCTTGAAAGAATAATTACACGCTAACACTAACGGCTCGCAGGCCGTGAAAAGCGATAAATAATTAAATTGAGCTCGGGGCTATTATGTACACCATGCCAACATCACATCACACATCGTGTTATCAAACAAGCATGTTATCAAACATCATGTGATTTTCCGGTTTTAATTAATAGCCAAGTTTCGAATTTTTTTCTTGATGCTCGGTTTATCGAAACCGTTCAAAAATGAAACTTTTGAACATTTGATCTTCGAGTTAGTCATGACGGTTCCAAACTCGTCATAACTAACAAAACGGTTTAGCCTTGGCATATCAACCATCCAATGGTCATGCTTGGCCTAGCTCCGTCCAACGGAGCCCCGTTCGGTCCCGGTTTCGGCTCCCCGAGAGTCCCGCTCCCGAGACCCGAAAAATCAAATTTTTTTCAAAATTTCCAGATTTGAAATAATTTTCAAAAATTCATTTTACATGCATTAAATCCATAAAAAATAATTTAAAACATGTTATCAAACAATTTAGCAAAACAACATGCCAAAACGAAACTTTCAAGCAAAACCGAAACTTTGAACACCGTCTTGTGAATCCCGAAGGTAGCACGGCTCTGATACCACTGTTTGGTCTCGAGGTAGGGTTGGAGATGAACCAACTCGCAGCGGAAAATCAATGAAAACCAAGAGACGATTAAAACCATGAAACAACTAACAAAGAATGGATTCACAAGAGAAAAATTCAGCACTAGTTCTTACCAAAACAAGAACACCGGTTAACGAATGATTGGCTTGAGTCTCCAAGACGCCTACGTATCCACATGGGAATCAAAGCCACGTAGTTCTTCTCTTTGAGGACTCAAGAACACAAAAATGGAGGAGGAAACTAGCCAAACCCGAAATGGCCATGGAAGAGGGAGAGAAAATGTGTTTCCTATTCTTGTCTTGTGTTTGTTATGTTGAAAAAAGATGACTTAAACATAACAAAACCCATACTTGTCCAACTAAAGGCATGGGACAAGTATGGTGTCAAGTAAGGTGTAAATAGGACAAAGTATGGCAAGACAAGATTGGGTTAGGTGGTGAATCACCAACACCTTAATCCTTGTCTTGCTTACTTAGTACTAATTAATCAAGACTTGATTAATTAGTTCCATGGGCCTTGGTTGCATGGGCCTTTCATGGGCCTCTTGGAACATGGCCCGTGGCCATTTCCAACGAGGTCCCGTGATTCGCTCATCGCCTCCATGCCTTCCATACCGGAAATGTCCAACATTATCCGACGCGATCAATCCCAAGACTCCAAGCCTTGTCTCGATCCGTAAAGTCCTATTCACTTACGGGCACATGACCCAAAACCCAGTTTTGGTCATGTCCCGAGACAACTCCCTTTTGGCCATTCTCCATAAATGTGTCAATGAGTTTCATCCTCCGGTGTGACCCTTAGGTTTATGCATGTCAATAGATCAACGTAAAATCCCATTTTACCTGATCCTATTTAAGTGGCAACTAACGAGACTTTAGTATTGCCTGACACTACATAACGAATCGACCCTGTCAATTCTAACCTTTCCGTCGTCCCTGTCATTATCCTTTTATCTCCGATATCCTGATTGAGATAAGGCATAGAGCCGTCATCCTTATTATTCTCAATCACCGTTCCTTGATATGTGATATGACTGAATATATGATACCTAGTATCATGTGCATGGCCATGCTATTCTTCCAGTCACTCTCGATCAAGTGGCCGAGAACCGATATCTTTCCCATACCTTAGTATGAGGGATAAATCCCTTAGCCGTCTTTCGTGTCACTCATGTAGCCCGTCCCCAAGCCAATCCTGGCCGTTATGGAAGCCCTGTTACGGACAACGTTAGGCTCAGGTCAAACTCAGTTGTTGACTACATAGCGATCACAAAGACTCCTTGGTCTAAGGATACATGACAAGCTACAACACTGAATATGTTCATGACTTAATCTATGGCACATATTCAGGGCGGGTCGTCCAATATCATGTCCCACATGATATCTATGATCAGACTCCGGAATCCCATTCCAATGACTAACAGAACGTAAGCCATAAAGAGCCATCTTTCATACTAGTCGCTTCTAGTGAAGCTTTGTTGACTAGGGACCCATCGAGTGTGATCTATCTCGATCTATGGTTCTATTCGCATGGTGGGCATAGATCAGAGCACACATCGATATATTACTCCAACACATAAGTAATATAAAGCCGCTTTAATTTTATTGCTAACGATGATATATACATTTGGACATTTAGGATTGAACTACGGGCACTAAGACTAACAGTCGGGGGTACGAACGAAGTGTAAAAATTGAATTAAACCGGGAAGATAACTCTGATACCAAGTATCGTAACCAATAACTCGGATACCATGAAAGATTATGATTCTCATTGAGATTTGCATTATAGTATATAGTATATATAATAGTAGAGTATATAAGCAACCAGAGTACTTGTACGATACTAATGTCCCTATATACTGAATCTAGTGAAGAAACATACTTTTTTTATCAGCAATTTTTGTTTTATAAAGCCAAGTTTTCAAAGTGAAACATGAGGCCAAAGGTAAATTCTCAAGTGCAACTTACAACAAAGAGTATGCCTACACGACACCTCAAACCAGAAAACCTAATCCATTGCATGGGTAAAACAAAGGGCTAAATCCACAAATTTCTCTACCATGAAGTACAACAACTAAATATTAAGGGTCTAAACAATAACCTAAACCCGAAACAGACATGGTCTCAGAACCAAATAGGAAAATCAGCACCAAAAAAACAATGGGCCAAGCCCAACCAAACACTACCTAAGCCCAACCATGGGAAAACCTAACTGGTAACTAAGCCAACATGGGCAACAAGGCCCAAACAGAAACAGTCAACAAAGCAAGAAAAAAAACTAAAAGACTCAACCCAGCCTCGAGCCCTGCGCTGCTCCGGTCCAAACTCCCAACACCTCGCACAAAATAGGATCCGCCACTACTGGCCGAATCAAGCGAACCACCACCGGTCACGACAGGTGCAAAATGGCGGAGAAGTGAGAGACAACACCAACAAAGAGCCCCAAAGGAAACAAGGTGTCGCTCCCGCACCCAAAGTGTCCACCCCACGCCACACCCAGAACCGAGGAACCAGTAACGGTAGAGATTCCAACCTTCCTCCCCTAAGTACACCAACCAATCCCCAGTATCCAAAAATGAGACAACTGAGACTTCTTTCCCTCACCCTGTCAAACCAGATCCATACCCCTAACCCCACTGACGTTACTTCCAAACGACGTTAGGCAAAATCCCAACAATGGCCAACACCAATTATCGGGCCTCATCCACAGAAACGAAGACGAGGAAGGAAGTAAGAATTAGTGGGCAGCTAGTATGTCTCGTTCGAGAAAGAGAAATGGACAGAAGTATGACCAGATCTGAAACTCTCAGATCTCAAAGAGATCCTGACGGCAGCCTACACCTCACCGACGACCCAAGGGGAGAGACTTAACCCAAAGAGGTTTCGGCATCTAGATCTATTCAGGGAGGAGTAATCAAGTGGAGAAAGGAGACTTACAGACAACTCTGACCAAGATCCAAGGCGCGTAGGGTAGAAAACTCGATGCTCCTGCAAACCCAGAACCGATGACCCGAAGAGAACCTTCCATCCCACAGCTCTGAAATGACCACACCAACGTCAAACTCTGACCTAAACCCCTCGCTGCTCCGAAGAAGCCCAAATCACCCGAGAACAGATGAGGAAGAAACATATCTGGGTCTAGAAAGCCACCGCGAGAGATCTGATCCCGGAGAAGACGAAGAGCACGACGGAGAAGAGGCCCAAAACTCGTCATCTGCACGGTGTAGAAGGACGGCCCACTCAGATCTGGGACCGTCTCCGTCGATGGAGGAGAGCCACCAAAGAATTGAAGGAGGAAAGCAACCGCTACAGGGGAAGACGGCCGGGAAAATTGAAGAACTACCGAAGAGAGGAGGGGAAAGAGAAAGTAGAGGAGACCGAGAGCCACCGGCGACAAGCTGGCCAGAAGGCACAGCCCGTCGCCGGCGGCCCTGAACCAATCGAACTAGGGTTTCAACTCTAGAGAGAAGGCAGAGGAAAAGGGTTAGAGAGAGAGTACTGTGTTAGTGAAGAAACATACTTATACATCAATTCTAATTATAGTCTAACAGTCTTGGGTGAGTTATGAATTATAGAACCAAAAGTGTACTTGCTAGTGCTCGCCGGTGTCCTCACGATGTTTCATTGTCGATGATGCGTGAGACAAATATCTCGAATGGAGAAGACAAAATCCATGAAAAATGAACTGAAAAGACGGAGAAAAAAAGAGCCTTTATTATTTATTACCTTGCCCACCGATTAGAACCATAATCTAATGAGTGAGCAAAGCTACGGATGCACAAAAGACAAAAAATCTAACCAAATTTCGAAATCAATAGCTCTAATGACGTATTTGAGTAATTGATGAACTAGTATTGTATTGAATGACAAGTACATGAGTACGTATTTATATACATGAGTAGATAGAGATAGATACTAGATAGTGATAAAGATAAGTCTCCAAGATAATGATAGAGATAAATCCTAAATAGTGATTGAGATAAAGCCTATACAAAAATATTGATAGAGTTAGGATACTGATGAGTGCTTATCATTAACAAGGTAACTCTCTTCGACCTCATTCAGGTAACAAGTCTCGCATTATGCTTTTATTCATTCTTTCACCATGTTTTTGGGGCTTTTGGATTAGGGCTTTCTTGAAAGAATTTCTTCCGTGTACATTGTCGTGGCTTTTCTGATCGTATTGTTTAGCTCGGCGTGGGTTATTGTATTTCTAATTACTGATTACATATTTCCAATTTTTTTAATTTTATTTTTGGCTTTCCTAGTAATTTATTGCATTATTGTTTTGATCAATTTGGTACAATGTGAAGATCTTGTTTGATTGCAGAAAGTGTCCTTGAATCTTTTCTTTTGATGGTTGTTTCTAATTATCCATTTCGGTTGCATGTGTATTTGCTTTAAATTTCATCTTGTATTTATCCTTAACTTATGTTCTGAACTTTAATATTATAATATATAATCGGGTTAATGACGATTTTTTTTATCAACGAAGACATATTATAAATACCCTCTCTTGAGGAAGAAAAAGGTTACAAAAAATACAACCCGTCTACAGATTGCAGGCAAGAGCCGAAGCTAAAGAAAATAAGTCCCGAAATAAGCAGAAATACAACCTAAATAAAAAACAAAAATCAAATGCACTTAGAGTGAAGACCTTCCCAAGTAGATATGTGAGAGTTATTGTGTTGTGATGAGGGAGCCAAGTGCATGCTCAACCTAGAGATGCCCCTGAACACTGAGATGTAGATTGCTCTGTAATGGATTGTAATGAATTGAATGTCCTTGCTGTGGTGGACAGGTGAATGAGCCAAATCGATGGGCTTTGCTAGGATGAAAATGGAAGGGCAGCGATGATCTGATGCTTGAGATGGGGTGTATTTGAGATTAACCTTTGAATGAGCCAAAATCAAGGGACCTTGATTACGAGAAGTAGCCAACCAGGCTCAACCTAGGGATGCCCTTGAACACTGAGTTGGAAACGGAAATGCTCTGTGAAGGATTGAAGTCAATTGAATGTCCTTGCTGAAGTGGACATGTGAATGAGCCAAAACGATGTGCTTTGTTGGGATGAAAATGGAAGGGCAACAATGAACTGAAGCTTGTGATGGGGTGTAATGAGATGAATCTGCCAAGGCACCAGCAAAAGAAACGAGAGGAAAAGCAGAGAAAGAGAGACAAAGAACACACGAAACATGTAAGAACCACTCCCGGTCAACGCCAGTCAAATCGGCGAAAAACAGGAAAATTTAAAAATTTTGGACAGACACTTAAATGAACCTAAATTTGACCCCGAGGGTCATACCGGACTTCAGTTGACCCCGATATCGACCAAAGTGAGTTCTGGGGGACTTAGGGCAACTTTCTGATCAATTTGGGAAATGTTGACTTTTCGTTGGAAAAGTCAACCGAGCGACGTTTTGGTCCGTTCGATGCCCGTTTTGGATTCAGAAAGCTTAGCCGTCATCGCAGCGGTCTTAGTTGAGCCGTTTCCTTGTAGCCCGTGAAGTTTCGTAATTTCTTGGAAAAAGTGCCCGTTCGGGGCCCGAGACGACCGAATTTCGCGAATCTGACTGAAAAATATCTAGAAGACATTCTCCAAAAAGGGGTGGGACCCATTTGCCACGTGTCAGACAAGTGGTGGTGTTAGGTTTTTAGGACAAAACAAAAAAAGACTACATGGGTGTTAGTTTTGTAATTAAGTGATAGTTGAGGTTTTTAAAACAAAACAAAAGGAAGAGCATAATGAAGTGTTTGGCCATAACACCAAAAAAATGAGAAGAAAATAGAGAGAGAAAGTGTAGAGAGGAAAGAGAAGGAGAAAAGGGAGAAAAAGAGAAGAAAGCTTAGAGTTTGTCGATTTCCCGACTATCCGACTGGTGGATCGTCTCAACGATCAAAGATTCGAACTCCCCTCGTCATTCCCTCCGGTGAGAACCCAATCTTTTCTCATTTTGGCACGTTTGAATTTTAGGGTTTGAGTTTAAACGGTTTGATTAAGGTTGGGTTTTGATTAAGATGGGTTTAAAGATGAATGGTTGAGGTTTGGGGTTCGTCAGGAACGTTTTGGGGCGAAAAGGAAATTTTCCCATTATGGCCGTGTGGGGCCCACATGTTAGGGTCTAGGGTTTTCGTGTTTGGGTGGTTTAGGATGATCCCTAAGTCGTTAATCCACACCCGGAACGAGTTTTGGAATTAAATTGTGAAAGTTGGAATTTCGGGTTTAGAAACTTTAAATGCGAATTAAATGACTCGGAAGTCGGAAAGTGATTCCGTCGAGTGCTTAGGAACCCTTGAATTATTCTAAGACCGTAAAAACGAAAACGGGAATTTTCGGAGCCCCGGTAGGACGTTTTCAAAACCCGGGCAGATTCGCTGAGCCGGGCGAAACGGGCCTTTCCGGGTCCATTATCGACAATGTCGAGTAATTGGGAAGTTTGGGCGTCAAGTTTATTAAAATTCAGTTTATGCCTGCAAGCTTAAAAGTGTTTTAAATTGTGTTCTTATTAGATTATGCCACCGACAGAGGAAAGGGAAAGCTAGGCGAGTGATCGAGATCAGGCCGGAGCTTGATTGTGAGCTTTTGGGGAAAGCATACGAGGTAGGGAAAAGTAGCCGGATCTTGGCCCTGACTAGGGAAAGTTAACAGTAGAAATGCATGTGACACTTGGGTGTCGTGGGTTAAGTAAGTTTATCGAATAATAGAAAGGCAGGCGACACCGGGTGGTGTCGTATGATACGGGAACGTATCGAACAATAGAAATGCATGTGACACTTAGTAGTGTCGTAGGAGCAATGAACTTTCGATATTAGAACTACTGGAGGCATTTGGTTATGCCCGGAGGTTGATTGTTTAGTTTGTGTCTTGGGTGGCCATGAGATCCCGTACTTTACTATTTGTGTCTTGGGTGGCCATGAGAGCCCGTACTTTACTGTTTGTGTCTTGGGTGGCCATGAGTGCCCGTGGGGTTGTTGAGCCCGTGTCTTTACTGTTGGTGTCTTGGGTAGCCATGAGTGCCCGTGGGGTTGTTGAACCCGTGTTTTACCGTTGGTGTTTTGGGTGGCCATGAGTGCCCGTGGGGTTGTTGAACCCGTGTTTTACCGTTGGTGTCTTGGCTGGCCATGAGTGCCTATGGAGTGTTAAACCGGTGTTGTAGATGTTTGTTGAAATTTGCTTGTGATTGTGATTGTGGTTACCTGGGGTTGGTGAGTGACAGGTCGACAACCTGATCCGACTTTGTGTCGGGAAAAGTGCGACAGGTCGACCGCCTGATCCAACCGTCGTGTTGGGAAAAGCTCAATAGGTCGATAGCCTATCCGATTGGGGTCGGAAAAAGTGCAACAGGTCGACAGCCTGATCCAACCGTCGCGTTGGGAAAAGTGCGACAGGTCGGCCGCCTGATCCAACCGTCGCGTTGGGAAAAGGGCAGGGGGTTACTGAGCAACTGGAGTGCGATCCTTTGCGATCTTGTGTGGTGTGTGTTTTCTTGTGATCTTGGGTGTTGCGTGGTTATCTTTCGTGTCTTTGGAGGAAGTCGTAATCGTTGGGTCGGGTCTACATTACGTGTCCGAGTGTTGATTCGGTTGAGGAAAGTAATAGTCGTGTGCCAGTCGGGTTACTTGAGTTTGGGGATAGTAGTCCCGGTGTTTGGGTTGTTGTTGGTGTTACCGGCATTGTCTGCTAGTATGTCGTAGTCAGTCTGTTATCCGTGGTGGTGAGCGAACGCTCACCCCTAGCTGCTTTTCCTACAGGTAGTGGTCGCGGGACGGACTAGGTGAGCTCTCGAAGCTTGAAGGGCTGGGAGCGGGAGTCCGGGTTTCCTTTTGAATCTAGCGACGTACGCCTTGTATTTGTCCGCTTATTGGGACGTACTTTTGAGTTGTAAATTATTATTTTGATTAACTAAATGGTGGTTTTAAAGCGATTTATTTAAAAGATTTAAAAATGCTTTATTGTCTTAAACGTTCACGTTCCGGGTTCGGTTCTACTGAATTTGGGGCGTGACAAAACAACCAGAATCCACAGATCACACATCCTTCAGCACCTAGAAACTAATAGCAGCACAACAAATAGATCACCACTTCCACCCCCCAAATCTCCCAACCAAAGTATTCAGAAGGACATACCATAACCCACCGAAAATTAGATTCACTTCCCAAAATCAGACCCAAACGTACTTCAACGCCGTTAGGCTAACCCTCTCGAAGGACAACAACAATCGAGAGGTCCCAAATCAAGATAGAGAAGAGGGAGAGAAGACTAAGGGTTGAAATAGGGAAAGAGATTACCTGATAAACCGATGGGAGAGGTAGGGTTGAGAACTTCTCCTCAACTCTCAAATCTCGAAAAATTCGAGATCTCGCTGCCGGCCAGCACTAAGCGACGACCATCAAGGGAGAGACCTCCAAAATGAGACGCAGAGCACCAGATACGATAGGAGGAGAGCTGGGAAGAGCTTACCGCGAAGATCTGAAGGCGAACACGGTCTGCAAAGCCAGATCAGAAGTCGAAGAGAGCACCCAAACCCAAACCTTGAAACCCCTAGGACCTCTCAGATCAACAACAAAATTAGGAAGAGAGTCCCACACAGGAACTAGAGGAGAACAAAGGAGAAGATCTGGCGAACTACCGGAAATAAAAGGGAAGAAGGTCGGAATTAGGGTAGAAGGTAGAGGGAAAGAGAAGAGAGGTCACCACCCGCAACAGCCATGGCCAAAGCCATGGTCATCGCCGGTGGAGACGACGGAGAGTGACGGCGGCGGGAAGGGGAGGTTAGGGTTAGAAGGGTTTTCTAGAGAGAAAAGGGTTCTTTCTTTAATCCCTGGGTTAATGATGATCTTATTCAATTATAAGGTGTATCCTTAAATATCTTTCTTTTTACTTGTTTTAAATTTGTAATTATAATTACATGGGTTTGTGCCTTCAAATTCCATCTTGTATTTGGATATAACTTATGTTATGAACTAAAATGCCATAACATATGTTTTGACTCTATATACAGAAAGAAAATCCTAACGAGACTTCTTTTTCTTCACAATTACAGTGATCACTAGTGGCCACTTAGACTGTCGGTGGGGGCTTGTTATTCCCGTCCGTCGGAGTCTCATCTTCCCTTGTCACCGTCTGAGTCGTTTCAGAGCTCCCCCGAGCCCCGTCGTTTTTTCGCCGCCCCTTAACCTCCGTTTCCTCTCACCCGCCGCTTGCCGTCATCTCCCCTACGACCTCCTTCTGTGGCGATGACAGCCTCCCTATCCCTGGAGAAACCTCGATTCAAGCGGTGGGAGCCAAGCCTGCTCTAGCTTTTCATGAAACAACCGTCTCGGGTTGGGCTATGCCGAACCGAGAATCGTCTTGGTCGGAGCGACAAGCGTCGGCCACAACCTCCTCTCTCACCATAGTTCGTCCCTAGAATACTTGTGAGACCGGCTCTGGTCTAGGTTGCAGCTCTATTGACTCCTCACCTCGGGCTTCGCCAAAAAAGGTCATGGTCTGGTTGGTGCAACCTTCTTCGGATTAGGCCTTGCTGGGGGGGTACTTTTATTCTCGTCCTCCCCTTCCCTCAAGGTTGGCCTGCTTGCTGAGTCATCTTCCCAAGACTCGATTGCGTCTATATCTCGTTGGTGTCCTCGGTTTCAGATTTTTCGGAGTTGCTCTTTCTCGTCAGTGCAGCTTGTGCCGGATGCATCCTTGTCGGTGGGGGATGGGTGGTTTTGTGACTCCCCTCCTTCTCTCTCCCCAAGTTCGTTCGGTATGGTGGTTCTTTCCCTAGGGGCTTGGATGAATCTCTATGTCGTTGTCTATGGCCGCATCCTCGTGGGCCTCTATTGTGATCGCCTCCTCGTGGGCTGAAACTGTGGTCGCCTTTATGTTGACCGAGATACCCATGCTTCTTCGTCAGAATCTCATGAGCATGATCGTTTTTTCACAACCCCTTGCTCTCGCCCCTACAATCAGAATTGTCAGTCCTGGACGATCTTATGTTTCCCGCCCCCTAGAGTCATAGTTGTCAATCCCAAACGATCATATGTATCCGCCCTGACTGTTCTCGAAGTACTCTCGGACTGTCCTTCTACACTCATCACAGTGTCTTGGCTTTTAACAGTGACTACTGGTAACTATCTGAACCGTCAGGCACAGAGGATCCTTGCTCCTTGGTCTATCGACGAGGATCCTGACTCGGACCCTGACCCTCAGATGTCGGGTCCCAATGAGGGAAAGAAACCCATAGGGCCCAGAAACAAGCGAATTGTCTAATATATCTAGAATGGGTATGGTCCATAGAATGAAATCGTTTTTCCCACTGTAAATCAAGACAACCGCCTGATTGGGTATTTAGAACCTTGGCCTTACGTTATTGTACTGATCTGCAGTTGTAGTATCTCTTCTATTATAGTTTATATAAGTTCTTGTTACTTTTAGTCGAGTGTGTCGGATCACCAATTTTTACGAACAGGGGATATCGGCCATTATCTCGTTTTGATTCGGGTTTTATTTCTTGATCCTGTAATTGTAATGCTTGGATATGATTGAATGAAAACATACCCGTATACTAAAAAAAATGTCATTTGCATTCATTCTACTCAAACTTTACTTATTTGGTAAGAGGTTTTGGTTCTGTTGTCACTGACAATTATGCGGTATTACTAAAGAGAGTTCAATAATTGTAGCCCAAACAAACAGATGGGATTGGAGTTTGTTTGAGATCATAATGGGTTGTCTTGTATTTTGGTTCTGTATGCTTCTCGTATACTATATTTTACATATTCGAAAAAACGCTGGTTCCTAACCTTCTTGAACCTTTTGGTTATCACGTTCTAACCCAGACCAACCTTTGGTTACAATTCCATACATGAAAGATTGAGAATTATACAATTAGTATAAAAAACTGTTAAAATTTTGGATGATATTAGTTTTATTACGAAATGTCTTTTATGCCCTCAAGCCTTCTTCAGTCTCCCTCACTCTCTTTTATGCTCTGTTTTCAGACCTTGAAGCTTCCATGGATGTTAGGTCAAAATGTTGTACATTTTCTTTCGTTTTCTCGCTATCCAAACACCCATAAGCGAATTCATGAAAAAAAAGCTCAACCCCATTAAGGATTAAAAGTCAAATATTTTTTATGTTTCTCATACTTATTGTTTTTCTTTCATTTTCTCTCTATTCAAACACTCAGAAGGAAATTCATGAAAAAAAAGCTCAAACCCATAAATATAAAGAAGCTAGAACCCATAAAGTCTTCAACGTCAAAATTCATGAAAAGAAGCTAGAACCCATAAAGAATTCAAGACTACTGAGCTGTGAATGTGATTTTGATGGTTTGTGTGAAATATTACATAGTCAGGGTTAGGATGTGTAACAAAGGTCGAGGGTGAAATGGTCATATTTAAATTTGAAATAGTGACGTGACATGCATGTGTTCTGTTGTCTAACAATGTTGTTAACTTGGACAGATTTTTATACTTTTTGTAAAATTCCCAACCTTTCATGTATGGAATTGTAACCAAAGGTTGGTCTGGGTTAGGACGTGATAACCAAACGTTCGAAAAGGTTGGGAACCGGTGTTATCCTACGTATTCCTCTTGCAACTTTTGTATGTTAATCTGTATTTCGGGCAACAAACTATCCGAACATCTAGGGCCTGGGGGACTTGACCTGCCAACAAGTTGCAAACATGATCAAGGGGAAGAGCCCTGAAGAGATTCCAGAGCTAATCCACATCAAGATCGACTCAAACCTAGAGGAAGAAGACAGGTTACGAGGGACAACCAATGGGCGTTCTACTAAGTAAAATCCATGTAGTAAGAAGTAGGGGTGGGCAAAAAACTCGCGGGTCTGGACCCGCCCGCATTTCCGCCCGACCTGAGAACCGAATGAGAGAGAACCGACGGATTACGGATCGGATATGGGCTGAAAATTCTTTTAAAAGCGCAAAAATACGGGTGGGTTTCGGATCGCGTATGAGTTACACGCGGGTTAACCGACCCGCCCGAGGTATGTGTTAATATTTAATATATCATATATGGATTTATTGCGAGCCGTTGATTAAAATCATATTTTTTGAATAAAAGGTCGAGATTGAAGATACGTGGTTCAAGGAGAATCACTCCTTTTTCAATGTCTCTACACCTTATCTTCTCTCTATCTCAGATTCTAACCCTAACTCTCTCAACTCGTTCTCTCACAACTCTCTCACTCTTTCTATCACAACTCTTTCAGAAATGTCATCATCAGAGATCCTATCATCGTGTTCCTGAGTTCCTTCACTCATGTTCTCACTGTTACTCATGGCGGTAGAGGAAGAAAATTAATCTCAGGTTTGACTCGAAACCCTTAATATATTATGGGTTTTCGTTTTTTTGCTTTATTTGTATACTCTTAGTTTTTTTTACTTAAATCTAACTTATGCCTCGTTGGATTCGCAGGGTCATCTCGGTTGTATCAGAAATCTCACCACTAGAGACCCTCTCCTCGTGTTCCCGAGTTCATTCACTCATGTTCTCACTCTTACTCATGGTGGTGGAGGAAGAAAATTAATCTTAGGTTTGACCCGAAACCCTTAATATATTATGGGTTTTCGTTTTTTTTCTTTATTTGTATAATCTTAGTTTTTTTTTACTTATATCTAATTTATACCTCGTTGGATTCGCAGGGTCATCTCGGTTGGTGTTGTGGATGGTTAGTTCAAAAGGAATTTAAACTCAGCACAACCTACAGGTATAAAATTTTCCTCACAAGTGTTATGAGTTCATGTTTGATATTATTTCTCTGTTGAAAGTGATATTGTTGTTGTGTATGTGTCTTTTGGTATAATACGTTTAACTATGTTAGAGTGTATTTATATTACATTATGTTTTATTTTTGACAGCAAGTGTTAGCATTCGTTTAGTAGTGTCTGTATTACATATATAGTTTATTAAATAGTTTTATCATAAAGTCATTTGGTTATCATTCTTATAATTCATATCTTTAGTGTGTCTAGTTGCATAATGGAAGAGGTCAGCAGACGTAAAAGAAAATGATTGTGCTCTGCTCATGGTTATATTTAAGTTTGTATTTGTTCAAATATGTATAGATATGTGGGAACTGAATGTATATTTCACTATATGTTTCATAAATACTTACAAGTTGTAGTAGTCATTGTAAAGAAAAATATTTGCATGGATATATGTTGCTCAAGGTTATTCATTAGGATTAAATTTGTATTAATATGTTTGTAACTGTGTTGTAAAATGGGTTTGGGTTCATTCGTTATTTATGTTAAAATGCCGATTTTTATGATTTTTAAAGTGTTGATTACTTACTGTTAAGGTGCTTATTACTTACTATTAAAGTGATGAATTTTAAATTGCTGATTTCTAAAGCTGATATTTAAAAGTGTTGATTTTTAGAGTGTTGATTGATTCTTCGCTTATTGATTTGTACTTATGTTCTTGAGTTTAAATATTTCATTAATCTTTAACGTGTTAGGTTGCATAATGGAAGGAGGTCAGCAGACTCAAGGTCCTGGAAATGGAGATAGTGTTGTTGGAGAAGTTGAAGTTGCTGCTGAAGTAGTTGAAGTTGTTGATGGAGGAGTTGAAGTTGCTGTTGCCCTTGCCGTTGAGCAAGAGGCAGCAACCTTTGGTATTATATCTAGACCCCTTCCTACAGGTCTTAAAAAAACTAGGAGAAATAGTAGTATGGCTTGGGACCATTTTAATGACCCGATAAAAAATAGTGTTGGTGATTTGTATGCTAGTTGTAAATATTGTGGTAAATCATATAAATGTGATCCTAGGACTTGTGGTACTTCAAAGTTAAAGCATCATGCTTTTACTTGTGCACATAACCCTGATCACATAGAGCTTGAAGAGATAGAAGCAGGTATAGTTTTTGTTAAATGAAATGTAATTTACTTTGTGTGACAGTTTTTTTTAATATTGTTATCTCACCTTTTTGCATAATTAGAAGCTGCTTAACTGCTGCATCTGTTTGAGTGTTATGTTATGAAGGTTTTTTTGATACCATGAAGTATCAACAACACTCAGTTTCTACGAAGATAGTAACCATAAACTGATTCATCTTGTATTTGAACTAGTTGGGTGGTTACGAATTTTTTGGGCTAAAGTTTGGTTAGTTGGTTAACTATTAATGCACTCGTGTTATTTGGTAGTCATCAAGATGATGATATTTTGTAGTTGTACTGTTACAGGACTATTTTTCCATGAATTGGTAAATTTGTGGATAGAAATGATGTAAGTTGTGGACCCAAAAACAATGTTTGGATATGAAATAGTGAGGAAATATTTTGTATTTGTATTTATACGTTTTGGGCCTGAGTTTGTATGTGAAAGGCCAGCAATTTATTTTTTTCGGATATTGCGGTTTTTGACCCGACCCACTCGCAATCCGAGTGGTCGGGTGTATTTCCAAATTTGCGGATGTGTGGACGGGTTATGGATCAAGTTCATCCGATCCGCATATATGCGGGCGAGTTGAAATTTATGCGGATTGGGCCGGATATTCGCCCATGCCCACCCCTAGTAAGAAGATTGTCTATACAGTCACATAGTCTACACAATTTTGATTATATCGGAGTCCTTTGATGGGTTGCTCTGGAAGTTGAAATTACATTGCCTTGGCAAATCACAGGCTAATACTGGTATTGTAGTGTAGTTTTTGGCAAGTTTAGCGTAGGTGATTTCATTTGTTTCCACATATGTACAGTGGCGGATCTAGCATTTTCAATGAGAGGGGGCACAAATTTTTTTTTTTACAGATCGAAATGAGAATAACATATAATAACATTAAAGTATTAATATCGTATAAAAATTAAACAAATCATATTTATTTTAAAAATATGACGTCAAATGGTGTAAAACAATTTCTTGTCAACACAATATAAATATATTTCTTAACATACGATATTCATTGGTTTCTCACTCGATTTTTTCCTCTTATCAAATATTGTATAATTAGATTTTTTTTGTCAAATCTATTTGAATGGTTATACTAATTTTGTGGATAAATAAATTTATATTGATAATAGTAATCTATTTTATCTATAAAAGGAGGACTGTAGTGTTTTAAAATCGCGTGCTCTACAGAGGCTAGTTGCAGTTCAATCGCGATACTCGCCCGCACTCGCAGGCTATTGATTCGCGTTTTTTTCCCTTTTTTTAGTCGCACACGACTCTATTTTGTTGTTTCGCGTTTATTTACCCGTTTCTCGCGCACCCAATTCCAATTGTATGCGTCCTTATCTTTTTGGCAGTTTTTCTATCTTATCTCTTCGTCATTTTTTGGTTTCAAAGCTTTATCGCGTCCTTATCTCTTTAGCGGTTATTTTTGAATCATTCTCTCTCTTGACACACAGGCTATAACTCTCCCCCCTTCACGCTTCTGTTGTCAAAACTCCAAAAGACAATTTGGGGACAAAGAGGAATGGAGTGGGCTGTGCTGCGGAGGCGTTCGAGACCGACCGTCGCGCACGACGCCAAACCCTCCTCGCCGTCACACGATCTCGACTGTCGTGGCGTGGTTTCAGAACTAGAGCTCTACCGCGACATAGTTTTGGTGGTTCCTATTTCCTCCGCTTCTCTGTTACCCATGTCCTCGCCGTCGCCGAATCAATCCTCCCCTCCACCATCCTTCCCCCTCTCTCTCAGGTATGTCCTCCATTTCGTGTGTTTATTTCATTCCTTTGTCTGTTAATTCCGAAACTCCGTGGAACCTTTTTTGTGATAATTTGGTTGAGTCTCTGTGTTGATTTTGATTGATGATTCAGTTGGATTTTGATGGGATTTAGATATATCTCAGTATCAAAACCAGGTAATCAGTGCAAAATTGGTAGTTTTGTGAGAATTTCTCTTAATTTAATTGGTATTAGATTTAAAAGTGTGTAGTTTTACAATTTACTAAATTCTGATTTCGGTTCTAATTTTGTTTTGCATTTGCTTTCTATCAAATTCCATTGTTGTGTTGCCATTTGTTTTGTGCTTTCAGTTTGGTTTTCTGATTCTTATTTTTGAATAAAAATTCAGATGGAATGACAAGTAATTCTGATGATGATAATGGTTGAAATGATGTTACTGAGGTTGAATCAATGAAAACGGTCGCGATGGCGGCCACTACCCACATGGACATGTTCTGTAGCAGCCTCTCCTCAGGTACTTCTTCCACCATTTTTGCCACGCCTTCAAATCAATAACAATATTGTTGTATATAGCTCTTTTGCTTTAAACAATTTAGGAGCCTTATTTAGCTTTGAATTAGTACGTATAAAATGGTTAATGGGTTCGGGAAGTGTGAATTTGTGAGAGGAGAGCGCTGAGAAAAAGAAGAATTTATCAGTCCGAAGAGGTGGTCGTTGACGTGTGATTAGTTTATAATTCACATTTAAATATTCTTATTATTATTAAGTCAAGGACTCAACGATCCTTTTTTATTTATAGTTTTATCTACTGTGATAAGAAAGCGCTCTTAGTTCAGTTCGGTAGAACGCGGGTCTCCAAAACCCGATGTCGTAGGTTCAAATCCTACAGAGCGTGATTCCCTTCTTCTTAGGATTTCGAGTATGAATTTCGTGTGGAGGTTGATGGCCAGATTTGGGTTATGTTTATGGGCTTGACCTCACTTCAAATCCGTCCTTGCATATATTTCTTCTATCTTTTGCATAAAACAATAGTTTTTAGAGTTTTGAATTTTAAGCTTGGGAGTAATTTTGTTATCATGCGAAGAAAGAAAATTATTTGGGAGATGTTGGACACCCTGATATATCCTTCTGGATACATCAACTAGCAATTTTGTTGGTTTATTTAACGAAATTATATTACTAGAACCCTCACTTGATGTTTGCACTTAGGGAGTTCCTGAACAGAAGCTTCGATCATACTGTCTTTGGGTGTTACAGAAAATATTGCTCTTAAGCCTATGTACACCTATTTGGTATATTTTATCATCTACATAGAAGGTTTATTTTCTTTAAAGCTTCAGACCAGAGCTTTACTTGGGTTTAATGGTCTTTGTATTGTTTTGCTAACTTTACTATGAGTCGAGCCGAGCTGCATCTTCTTCTTCTACATCCTCTGTCGCGGTGAGCCGATAGCTTATCGATTTTGTCCAAAATGAAGGTTGGTTCCTAACACTAAGAACCCAGAGAGCCCAAATGATGTTTATATGCTTTTTCTATTCGTTTCACCTCTGATTGATTCGGTATTTGTATATCGTTTTGTTTTGTTTGTGTTTGGTGTTTATCTTCGGTTCAACATTGCGAATCCAACTACTGGTTGACAGAAGAAGCTCGAAATCAATGGCGACCAGAAGCTGTGGGTTTTTTCTTTAATTTTGCTCTCATTTCATGTATTTTTTTTACTGTTTTTATTCCCATTCGGCTTGAGAAAGTGTATCTTAGTCAATTCTAATTCATGAATGAGTACCAAAGTCTACATTTTGCAGTAATTTATTAAGTTTCAAAATAAATATTTATATGGGTTATTGATTTCTCATGACATAGACAAGTTTAAAATGCATAACTACTCATTTTTTTATATATTGGCTTAGTTGAACGTATGTTGCCTCTGCAAACAAGTCAATTTTCCATGAAGTCTTATGGGTTTTGTTGTTCACAAACGTATTTACTGTACGTTCTCTTTAGCCCTTTCTTAATTTTGTGAAAGCCTTGTGAAAGGCATAATTGTCCTAATACATGAAAGAACTTAATCTATTTTATCTATAAAAGGAGGACTGTAGTGTTTTAAAATCGCCGGCTCTACAGAGCCCAGTCGCACTTCAATCGCGTTACTAGCCCGTACTCGCAGGCTTTTGTTTCGCGTTTTTTTCCTGTTTTTTAGTCGCACGCGACTCTTTTTTTTATTTCGCGTTTGTTTCTCGCGCATCCCATTCCAGTCGGCGGTTTTTTTGTACTTATCTCTTCTTTAATTTTTTTGTGTCCTTATCTCTTTAGCAGTTATTTTCAGTCCTTATCTCTTTAGCGGTTATTTTCAATCCTTCTCTCTCTTGACATACACCGGCTATAACTCTCCTCTCCTCATACTTCTGTTGTCAAATCTCCAAACGACAATTTGAGGACAAAGAAAATCGAGTCTGAGAATGAAGAATCGTTGAGTGGATTGATTTTATTCGCTAGAGAGAAGAAGCTCTGTGAACAAATCTTCTACCAACAAACATCCTTCTCCCATTCTCATACTGATTAGAATCTACATCGCTTCGATCGTCAATCGCGAACCAGAGGTTTTAATTTGATTCATCAACTGTGTTTTTTATGATGTTTTGATATATTGGGCTGTCTATTTTTTTGGGTTTGATTAAGGTGTTTGTTTTGTTTGTTCTGATTCATGTTTTTGTTTAATTTTATAAGTTCTTATACTTCTATCAATTTTGTGTTCTGATAAAGGGTTGTTTTTGGGTTTTCTCTATTAATCAGTAATGGGGCTGTTGAAGCTGATGCAGCATCACTTATACGATTGAAATTCAAGGTAAGCCTGTAAGTATCAGCCACTGAAAGTCAAGGCATTACCCGTCTTTCTCCACCATTCTTTCTCCGGGTTCATTCGATTGGCTGGTTTCATGCACTGACACTTCTGTTGCATCTCAAAATTCAGGTACTCTTGCTTCTACGATCCGTTTCTATGCGTTCTTGTGATCGGGGTTTTAATGATATGTGGGATTTTAAGAGTTACATGATCTTGGTTGTGATGACGAGTTTTTTGGTGTTGGTGGGTCTTATGCTCAATTGTGGCTAGGTTTTGGTACGTTTTGAGTTTGGCGATTTGGGTTTTGTGGAGTCGGTTCCTTTTCATGTGAGGTAATTTAAATGCCTGTCTGTTTGTCGGTGATTCTTTTCTTTCACGCATAGCATAAATTCATGAAGGTATTAGTCATGTACTTTTTTGTCATCGGGAGTCAAAAGGGTGTTGTGTCTATAGATCATTTTCTGATTGTAGATCATATTTTGAGATGAGGTAAGCATTCCTTGGCAGTGGTTTTTTATGTGGTGGAAATGCTTTATATTCTCGAGAATTATGTCATTACTTGCTAATAGTATTATACAGCAACAGTTGAATTAATCACGATCTTTTTTTGGTTTCGTGTTGTCTTTTTTGTTATTTGAGTATCTATGTGATCCAAAATTGATGTGGGTGTTCCTTATTGTATTCTATATAATGTTAAGAGATCAAAATCGTTTGTTGGTGTTTTTTTTCTGGTCAAGATTGATAGTGAATGGATTTTTGAATGTTTTTTTACTTTCCTGGTCACTTTTCTTTCTCCTTTATATATTTGCAGGTGGAACAAGAATTTTAGATTATTGGAGTAAAGCCAAATGAGAAAGTTTTTAGTTTTTTGTTAAAAAATTGAGTTAATGTGGTGTTTAAATTTTAAAAACATTGTAGTGGGTGCTCAAATTGTTGTCTCCATCCCATTAAGTTGCAGGAGTCACCCAGATGATATGCAGAACCAAGGAGTGACATATTTTATATGGCCAGAAAAGAGGTACATATTATTTAAGGTTGTTACTTAAATGGAATGTTTGAGTAAAAGAAGACAAGTTAGTTTAAGCATCTGATTATTTTGAAGTCCTTGATATTTCTTTGCCATTTTTTGAAATCGAAGAACTTTATTATATGAATTTAATAGGGTTTCTTGAGCCATTGAGTTTATGAAATTTTAGCTGGAGTTTTGTTGTTTGATTAATACTCTATTTGTTTCAGTTTTGTTCTGTAGTATATAAGAGAAGATGTCATTTTCAACAAAATGAATGCAGTATTCTCAAAACAATTGATTAATATGGAGACAATGTTCATTTTTCACCAATTAATGGCACATTTTAAATTCTAATCAATTCATTACTCTTAGATTGGAAGCATTAAATGCATCTGCCTGCTGGAAGAGAGGTAGAACTGAAATAGGCTTAGCTTGCTGAAAAGGTCAGGAACAGATATTCCTTTTTACAAGCTCTTCATTTCAATGATAAAAATAAGGAAGGATGAGTAAAGTAGAAAGAAAAAAAAGTATTTTTGGAAGTTACTACTCCTTTCTAATTTCTGATACTTATCTAATTTCGAATAGGAAGGAATACCTAAGAGCACACAAGTCCATGAGTGGTTGGTCATGAGTGAAAATTTTGTTTCAAATTATAGTGATCAGATCTTAGCTATTAGTAGGACATAGAATGAGATAGAGCACTTTTTTTTACCAATACTTGTGTGCACAGTAATCAAAAGCTTACTGATCAAAGGTGCAACCTTTAGGAAATAGCATGATTTGGGTATGCACTTCTAACTTTGTTTGATGTAGACTATTTGTTTTGGCTTTGAAATCTAAAGCTTACTGATCAAAGGTCACTTTTTTCAAACATGAAAGATTTAATGTTAACATTTGGGTTTGTGTTCATTAATATGCTCTACTATTGATGAGAATTCGAACCTAATTGGTGTATTTGTATGGATTATGTCTAATGTTTGGTGTTTGCATTTAGGTTGGTAATGGTTGAAATGTATTTGAATTTGAATCTACCCTGTAGACAAATTACCTGAGTTTGTTCAACAAAATAGGATAGGTAGTGAGACATACATTGCATTTATGTCCTTTTCAAATAAATCTTCATCAGTTTTTTTCATTTCATAGGACCTTTGGTTTTCATCATCTTGCTTGATGTTAATTAAATTAAATTTCTGGCTAGGAATACATTTGGGTAAAAGATTGATAGGAACTATTGTTTTGCTTGTTCATGAGAAAATCCTACATGGGATCTTTCCTCTCTCATGTGTATTTATTCTCTGCTGACAGGAAAACAAATCTCTTTTATCTATAAAAGGAGGACTGTAGTGTTTTAAAATCGCGAACTCTACAGGGCCCAGTCGCAGTTCAATCGCGTTACTCGCCCGGACTCGCAGCCCTCTTTCTCGCGTTTTTTTCCCGTTCTTTTGATCGCACACGCCTCTTTATATTTTTTCTGCGTTTTTTTGTGCGGCACAACCCAAATATACCGCGCAGATTTTTTTTTTCATCCTTATCCGATTTTCGGTTGTTTCTGCGTTCATTTTTTTTCTCTCTCTCTTTTGTGTAACCGTTTGACTTCCTTTTTAATTCACGTTTTTGGTCAGATTAGTAGGGATAGTCAATAGTTCCTTGCCACAATCTCTGTCGTCTGTTCCGATGGCTGACACTCTTCTTCTCTGAACCTGCCCCAACAATTTCTTTCATGTTTTGGTTTTAATTTTTGGGTTCTCTCTCGATTCTGATTTATGTGGATTTTGATTTTGATTTTTTTTAGTTTGAGTTTGATTGTTGTTGTGTTTTGGAAATTGTGTGGATGAAATGAAGAAGTGGCATCCAGACCGGTATGCGTGGAAACCAGCGGCGGAGGAGCAGCGGCGTTCCAGCAGATGCAGGAGACGTATTCAGGTTTCGTTCGATTTTCGAATATTCAATTCTGTTTCGTTTACTTCGCCGATTGTTGCAATGTTATTAATTTAAGTGTTTGGATTGACTGAAAATTTATATTGATTATGCTACTATTTTTTTTATTGCAGGGATTTAAGATATTATACTGATATGTGTATTTGCTATAGGGTTATAAGATGACATTTGTTAGAACAATTTCTGGTGTTCATATGTTTTTTGCTGTGTTTTGATTGCGTAGGCCTCCTTTTTTTTCTTTGCTGCGTTTTTTTGAAGAGTTTATCGCATTAATTTTGGTCTCCTACTCAGACACAACTTCTTGATCTTATCTGTTAGGTAGTTATTTTCAATAATGATTGTTCTTATCTCCATCATTCTCTTTTACTTTCACCAATCTTATCTCCGTTATGGTTATTTTCTTCCTCCCAATTCCTTTATGTTTGTAAGCGATCTCTTTTTGTTTTTATAATTACATCACCAAGTTCTTAAGTTGTGGTTTATGGTGCAGTTGTTTTGATCAAATTGTAAAATTACTTACATATTTAGTTTCAATAGAACTGTGTGAACTATGTTGACAGGTGTGGGTAGAGCTTATATTACGATTTCCCTATTTTTTTCTCAGATAAAAAGAGATTATTATATGTTTTAAACAAGGTTATTTCTAAACATTTTAAACAATTACTCTGTTATTTTATTTTCTTTTGAATGACTAAACAACTTTATTCCAATCACGAACCTAACAATAAAGTAATTGTTTTATTGGGTTATGTCTGAAATTGTTCAAATCACGAACCTAACAATAAAGTAATTGTTTTATTGGGTTATGTCTGAAAATTAAATTTATTTGGTTCTTCTGCCTCCATTGATTGTTGGCTTCCTCTTTCTTTGTTATTGAAAGTGGTGTGTATGTCAATTCTGTTAATAAATTTATTTGGTTCTTCTGCCTCCATTGATTGTTGGCTTCCTCTTTCTTTATTATTGAAAGTGGTGTGTATGTCAAATTTGTTAATATTTATTTAACTTTCAATTTCTCTTGCAGTTTATATGTACCTGATATCATGGCACAAATCATCTCCGATTTCTTTCCTCCTTTGTTTAAATTGATTTAAACATCAATTTTGATTGGTCATTGTATAATATTTTCAGTCCTTTGTTTGCCCTCTATTGAAAGTAACACGAGCTCCTCTGTGTTTTGAATAATAGGTTCAATCTCGATTATTTGATCAAGAAAATATGATATCAATGAGACTTTTCATGTGCTTTTGTTGTTTGCATGTTGAAAGACTCCAAGCATCTAGCAGGAGAAGAGAAGAAGAGATTCATTCTCCCACCCGTCAATCTGATTCTTGCTTCTCAAAGTGTAGATTTCCTTTTGTTTACTACTTTCACATATTTGTTTATCCAATTTCTATATTATATAATGGGGGTAAGTAATTAAGAAAATATTTCATATTAAATGAAATGTATAATCCCATGTATATATAGAGATTTGGAGGGGTTTGTGGTTTGATGCAGTGACTATAAATAGTTTGTCAATACAGTAAGTTGGTTATCAGTTATTAGTATGTATTCTTTTTTATGAATCGTCTTAAAGACTATGGAAGACAAAATTCATTATCATTATCAAAGCTGTGGTTTGAAATGTCATTTTCTTTGGCAATGAAATCACTCTCATAGAGATGACATGATCACTATTCCTATAAATTAAATCAATTTATCTATAAAAGGAGGATTGTAGTGTTTTACAATCGCCTACCTCACAGAGCCCACTCACATTACACTCTCCCTCCTCGCCCGGACTCGCATTTGTTTTCTCACGACTAATGCAGATTAGAACCAGACACGTGATGATGGATAATGAAATTTATTGTAGTCCAGATGTTTATCATTTTTTATTTCATTATTTGGGGCATTTTATTGCAATCTAGATGTTGAACATCTGGTTATTTCATTATTTGGGACTTATTTACCCTACTATTTTTCAATTTTGATAAAATCTCATAATTCATATTACATTACAATATTTATGTTGCATTAGTATTGGAAACAGAGGTGGTATTTGATTTTCCTCTTTGAACAGGATATGCTAATTAATACTTGCATTTCTTATTTTGATGGTATAGCTTGCAATATGCATAAAAACGAGATCACCATATTGTAGACTGTGAGTATTTCATTTATTGGTCATGCAATTTGCATTATCTGCTTTTATTCATCAGTTCCCCTTTACTAAAAAATTGTGTTTTGTATCTACCAAATGTTCTCTTTCTTTTTGGATTTATGATGTTCGTTTATAAGTTTATTCAACATTATTGTCTGTTCACTGTTGCTGTAGGCCCTTGGGGATTATACAAGGGTGGTTAATGACTTTTCAATATTACTGAGAGAATTTTTTGTTCTTTGTTTGTTGATTATGGTTTTTTGTTTGTCTTTACTTGAATTTTTGGTGGCTATGTTTGTAAAACATATTTGCGGGTGTCATAATATTCAAAATGTTTTTACAATAATATATATATTTTGGATTCTTATTTGTTTTATTTGCTTTGTATATACTGAAGTGAGCGATATTTTTGTTTATGTAGTAATTTGCATGGAGTCATTGACATTGAAAATATGAGTTCGGTTTCAGGTAGGAAAGGCATGATTCAATTGAGAAACAAAAAAAGAGGTGTCTATCTATTTATTGTTTATTAGAATATATAATATTTTTGGTAATTTCTTATAAATTGATCTAAAAGGGATACTTGGTATCGAGCAACTCTCTCAAGGTTCTCACAAATTTAGCTTCCCTGCAAAAAGTCTAGCTTCAAAAAATACATCAGCACAAAGATTTCTACAATATTGTATTTATTAGTACATAGATGTCTTTATTTTGTTTTGTGATAATTAGATTGTGGACCAAAATGTCAGAATTAGTGTTAATCTTATTTTAACAATTTTTAACGATCTTATTTTAACACTTTTTAACGATTTTTATTGTATTACTTGGTTTCAAATAGTTTACAAACCTAAATCCGATAAACTTTTGTTTATCAAATTCAAAGACGAACTCCAAAAATCAGGATTTGTATTACAGCTAGCACCGCGCGATAGCGCGGTGCAATCACCTAGTCTTAAGTAATAACTAAACTAAAATTTGAATCAATAATAATCTTAAATTTTAAAATAATAACTTAAATTAAAATTTTGTTAGTTTAAGACACTTAAATAATATAAAATATAAAGAAAATCATGAAAACAAAAAATTAATATAATAAAAACTTACATTTGAATACGTAAGCAAGTAAAATTAAGAAATTCAAAAAATTATAATAAAATATAGATTTGTATAGATTGGAATGAAAATAAATTAAGAAATAAATCTTTTTTTCTTAATCTGAGGAGGGGCACTTATGACAAAATATTATGTTTTTTGGAATAAAATGAAAAACAAATGCATTGTAATATATTTTTCTAAAATTTACGTGCCCCCCTTAGTCCTTAGTAAGTCCGCCACTGCATATGGATGAAGGATGCCATGCATGTGTTTGTCCATGTTGTGATAGTGTTGTTGAGAGAAACAAACTGAGCTCTTGAATGTCTATTTTGAAAATTCTTTGGATAGAGAGTTGGAATTGTTCAAAGTGAATTAGTTGGGCTTTCTTCATTGGACAAGTTGACTAAGCAACAGTTCAATGTCGAAGCCATTTCTAGAAGCCAAGCCCATACTTTGGGATGCACAGTGCTTCCAATCAATGCAATGCATAACTCACATGTCGGTATAGAATTACTTGGATGGGTGTACGTACAATGACATGACGTGGACGTTGAGGACAGATGTGCTGGGAACCACCTTGATACTTGCCAGCTTCTGCCACGTCATCTTTCCTTGGCTTAATACAGGTTGAAATGACGAAAGTGGTCGTGGTGGAAGGAGGGAAATTACGTCCACTCCACATATTAGTTTAATGGTTGTGAGGGGTAGAGAGGAAAAAGAAGAAGCAGAAATGGAAGGTTATTAGGGGTCGAGGTAGAGACCAAAGCAACTAGTCTCGTCTCTCGAGAGAGACATGGTGGCGCCACAAATAATACGAGCCCATCTTGCTACCTGTCACATGGTCTTGCCGTCCTCATGATATTGGACGTTATAGATTGACCCACGCCGTAACATCCTCTCGTGAGTCGTTGAAATGTTTCATCACATCTACCAGATTTTGTCATGTAAGCAAGTTTGTGATTATTGGTTGACTTGTTTGTACATATACTATACACGAGAACGGCCTTCTATGTTTGGAGGCCTTAGACGATCTCTGTAAAAATGACATTTAACGATAATAAAAAATAATTTTTTTTTTAATTTTTTTTTGCGAGTTCAAATATTCTTTACAAAATCAAGATCAATTGGATATTCAGTTTCAAAATTCCATTAAAATATATGCAATTTTTTATATTTTGAGGCCATATTTGAAATATAAAGTGAGTGATATGCTTGAGACGCAGCGTCTCTCTGTTAGTGTTTAGGGTGCTTTGCGATTTTGCTACAGTTTTCATGGCGTTGTCGAGCGGTATGGAGGGCGGTGAGCAGGACGGCGACGAGGGGGTCCATTGGGGGCCAAGGTTGCCGGAGTTAGACGGTCAGGGCTTGGTGTACGAGTCAGGATCGGAGATACCGGTGGAGGAGAAAATGGGATGGGAAGTCCCGAAGCCGATGACAGAGACGGTGAGGGAGGAGGCCCTAGGGGCGATGACGGGGTGGGATCGGAGTCGGAGACCCCGGTGGGGACAATCCTGTGCTGTCGGAGGGAACATGGACGGACAGGAATGGGACGTCGCCGACGCTGCAATTCTCGGCCATGGAGGAGGCGGGCTGGGTTCCTGGTGGACGGGTTCAGTCGGGACCGGCCTGTCTCCGCCGCACGCCGGCGAAGGGTCCTCGGCCAAGGAGGCTGGGCAGCGGGCTTGGGAAAAACGCGAGGGGGCGGGAGATGCTCGTGTCGACGGTTGTGGGGGAGCTGATCCTCAACTGCCGGCGTCAATGGGGGAGGAGCACACGCTTATTCTGATCTCCTCGGACTCGGCATTCACGCCAGAGGAGACGCCGGGGGAGACACCGGAGGCAGTTGCTTGGCGTCGAAGAAAGGGGAAGGGAGTGGCGGATGTGGAACCGGTTAGGGTTGAGCGGGAGGCGGGTCTGGATCGTGGGTTCATGGGCGATGCCCGTTGGGCTGCTACGTTAGGTCAGAAGACGATCTGGGCCCAGGGTGGTGGAGGTGATGTAGCCCGATGGGCTGCGAGGTTTGGAGCGGGCCGGAACACTGCTGAGGGGCCGGGTGGATTGGGCGAGTGGGGAGGCAAGGACCCCGTGCCGGGTCAGCACCGTGGGATGGGCCCGAGTCCGACCCAGGCGGGTATGAGCTACCTGACTTCTAGGGTCCAACCGGTGGACCCCTATCTAGGACATAGTCGATCCTCGGGGGAGCAGATTGGGGTTTTGGACTCCCAGATGGGCGCTATGAGGATCAAGGAGGTCGTAGTGTCAATGCAAGAGGTCACTGGACGTGGGAATCTGTATCGATTTGCGCTGGCAGCAAAAGTCCTGACTACCAAGAAATTTTATTGGAAGTCAGTTATGGTGCGAATGGAGGATGTCTGGGGAATGAAAGTCGAGGTCAAACCTCTGGAGGGCGGTCTAGTCGCTTTCTTCTTCCGATCTGCTAAGGAGAGGGAGAGGGTCTTGTTGGGCGAACCCTGGTCCTTTTGGGACTCTCTGGTCTTGTTTACGGACCTAAGGGCTCACATGCATATCTCGGATCTGCAAGTCCATCATTTCTCGGTCTGGGCGCGGATCTCGAATCTGCCAGTGGGGGCTTGGACGAGAGATGTGGGTTTCAGGATAGGAAACACGTTGGGAGTCTGCCAAGGGGTAGATGTGGACAAGGAGGGTCTCTGCTGGGGAGACTTCATGAAGATCAGAATCAGGGCCGATATTCGGGTCCCCTTACAAAGTCAACTCTGGTTCCGCTTGTCTGTTTCTCAGGTAAGAACCCGCCTGAATATCTCGTATGAATACTTACCTGAGCACTGTTTTGGGTGTTGTTGCGCGGGGCATCTCTTCCCGGCCTGTCCGGTCGAGGGGGGTGTACGGGGATCCTCGCTGAAGGCACCAGGGGATCCGAGATCGGCGCTTGAAAAGGAGAAACATGGAAAGGCCGTCCAAGGGACGAACTGGACATACTTGAGTGGATCAGGGAAGGGCGGCCAGGCCAAGGGGACACCACGGACACCTCCGAGGTGGGAAGGAATGGGGCGATGGGGCCAGCGGGAAGTAATGTTGAGATACCAGTAGGATGGTTACCATGTGTTCCGACGCCTTCATTGTCGGGAAACAAGAGGACTGAGAGAGAGGAGGACTCAGCGGAAGATGAAGAATCAGCGGCGTCGAATGTGGCGTCTTCAGCAGCGGCGGGGGGATTCAAGCACCCTCGCCTCCAAGAATGAGTGATGGGAAGGCCAGGGAGGGTTTGGTCGACTGTACCTTCTCCCTGGTGTATAGGTGGCAAGGGTACCACCAACAGTTGATGAGTTACTTCTCTACCACTTCGGAGTCAGCAATCCCGCGTTCAGGAGCCCTACCATTATCAGTCAAGGGAGGACAACGCATGCTGACTTACCGGGGGAGTAATTGGTCCACCACTGCTTGTTTATCCTTTGATCTGCTCGATCAGTATCTTATGGTTAGAGTATACTGTATCGGTGTCCATGGAGGCTACCGCAGTCCCACCCCTCCGACCACCCCTATGCCTAAGAGCAACATTTACTTTTCTGCATTTGTCTTTCAAGTTTTGTTAGTTTGGTTCCTATGTAAGGTGTCTCCGGCTCTCGAAGGCACCAGAATGCTTTTATATTAATAATATCATCGTTTCTCTAAAAAAATATAAAGTGATAATTAAAGAAAAACAAATTGTTTAATTGTAATATCTTAATAGAGTATCGTAGTAAAAAAAATATTATGCAATTTTTTACTATATAATTAACCTTCGCATATAACATTATAATCTTTTCTCATGTGGGTTGCGGCAGAGAGAAACCTAATTCTCTCTGCGCGCATCCCCTCCTCACCCTCCTCCATGGCAGCTCCCTGTCTCCACCATCGAAGCCTCGACTTCATAGCTCTCCACTACCTCCAGGTGAGGTCCCTTCTACCCTACATAGGGTCCGCCGCCGCCGTCATCGTCGTCCATTGTAGCCCACCAGCCGCTCTCTCAGCCCGCGTCCTGCTTCCCGGACGTCTCTCAGCCACCGTGGCCCTCCTGCCATTCTCCGGGTTACGGGCTCCATGCGCCGTCCTCCATCTGCAGCGGCCTCCCGCCCCAGAGCCACCTAACGCCGTCATGGGTCCGTTCCCTTGATGGATCTGGGATCCGGGAGGAAGGACGATAAGACGGGGTCTGTCTCCACGGCACCTGAAGTCGGGACCCTCGATCTCGAACAAACCGCTGCGGGTCGAATCGATGTTCTCGTCTTCCGCACTACTTCGAAAGATCCAGACGAATCAAGACGAAGAATTGACGATACCAGATCTCTACAATGGCACAGGCATAGAAGACCTGGCATCGCAGATTTGGTAGTTTGCTCTTTCGATCGTGTTCTAATTTTTTATCTTGTTTTAGGTCGAATAAATTATTGGTTATTCACTGTGCTAGGTCGAATAACCTTTTGGCTCAATAAGTTTAGGACTTTGGTTTGTTATTTCCTTGTAACGTTGGATAGAGGAACTCTTGAGTTCGGATCTGCGAATCAAAGCAGACTATGTGTATGGAGCCATGTGTGCCCGACGGGCTATGGCCGGTTGGGACAAAAAGCTGGTATCCGGGACTGTTATGTCCCTCCTTGTAATCATAATATGAAATCGTAATACAACTACCTCTTTTCCGTTTCAAAAAAAAACCTTCGCATATAACTATATTTTTTTTATCAACGAAAAATACTTAATTTTATTCCACCTAATAATAACTCCAAAGAGTGATACAATAGGGGAAGAAGATGGAACTAGGCCCGAAAGCCTAGGAAAGAAAAGACCAAACCAACCCTTGGGAAGGAGCAACCGGAAAGGAAAATAAACAGACGGATCTCGAGCACTACGCTGGCACCTCGGGACCCTGCACGAGCAGGCATGCGCAGAGGACAGAAGCACCGGGAGGAGAAGCAGCATTCAGGTCGCCGTCAGCAAGCACCGCGAGAAACAACGACAAAAAGGCTCACCCGGGCGGCAGATTTCGACGGAGAGATTGCAGAGCAGAGCCACCGGGACCAACAAAGGGCGGAGGAGAAGTTTGGATCTGCAGGAACGGTTGCAAGGAGGAGCTTGAACAAAGGGAGGTCGAGCGAAGGCCGACCCACAACCACTACTGGTCTACTTAGGTGACAGATAAAATGGATCTGTGACCTAAGTTTTGGCACTCTAGCCACGGATACAGTAATCCGTCAGCCAAGTGGTGAAACTAAGGTCACGGATCCTGTATCCGTCACCCAAGTGAACCACATGGCCGACGGATATAAGATCCGTAGATAAGGTAACTCATATCTGTCGGCAAAGTGTGAATAGTTTAGCCACGTATGTTGTATCCGTCAGCCAAGTGAAAAAACTTTAGCCACGCATGTTGCATCCGTCAGCCAAGTGAGAAAACCTTACCCACACATGTTGCATCTGTCAGCGAAGTGAGAAAACCTTAGCCACACATGTTGCATCCGTCAGCCAAGTGAGAAAACCTTAGCCACACATGTTGAATCCGTCGGCCAAGTGACTTGTATCCGTTGGTAAAGTGAGCCAATATACGAAAGAATTTAACTGTATCCCGATGAACATAACGACATTACACATGAAATATGTATGAAAACAATGTGTATATAAACAAAAAAACAGTTCATAGATAATGTGTTTGGAAATAGTTATGGAAACATTTGCCAGATAATGTGTTCACAGAATCACAACATTAAACATACTCATAAAAGAAAACACAGACACGCCTAATAGAGTTACGAAGCAAGCAATATTCTGATAACACGCTCGTGCATTTCTTTGTTCGCTTCCATCCATTCCACAAAACATCCAAACCACGCAGGCTCCTCTATAGCTTGAAGGTCATCGTCTTGAACCTCGTTCATCCACGGAGGGGTATGATGTGGGCCTACAACAGGGAGTGGAGGTATGTCAATACCTTTCTCACGTATCAGGTCAAAAATATAGTCGAAGCGTTGATGTGCTTCCTGGACTAGTATGTAATACTATTGGACCCACGATGGGGGAGCTGCAGCGTTGACTCCATGTGGACCAGGTACAACAGTTCCTACATTTTCACGTCGACGCCACCTACGCTCGAGTCGACGATCAAAGTTTGGTTCCATATATCCTGTCTTGACTGAAAGAACAAATTACAATTATAATCAATCCCAAATATTGAAGTCAAAGCATACGGAAGTAATATTCATAAAAACCAACACTTAATTAATAAAGTGAACATCATTTAAAACAACCGTTCAACATTCAAACAAAGTCATAGAATAAGTGTTATTGAAATAACAGACATCCTTAACACACATCCGTTACATATTAGTAAATTAATATTGTAGCTAGGCGTCTAGTCTTCATCCTCGGGTTCCGTGTTGTCTTTCAGCCTTTGCACGTACACCCTTGCGTCATGCTTCGGGCCGCGCATGGAGGTGGCTCCATAAGATGTACGAGACTCTGAGATAGCAGCAACCCTTGCATGAATACGCCTAGCTCTTTCCTCAAGCCTAGCTCTTGCAGCAGCTCGTTCAGCGGCTCGTTCAACAGCAAGTATTTCTCTTTCAACAGCTTCTTCAGCTGCAATCCTTTGTCCCTCTCGGTTAATGAGGCCCAATAACCTCATCCGAGCAGCTGCTACCGCTCTCGTGCGTGGCAAAGACTCTCTTGGAATGCTGTTGAATAAGCGCATCATCTCAGCATGCAAATCAGGCCCCACTTGTTGTGGTCCATCATATTCGTCATCTGAGATAATGTTCTCCCCTATCCATTGACTAAATGAAAGCAAATCTTAGTACTATATCAAAACGAATATAGCAGAAACAAATTTAAACTTACGTATATTAACATTCATAAAATGTATTACCATATTAATCACCGAGTCATACAATACGAACTTAAATATAACCTAATTATTTAAACATCATTCATACACTAATTAAGTAGTAAACTAGTCTCGGGACGCGTGCTTGAAAGTCGATCCATCAGACGGAGTCCGTCTTGCGCTTTGAGTAGAGTGTCTCGCAGCAGCGAGCCTATCTCATTCTTCTCTTTGCTTTCTAAGTCTATCTCCTTCAGCTGAAATCAGACGCCTAATATACATGCGAGTCTTTGCCTTGTGCATCGAAGAAAGTCCCCTAGGCAATTTGTTCATCACTAAATTCATTGATTTTTCCCAGTCTACTTCCGTCACTACGGGAACTTTTTCATCAATGTGATCTGCCCCAGTTAGGCTGTTCTCCCCAACACTACCGCTATTGGTTTCATCCATCGAAAGGATAACCTAATACACACAGGAATTAACTTGTTTTTCAGGATGCAAACATATCGTGCATTATATGAAACCCTACATTTCTAACTTTTTCAATCTTTGTCACACATGTATCGTATTTTATTAAACCCTAAATTATTTTGAAACTAAACTTCCCGGAAACCCTTATTCAACACAAGGGTTTTGTGATACCCGTACCCTATCCGATTTTAATACCCAAAACCTGTTCAATACCCTACCCAATCTCTACCTATTCGGGTCGGGTATTACCCCAAATAGGTCATATGACATATGGATTATAAGAAGAGAAAAATGGGGACCTAAGTAACCATTTCATATAAATTTAAGTAGTACAAAATATGAAAGTATACAAACTTTTGCATGTCTCAAGTATCAACATGTCAAATTTTCTGAAATAAATCTAAAATCATTTCAAATGTTTTTACAGATTTCAAACATTACGTACCTTGAAGTGAGGGAGGAGATGGAGGCGTTCGAGCAGAGAGAGGAAGAGCGGCGGCAGGGGCTTTGGAGCAGGCGGCGGCGGGTGGCGGGCGGCGGCTGGTGGCGGACGGCGTCGGACCAAACGGAGGGGGCGGCTGCGATGGAGAGAAGAGAGGAAGTGGGGAGAAGTCTGAAATGGGAGGAACTAGGGTTGGTGGGAGTTAAATATGCGAACTTCCTGGCCGACGGATACATGCATCCGTCGGCCAAGGAAAAACGACAATGTATCGTTTAATGGACGAGTCCAGGGCTGAAACGGCAGCGTTTATTGTGTATCTGTTAAAGCTGGCCGATGGAAACGTGCATCCGTCGGCCAAATTTTTTCTGCTGGACTTATTCTCAGCCACTCAAAAAACTTTACCTTCTCTCCCATCTCTTTTTCATCTCCCAACTCTTTCTTTTTTCCCAAATCTCTTTTTTCTCTCCCACCTCCATTTCTTTTTCTCTACACAAGATTCCCATTTTTATGTCAATATTGACAAGAATCTTTTGTCTTGTTCTATATTGACAAGATTCGTGGCTCGTGTTCGATATTGGTAAGAACCGTGCGTCGTGGAATTTGCTTCAAGCTAGAGAATGGTACGTATGTTTATTTGATAAATTTTGTTCCTCTTGTTGTGTATATGTATTTAGATATTGTGTTCAATAGTTGTTAGTATTGACTGTGTATCAGGATATTGATAAGAGTTGGATGACTTTCAGTAAGTACGATCCGAAGTTTATGGAAGGGGTAGCGGTTTTTATCGAATATATACAGACAACTTTCCCTAATATTGAATCACACAGGTGTTCATGCGGTAGTTGTCTTAACGCATTTTACCAGACTGTGCCGGATATATATATGCATTTGATTCAGAACGGAATGATGAGGGGTTACGATGTGTGGATTTTTCACGGTGAAAAATTTAACATGCCTATCTTAACAGAAGTAATGAATAGTAGTAGAAGAAGTTGGGACACTGGAGGTTCATCAAGTAGCGCAACTGTAGTAGTGAATGAAGATCACCGGAGCGATCCAGTAATTATGGAGTATATGGACGATGTGTTCCCATTTCGGTGTGGGGGACAAATGGATGAATTGGTACAGGATGACGATGAAATTGTGGATTTTGACAGGTCGATTGCCCAAGAAGCGGCAGACAACTACACAAAGTTATTGAAAGAGCATAAAAAACAGTTGTACAAAGCCGCGACAACGGATAGGTTGACGGTTATCATGGAGTTGATGGCTCATAAGGAGAAATATCAATTGTCAAATGAAGCACGTCTTGTGTGTTGCATAAAGCATTATTACCGGCTGAGAATCATTACCCGTCTTCATTTAAAGAGGCAAAGAGTGTTTTGAAGAGTGTCGGGATGAGTTACAAGACTTACCATGCATGTGAAAATGGTTGTATCTTATTCGATGGACCTCATGCGAAAGATGATGTGTGCTACAAATGTGATTCACCTCGCTATGAGAAGATCGCCGGAATGCGAAAACCAAAGGCTAATAAAACTGTTAGATATTTCCCCATTATTCCACAGTTGCATAAATTGTACAGTTCACCTGATATTGCAAAGAAAATGCAATGGCATGGTAGTAAGGAAAGAAGGATCGACCCGGATAAGCTGACTCACCCAGTTGACGGGGAAGGTTGGTTGGACTTTGATAGGACGTGGCCTCGTTTTGGATCTGAAGCTGCAAATGTACGTCTTGCATTGGCAACTGACGGGTTTAGTCCGTTTGGAGCAAATGTTGTCCCTTATAGTGTGTGGCCCGTTGTAGTTATGCCTTACAATTTACCCCCAACCTCATGCATGAAGAAAGAATTTAACATCTTAACGATGTTGATATCTGGCCTTAAGTCACCTGGTAAGTGCCTAAATGTGTTAATGAGGCCCTTGATGGATGATTTGAAAAAGTTGTGGTAAGAATGGGTTGTAACCTTCGATGCATCCAACCATCGAACGTTCAAGATGCGAGCGGCGGTATTATGTACTATTAGTGACTTTCCTGGTTTGGGAATGTTGGGAGGCATTCAGACGAAGGGTTATAAGGCTTGTCCAATATGCCTGGATGATCTCGAAGGGCTTCACAGTCATAATAGGACGTACTACGTAGGAGCACGGAAGGAATTGCCAGAGAATCATGCATTACGGAAAAATAAAAAAATCAACGGTAAACGGGAGATGAAAAAATCTTGCCCTGAAAAGAGTGGATATGAAATATATGAAGAAATATCGGACATTCAGTTTCCCGAACTGTCGTTACATCCAAAGTTTACTCAGAAGAACAAATCCGGCTTGAAAAGGTTGTGTTGGACACATGAGTCGATATTTTGGGAACTCTCGTATTGGAAATCTTTACGGACAAGGCACGCATTGAACGTGATGCATATTGAAAAAAATGTGTGCGACAATCTTATTGGGACGCTTTTTAACTTGACTGGGAAAACAAAAGATGATTTGAAAGCCAGACAAATGTGGGAGGAATTGGGTGTGCATAAGGATCTATGGGCGAAAACAACGGGCAACAAGACTTTCATGCCTTATGCCGACTACACGATCAAGCCTGAGAAACGTGGTGAAGCGCTTGATAAGGTTACAAATATAAGGTTTCCATCGGGCTATGCGGGATCCTTGAAAAACAAGATAAGCGTGAAGGATAAGAAGTTTTTTGGGCTTAAAACACACGACAATCATGTTTTGCTGCAACGTATACTTCCCATCATTGTACGCCCTTATGTGGCACCGCACGTAGCCACCGTGATATGTGAGCTTGCAAATTTCTTTCAGTCTCTATGGGCAAGGGAGATTTCAAAGAAGATGCTAAATGAGATGCAGGTTGATATTGTATTGATTCTCAGTAAGTTGGAAATGATATTCCCTCCACCGTTCCACACGATCATGGTGCCTTTATGTAAACATCTCCCATCTCAAGTCCTGCAAACCGGTCATGTCTACTATACTTGGATGTTCTCAATGGAACGTGAATTGGGGTACTACAAAAAATGGGTGTGCAACCACCGATACCCAGAGGGTTGCATCGCAGAATCGTACATTAATCATCAATGTGCGACGTTCATCAATTTGTACCTCGATAAACGAGCCATGGATCCGGAGATGCCAGATAAATGGGGCATTTCAATTGTTTCCAAACATGTGCTTCAACTATTAAGATATGGGGCATTTCAATTATTATGGTCAATGTCATGTTCACGGTGTGAAATACATGTCCGAACAACGCGATGAAGGAAGAACCTCACAGAAAAGTGGTGTGATGCTTAATGTAGAGGACGGTGTAGCTTATTACGGTGTGTTGTTATACGTAGTTGAGCTTCTGTACACCGGACGGATGCCGGTTGTTTTGTTTTACTGTCGATGGTATGATCTAAATTCCGTGAAAATAGATAATGGTTTGATATCCATAAATACCAACACAAATGCATATCGCGACGATCCATTCTGCCTAGCAACCATGGCCAAACAAGCAAGTTTCTTCATTTGTATATATTATTGTACTTAATTGTTATTGGATGCTTTCCCAATTATTTCATGTGCATAACAGATATTCTACATCAATGACCCGAAAATGGGTGGAGGGTATAAGATCGTGAACAAGGTGGCCCCTAGAGGACTATTCATCACGGATAAACGTTTGTCATCCATTTCGTATGAGGTGGACGCTCGTTACCAAGAGATCGAGCCTGAAACTGCACTAGTTGTAGCGGAACTAAATGTGCTACCAAATTCTGATGGCGGTCTCCAAGAGGTACATGATGTGGACGATAACGACGAGAATAGTGAAGATGACTGCGAAGATCATGGATACAACAATGACTAAATACATGAATCTGATTAAATATATATATAAGTTCTAATGTGTTGTATTGTAGTTAGAAACTTGTAAGTTCTAATGTGTTGTACTAATATTGTAGTTAGAAACCTGTAAGTTCTAATGTGTTGTATGTGTCAACAAATATCAACTTGGAACAGGTGGCTTGACGTTTTCCTACAAAATTGTTTTACTCTACCATGCCACTTGGCCGATGGATGCTACGATCCGTCGGTCAGGACACTACCTGGCCGACGGATCCAAATGGCATAAAACAGAGAGCAGATACTCTATTTCGGTTTGAAATTCGTGCATAAACCCGTCAAATTGGCATGTTTTTGTATTTTATATAGTTGATTAATTGTTTTAGAACAACAGAAACATATATATGATGTGAAAGAGAATTACGGAAATCATTTAGTCAATTTAATCGATGTATTTGTTTCTTTACCGACGGATCCATCCTATATGTCGGTAAGGTGATCACAACTTGGCTGACGGGTGTATATGCGTCAACCAAGTGCTCCCTATACGTGGGTAAAGTGAGTTGACTATTGTACAAAAAATATTTGACCACAATATTAACGACGAATCAACCGTTCGATGATAGTTTTTTTTACATACGTATACTATTTTGGATAGTAAATTAGAGATAAGAGGTCTTGATTAAATCATATGCGAGAAAACGACACGTATTGATCGAAATCGCCGGTTCCACTATGTGCATGAACATATCCATCTTATATCGTATAACATTGTCTCGTTCATTTTTTGTATGTGATATGTATGACTAATATACGATCTTATGTTGTATATGAGGCATACTAAGTACTTATATCGTTCAATTATCAACACCCGTCATATAGTCGGGAAATATGACGGGTTTGGGGTTTTGGTCAACGTCGGTCAAATGAGGCTGGCCGACGGATACATATAAACATCGGCCATGTTTTCCAATTTTGCCAAAAATGTTAAGTTTTGGTATCCAAACGACAGCGTTTACACATGGCCGACGGATACAGTCAATATGTCGGTAGGGTTATCAGAACTTGGCTGACGAATATACATAAGTCAGCCAAATGCTACCTATACGTGGGTAAAGTTGGTTGACTAATTTATACAAAATATTTGACCACAATATTAACGACGAATAAACCGTTCGATGATAGTTTTTTTTACATGCGTATACTAGTTTGGGTAGTACATACGAGATGAGCGGTCTTGATTATATCATATGCGAGAGACCGACACGTATTGATCGAAATCGCCAGTTCCACTATGTGCATGAACATATTTAGATTATATCGTGTGACGTTGTCTCGTTCATTATTTTTATGTGATATGTATGACTAATATACGATCTTATGTTGTATATGAGGCATACTAAGTACTTATATCGTTCAATTATCAATACTACTATAGTCGGGAAATATGACGGGTTTTGGTGAACGTCGACAGTCAACTTCTACTGGCCGACAGAGATCCATCAACTGATATGTATGATTTAATACAATCTTATGGTGGATATGACGCATACTACGTACTTATATCGGTCAATTATCAATACTACGATAGTCGGGATTAACGACGGGTTTTGGGGTTTTGGTCAACGGTAGGTAAATTTTGATGGCCGACGGATGCAGAGATCTATCGGCCAAGTTTTTCAATTTCGCCAAAAAAATCGTTAAGTATGGGTAGTAAAACGACATCGTTTGAACATGACCGACGGATGTGATACATCCGTCGGAAGGGGTCCACTGCTTAGGTCAAGACCGAGCCCGCCTCCCTTTTCCCTCATTTCTCGTTTCGTCTTCAACTCCCTTCTCTCTCTCTCTGAATCACCGGCGACCAATCTCAGCCGATCCTCTCGTCGCCGACCTCTTTGCGCCGCAGGGACGTCGTAGTGGAGCAGTGGTTGTCGTCTCCGAGCAGATCTCGTCGTCGCTGACCTCTTCGCGCCCCAGCGTTAACGTCTCCGACCAGATCTCGTCGTCGCCGACCTCATCGCGCCCCACCGTCAACGTCTCCGACCAGATCTCGTCGTCGCTGACCTCTTCGCGCCCCAGCGTCAACGTCTCCGACCAAAAACCGCACGTCGCCGATCTCTTCGAGCTCCTCTTCTAAAGGTACGTGTCTCTCATACCATCTTCTTCTACTTGTTAGGTTTATGTGGAAACGCTTGAAACCCCTAAATTTTGTTTGAAGAAAGAACATAAATTTTTTGGGGACCTAACATAAAAGACCAATATGACTGTGATTTTGGCTGTGATTTTGGGGTCCTAACACAAACCCCTAAATTTGTTGGGGTCCTAACACAAACCCCTAATTTTTTTGGAGTGGCTGTGATTTGTTGGGGTTTCTGTGATAATTTGGGAGAGAATGTGTTCTGTCTAGGCAATGCTAGTCAATTTGGTGATTTGGCTTTGTGTTGGTTGCATGAAGGTTTAATTTTTTTCTTCAATTGTTTATGTTTCATTAGTATAATAATTGGAAAAGTATCATCTTGATTCCATTTTTTTGGGTAATGGGTTTGGGTTTTATGTGATAATTTGGGAGAGATTGTGTTCTGTTTAGCAATGATAGTCAATTTTGTGATTTAGGTTTGTGTTTGTTGCATTAAGGTTTGATTGTTTCTGTTTCATTAGTATAATAATTGGGATAATATCCTTCTGAATCATGGTTACATTTTTTTAATCAAGAGTTTTGTATTCATATTAAGTTTCCAACTATAGGAACTTTACATTGATTTAAATGTTGTATTTTTATTTATTTTTGTTGAAACTCAAAGGTCTTAGACATGGGTTTTGATTGCATGTCAGGTTTAATAAGTGGGTCAGGAAATCTCACAGGGTTTATCATTGGTGTGAGATTGTTTCTTTTCTTAATGAGTCTCCATTATTGTTATTCCAACACTTGCATTATTGACTTTATTTCTTTTATGTGGAATTAAGATGATGAAATTCAGATTTAATTACTAATCAGCTGGATCTGTACTGATGGAATCAATCAATGTGCTTAACTGTTGCTTAAGTTTAAAAAATTTATGGGTGAGATATCTATAGGATTGCATTTTATTTTATGAGTTTCTATGCTATGTGTTCTAATTCAAAGTTTGATTTATTCGTTCACATGAGTTCGCAGGATGGGAAAGAGAAATTATAGCAAGTTCTACAACCGCCTCAACTTCTTGAGCGTCCCCGAGGGCCTCCAAGCGGAACCCTCCGAATCTGGTGGAACCACCCAAGAATCCACCTCCATGACAACGGCTCGGGCACCTACAATGCGGCGCCTTCGAGATTGCGAGACCCCTTCTCCCGGTTGTAGTGAGGCAGCCCCTTCTCCCGGTGGTAGTGAGGCAGCATCTACCACCAACCGGGACAATGTCCTGAGCATCCGGTCCTGAAAACTAATGGAGGACGATGAAGATGCGGCTGCCATGTTGGCCGGAGGAGAGGCGGCCTCCACCTCAACAAAGACCAAGACCGGGAAGCGGGGTGTTGTAACCAACAAGAACCTCCACCGTAGGCACAAGGATTTGGCCCCGCACGGGGGAAAATTTACTTTGGGCCATAACGGTAAACAGCTAACAGGGACGCTTGAGCGGGAGGATGTCGTACGGGTGATTGGGTCCATAGTGCGGACTTACATCCCCATGGGTCATGCGCACTTCCATGAAGTTCCTGAAAGTGCTAAGGAGGTTATGTTCTTCCAGCTCAGCGTAAGTACATTACCTTTTCGCATTCATTGATTCATGTAATTATTTCTTGTATAATTACTAATGTTGTTGTATTTATTTATTCAGATGTTGTACAAGTTCGAAAACGGGCCATACTTTAACAAGCTTCTGGATTTTGTCATGGAAACGGCATCCAGCCGCTACCGTGATTGGAAGTATGATATCCATGAGTGGGTCCTCAAAAAGGAACCGAAGTACAAAGACCCCGAGCACCCCGATGCTGAGATACACTAAGGAGGTTATGTTCTTCCAGCTCAGCGTAAGTACATTACCTTTTCGCATTCATTGATTCATGTAATTATTTCTTGTATAATTACTAATGTTGTTGTATTTATTTATTCAGATGTTGTACAAGTTCGAAACCGGGCCATACTTTAACAAGCTTCTGGATTTTGTCATGGAAACGGCATCCGGCCGCTACTGTGATTGGAAGTATGATATCCATGAGTGGGTCCTCAAAAAGGAACCGAAGTACAAAGACCCCGAGCACCCCGATGCTGAGATACACATACCCACACCGCTGGAGTTCCTTGAACGCGAGGAGCAGTTCCGTTGGCTCTACAAGCACTTAAAATCAAAGGAGTTCAAAGTAAGCACTTTATTATATTTTGTTTGGTAAATTATGTAAATTACTAGTCATGAGTTATCAATAATTATAAATGTTTACCATCTGATTCGTTTATAGTAGAAATTGAGTGACAATAGGAAGGCATCTCGAGGACATAACCTGACTGCACACCACGGGGGTAGCATGCCGCTCGCAAAATGGGCCAAGCGCTGTCTTGCCAAATCCTCCATACTTCCACACTGCGACGCCTACGTCGAGGTCTACACAAAGGAAAATGACCTCAACAAGGAGAACGTGAAAAGAGCAGTATATATTGTTTTAATTACATTTATTGCATCAATTATTTTTAAGTTAATACGATTCTGGGTTTTTATATCATGTATCGTATATTACTGTAAATTAAATTGGTGTGTTATGTATCTCAGGCACATGCCAAATCTGTTGTGGATGAGGCCCGTGAGCGGTTATCGCAGTCACAGGTTACGGAGTGCGAGGGTTCATCGCCCACTGTTGCTGCGAAGCCATTGACTTTGGAGGAAGAGCTCCCCCCCATCCAGATTATCACGGGTAAACAACAGAAGGGCAGACTCCAATCCGGCATCGAGAAGGCGGTCAAGCTCCCAACACCGCGTGAGGTGGGAGTCACTGGGTGCTCGAGTGCGCGTTCAGTCAGCTCGTCTGAGGAGGTAGAAGAGCTCAAGACTCGCTTGGCTGATCAACAGGTTGAGTTCGCTCAGAACTTGGAGGAGCAACGCCGGTTGATGGAGGAGCAACGCCTTGAGATGGAGGCCAGGATTGCTGCCCAAGCAGCGGAACAAGCTCGATTCCGAGAGTTGTTCAACTCTTGGGCATCCACTCAGCAGAACAGCATCGTGCCTTCTTCCGTCAGCCCATCAACGACTCCTGCATCATCAACTCCAGCTTCAGAGACCCCGCCATCAGCCCCGCCATCTTTACCCTAGTCAGTCCTCCCCTTTCTCCTATAAACATTATGTTATTTGGATTAGTGAACTGATAACTTTTTATGTTATGTGCACTGATAAACTTATTTAGAACTATTATATTTGTTAATGTCGGTTGGATGTTTGCTTGCCGTGTTTATGGTTTGGATGTGTGCTTGCTGTTTTTACGGTTTGGATGGTACAGGACCAGGTACATTTTAATGCACGGTTGGGTGCATGAATTTTGAAACATTTTTTTTTGTTTTTCAACACAAACTTGGTTGACGGATACAATCATCTTCATCCGTCGGAATGGTTTTACACCTGGCCGACAGATCACACCCGTCGGCAAGGTCATATAACTTGGCTCACGGATCACACCCGTCGGCAAGGTGAGACCACTTGACTGACGGATACGACCTGTTGGCACGTTGGAAACACTTGCTTGACGGGTCTGATCCATCAGGTAAGGGATCCAACCTTGCCGACGGGTAGGACCCGTCACTCAAGCGATATCACCCTGCCGACGTGTCTGATACGTCAGGCAAGGTTTTACTCCTTACCGACAGATCACACCCGTCGGCAAGGTGTTATAACCCTGCCGACGGGTCTGATATGTCGGCAAGGAGTAACACCTTGGCTGACAGGTTGGATCCGTCGGCAAGGTCACCAAATTTGACTGACGGATCGTATCCGTGACTAAGGTCATCACATTTGGCTGACGGATACAATCCGTCGGGCCGGTGATAAGCTTACCGATGGATATTCACATCCGTCGGCCCAATACTTGGCCGACGAGACCTGGCCGACGGATCTTGGCCGACGGATGTATCCGTCAGCCAAGATCACGGCCGACGGATAAGCTAACCTGGGTGACAGATCAGATCCGTCACCCAAGTCAAGATCAGCAGTAGTGAACGGTAGGAGGTGAAGGGCGAGACTGCAACGAAAGCTTCGGTCCAAAGAGCGCGACCGGAAGAGAGAAACACCCCGCCGGAGAAGAGCTGAAACAAATGGGGGCTGAGCAAGCCGAGACCAAAGAAATAGCCGAAATTTCCACTAGACCGTAGGAAACCAACACCATCATGAGACGTCGTGTAGGAGGTCAGATCTGGAGGCGAGAAAGTGTCGAGAAGTTCTGATCTAAGAGAGGGACGTCTCGTGATGTCGATGGAGACTGGGCCGAGGAGGCAACACCACAGCAACAAGGTCCACAGAGAGAAGGCCGGAGAGGGGTTGGCAGGAAGAAGGAAACAGGAGCACCCACACCAGAGGAGGAGGCGCAACCAAGCTCATAGAAGCGATGTCACGAAGGAAGATATGGCTAGACTAGAGAAAGGGCCAAAAAGAAAAAGAAGGCGACGAGGAGGGGAGGTTGCGACCTCCAACGGGACCGAGGAGGAAACCTGAAGGCCACCACCGCCGGTAAGGAGCCTTGTAGCTTTGCTTTGCTTCACAGGTCTTTGAGAATAAAAGCTATATCGTTGATGCGCCAAACTTTGTTAAACAAAGTTCTGATTTTATATAACTATATTATTATGTTATGTTTACTTTTATGTATGTTTATTTTATTTTTTTGAGGGTAAACAAGTGTAATATTATAAATAAAGAACATTGAAAAACACTTACAAATTAACTCCTAAGAGAAAAACCCTTACTCAAAACAAGTCTCTCGAGCCTACACTAGCCCTAGTTTGTTCTAACCGCTATGGAGCTTCCGTCTACTATCACCGTTGTTGCGTCGCCTAGAATTATCGATTTTGCAGTCCCCGTTTTCGCCTATCCCATCCAACTGACATCCTCACAAACCACACCTGGTGCAGGGATTAAATACGGATGGGAATGCAGGAGTGTTCCACAACCCTCGACATCTTTACTTCCCCCCGCCCCCCTCGTGGTCCCGTAGCCTCTCGGCTCGACCGCAGTCAGTCCCCAAAACCTTTCGCTGGTGTCGTCTGGGCTCCCTGCTCTAAAGAGCATGTCGCCTCCACCATCCTGTGCGCCTCCCCTTCTACGCGTATCGCCCCTACCTCCCCTATTGAGCCTCTCGTCGGACCCTAGTTTGGCCTCTCTGGGACCACCAGGGCTCTCTAGGCCGCAAGAATTTCATCCGTCAACGTTGGTCGAGTCTTTTGTCCCATCCCTTCCTCCGCAGCATGGTGCCCTAGGGCGTGCTGCACTAATGTGGGTGTGTTGGATGCCTTCAGCCACATGCCATGAATTACCGCGCCATCAACCAAACCCTAACTCGTCTCCCCGTGATCACCACGACCTTGCTCTGTTGGCTGGGTTAACGGGGACACGGTGTGAAGTTGCGCGTCCGGTGGTTGCCCCCTCGTTTCGTGCAGGCGAAGATGCTTCAGGGCGTGACGGAGACCTCGACATTTTCCTCGGTCACACTGCTGAAAACCCTGTTTCAATGCTTGGTTTCCGACCGGTATGGGGTAAGAAGGAGCATGGTGGAAGTCTCCTCCATGTTCGTCCGGCGTGGTTGGGCACGGAGGCAGAGACAGGTTTGGATACTTTCTAGCGGAGCCGGCCTTGCCGCTGCTGGTGGGGATGGTGGCTCTCGATTACTGCGCTCCAATGCTGCACGAGGGTCTCGCTCTCACGTCAGACGCCCATATGAGATGTTGTCGCGGTCCTTTGGAGGGGCTAGTAAAGCTGGTGAGGATTCGGGTTGGGACAGTCACCGGAGGCCCCAACCCTAGTGAAAATAAACCCGATACCTAAGGCTCGGTCATCTTGAGGGATGGGGACCAGGGTAACAATGAACCTGGTACCTAACTCAGATCCCCGAGCCCTCACCTGGGATGTCGGCCTAGGTCCCGCGATAAACCTCCCTGGGTGGTCCTACACAAGAGCCACGGCTTTTGTACATGGGAACATCCGGCGAGGGGCTGGTGGAGATCAACTCTCTGCTTATTAGATTGTTGTCCTGCGATCGCGGGAGTGGGGTGGAAGTGGAGGTGGTGGTTGCGACCACCTCGGAGCGCGTGCTATGCAGACCCTGACGGCAAGGGTTCGGAGGAGCGCAACTGCTGATGGATGTGGAGGGCTGGTGCTTGCGTTTGGCTGGCACGACAACTCACAGGCGGGGGAGATACCCCACTTGGAGGAATGAGGTATCAGCGGAGCATCATGGACTGGCCTTGGGAGGGGTCCCTAGAAGATACATTGCCTCCCACCACCACTACTACTGTCGAGGTCCCTCAGGATCTCCGGTACCCTGTTCCCCCTCCCCGCCTTCTTTCTGCGCCCATGGGAATCACAATACCGTCCATGAAGGTTCTAGTACTAAAAAGGTCAGTGAACCACTGTTCGCTTATACTGACCTTTCATGGTCGAGAAGCATGATCCTCGAGGCATTTCGATGTAATCGCTCCTAGTGATTAATAAAATTGCAATTTGTCGTTAAAAAAACATTGAAAGAAAATAAATTGTCAAACAGAAACTTAAAAGTACTGAAAACGTGATCCTAACAACATGTGACCTCAACATAAAGTAAAAGAGTTCAAGACACCGAACCGCTTCACTGAAATGTTCAGAAGGGGATACTACGGTAGCGTCTGTCAACATTGATACAACGGATCAAAACAGGAAGCTAGGGCAGAGCATAACCATTTCCAAAAGAGTACTGTGGCAGACTAAAAACTCCCCCGGGTTGTCAGTATGTGTGTTCTACCCTGGAATGATAAAAGTAGGGCTCCAAAACGCGGGATTGCTGGCCTCTGAGATGGTAGGGGAGTACCATGCCAGAACTTGGTGAAACCACTACCACCATACGTCCTATGAGGCGGTGTTGCTTGTTGACCCCTCACTGCACTACAACATCCTCATTTTACGAGGCGAGGGTGCTTGATACCCCCGTCGTTATGTGATACGCTCCCTCGGAACTTGTAGAGAGCTTTGAGTCCAATGCCTGATCCTCCCCTCCTGGACATTGACGTCTCAGCGGGAAAGAGGGAATAGTTGGTTTCTAGGGAACACCCGGTTTCTCCTCCGTATATACCCGACCCACAAACAAGTGGATCTCCCAGCTCCGGCCCACAATCAGCCCAAGGCCCACAAGAAAATAAACCTATAGGCTTCATCCCATGATCGGCCCAAGGACCTAGAAGAGGATCCAGAACCCTAGGGCAACCAAAGACGTCTATCGTCGTCAGCTTGTCAACTCATGACCATCCGGCATTGCTCCCCGTCCTGGTGTACGGTCCGCCGAAGTCCGATAAATGAGGCCCCTCAGTTTCCCCGTTAAAACCGTAAACCGGGTTCCCCTTCCTCTCGCCGCTGCGACCGTCGGGAAGGTGTATGTCCCCGCCTGCGCGTAGAACCTAAAGTCCCTCTTTGTCACCAATGAGAACCATTGGAACCACCTTCGGACGAGAGATAGACAGACAGAGAGAGAGAGAGAGAGAGAGAGAGAGAGAGAGAGAGAGAGAGAGAGAGAGAGAGAGAGAGAGAGAGAGAACTCGCCTAACGAGCTAGGGAGAGATACAGACTCGTCACTGCTGTAGTCGACTATTATCGCCACCGTTGAGTTTTTGTCGTCGTTGTCCATGTTACTTGTTACACCTAAGGGTCTAGGATAGCACTTTTATTCAGTTCTGTGAATGAGAACAACATCATGAGACTTAGTTGCTACTGCGAGAAAGGGAAACATAGCCTAGTATAAGTCATGGTTGTGGCCATGGCCATGGCTGTGACCATCTTCCCCATACGGCGACTCAAGGGTTCGATGTATGTTAGAATTTTAAAAAATGAGTAAAATTTATCGAGCATAAAATTGTACAAAAACTCTAAAAACGTATTTACCATTAAGCCAATTGTGTTAATTTTGGGGGTTTTATTTGCAAAGCCAACAAGTATGTTTTGTTTGAAATATTTTGGAGCCTAATTTATTAATATTTTAAATAAATGATAATTTTCTTTTGGTATCTTATGTTTTTCTCATGTACCTCATGGTCTCGTATGTTTCAAAATGTCGAATGCTCATCTTTTTGATCACATATCATTTTTGAAAAAGTGTTTAAAAATACTAACATAATGGCCTGAAATGACTGTTTTATACTTTTACATTTCAAATTAAGTTAACGAATGAGTTGAAAGACTATTTCCCCTCTCTTATTAAAAAAAATACTAATTAATTACTTTCTTAGTTTTCTAAATTTTCATTAAAAAAAATCTTTTATAAAAAATTCAATAACTTTTTAATTTTTATTTATCATTTTTTTTAAAAAAATAATTGAAAGTAAGTTAGTTTTTTTATTCTTCTTTTTCTATTTTCATTAAAAAAAATTCAATTGGCATAATTATCTTTTAATTTTCAAATTTGAAGAAGAAGGATTTCAGATCAAAAGGTCGTGGATCTTGTCAGCCATCTTCTTTAATACTGACTTTGACTTGTCCTCCTTGCGGTGGTGGTCAACCATGAAGAACATCCGAAGGTGAAGGAAGAGATAGCTCAACCGCCGCCACGCCGCTCCCAAGTTAGCTCGGTAGTGAGATGTGGTGCACCACGGTTGAGGAAAATCCTAGCCGGACAGCTATGGGATGGTCAAACCCCTTATAGCCCAATAAGGGTGTTTGGCCAAGCCCTTCAATATTTATATATCTTGCCCTTTATTTGTTCTATTTAAGTTTCATACTCTATAATAATTAAATACAAATAACTGTCTTATCTCATTAGTATTAGATTCAATAAAAATGATGCATTATATCAGGATATAATCTCTTACCAATTTTTTTAATTGACAATACATTTGGTTCACTTCGTTGTGGTCTTTCTCTTTTTGTGTGACCGTTTAGGATTCATATGATATTGTAAGTGAACGGAAATTACCATATCCTCCACAAGTCATGGGTAACTTCTAGCAAGACCCGTGACCACCCAAGTCATAGAATTATTGACTATATCATTTTTCAAATCATGTTACCATAAGTAGTTTTATCCTCTTTTCCTTTGGCGACTGTCATGATTAAACAAAGGCATATAATCATCATCGTTTCACATTCAATCTACAACTTCTCTTGATCGTGAGTTCAAATTGTATGTGACAAATCACATGCATGACCATACTTCTTTTAGAATCCTCATACTCATCAAGAGGGGCCCTTAATGACATCTGACTTGTATGAATACAAGTGACAAGTCCTTATAACCATCACCCATATGTCTCTCATGTGTATATCCATATCTGAGCATAACCTTTATTGTCATCTGTTCAGGACTAGCGTTTAGTTATGTCAAGTCATGAATCAACATCGTGTAGATCATATGATGATTTTATGGTCGTAGGACTAAGAACTACTTTGTTAGTTGAGAGATATTCATGTCTCTGTTTTATGGAGTATTCTCGAGGTGAGGCGTCCAATGTCAAACCCTTTGGCATTTCTGACTTTGACTCATATCTCTATATGCATGATCAATAAAAAACTATCCTCAAGTCAAAAATCACATAATCTCTAACTATCAGTTTAGGCTAGAGAACGGGTGAATAGACTCACTCCTTTATCTAGAAGAGTTATACTAGTAGGAAAATGTTCCCTAATACCTTATAGGAAGTAGTTTATTAACAGTTTCAAAAAATTACAACTTAATGATAATAAAACATTTTCCAATCTCACGATTCAACCCTATAAGTTGTTGAGAAACTAAATGGGTTTAAGATAAATGGATTTGTGTTATTTGTGGCTATTGCTCGTTCGGAGAAAGCTTGTACTGACCGAAAACCTATGTCGCCGAAGATCTCCGAGAAACGGAGTATCAATTTAAGCTCTAAAATGATTCCAATCGAGGTCATTCAACACAACTCAACTTCTCGCACAATCAATATTGTGCTACGATTTGATATGAGCTGTATTGCTGGGATTAAAGTTATGTTGGAGCTCCGGTCGGACGGTGCATTTCGGTGGTCGGAGAATGAAGAGATATCTTCTACGTCAAATCCGGTCGGTGATTGTGTTTGACATGATTTTATTTGTGTTAGTTCAGATTCGATAGACCCTGTCAACAGGGTGAATGATACTTGTGTATACCATGACACTCGGCGAGTATCAGTCAAAGGAGACCTGATGATGGCTCTAAATCTCACATTGACCTGGTCCAAGATGGCAGCTTAGAAGACCAGGTGGCCGATTTTGTTTCGATAGTTGATCAACAAGTTGCACATACAACTGACTCTCAACTGGGCCATGACAAAGTGGACCACGTGGAAGGATAATCTAGTTCAGGGGGTGGCGGTCCAATCCTTGACTAAGTTGTTTTTGTTAGGTGACTCAGTTGGTGGTTTGGTGACTTCGGCTAGTAGGGCAGAAGAGTTGTTAGGGTTATCGGGTTTCAGTTTAGGATTGGTAGAATAAATGGCTCCGGTGACATTTGTTCCTAGTCAATTGTCGGGTAGGGATCAAGTGGGTATCCCATGGAAGGATGCCCTGCTCAAATCACCAAAACTTTAAGGATCGGCACTATAAGCACCTTTCGACACTTCTTTCGTCAAGTCCTTAGTATTACAATACTAGGTCAAGAGTGTGTTCTTTGAGTTGTGAAAAAGTCATTAATCCTATTGATGTTTGGAAACAGGTTGTGCAAGCTCGAAAAGCTCAAAGTGTTCAACTTGCTTAAGCGAAGGCTTTCGATGATCCGAATTTAACTTCAGAAGGTGAAGAGTGGGTCACCGATGAGAGTAGATTTGTTTTGTTTGTAGTTGTTTGTATTGGACTTGCAGTTCTTTTTTTGTTTTCGGGCTTTGGTTCTTTAGCTCTTTTAAGATTTCTGTTGTAATTGTTGCGTATTTCAGTCCTGCGTCTGCTTAGACCTGGGATTTGTTCTTTAAACAACGTTTTTAATATAAAAAAATGAGCTGATAAAAACAACCTTTTCCGATCATTTATTAACTCAAATGATGTAGTATAAGGTGTGGCTTGTCCTAAGCTCGATGGTTCTATCTGAAGAGATAAGAAACATGAATGTTAGGGTATTCGTTGTATCGAAGTCATATCGGATCACATTAGTTGTATCGAATTCATATCGTATTGTACTAAATTGTATCAAATTGTATCGTGTCCTTCAAAATATAGTAGTCGTTGCATAAGAAATGGCTAATACCTAGAACAAAAAAATTGCATCTTTTTTCTTAAGACTATTGAAGATGAGTCTTCATCCAATACCTAATTTGATGTAATTACATTCAATTAAATTCAGATAGATTTTGATCATAATGGTTATATCGGAACATGTTGAAAATTTTAAGTGCCAACACAGTGTCTGATATCGATACGAAATATGTCGAAAAATGTTAAGGACTTTTTTGGTGTCTGATAGAGGTCAGTAATGGTCGTTATTGTCTGACCATGTCCAATAATAGTACGTACCTTTGTATTACAAAACTAATATCTCACACCATATTGTTGCAAAGAAGTAAATAAGAAAATGATAAGAAACATTAACCATTTATTGAGAAAACAATTAATGTCGACTACATAACGAGACCTCGATTATGTGAGGTATAGACAGGAGGACAAATCGACTAAAAACTCTTCTTATCCTAAATACTGTGTGAACCATCCTAGCCACACACACCTAAGATCCAACATCCATCATGATGCCACATCATCACCCACAATTCACCAAAACACACGCACAATTCTTCTATCTTTCACACAAGTAAGGACATAATTGTAATAGCATGGTGTCATGTGGACAAGTGTCCATTTTTTCTTAACAATTCACTCATTTAATCATTTCCGCTTTGTTTCAACTCTGATTAGCTTCAAACTTGCGCCAATATTTTTATTTTTCCAAGGGATTTCAATCAAGATCAGTGATGAATATATTTTAAAGCACATATTTTTTTATCGGGGTGATAAAACTATTGTTGAGTATTGATAAATATTCACTAATAAATGTTTCATATTGGGGTGATAGAACTAGTGTTTAGTGTTGATAAAAAAACATATGTTCGAATGACAAAACATATGTGCTGAAGTGGTAAAAAAACAAATGATAAGGTGATAAAACACATGTAATATGGTGATAAACGTAGTGTTTAGTGTTCATAATGTTGATAAAACACATGTGATGATGTGATATAAAAACAAGTGATTGATATAAATTATCTTCAATTTTGATAGAATGATGTGAGAAAACTAGTATTCCGCGTTGATAAAGCTAATGTTCAGGATTGATAAAAATCACCCAGATATATATTTTTTTAATCAGCCCTGAAATATAAAAAAAAATCGTTCTTCGAAATATATTTATGACTAATCTTGATAGAAAGCCCTTGTAAAAATAAAAATATTGGCATAAGTTTGAAGCGAATCGGAGTTCAAACAAAACGACAAAGATAAAATTTGTAAATTTGTAAAAAAAAAATGATAGTTTTTATTAAAATAAACCCTACAACTTAACAAAAAACGACTGTATTTTTGCAGTCAACAACTCAATTGCGTCTTATCCATTAATTTATAAAATGCATGGTTTAAATGGGTTCTTAAGATTTTTAAGTTAAGGGAGATTTCTTCTCTTACAGACAGAGATACTGAGGGAATGACTTCTTTGAGGACTTGTGCCGAGTAAAAGAGAAAATGTGAGAGAATGAACATATGAAAAAAAATAATATAAAAATGACGATATTTTGGAGATTACATCAAAAGATTCATATACATTTTCATTTACAATACAGGAAGATATTATTTAAGTTTCAATAATTTGAAACCTATTGTTTTCAATTTGTTTATACAATAGGGACCATTTTGTCTGTGTTCAATCAGGGACTCTCTCAGTATATGCTGGTTCAATCTACCTGATAGCTTGTATAAATCTTATATTTCTTTTAAATGTGAAATATTTGTGGGGGCAATTGAGTCCACAAATTTGGTCCTTAGCTCTGTCACTAACAAGGAGTGAGTTGATATATATAGTGATATATGATAGAGAGGTTTTAAAGGAGAGGAAGAATGTCACAGGACATGAGCGAGGATGAACAGAGCCACCACCACCACCACCATGGCAAGGCCTACGTGGAGCCACCGCCGGTGCCGCTGTTCGAAACGGCGGAGCTGAAGCTGTGGTCTTTCTACAGAGCCATCATGACCGAGTTCATGGCCACCCTCCTCTTCCTCTACTTCACCATCGCCACCGTCATCGGCTTCAAGAACCAGCCCGACCCTTGCGCCACCGTTGGCCTCCTCGGCATCGCCTGGGCCTTCGGCGGCATGATCTTCGTCCTCGTCTACTGCACCGCCGGCATCTCCGGTAATTAATTAACCCACTACCATATATATACCTCTGCTTAATTAATTAGTATCAAAATTAATAAATTTGTTAATTGGTCGCAGGTGGTCACATTAACCCGGCGGTGACGTTCGGGCTGTTCCTGTCCCGGAAGGTGTCGCTGGTTCGCATGGTGGCGTACACGGTGGCTCAGTGCCTGGGAGCCATTTGCGGCGTGGGGCTTGTCAAGGCGTTGATGAAGCACCCCTACAACTCGCTAGGCGGCGGCGCAAACTCCGTGGCTCCTGGCTACAGCACCGCCACGGCTCTCGGAGCCGAGATTCTCGGGACCTTCTTTCTGGTGTTCACCATCTTCTCCGCAACAGACCCTAAGAGAACCGCGCGCGATTCCCACATCCCTGTAAGTAGAATCGGTGCCACTACTGTTCCGTTCGACCAAATTAGATAACCAATTTAACTCTAAATAATTTAATTTATACGGCTCAGTCTACCACAACCATCGGACCATTTACGGTATTGATAAATAATTTTATCAACTTTTGAACCAAGTTTAATAATTATGTATCACTTACGAATATAGTCTTACCAATTCCTTTTTTGTGAATCAAACCTCATCGGACGGAAATACTCTCTTGCAAGTCGAGATCTCCTCCTTTATGAGGAAACCCTACCCCGCCTTTGGAGTCTCCTACCCTTGCCGTCGACTTGACTGCCACTTGCCCTATCGTTGGTCTTGTCCCGTCGCAGTCAACCCTGGTATAGTCTCTCCCACGTGTGCCTCCACCTCGCCCCTCGTTGGCCGTGAAGCCTACCATTAAACCGAGGCGCAGAAGAAACCCTAAACATTCTTCTATCTCCCCGTTCTCTCTTCCCCTCTCCTCCACGACGCCTCTCCTTTCTCCACCGACTACGACAACAATAGCCTTCTCCCTGGTACGTCTGAACATATGGATAAGGCTCGATGGGGTTGGCCTTTGAAGAACCAAACCCTAACTTCTTCTATAAGCAACACTAGGGTTTGGGTGAATTCCACTCCGCCGCCCCCCACGGTCGAGTTGAAGGCCCCGACGCCCATTCCCGAAGAAGTGCAGGCTCTGCTGCTTCATGCGTCGGTCTCTGCTCTCCAACCATCGGTGGAACAAACTCCCCCTATCACAACATCTTCTCCGCTAGTTGCCGACTCGACTTCCCTCATCACTACGCCGCCTGTGGCCGCCACCATCATATTTCCCCCACTAATCCGGGACCCCCTTAAAGGGAAAGCCCCCATGCCTGAACAGGAGAGGCCGGAGCTAGGGAGAGCGGAGGTGGCTGCTCTCTGTTAGGGGGTCTGGGTTCCCAACGCCGCCCGTTTCTCTGTGATCTCGGCGCTCCTCACCTCACCACTGGGGATGACCCATCGCCGCAGATCTTTTAGACCCAAGGAAGTTGTCTCAACTTTGGTGGCGCCTCCCTCTCCAATATGTCTGGACTCCCAATTGCTCAACCTTCAAGATGGCCTCTCGACTTGCTCCTTAGAGGAGGAGGAGGAGGAGGAGATTGAGGTGATGGTATTGTATGCTCTGGTGAGCCCATCCATACTGGCTAGGCGACAATTTTCCATGAGGGAAAAATTGTGGTCGTCCAAGCTGCCCCGGAAAAAAGTTCTCCTTTGGGTCATCATCACCAATGCATGGGGTAAATTAGATGAGGGGCTGGTGATCAAATACATCGGACCGGGTATCTTTGGCTTTTACTTCGAGACAGAGAAAGCTCGAGCCTGGGTTCGAGACAACGAACTGTGGTGCTTCGATGGGAGACCATTATTGCTGGGTGACTTGAACCCGATGGCTAGAGAGCCCTCGACCCTAGATATGATCCAACTATGGGTGCACGCTCGTGGCCTCGCCCCTTTGGTCCGTACCAAAACCATTGGAGAAACGATTAGTGCAACACTGGGACTTTGTGTCCATGTCCCCTGCGATCAATGAGGTACATGTTGGGGAGGATCAGTAAAGGTTCGTTTCTGACATCTTGTTGAGCGCCCCCTTCGACGACACCTCCTTCTTCACTTTCGGTAATTTCCCAACCCAATTCGTGTCACTCTAACTTACACAAAACTACCTTCTCTTTGTTAAAATTGTGTGATGATAGACCACATGGTGGCCGAGTGCGACCGGGAGGTGGTGGGTACTCCCTAGTTCGATTCCTTAATGTTGGAATTCCAGAAGGATCTTCAAACCAAGGTATATGCCACAGATTGGGATGATTAGGTGTCTCGTGAATCGGTATCCTCGACTACTGCACCTAAGGCCCCCTTGTCTCGAGGTAGGGGCCTGATATTATCCTTGGCTACTGCACCTAATGGAGCGAGCTGCTCGATCGATCTTGGTTGGAAAAACTTGTCAATCGTCCGACCCTCAAATAGCAGGAAAGTCGACGCCACGGTCTTGCTTGGGCTCAAAGATAGAACTGGACTTGGAGCTGGAACAAAGTCTGGTGTTGGAGCAGGTGCCATGGAAGTTAATAGAGGATCCACTGGGAAATCCTGGGACAATCAGGACAGGGCGGACAAGCTGGCCTACATGAAGGAATGAAAGAGATTCATTGTTCAAGTGACTGGCCTTGGGAGGGGTCCCTAAACAGAGTTCTGCCTCCTCTTGAAATCAATGATCGTAGGTTCGGTTTACTACAACAAATAGAGCATGAAGGCTACACCTTGAGCAACAGTCATTGGTTTCGTCATAGTTTAGTTTTATTTTCAGTACACCTTTATGACACTTCCAACACCGGTTGTACCGGATTATTTGTCTCAAAGTTTTTTTGTAAAGAGACCTACTAGGACTCTATACAGTATAGCGACTCTTTTATATTTCGTGGTCAGGGACTTCCTCCTGATGCACTCATTTGTAGTTGATATTTAAATTTATGAAATTGCAACTTTCATCCAAAAAAACTATTTTTATAAAAGTTTTAATAACGCTTAAGCACAATTTATCAATTTTTTGTTTTTAAATATAATTATATCTCTCAAGTCCAACGTTTGAGTTCAATTTTATAACCTCTTGAGCGTTATTAAAAAACATAAATTTTATCAACTTTAGAATATAGCTTCATAAATTTTAAAGAAGTTATCAATTTATCAAGAGATGGTTCTTAATGAATACCTAATTTATGGCTTTATTATTTTTTTGTTAGAGTTAAAGACTATTTATAGTAAATAATCGGAAATTAAATACAAAAGGATGATACTACTTAAACTAGGGGCCCTTACATATTTTATGATCACCTGAATTGTCAGGTAATTTAAAACCTCGAGATGAATAGTTTCCTAGATAAGACGAGAGTCAATTGAAAAAAAAAAGTAGATAAAATTTAAACACGTTGTCTTGACATCTCAGACAAACACTAATCTTCTAATAAACCTTCACCTTGAGGCCTCTGACAAGGAGACAGAGCTTGATCTTGAGAATTCAGTTGGTCCTCAATTTTGGGGGCGGACACCCTCATTCTACATGGTCCTATCTACAATTCGTGTTATGACTTAGCCCGATAAGAAGGAAGTCTCGAGGATTTAGCTTGACAAAAAATTGGACACTCCTCGGACTCACTTATACTTCTTAATCAAGCAATCATGGCATTTGACAAGGCTTCTCACATAGTGGATGGGAGCATTGTACAAGACCACCTCCTTTTCATGCGGTATGCCTAAGGTCATTGTGCCTCATTTTCACGGGGTGGTGTCTTAGCCGCGTTCCTTAACCCTCAGTATATGCTTCAATTTCTATCATCTAGGGCATGCCACCACCCTACTACCGTTGCTTCACGGCGGCGTTGGTCATCTTGGGAAGCGATGATCCCCCGGTCATAGAAATTAGAAGAAACCTCAAGGCGGACCACTTTGCTATCCTTTTTGCTTCTCCCGCTTCGTATGATGTTTGTGAGAATTGGTGTGACCATACCTACTATGTGATGCCGGGTCTCTTGCCACCTGATTCCATTGGTTTTCGGAAATAATATGAGATGTTTGGTCACGAGGGACACCAGTAGTGGATGTCGATCCTTGGTAAGATTTTGTGGCCGCTGTGTCGTTTGAGGGAAGAGGCTTGAGCTCATGTCTTCAATAGGTTTCGTACAAGGGTCCTTGTCCCAGTCTGGTCGCAACAAATTCTATGTTGCTTAGGAGAGAACTACCCTAGGTTCATTCTTGTATCACTACTTTGTGGATCTTGATCGGACACTCCCGAATACGGTGTACAATACAACCCAGCTGATTGCTTTCAACCAATCACTGATACTTTGTGCAACTAGTGCTGACAGTTTCTGCTGCGAAGTGCTGATAGTTTGCTGCACTTCTGCTGCTTGGCTTCTGCAAGTCCAACCGGTTGGTTCTTTCCAGTTTTCAATTGTCTGCATCGTTTAATTCTGTTCCCTTATTTCATCAGTTCTGCATATATATTCCAACAGAAGGTCCACTGGCCCCGTCGCTTAGTCAGAGGATTAAAGTCTCGATGTCTTTCCGAAATTATGTCACACCTTTTTTTTATTTTTTTTCATTAATAGTGTTATCAATTACTTTTCATCAATAAAACTATCAGTTAAGGTTTGTGAATTGTGGGTTCAGGTTCTTGCTCCATTACCGATAGGGTTCGCGGTTTTCATGGTGCACTTGGCGACCATACCCATTACAGGAACTGGGATCAACCCAGCGAGGAGCTTGGGTGCTGCTGTTGTCTTCAACGACAGGAAGATCTGGGATGAGCAGGTACGTATACGTCCTGTTTAATTTCTTCAAAAGCAAAACCCATATATATTGACATGATGATGATAATGGTTTGGTAGTGGATATTCTGGGTTGGGCCGCTTGTGGGAGCAGTAGCAGCTGTAGCGTACCATCAGTACGTTCTAAGAGGAGCAGCCATGAAGGCTTATGATTCTTACCGCACCCACCATCGCACCCACTGTTGAAGTTGAACACATGTATGAGAAGGAGATCCATATTTTCTTACTTTTCTTTTGTGTTTGTGTTAGTTGATAATGAGTGATTTGATGTTTAATTCTCAATGGAATTGAGAAAATTCATATATTACGTGGAATTCCACGTACAATAATAAGGATGGATCAGATGCTTGTAATTAGAGATCATTTTCTTAATCGGAACCCCATTTTTCTGTTTTTTTTTGGAAAAAAAATTTGTTTATTCAAGCTACATTTTCAAAGGAAAAATGAACTTGTTTTTCTCCAATAGAAAGAATTGATGAAAAATAAATGTTTACGATTATGACTTGATACAAATGAAACCTTTTTAAAAAGTCAAAAACTGGACGCCCTAACGCTTCTTTCTACGCCTTTAAATTTCAATGTCGTCGTGTTTGAAAGATAGCATATCTCCGGCGGCAATCTATGATCACTTGTTTCGGTGGTTCTGCTATTTCTAGTGCTAGCTTCCCACGCCGTCATGGCCACGATCAGGAGCGAGTCTTGATTTGGAGCTATGGCGACTCCAGCAAATGGTCGCGACTCCTTTATGTCGTCGGGTCACAACCTTTCGTCCAGGATTTGGGTGCATGGTTGGGATCCCGAAGCCTTGATGAGGATCCAATGATTGAGCTCGATTTGGCCAGACGAGCCTGTAAAGACCGACAAAATTAAATTGGGGTAATCTTCTGCAAATCGAGACGTTGGGGTAAGTTTTTGCAAGCAAGGGGGTTAAAGAAAAAAAAAGAGGAAGAAGACTCAGGTTTGGGCCGGTCAACCAGCCGGATCCAGTCAACTCAGCCCCAATCCATACGCTTTACTCAAGCCCATGAAGAATTAAGCCCAACAGCAACCCTAGAACTGCGTCTCACCTCTTCAGAGCCCCGCACAGTTCCCGAGACGTCTCTTCCCTCTCCTTCGAGCTCGAGCTCGCCTCCCTCCCACTCTCTCTGCGATTCTTCACTAGAGAACTCATCCCTCACCCCCAGTCACGACGAGAACACGCCGACACGAGGCGACGTTGAAGCCCGTCGTCAAGCCGTGTCAAGGTCAGAGCCGCGCCGGAGAAACAGGCTTGGCGAACCAGATCTGGTTCCCCCGTCGCCGGAACCCTCGCGCGAGCTCCCCTCTCCCAGACACGATTCGTACTTCGCCAGAATCAGAGAAGTACGCCAAGGCGAGCGAAGCCTCGCTCGTCCTTTCCCCAGTCTTCGTCTCCCTCCTTTCTCCGACTCCTCTGCCACCATAGGCCACCGCAACCGAAGACGGACCCTCACCGGAGAAACCGAGCCAGATCCGTGTGCCTGGATGGTTCCGTGAAAAGGCAAGAGCCTCGAAAGGCGCTGATGACCGGAGAGGGATCGCCGGACCGGCGATGGAAAAGGGAAATCGTTCCCAAGGACCACGGCTCCCTCCTCTTCCCCTGACAGCGCCGCCGCCGGCGACGGACAGTGAAACCCTAACCCTTCTGTAACCGGGCTTGGGCCGGGCATATAGAGTGGGCCTTGGAACCAGCTTGGATCAGACAGTATTCGGGCCTTGGGCCAGCTGGACTCAGGTTTGGGCCCAGACCGGGTCTGGACCGGGTTTGGGCTCGGATCCGGGTCAACCCAGTTTCATTTGAAAAATGTTTTAAAATCATATTTAATTATCGGATTTAATTAGTTCAAGGTAAGAAATTGAAAGGATAAAATCGGGTTAAATCAGTGGACCTTTGGACGATTACCGTTTTGATTAGACTTTTTCTTTGTCAAAACTAGATGGGACTTCGCCCGAGCGCAAGGGCTTGGACCCGAGCTAGAAGAACGAAGATCACGCCGGATTGTGAAGAACGGAGTTGTGACCACTCGAGCGTTTAATCAGAGTTTTATTAGAGGAAGACCACGAGGTAGGGAAATTCTTAATTTCTTAATTAACGCTTAGTATGCATGATTAGGATAATAAAATCGGAAAGGTCCTAGAATTGCCTATAGGATGCGAATAACTAGAATAATCGTATTTCAATTACTAATAATTGGATGAGTCTAGTATGCATGCTTAGGATGATGACAATTAGTGAAGTGTGCTTTCAATACTTGGGAAATTGATTTAGTGGTAGAGAGACTATGAAGAGCTCTCGGATTAGTTGTGTGCTAGGTTCACATGCTTGGTTGTTAGTTAGTCGGAAATCAAGAGTCTAATGGAACTAGTTTACTTTACTGTTGATTAGTTGAATGTTTGCTTGATTGGTTGAACGATTGTGTTGATATAATTGTTGATATAATTGTTGATTGAATGGTTGATCGAGTATGACTGGTTGTGCCAAGGAGGCACGATCAGGTGATCGATTGACCGATGGAGAGCAAGTGGTAAGTGATGGTAAGTGTAATTATGGGTATGAATCCCGTGTGGTGTGTATTGATGAACGTGTGTATTTCTATGGTTGATTGTGGACCCTGCGGGGCTTTGTCTGATAGATTTTGCGGGATACTGGTTAGTGTACCCACACCGTTGAGGATTCCGGTGCGGGGATAGTTTACGAGAAGGATTAAGGGTGATTTGGTATGGTACCCACACCGTTGAGGATTCCGGTGTGGGGAGCGGCTTACCCTATGGGGCATTGGTTATTGGATATACACCGTGGAGGATTCCGGTGCAGATAATGGTTTACCCTACGAGGCTTTGGTTATTGAACCTACACCGTTGAGGAGTCCGGTGTAGGGAGAGATAATGATTATTGTGGATACGCGATGGTACCTACACCGTTGAGGAGTCCGGTGTGGGAAGAGAAATGATTAATGGTACCCACACTGTTGAGGAGTCCGGTGTGGGAATGGTTTACGGGAATGATTGGAGCCGGAAGGCATTGATTATTGGATCTACGGGGCAGTTGGATGGATTACTTCGTGAGAGATGGTTACAATGGTTTCACCCAAGTGTATGCGTCCTACGGGAGCACTACCGTGGTTCCCTAGGACATATGGTTCTTTGGATACGTTTCCGAGAATACTGATGATATGCGTCCTCCTAAGGATGTTTCTGGTATTCGCGACGTTATACGTCTTTGTGACGTTATGCGTCTCCTCTGGACCGAGGGAAAATCTGATATGACATGGATACTCTGGTGGATCGGAATTATGGGAACCGAGGTGATCCCAGAATCTATCCATGGATCGGAGGCTTGAGAAAGCGAGTGGTCGGCATGAGATTAAATACTCCCATTTTACTCTTATTGATCCGTTAAAACATTTATTATGAACTTCTTTTAAGTTATTGTTATCTTGGAAGAAGCGATACTATTTCATTATCCGGATCCTGTAACATTTCATTGATTTATAGAATTTACTCGTTCCCGTTGTGTCAATTTTCTATGTTAGTTTAACGTTCTCTATTTATTCTTTGAGAGCTCATCGTTATCCTCGAGAACGCGTTATTGTTATTGTTGCTTCTTATTCGTTCATTATACCTTTTGGTCTAAGGGTTTTAAATACTTTTGTGACATTGATTTAAAGCAGCTTTACTATTAAATTCGGAGACTAAAGTTATTTACGATTTTCCCTACTGAGCGTTAGCTCATCCCTATTTGTTTATTTATTGTGTGTACATGTGTGCTTGGGATCTGGGAAATTCGAGGCTCGGGGGCTCCCGGATGTCTTGAGAGTTGTATTAGAGATGTGTTGGTCCACATTGTTAATTTTTATTTACCTTTTGTCACTTATCAAGTTTTGACACTATATTTGAAGTTTTGATTGAATTATTGAGGAATACTTTGGACTCGTTTCCAACTTCAAAAGAATTTATTTCAATTGTACTACTTTTACTTCGTTTGGTTCAGGTCACGTCTCGAGTCTGGCCAAACCGGATTTGGGGCGTGACAAGCCCGCGATAAAATTGCTACTAACCGAAGAAAGGGAAAAGTTATAGCCGACGAGGGTGGCTGGTGGTTGTTTTTGAGCTGGCTCGGACTGTCTGTGATTCGTGAACATGACGAACGATAGCGAGGAAAATGTCGGGGTTCGGTACTAGGAGTGATTTTTGACCCAAACAATCAAGCGAGGTCTACTATGTAACTTCGTTGGGTCCAATGAGGCACCTAAAAGTAAGCGTAGCGCCGGGGGAAGCGTCTTGCTCCCATCACGATTGGTTGCAACTAATCGGCCTCCTCCACCAACCACAAAGCTCCCTGAGCTACTATCGCATCCCTCTCAAATTTTAATAGGTCACCTCCATATGATCAAGACACAGTCATGCACTCAAGTTAAGATCAGGTTAAATCACGGTTAACTACCCATAGGCAGTGGTGGAGCCAGCTTTTTGAACAAGAGGGGCACCAGTTTTTTTATGTTAATACATAATGTTAAGATAATATGAACTAACGTTAAAATAGGGATAATTGTCCAAAACTACCATAAAGTTTCGTCCACAAACGAGTTGATGCACAAAGTTTCGTCCACGCTGTGTGGCTACCCTAAAGTTTTGTCCACGACTTTTTTAGTTTTGACGTAGTAGGGATCTTCCGAATGATGGTCTAGGGCCTCTGGCAGTGCTTCCCGGATTGAATATAAGTGTGGACAAAACTTCAATGCACCCACAAAATCATGGACAAAACTTCAATGCACCCACAAAAGCGTGGACAAAACTTCAGGTTAGTCACATAACGTGGACAAAACTTTGTGCATCAATTCGTTTGTGGATAAAACTTTAGGATAGTTTCGGACAATTATCTCTTAAAAATATTAATCTCGTAAAAAAACAAATAATAGCCTTGAGACCCTAAACAATGGCTTAAATAAGAATAATTTTGTATGTAGTATTGCGAGAAAACTACAGCGGCGGCTACGGCTTTGTGTCGTCGCTGCTTTTGCTACATCACAGCCATAGATATGGCTTTGTTTGTGGGGTTTGTGGGGGGGGGGGGGGGGGGGGGGGTGATCACCTGATCATGCTATGGTTGCTGCTGGTTCTTTCTTCGTTGAGGTGTTTGAAGTTGGAAGAAGGGGCATAGTGTTTTGAAGAGGTGAAGACGCTGGTTTTTGATCCATTGATTATTATAGTGTACCCGTGTGCGCAACCTTCTCCTCTCAGAAAGGTTTTGCCAGTCCTGGTAACGGCGGCAGGGAGGAGCGTCATGTCGGCGCGTCGGTCTTCGCCGAGGGGAAGGGGCGATCGTGCGTTGCAGGAACTCTTACCGGCGTATCGCCGCAGGTCTATGAGGAGGTATCCGGCACAGGGTTCTCGCCCGCGTGTCAGGGGGTCGTAGAGGCAGGGCGGGAGACGTTTTTCTCTTAGAGGCGACGGCGTGCGGCGATCTATGGATTCGCTACCACTGTCCTCTCTATTGGGAAGCGGAGCCGATGATTGCATATGGTCCCTGCCTCGCGTTCGGATCTTCTATGCATTCATTCTGTTTTTTCCTTCGTTTCTTTTTTCTTGAGGGCTAGATGCAGTAGCCGCCAAATCAATATTGGTGCTCACTCATTATTGTTCGGTGATTTGATCATGAGGCTTGCAATCCATATTGGTGCTCAATCATTATTGTTTGGTGATCTCATCATGAAGCTTGCATGGAGTTGGAGGCTAGGATTGTACATCATGGTTATGCAGGTACGGGCGGGAGTTATTCTGATGCTTAGGGCTCCGATCACTATGTTCAAGGTACAAAGATGCAACTCTCTTCTAGGTTTTTGCGATTTGCAGACGGCGGCGATCGACTTTTCCACTCCCACCGGACACCATCAACACTCGAGTGACGCTGGGCCGTGACGGAGTCCAGCGGCCGACAGGAGAAGATGGCGGTGCTAGTGAATACGCCGACGTTGGCTAGGGTTCCGGGAAAAGGGTTGACGGTGGTACAGGCAAGGGAATCTAAGGTTCAATGGTCTTGGGCCGAGATGGGCTCTGGTTACGGGCCGGTCTGGGCTGGCCGGGTCGGGTAGGACCTAGTCGAGGCTGAGGAGGAAATCGATTGGGGTGGCCTGGGTCGGGTCGGTTTGGACCGGGTCGGGTCTGGAGGTCCAGGTGGTCTGGGTTCGGGCTGGGGCAGCTCTCAGAAAGGTTTTGCCAGTCCTGGTAACGGCGGCAGGGAGGAGCGTCATGTCGGCGCGTCGGTCTTCGCCGAGGGGAAGGGGCGATCGTGCGTTGCAGGAACTCTTACCGGCGTATCGCCGCAGGTCTATGAGGAGGTATCCGGCACAGGGTTCTCGCCCGCGTGTCAGGGGGTCGTAGAGGCAGGGCGGGAGACGTTTTTCTCTTAGAGGCGACGGCGTGCGGCGATCTATGGATTCGCTACCACTGTCCTCTCTATTGGGAAGCGGAGCCGATGATTGCATATGGTCCCTGCCTCGCGTTCGGATCTTCTATGCATTCATTCTGTTTTTTCCTTCGTTTCTTTTTTCTTGAGGGCTAGATGCAGTAGCCGCCAAATCAATATTGGTGCTCACTCATTATTGTTCGGTGATTTGATCATGAGGCTTGCAATCCATATTGGTGCTCAATCATTATTGTTTGGTGATCTCATCATGAAGCTTGCATGGAGTTGGAGGCTAGGATTGTACATCATGGTTATGCAGGTACGGGCGGGAGTTATTCTGATGCTTAGGGCTCCGATCACTATGTTCAAGGTACAAAGATGCAACTCTCTTCTAGGTTTTTGCGATTTGCAGACGGCGGCGATCGACTTTTCCACTCCCACCGGACACCATCAACACTCGAGTGACGCTGGGCCGTGACGGAGTCCAGCGGCCGACAGGAGAAGATGGCGGTGCTAGTGAATACGCCGACGTTGGCTAGGGTTCCGGGAAAAGGGTTGACGGTGGTACAGGCAAGGGAATCTAAGGTTCAATGGTCTTGGGCCGAGATGGGCTCTGGTTACGGGCCGGTCTGGGCTGGCCGGGTCGGGTAGGACCTAGTCGAGGCTGAGGAGGAAATCGATTGGGGTGGCCTGGGTCGGGTCGGTTTGGACCGGGTCGGGTCTGGAGGTCCAGGTGGTCTGGGTTCGGGCTGGGGCAGCTCTCGGTGGGTCGGCCTATCTGAGGCTTTTAAACAGGCCGAGGCGGATCCCGGGTCTGTTTTGGCACGGATTTCGAGGAGTTCTCAGAATTATGATGGTGCGTCAAACATAGCAGCGGCGGGGGGCTTCAGGCACCCTCGCCTCGTGGAATGATTCCAACAGGGTCTAGGGAGGGGTCGGTCGACAACACCGCCTCCCTAGACGTAAGGTGGCAACGGTTCCACCAACTGTCGACAAGGTTCTCCCCTACCAGTTCCGGGTCAGCACTCCCGCGGTCAGGAGCCCTACAAGTATCAGTCAAGGGAGGATGACGCACGCTGACTTCCCGGGGGAGATATCGGTCCACCACTACAAAACTCTCCACTTGGTCTGCTCGACCAGTTTCTTTGGTTGGCGCATATTGTATCGGTGTCTTCGGATGCTACCGTAGTTCCCCCCTCCGACTGTCCTTATGCCCTGAGCAACATTTACTTATTCAGTCATTGTTTTCCATTATTACTCTAGTTCTTGGGTGTATGGTGAAAGCAGTTTTGTGATCACCTGAATACTTTAATTAATAATATTTCCATTTCTTCTAAAAAATGTGTGAATTAAATTAATAAACTTTAAATAATATTAAAAAAAATAATAAGAAACATACAGTAATTAGGAAATTTAAATTTTGAGAGGAGATATAATTAGGAAATTAAGGGACGTTATTATGAAAACTTAAAAAATAAGTGATAAAAATAAAATACGTTTTTAGGGGGCACAACTTCAAAAAAAATTGAGAAACAAACATAAATTTTGTAAAAAAAATGTGCTCCGGGGTTCGGGGTTCACGCTCCCCTTGATATGCGAAGCTGTGGACGCGGGGTGTGGGGGACGGTCGTAGCCCCGCATGGCCGAGTTCGGAGTGTGGGGCAGAATACTGCCTCACGCCTCGCCTCGCCCCTCAGCCTCTATCCGCCTGCCGCGTGTCCTTGCCTACCGTTGCAGCTGCAACAGTTACTTCCTTTTTTTATTAAAAATAAATACAAAAAACATTTCTCAAACACCTATAAATACCCCTTACCCTATTTCATCTAATATACAACAACTTTCTCCAAAATTATCTCAACATTTTCTCTCCAATTTGCATATTTTTCATGACAAGAAATATCCGACGATGAGGTTCAAATGAGGGAGGAGCTCGAAACCGCAGAACGTGAGCACGAAGTCGAACTTCATGCTTGGGAGGAAGGACTCCGGCGGAGGAGCAACAGAATAATAGAGTCCTCCAAGCACGGTGGCACATAATCTCAAGTCTCGCTCGTGTCTAGAAGAAGACGACTTTCGCTGACATGATGCATGCTTGTATCATTCTACACAATATGATTGTGGAGGATGAACGAGACCGCTACGAGGTAGGGGATGACGAATTGTATTTTGAGGCTCCTCTGGAAATACCAGATTGGGCACCACCTCAACGATGGCATCAAGGAGGGCCCTTGTAAGAACCGCCCCCGGTCGATCCCGATCGAACCGATGATTTTTGGCGAAGTTTGACTTTCAGCCAGAAAAGTCATCCGATGACTCCGGGAGTCATTCGGGACCTTTCCGGGACCCAAAAAGCTTAGACCTCGTTACGGTTAGCTTAGTTGGGTCATTTCCTTTCGATTGACCGTCTTTGCGAAAAAGTCAAACTCGGGTCAAACTTAGGTGAATTAACGACTAAACCCTAATTAATTAAAGTTGCTGGATTTTCTAAGGACAAGGTGGTCCCCACTAGGAAACTTGTCCATAGTGGCTTGGAGGAGAATAAATGGGTCTCTAATGGCCCATTTGCCCTCCTAAGTGCCAAGCTAGAAGAAGGAAACAAGGAAGGGCCTCTTGGTCATTACAACTATAGGTTAAAGGCATTTTTGGGTCACATTGCAGCTCATTCTTGTGCTAGCCGAAAATTGCAAGGGAGAGAGAGAAAGAACAAGCTTCATAACTTGAGGAAGAAGAAAGGGAGAAAAGGAACCAACTTGGGACCATTTCTTCATCAAAATCTTTCCAAAACCTTCTATTCTTCATCATCTACTCATCCTCAAGGTAAGTAAACTCTTAAATCCTTCTTCCAATCACTTTTGGGTTATGGGTTTCTAAGAAAATTGCATGAACTTGTTGGGTTTTGATGTTAGTGTTGTTAGATGGTTGTTTTTGGTGAAGAATAGTGAAGTTTAGGTTGGTTTTGATTAGATTGTTGATGCTTTGATGAAACCCATTAAGGATAGTGAAGTTTGGGAGTTTGGATGACTGTTTTTGGAGCTTGATGATGTTAAAAATGGAGTTTTTGAAATAGAATTTCGTAGAAACAAAGTTGGGGAAGAAGGGGCTTGAGTCTGCCCGGATTTCGCACGGAAAGGGTCTTATTCCGGCCCTCTGAGCGGCACGGAACGGGCTCGGTGCCGACCCTCTGAGCAGCACGGAACGGACTCGGTGCCGGCCCTCTGAGCGGCACAGTCCGGGCTCGATGTCGGCCCTCTGAGCGGCTGGGAACGGGTCCCAGACCGGCCCTCTGAGTGGCACGGTCCGGATCCCAGACCGGCCCTCTGAGGGGCACGGTCCGGGTCTGGTTCCAGCCTCTGAGGGGCACTGACCGGGCCGGTTTCCAGATCTGTGGCCTGTCCGAATTGGGCCTAGTTCGGGCCCAATTTACTGTTTGACCTAGTGTTTGTAATTAGGATTAATTTAGGTAGTTCACTTTAAAACCGACTTTGTTCGTTTAATTAATTATTGTATTAATTTTGATCCAAGACCTTGGACCCGAGCTTGACGGAGGAGGAGACCTTTGGCCCGCGTGAGAGGACGAGGAGGAAGCTAGCCAGGTCTTCAACTGCTAGGATTGGTTTGGTTTCGAGGTACGGAAGAGTAGTAAATTTTCGTCTTTAAGTAATGAATGCTAATAGTATGCATATAGGACAATATAACCGGAAAGGTCCTAGTTTGCATATAGGATGTGATTCACTAGAATAACCGCCTTCAATTACGGGAAAATATTCGTGCTGGTAGAATGGCCATGTCGAGCCTTAGGATTGATTGCGGTTAATAGTCCTTAAATGTCGATGCATATTATACTCTTAGTTAAGTTTAGAATCTTACTATATTAAGTGAAGTGTGATGAATGCAATATGAATGTTTGTTTCGTGTTATGATTGGTTGAATGAATGAGATGAATGTGATATGATTGTTGTCTTGTGATATGATCGGGTGCATGATAGACCGATACGGTGTCCTTGGTAAGTGGTGAGGATAAGCTTCGTTGGTACGATAAGTTTGGTAGTGCGGTTGTGTGGCCTTGTGTGTTGTGACTTGTACCCTGAGTGATGAGAAGATACCCGGCCGAGGTGTGTGCCGGTCCGGTATGTGTGCATTGAGTTTTTCCCCGATGTGTGTTCTGGGAAGACATCTAGGTCGAGGGGTATTCAGGTATGATGTATGTTGTTTTACCCCGATGATGTGTGTCCGGGAAGACATCGAGACCGATGGACATTCCTGGTATGATGTAGTGTTTCACCCCGATGTTGTGTGTCCGGGAAGACATCGAGACCGATGGACATTCCGGTATGATGTAGTGTTTCACCCCGATGTTGTGTGTCTGGGAAGACATCTACACCGATGGGTATTCCGGTATGATGTATTTGCTTGAGTTGTGCGTGATGACCGGATTTCCTGAGTACTTGTCTATTGTTTGTGGTGTTGAGTCTAAGTAACGTCCGCAGTGGTCTTAGCAGTACAATGTCTTGTTACTCGTTTGTTCATTTAATTTATGCTATTATTGAAATCATGTGTTCTTTCCGGTTTCTATTTGCGTTCTCTTTTTTTTAGTAAAAATTGTTGGTCAAGTATTTTTTGACGCAGAGCGGGAGTCCTTTCACTTTACTACTTTTTCCTACTGAGCGTCAGCTCACCCCATCTATTTTTACTGTTTTCCAGGTTTCGTTGGTTAGTAGACTTAGAGGTGTCTCAGTGCTCGGGAGCTCCTTGAGGATCCGGGTGGTTTTATGTAGTAGAGCGACGTACTTTCCATTTTCTTATCAAACTGTGTCTTCCATTACTTGGTTGAATTTGAGCGTTGGGCTAATGTTATTTTATAACTAAAATTTGGAGTTTAATTGCGCTTAAATTTACTTTTATTATTATTCCTAACTCACATCTCGAGTCCGGTCAAAACCGGATTTAGGGCGTGACAGCCTTTGCCATACTAAGCTGAGTTGCATGCTCGAATCATCGTCATCAATGATGAGACCTATCGACAACTCCAACATGACCTTATGTAGCACATATGGAGTCGGTTTGGAGCGAATTACCGTGGCTCAGACAACGACTCGGATTCGGACGACTGAGATGATTCCTTTAATAAATTTGATGTACTAGAAAGCATTGTAATGTTTGATGATTAATGAAATTTCAAGTTTGTAACAACATCCAACATTTCATCCAATTTCTCATCCAATTATTGTTCATTTTTTAGAAATTCCGAAACTACCCTTCATGTCACAACTCTAAAACCAACTCCAACTCCAACTCCAACTCCAAATCTAATCCTAAATATCCCTCAAACCCTAAAAATGGATGGAAAAGTGGATGTTGTTACAAAGTGTTAGTTCGGGCTACATGTTCATTTCGAAAAAAGTTTGGGGTATTCATTTGTTAAGCATGCATAGTTCGGGGTAGGTCAATGTAATTAACCCTTTTAAATAAGGAATGAAAGAACTGTTAGAGGCGAAAGAGTCGTTGGTCTTCAACAGATCTTTTCTTCAATGAATCTAACATGTGACGATGACAGATTGCTTATTGCAGCTGAAATCGGAGAAGTTTGGATGACTTCACGACGAATTCATGAACTTGAATCCAACAAATGAATACAATGCCAAATCGTTGATCGAATTACATTTCTTTCGACGCTTTAACCCAGACTATACATACTATAAGAGCACCCACAGTGGGATCGGTTCGGTCCCAATTTTTGCGTCAAAAGCATATGAAAAGCCGAATCTTATGGTCTAAAGCGCATAATTGAGTCTATCATTACGTCGAATTAGGGTGTATGCTTTAACCCGTCGACGAATCTGTTGACGCTGATAGAAACGACATTAGACTTGATTCTACAAAGAGGACTATAACTAGCGAATGAACCTTCGCCCTACGTTCTGGTTCTCCATGATGAATCTTCCTAGCGAAGGAGAATTGTCCACATGAACTAAGAATCTACTAAATTAAAAAAAACATAAAAATGTAACTCAAAATTTTCGCTATAAATAGCTATTGAACTTACACTTTTTTTATTCAAACATTTCTTTCATTGCTCTACCTTAAAATTCAAACAGAACTCAAAATTTTGCTATATTTATCTGACATCGAAGCTAGATTCGTGGATAGATGTGAACGGAAAGAAAGCTATGGAGAAGGAGTTCATCTATATGGAGTTGGAAGTTGATGTGGTAGACTAGAGGGAATGTCATTACTGATTGGTTCCATGAAATGGATGTATTCATGAACAACCTCGGTCAATGTCGGACCAGAAAGAAGGCGGCTATAAGGAGAATGACAAAGGGATTGATTAGTGAAGCAAGGAGACGTGGAGCCCTTATTCAACCACCTAATAAATCCATTCGAAAACTAACAACAACGGACCCTCGCGATTCAGCTTAGGCAATGTCCTCGTATTGGGAAAGCATTGGATTTGACAACATCTTTGGATAATATGATTGCTAATTTAGAATAGACATTCTAAGCTATACGACTATGGTAGAGCAGAGAGGACTCAATGATAGAGGAAAGCTTTATAAAGCGGCCCCAACCTCCATCTCGATAAACAAAGTAGTGTGTTTGGTACAACTCGTTCGAGGACCCAAGCCCTTTATGTTAGTTCTAATGTTGTAAACCGGTTGTCGTTTCATACAATAAAAATAGTGTTCGCTTCATATGTCAGCTTTACGTTTCACGATTGTTGTGTAATTTAGATTATTGGGTTGGAATCGGTCCAATTCGGCTAATTAACAACCCACATAAACCCTTCAAACTGTGTGTGGAGTATTATATACCCCACTGAAACGCCATTAATAACCCTTTCAAAAATTTTACCGACAATCTTCGTGTTCGTCTTATTCCTCATCCTATTCTCCATGGCACATGTGTGGACCCTTGAAGAGGAGAATCGATTGTGCATGGAGTAGATACTCCTCGTCGGGTTAAGGCATTTGATGGATTTTTCAGCAATCTCGTTGGGTACATGGGTTGAACGCCACCGAAGGAGAGGTTCTCCTGGATTCCCGAGAACATTACTCTCGCCACATAGGTCATCCATTGGTGAAGCATGATTGGTAAGAGATGGTCCAAAACAGTCCGAAGTGGCAACGTTACACCAAGGTCACAGGTTTCATGAGTCCCATTAACTTTTGTCGTACCGTGCTTTTTTAATATTTATATATCGCAACGTATTTTTTGATATTTTGTAGTCGCATCGCTTTTTAATAAATAAAAATGTTTCCTAACTAATGGAATTAATTGTAATTTGAACATGTTTTAGATTATTAGACCCGATTCACTCTAGTATACTATAACATTTGAATCGTTTAGACCCTAGGGAATCAAAAAGCTGTTTAGAGCTAATTAGACCCACAATTTAGACTGAATCGGCTTACACCAACGTGGATGCAAGTTCAAACACATACCTAGTTTAGCAAAGCAAAGCATAAGTTAGAGATATTTTACAAAGGGACCCAAACAATCCCCTTGAGCAAGAAACCCAAAACCCTCCCCCTCAAAAACCCAAAACCTTGCCCAATCGCCGCCATTTCGCAGCCGTCCAGATGGCTTTCTCCGGCGTAAGATTCAAGGAGCTCCTCAAAAAGTACGGCAAAGTAGCTCTGGGTGTCCACTTCACCGTCTCCGCCGCTTCCGTCTCTGGCCTCTACGTCGCCATCAACAACAACGCCGACGTTGAGTCCATCTTCAGCAAGCTCCACATCTCCAAGGACCCTCCTCAACCCCAAATACCTTCTTCGCCCGCGTCCAGAGGCGGCGCTCAGGGTCTCGCCGTGCTTTGCAACAAGGCCCTCTTCCCAATCCGCGTCCCCATTACCGTAGCCCTGACGCCGCCGATTGCCAGGTTCTTGGCCCGGAGGAAGATCATCAAGTCTGGCCTATGATGATTCCATCCATTTTTGGTATCAGGGCTTTTGCTGATACTGGAATTGGGACATGAATGAAACTACTTAATCTTTTTGTTTGTTCGTTATGATTTGATAAATAAATTATATTCAGATTCTTGTCCTGACATAAAAATCAAAACTTTCTGGTTTGACTGATAATGTGCCTGAACCTATAGCTGAAAATGAACTATGTATGTTTCTCTGTGTTTTCTTCAATCACAACCAAGTTGTTAACTTAATGGTGGTTAAGAATATGAAATCTCTTGATGTTGATCGGTTTGTCTAGCACATTATATCTTATTGCAGGAAAGATTACAAGTGTTTCCTCATTGATTTATATATATGGATGGAAAGTGGTGTTCAAGTTCAAACACCAAGTTGAAGTATTTTTTTTCCATCCTATGAAATTTCATTTGCCTCCTTGATTTGGGGTTTGGGAGAAACCTAGATTCCCCTATGGCAAGTAATATGGTTTGTGTTTACTCGACGCTTCAATGGTTTACGAGTAAATTAAATGTGACAAGCACATCGTTCAACTAAAGTTCGGTTGAATTTATTCTTAAATAGGAGAGTTAGTTTTTTTAATTTAAAACAAAAGTCATGCAATATAACCATTCAATAAACCGTACAATGAAGTAGATTGGAATAGAGGGTGAAAGCAATTTAAGATATTTATCAAGATTGTAGTATGACAATTGTGATATCTATTTTTTTATTTTGCGAATGTGATTAGTTTATAGCAACATAGATTCCCTCAAATTAATCATAAACATCTTTTGGTTGATTATCTCACCTAATTATCTTTATTCTTTCTCTCAATTTTTCATATCAGTCGGTTGAAAACGTCGATGGTTACCTAATCTCGGTTGGAAGCTATCTTTTATTATTTCTCTCGTCAAATTGCTTTCAGCCTTATTTCAACCTTAGATTACATATGCTCTAAGTGTAAGTGCATGTAAAACATTAATTTTCATGAAACCGTCGCGCTTTCAATTTGTGGACGATAGTTATTCAACCTTATTATCACTAATTTAGATTTAAACTCAAGTCATGTAATCCCCTTGACAAACTAATATTTTCATTTATATTAAACATTTAAACACAACAATTACCAAGTTAATTAAGGAGATAAAACATTAAGAATAAGGATATCTTTTTTGAAACGGGAAGGAAGTAGTATTAATAAATCAACGTGCTTACAATGTGGGACCTAACAGTCCCAGATACCAGCTGTTGTCCTGATCGGTCGTGGCCCATCGGGCGCACATGGTTCCATAACAATAGTCTGCTTTGTTTCGTAGATCCAAACTCAGGAACTCCTCGATCCACTGTTTCAAACAATATAAAACTAACGGAATTAAATCTACCTAACCAAAGTCTTATTTGTCCTAAAACAATCAACCTGAAAATAGAGAAGGCCTTTGGTGCGGATTCCCCGAGACGTCCCGGCTGTAGACGTCCCGGGTCTGTGGGTATAGGTCCTTGACGGTCCTTCCCACCCCCGCTCTGGGGGATCATTCCTACCTCGGGGGGTTGTTGTACCCCGGGCTAGTGTCCTGTTCCTGTGCTTGGTCAGTGGAGGTTGGCTGCCCTGTCGACTCCGGTTTGTGACCCGTCTTGATCACCCTGGGTCTTGGTCCAACGGTTGTGGTGAAGCGCAGGATCCCCCGGCGAGCCAAAGTGCAGTTCATCAGATCCCCCAGCCGTGGATCAGGCTTCTTCCACTTGGCCCCAATCTTCAAGCGAGATTTAGGGCTTGGGACATTCGTGCCTTGCCGTTTGGTTATTTTCGGCGACGGATGCAGCACTTTGACAGTAGTACTCCGCTGCTCCTGGTGCACCCGGCTCCTGCCGGTCTCGGTCCTTCTCGGATTGACATGACCCGGATAATGGGGAGCCCTACCCGACTGCATCCCAAACTCCGGCTGATAATAGGGAGCCCTACCCGATTGCATCCCAAACTCCGGCTGGCCATATCCTGGTTGATAAGCCGAAGACCACGAACAATAATGCACCGGGTCCCATGGAAAGGCCGGGTTCCCGATGCCCGCCGGTGGGGGAACTGGAATCAGACCCCGAGCTAGTGCCTCCTGATGGTGGAGTGGTTGATCCCAATCCGGGAGAGGGGGGGCGGTTTCCAGGATTGGCTGCAAAAGTCCGGACGGACTCCGGTGGAGGGCGGTGCCAAAGATCCTTATGCAGCCACGTCGGATCGTGGTGCATGTCGTGCATGGACCATCCCCTATTGTGGAGAACCAAAATAGGGTTGGCATGATCGATCATGGTAGGGCGTGGACGACCAGACTCAAAGGGATGATCCTGAGTGAGGTGGTTCGGCAGCCATGGATTCCGGGGAGGGTATCCTTCGCGCTGAAAGCGATGGATCGGGGGCACCATAGTGATGTGGGAGAGAGAGAGTAACACTACGGGGAGAGGTGATAATACCAGGTAAATGGACCGTGGAGGAGGGCGACGGGTAGACGGCGGCAACGGCGGCGAAAATGGAACCCTAGCAGGGTTTTGAGAGTAACCTCTGCGAGGTTTTTATGTATTTTTTTGAAGAAAAATAAGGATATCTAGATAGTCATGAAAAATTAAGGAGTTACACAAACTACTCATTCATGCTCTGTAATTTGGATATTTAAGTACTCATGAAAAATAAAAAATAAAACATTAATGTTATAAAATAAAGATTTAACCATAGAAATAGTTATCACCAATTTGAAGTCATTTCCATAAATCTTCAATCATCTTCAACGATCAATATTTTCTTTTTATAAAATTGAGAACTTCTTTTTCTAAACCCACAAAAATAAAGCTTCTTTTTTCAAAATCCAAAATTTTGTATTTATACTATTCTAAACCGAAAGGATAAATTTAAATTTTACAAGAAAACGAGAATATTGCAAACGTGAACTGACATTAAACGGTCGTGCACATGGTTGTGTAGAAATTACAGGTTAGAAAATGGTTCAAGTCTACAAACGGCACCAATAATCGAACGAGTTTGTTTAAATGTGCAAGATACTTGCACCGAGTGATGAATGGGAGTTCAATGATCGATGTAAATTTAGAGCAAAAAAATGAGCTTCTATGATGCAAAGTGCATCGAGCACCAAACGATCAATTGCGGATCCGTTCATTAACTTTCTGATTGAGGTGTCTTCATGACAGTTGTAGACCTCAATTTTCTTTGATATGATAATTTACGAGCTAGAATAAAAGTTTGTATGAGAAAGTTCGTTTTTATAGACTTTTGCTCAGTCAAATTCTAAGACTCTTGAGAGCATCCATAATGGTATTAACTTGCATAATTGTTTTGAGTAGTTATTTGAGTTTTACTCTCCTCCAAACAACTACCTCATACAACTAGTTTTACAATGATAAACAACTAGTAGGCTAATGAGGTAGTTGATTGTACTTTTAATATTTTCAAAACAACCCCAAATTAAACAAGTTATTTTATTCATGCCAAATTTAAAATACAAACGATAATTAAACATACGAAATTGACACAAAACTGACGACCATTCAACTAACTCTTAATCGCTTTAATGTGGAGACACCACTTCAGCTTATCTTTGACCATCTCACACACAACACGTTTAGTCCATGTTTTGGTTTTGCCCTCGTAATCGGTCATACTCGTAGCATAGATTTCTTCATCGATTGCTTCTTTTCTAGGAGCGTTGAGATGATCCTGATATATCTTATTGAAGGCCTTAAACTTTTGGTTCGTCTTGAGGAAATGATCCTTCATCTGCTTTTGTGTCTATGTAAGCCACTCTTTATTTGCGGTCTCAAGGAAAGTAAGGGTTCTTCGCCTTTCTCCTCACGGACCTGTAGTCGATGCAAGGTTTGCTTGGCCGGAGCAGATTGTGAGGGTTGTTCGTTGGAGAATTGCGACTACGGTTATTGGGAATGTTGGAGCAGGTTGAATCGCGATGGGACGAATAATTTGGTCGGTTGAAGGAGGGAGGTGTAGGATTCGATATGAGAGTTGAGCTCTTCTTCGGTGTGATGAGATGTCTCGTCCACATTCAGCAAGTTGATGAAATCGAAGTTAGTCGGGTCAGCCATTATCAAGCGATATAGGAAAAATTAAGGAGAAAAAGAAGAAGAGAATATGTGTAGAAGAGAAGGAGAGGTGTGATTTTTAGGTAGGGATCAAAGTGTATTTGTAGAAAAAATATAGGGTTGTTTAAATAGCACTGCCACGTGTCGCCTCGGCGTTGGTCCACCGATTAGCCGTTAGGACTACACCAGCTCGTCACGTCGTTCTAGAAACCTGAGGCGTCGGGCTGCGCCGGCATGGTTTTGGACGACTCTTGCGTTAACACGTCATTGCAGGGGCTGCGACGACACCTAAACAACAGCTTTACGTCGACCGTTGGAGGTGCTCTTAAACCAACTTTTGCCCTATGGTACCTTTTTTCCATCCAAAATCTTGCAAAATGGGAAAAAAAATGCAAAATGCAAGTAAATAAAGAAAACTGCATAAAATCTAAAATAAAATAGGACAAAGCTACTTAGAGCATCGACAGTGAGATTGTGGGATGGTTTGCTAGTAGTATGAAGGAGTGGTAAGAACTTTGAAAAGAGAGAAAATAATAAGTGGCGAGAAGCGAGTGTAGCTAGTAGGTAAATTGGTTTAAGACTTGAAGAAATAAAATGTGTAAACTTGTTTTTAAGCTACCACTAACCAGTGGTTATCACTACAGGAGCTAGTGGTAAAGTGGGGTGGTTTACCACACAAAAAACGATGCCTACTACCGGTTGTTACCACTAACTAGTAGTTTATTAACAAACGATGCTTACCACCGGTTGTTACCACTAACTAGAAGTTTATCAAATGTAGTCTTAAATGGAAAAAAATATATGAATTGCGTATAGGGGTTTGATGCAGCCTTTAGAACAACATTGTGTATGAGCGCAAGAGTTCATCTCTATATTCGATAATACAAAGTAAAGTCAAAACTCAAACCATTTTCTCACATTGTGTATGAGCTTACTAATTAATCATCTTCTCGATTCTCTCTCAACTTTGAGACCCTCTCTAGCCCTAGGTTACGTCCGCCGCTATGGTGCTTTCTATCCCTTCCTCTTCCGCTGATGCATCTACTACCGCCATGGTGCCTGTCCCGGAAACCGCTGCTCCTACCATTGGTCATCTCCTCCCTCTCCCTTCCCCTCGCCCTGCTGTTGTGGTGGGGGAGAAGGTCCTCCGTCGCCGTAAACCCAAGTCTACCGTGACTATACCACCCCTCCACCACCCTACGACCCCTCTACCTCTGGGTTCGATCCCGACAAAGAGGCTTCTCCTTTGGTTCGGCTCCTCTGGTATCGGCTCCTAAGCCGAAGAGGGGACGGCCGCTATGCCAGCCTAGGGTACCTTCTTTTAAAAGTAATTGTCTTTTAACCTTACCACCCTCAAACCCTACTCCGACGCTTCCCTCTGACCCTCAACCCTTCTCTGTTGGCTCCCCATTCGGCCATGACCTTGCTCTAGTTCCGATCTATGGGGACGGGAACCCTAGTGTTCCGCTGGACAATGGCGTGGAAATAGGGAAATCTAGGGCTGGGGTGCGTATCGATGTTGGTATTGGGGATTCTAGGGTTCCGCCCAGTCTCGGGGTTACCCCGATCTTACCTAGGGTTTCACCCCTTCCGAACCTTGACCCGGTTCGGACTCCAACTCCCAAAATTACCTGGGCACAGGTGGTCATCCCTACATCTGATGAAGTGGGGATTCAACCAAAGGACCCTCTCGTCCTGCAGAGAGATCCAACAAAAGGAAAAGCCCCTATGAAGGAGCTCCCTAAAACGGCGGCTCTGGTTTTGGGGCTAGGGCGGTGTCTTCCCAACCCGGCCAACCGCCCGATCATACCGACGGCCCTGACTACTCCACCAAGGATGACCCGGGACCGGGCCAAGCACCTCCTTACTGAGGAATCCCCTTCGGTTGGGACCTCCAAGGAGGCTGAACTCCAGTCGTCACTGGAAGGTCTGCAGGACGGCCTTTCGTCCTGCTCTTTGGACGACGACGAGGAGATTGAGGTGGTGGTCCCGGCGTCCCGGACAACAACGGCAGCGGCACTAGCTCTTTAGTAGTGGGGGCTGCTAGGTCGCTTGTGGTCACCAAAACCCCCTCGGAAGGATATGCTCATCCGGGTCATTACCAATGCATAGGGTAAGGCTGCGGAAGGGCTAGTGGTCAAGGACATAGGGTCGGGATTTTTCGGCTTCTATTTTCGGTCGTCAGAATCTAGGGCATGGGTCCGACGTAATGAGCCATGGTGCTTCGATGGCCGGATCCTACTGCTTGGGGATCTGGACCCATGCGCTCGGGAGTTGCCTGCCTTGGACCGAGTGCAACTATGGGTCCATGTTAGGGGACTACCGCCCCTGGTTTGGACGAGGGAGACGAGTATCTCTATCGGGGATGCCTTGGGAATGTGTGTAGAGGTCTCATGTGACCAGTGGGGTATATGATGGGGAGGGACTGTCAAGGTTCGATTCTTGCATCTCTTGGAAAGGCCCCTAAGGAAGGGGTTGGTGCTCCGATTTCCAGACTTTCCAGACCCCATCAGTGTGCAACTCACGTATTCAAAACTTCCGAGCTTCTGTTATAACTGTGGCCGGCTAGGTCATATCTTGAAGGATTGTATGTGGGCGGTTTAAGGTCCACCTCTACTAAGATCTTTCATGCTGGAGCATGACAAGGATAAGCAGGTCAAGCGGTATGCCACATATTGGGGAGAACCGGCCAGCCTGCCTAAACCTCCCCTGGGTTTTGACCTGTTAGGGCCCTTGCAGCTGACCAAAGCTCCTCGTTCTCCCACGCCCCCTCGGTTGGAGCTTAGGGGTTTGCCTAGTAGGGCTCCGTCTCTACTTCCTATATCTCGTTCAGAGGCTCTATCACGACGCCTCACTCAGGATGTTGGAGCTCGTGCGGCCGGGGGAGCAATGGGGGCAGTACTACCTGAAGCGAATGGACTAGGGACTAGCCAGAGTGCTTTTAAAAGGCAGGCGACCGGGGACCTCAGGGATGATCAAGCTAGGGCGGGCCTGCAGCCCCGCCAGAAGGAATGAGTCTAGGCACATGCATCAGGGACTAGTTCTGGGAGGGGTCCCTTATATGATGCGCTGCCTCCCGCCATCACTTTTACTGTTGAGGTCCATCGAGATCTCCGGTCTTCTAGTCTCTCCATTTGTCTTCTTTCACTGCCCGTGAGGCATCAAAACACCGTCAGTGGCGGTTATGGTACTAAAAGGGTCAGAGAACCTCTGTTCACTCTATATGACCCTCACTCAGGATGTTGGAGCTCGTGCGGCCGGGGGAGCAATGGGGGCAGTACTACCTGAAGCGAATGGACTAGGGACTAGCCAGAGTGCTTTTAAAAGGCAGGCGACCGGGGACCTCAGGGATGATCAAGCTAGGGCGGGCCTGCAGCCCCGCCAGAAGGAATGAGTCTAGGCACATGCATCAGGGACTAGTTCTGGGAGGGGTCCCTTATATGATGCGCTGCCTCCCGCCATCACTTTTACTGTTGAGGTCCATCGAGATCTCCGGTCTTCTAGTCTCTCCATTTGTCTTCTTTCACTGCCCGTGAGGCATCAAAACACCGTCAGTGGCGGTTATGGTACTAAAAGGGTCAGAGAACCTCTGTTCACTCTATATGACCCTATCTCAGTGACCGAGGAGCCTTTTCCTTGATGCACATTTATGTAGCCCGGATTACTAAATGAAACTGTTCCTTTCGCTCAAAAGAAATTAATCATCTTCTCACAAATATTGAAGAAGACAATAATTCTATTTCATCTGTATAACCAATCGGCCAAAGCTCAAACCATGAAACAAGTCATAAACTGATACAATAAATTTCAATTGACCTAGAAAAATAAACATCCGAGTATATAATCTTGTCCGAAGATAAAGTCAACAAACTCCTTCCCCCAACACAAAACCTAATCAGTCAAACTCAAACCGGCGATCCCACATGACAAAAACTGGAGACACTTGAAGTTGCATAAAAAGCTTCACATTCAAGAGTTCTGAAATCAACAAAATAAGCCAAACTGTCCTTAAATTTGTGGAGAAATTAGGAGTTCGCCTTTCGAAACTTCTACTATGACTGTTGTAGATGCTTATAGTCACTACAGTCAGCGCCAACTTCACTCAGCGCTGAGAAAAGCTTAGGAGCAATCTTAGCCAGCATCAGCTTGAAACCAACTGAAGTTGAATTTGCATTTCTTTCATCACTTATCGATGCATCTTCAGTAAGCGAACCAATCAAGTAGCCTCTCATGTATGCATCACAGGCCTTGAGAATATAATAGCCCCGTTTTCTGAAGTGCTCTTTCACAAGCTCTTCAAAGTCCTGAACATAACAAGTTTAGGCCAATTCAGTTGGTATTAACTATAATGTAAAAACAGAATAATTGCAAAGAAGTACTTGAGGTATTCACTTTTCGCAATCGTAGACTTGCCCTGAACTTCCTTTTTGTTGCACTTTATGTAAATTTGTTACAAAATGACGATGTTACCCTTACAAATTAATAAGTAAAAAACAGAGATGGGAATTCGGGATTTTCTGTTTTGATAATTTTTTTAAAAAATTGAAATTTCACAGGAGAATTTCTCATTTTGAAGCAAATTAATATAAAATGCAACAAAAACACAAGTTACACTTTTTCGCAATTATCAAAGAAGAGAGCTACGATTTGCAAAAATGATTACCTTAGGATACCTTTTTTCTGTTGCAATTATCTCAGAAAATTTAAGGAGTATCATCATTCAACAATACTTATCGTTACACAGCACTCGCTCCATATGTACCCATTTCCTTAACCAAAGGAAGTGTTTCTATACTTCAGAGCTATACTAAGAACACAATTCTTAGAAAGACTAGGGTATATCAAGGTTCTATTTCAAGGTTCTCTTTAGTCATTAGAAATATGCATCTAAGTACTTCAGTTACCCAATTAAACAAGACTATGATGGAGAAATTGCCTTGCTAATATACTAAAGATTTATTGTAATGACATTGACTTGCTGCCATGCTAAGATTTATCATCTGCTTCACATAAATGTAGTTGGGAAGTGTTCGAGTAGAATAGCATATAGGCTTTAACAACAAATAAAATGTACTGGTCACAAATCAAGATATCAATCACCAAAAAGGAATAACAAAAATAATAGATAAATATAGTGAAACAATAAGATCAGGTTGATGATCATGATATATCAAACCTTGGGGGGCTTCCGCATGAGATACATCATTGTCTTGCAGTTTAGCAAAAAGGTATTCTCATTGTAGGACAACGAGTTTTTCTCTCCTTCACCTGTCCCCACTTGCTTATCATACCCAGCTTCATTGAAATATGGTTTTGAGTTCAGCACCAATCCTTGAAGAGAGACCAGGACCTGAAGGATGCTAGAAGATGCCGAATCCCATACCTCGTTTCCTTTGCCAGACCAGGTATTCAGAAGGCTGAGGCACACCTTTCCTTCCTCATATAAATTTGGGTTTATCCGCCAGCCACCAGAATGATAATAAGCTGACTGCATCAGACAACCCAGTCAGGGTATAAATGGAAGAAAATGTTGACATTAGATGCAATGAAACAATGCTACTTTTGTCACCCAACGCTGAAAATATTCCTAATAAGTGATTTTAAGTATAACAATCAATTTCAATATTGATTACCGGTGGATTATCAGGGTACTCAGGTGGAAGGTGAAAATCAAAGAAGAATAGGCCATCCTGGTAAGGAGTCCCATATGCTCCAACTATTACTGCCCTCAAAAGATCCATGCGATCTTCATAAGCTCGTACATAGATCCCATCTGTTAAAGGAAGAAACTAATTGAAGCTCCCAACAAGACACTGGTATCTCATACATTCATGTGATGCTTACCAGGCAGATTATTCTGAAGGATGCTCCAATCTTGGTTAACTTTTCTGAACCACTTCCTTCCATTGTTATTCTGCAAGTTATTTAATAAGAAGAATAAAATGCTTCAGAGGCAGTAGAAAACTAGGCAAGGAGGACCTTTTTTCAACTAAAGGAACAGGAAGGGGAAATGTACTCAAGTACAATGCCTAAGCCAATTAATTTAGCAGATGAACCACAAGAAAGATCAAAATGTTAGAGAAATTGGCACTGTAAGCACTGAAAAAAGAAAAAGAAACTAACATGACCATTCATAAACTTGAAAAATAAGAAGGAATGAAGGATAAATACTTGAAACATTTACCTGTCCACTCGCACTGAGAAAATTATGATCCAAAGGATCTTTTGTTATATCAAAGCGTTTGAAGGTGCAAGTCTCCTCCTCATGACATGAAGCAGCAATCAGTTTGTCTGTTTTCTGACTGCATAAAGCTTCTGTTGCATTAAACAAATCAGAAGACTCTGTGTCACCATGCTCCTCTCCTTTTCCATGAGTAGTTTCCTCCCCAGCTTTATCAGTGACATCTGATATCTGATAGCAAGACTCATCACCAGAAACATTTTCCTCAGTAATTGTTATCATACGCTCGGAATCAAGATCTATTTCACCTTCCAAATCCAAATGTTTTTGTCCACGTGAAAAAATCCCAGTTGCGAGTCTGGTAACAAACCCAAGTGCCGCTAAAGGAAGAGACAGTGCTGTACTCTTTCCAGAACTATCGGCTTCACCCTCTTCAGCCTCAGGATTGGGCTCAGTGGCATTTTGTAGCCCAGACTCCTGAAACAATATTGTCTCACATCATTTAATCAAGTAGCAAATGACTTACAAGGTTTATGCAGTATGTCTAAGCCTAAGGTACTTTCTATTGCTTATGAATGTTAACACCCAATCAAGTTGGCTAGCGCCCAATCAGTTCATGTTTTAAAATACAAGACGAGGGGTTCTAAACATGATTAATTCAACCATCTGTTATGACCCTGCGTGATCGATCGCGTTATGGGATAGGATACGGGCTCGTTAGAAGGGAACCCGAAGACCTTTTGATACAAGCTCATGATTATCGAGGGAACTCGAGGACCTCGTGGGAGAGACCAAATATTCTTTATAATTCTTAGTCTACTTTATTCAATATAACCCCTTGGTATATATAGCCAAGGAGATTACTTGTTCACCAAGTCCTACTACAATTCTAATTACCAAAACCTACTTAACTTACCAAAACCTAATACAACTCATTAATTAAAAGGAAATACTCTCAAACTAGGACATTAATTAAAAAAGGAAATATAAACCAATATTCAGCCCCAACCCTAGCCGGCCACACCCTTGTGGGGTGCTTATCCCACTCCGTCACGGTCCGTAAGGCCCATAACATCACCCCCCTCTTGCACATGGCGCTTGTCCTCAAGCGCATTAGATGGATTGATGTCCTTTGTATTCGCGGTGGCACCTACGGACTCGTCCTCAATCAAGTTCAGAAACTTTTTAGTATAAGCCTCTCTCTGCTAATTACCTCCCAAAGTGCCATGACACCAATATGTGTTCCAACAAGAAGCATAGTTGGCTCTTCTGATATTGCAGAGTGCCTTGGTCTCTTCAGTGTATGCTTAGAATCCTCCTGCTGATTCAGCGGTGCTGTGCTGGATAAAGAATTGATCCGGACAGCCAAGTCTCCTGCAGTACTGTCCTCCTGACAGGGCTTTGCTTGGCATTGGAGTTGCGCTCCGGATCTGGTGGTAGTGGCTGCCGGAGCTGGTGGTGATTGCTGCCGGCCAGCCGGGGCTGAGATCGCCTCCTGCGGAGGTGCGGACAGCGAACGAACTTGCAGCGCCAATTCCTCTAGCTCTCGCCGATCAGCTTCACTCCTTTGTCGATCAGCTTCAATTTTCAGCTTATCAGCTTTATATTCGGCCATGAATGCTAGAACTTGTTGTTGAAACGATTGCTCTTGCTCCATAACGCGTGGCTCTGATACCAATTTGTTATGACCCTGCTTGATCGATCGCGTTATGGGATAGGATACGGGCTCGTTAGAAGGGAACCCGAAGACCTTTTGATACAAGCTCATGATTATCGAGGGAACTCGAGGACCTCGTGGGAGAGACCACATATTCTTTATAATTCTTAGTCTACTTTATTCAATATAACCCCTTGGTATATATAGCCAAGGAGATTACTTGTTCACCAAGTCCTACTACAATTCTAATTACCAAAACCTACTTAACTTACCAAAACCTAATACAACTCATTAATTAAAAGGAAATACTCTCAAACTAGGACATTAATTAAAAAAGGAAATATAAACCAATATTCAGCCCCAACCCTAGCCGGCCACACCCTTGTGGGGTGCTTATCCCACTCTGTCACGGTCCGTAAGGCCCATAACACCATCCGACCTACTTTTATGAACAAAAATTTTATGCTGGAATGTAGATATATGACTACAGTATCATTTCCTTCGTAGACGTTTGAGTAACTGAATATAGTAAAAGCTAAACGAATGTTTCAGAAAGAAATAAACCTCTTTAGAATCCAGAAGGACATCCAACTCATCATCGTCACTAATTGTTTCCCAGCTAGCAGCATCATCACTGATTTCACTGCCAGCAGCCACTGAATCTTCATCATCATCTCGACCAACAACATAAATTGCTTGAGGCCCAACCTACAATAGAACAAAATAAATGAATAAACAGAACCCTTGGCAGTATGACATGTAGCCCACCACAGGTAGCACAGTAAGCATAAACATCATTCCATCAACCGTTACAGACTCACAATCCTCAAGTAAACTACCATATGAATTTAGCCATCTAGACTATCTGAGAGGTTGTATTCCCTAATATCACAATAAAAACATCTAATATGGAAAGCAAAAGGGTTTAAACCTTTGATACTAACCAAATTCATGAGGGGTCTGCGGTTAAAGGTAAAATGCCCCCTATATTTTATAAGTCAAGTCAAGTGACTAAGCATAATTTGAGACTGGAGTATTGATGGCACACCAAAAATAAACTATAATATAGGGAAAAATAGAACTCTAATATATTAGGCAGTGAGTGTACCGTTGAAACCATTCCATCAGCCCATGTAACTTCAATATCACCATCTTTAAGACCAGTTATATTTCCAACCCAAGAGAGATCCGAGAAATCCATGCAAGCTTCACTGCTAGATGCATCTTTTAATTTCTTATTTCCCGAACGCTTTTTAATATCCTTGTGAGCCTCATTTGGTCTGTTTTCTTGCTTCTGGTCATCAATAGAATCCACACCTGAAGCAGTCTGCACGCAAACGGGAGTCAACCGAACAACAATATCCCCATAACAGTAATCATAATCTGGATGTCCCTCTAGCTCATACACGCTCACGACTTCCTCCTTTCCAAACTCCCGTGGATCTTCAGCCCTAGAAACTGGCTTTAACCATCTTACAAGAGCTGTCCGCTCCTTTGCATTAACACTCTTCACTACCCCAACACGTTTAGTTTCAAAAGCATCATCATCTTCTTCAGATGCCTTCTCCACCACGTACTGTTCAGAAACAAATTCATGATCTCCAGGACTGTCAATTGGAATCAAAGCTGTTGAATCTAAGCCGAGTTTTCTCGTTCCATCCTGCCATGCCACATCAACTAATGTCCTAGTATTAACAATCAAAAGGGCTCTTTCAAAATTCTCCTCTTTCTTATGGATCTTCTTTTCTCTCCTTAAAAATGCAACTTTGCGAACTTTTTTCCTGTGAAGAGGCCAGCTTTCATGGGCAGACTCCTTTGAAACTGGCAATGAACTACCACAAGAGCTAGATTCTGGTGAAGCCCTAGTCCCAATATTTCCATCAGATTCCACCACGTGGCCAAGATCCATGGACTCACTATTTACTGTTAATGCCTCTTGTGCAACCTCCTCCATCTCCAACCCATTTCCAGGTTTAATGGAATCTAATTCACCTTTGTTAGAATCATGAATTTTCAATTTTGACATGCTTTTGTCTATGAGAATGGATGATGATGATGGCAAAAGACACCAGTCACCCAGTTGCCAATTTGCATGCGCAAAAGAAGATAACAGCTTTAAGTTTTTTGGAGTCTGCTCTTCAGCTGGGGCATTAGAAGAGTTAGGCCCATAACCAGCAGATGCTATCCAGTAAATAAACACAGACCCAACAGTAACCTTAGTAACAGTACCTTCCAACCGGTTAGGTTTCCACAAACCAGACAACCACCTGGAAGTCTTAAAAACAGAAGAAGAGCTTGCCCTAACACGTTGGCCAGGATAGTAAGGACAATGTCCATCTTCAAGAAGATTCTTAGATATTGGTTTGAGTTGCAATGGATCAGCTTTTGTAACTTTACACACAGAACCATCATCAAATAACACTGTCACATTATCTAAAACATCGTCAATTCTGCCCAGCCAGGGACCGAGTACCACATAATCACCCGAAGTGAAATCCCTCACTCGCTTCAAATCTTTGGATGATACCCCTCTTATAATAGATCCATCAGGAGCTAATAAATCAACACTTAGGTTAACATCCAATACAACACCCACCTGCCCAGTAGGGTCTGAAGCAGCAGCAACAAAATCCCCGTGTAAGAATCCGCGATCAAGAACTATTATATCATTGCGAGTCTTGATAGATTCTGTGTCATCCATCCAAAGTACCCGAACCTGGTCGTCTTTAAGGGGACCGCTCTTATTATTCCGGCCATCTCTATTCCCATCATCATTGTTGTTAGCATTGCTATTCCCATCTCTGTCGCCTTGCTCATTTTCACCCTCCTCCTTGTAATCATCATCATCATCATCTTCATAACTGTCATCATCAGAACTGCTGTCATCCGACTCAGAGTCACCGGCAACTTCTGTAACAACACCAATCATACCAGTACTGCTGTTTCTCACAACATCTTGCCTATACACATGGGAGGCATCTTTAGGATTCTTCACAACCTCACTTGGTTTGTTTACTTCTTCGCTTTGACTACCTACACTTGGATTACGAACTACCCCATTTATCGCCGTTTCCCCTAGGTTGTTTTTATCAGGCACACTAGTTGCAGGATCATTATCTTCCAAAACAGCACTGCAGTGCTCAGTTCCCATCTGAATACTCATAAAAAAGGTATAATGAGATAACTACAAACCTTCACAAAATTCAACCCAAAAATTAACCCCCAGCAAGAAATAATCATATTCGTTTTCTTTTTTTTACCCACACAAACCAACATTCAATCAAACTGTTGAGAGTAAAGCTGATTGGAATGAATTTTGTAAACTACTAATTGGAACAAAACTCTGTATCCAGCTCAGTATTACAAAGGGATCACAACATTCAAACACATTTCTAAGAAAACACCAAAACCACTCCCTGTATTAATTTTTCTCACTGACCTAGGAGTTAATTTCAGCATCTATCTCTATATCAGTGAGCAAAACCAACCCAGTAAATTAATGACATGCCAGATTTCTAGCTCAGCTGAACCAGAGAAAATAACCCAGATGCAAACTTCCCTTCTAAGTACAAAACCTTAAGAAATCAACCCATCATCCCCATCGAATCAAATACAAAAAACGCAATCAAACAAACACGAAGTAACCTGCTTTTCCCCATTATCCAAATCAAAATCAATTAAACGATTAGTAAAGAATAAATAAAAAAATCAGCTGAAATATTACCAGAGAACTGATTATCCGATCAAACAAACGCAAACGAGCACTCAGGTAAAAAGAAACTTGGCTTCACAGCAACCTCGATTGCATAATATCAATAACGCAAAACAGAAAATTCAAATAATAAACCAAATAAAAATGAGCACGGCATAGAGAATCTGGATTCAGGGCATTGGAGGTAGATCTTAGGAGCCGATTGTATTTTGGGGGAGATTTAAGAACACGAGGAGAAGAGAGGAAGAAGAAGGAGAGCTCGAGCGCTAATATAGAAAGTGTTGTCTTTTGGTTTTGCCTGTGGCGGTGTAGGGGCTTTTTTGTAATTATATCACTTTGCACCTTTTTATTAATTTTTCTTCCCAAATAAAATCAGTAATTTTGAAAGCAAATACTGAATTATCATTTAATCTATTAATTATCATTTACTAGTTACCACTTTAATACTTCGTGTGTCACCTTTCAAAAAAAAGTATTTCGTGTATCATACTTCTGTGGAACACGCTATAAAAAAGATGTTCGGAGACCTAATTTACAAAATAAAAATGTTAGGAGGCGTAACCAGTGGTGGAACTAGGAATTTATTTCAAGGGTAGCCATCGATAATTAATAAATATATAAAGTAAAATAAGCATTAACAAAATAGATGACTATTATAATACAAAAAACACTAATATCTGGAATTACAATTCAAATGTAGTTTTAATCTCAGACACTCTACTCGAAAGGTGTTTTCATTCTCGTATTACCTATACCTTGAAAACGTTTAATGATATCTAGGTCATCGATTGTACTAAACACTTCTTTCTTTACAAAAAGTCTCTAAACAATCATTATGCTATGGGTTGGACATTTTGTTTCTCAACTCATTCTTCACAAATTTCATACCAGAAAACACTCTTTCAACACTTAGAAACGGGTAATGTCAAAGCTAGCTTCACAAGCTTGTCCACAAATCTAAAAGTCTTATGCTTCTTTGTCCGGACAAGAGTCTTTTAAAGATCGGAAATCCTATCAAATTGGAAAAATCATTGTCCATCCTGATACTCTCAATATAATTCTGAAGCTGATTAGATAACTCACCATCAGGGACATCTTTGAAGTCATTCGGATACAACCTCGCTAACCTTACAAGTGATTGAGTGTCAAAAGCTTCAAACGAAGAGCAAAGACTCAGATTAATTTTTTAAATAAAAGTTATAATTCTAACAATCAATAACTGTTTTTTACTGAACGTATTTTACAAACCTAACACCTATAGTGTTCACTCAACGTTTCAAACTATTTATAAACTACATCGAGCATTGAAGATAAAAATGCATTCTTAATCTAATCTTCTTATGTAACAAACCAAATATGAAGAAAAAAAAGTGAAATAGATTTTATCTCCTTTAACCTAATATGAAACAAAAACGTTTAGAAATAATACTAACCTAAAATCATTTGTAACATTTAACAAAAATATTTGAAACATGTATTAAAATACATAGATGAATCGATCTACCACTATACATTAGATTTCAACAGTGAATCCAAATCATGACTGAATTATGGAAGTTTTCAAATTAACTGTGGTGTCTTCAACGAGAACATTTGCACTAAATATATCAAACACAATGTCTATATAGACAAGGAAATGGAAATTAAGAAAATACTGAGAATATATAGACAAGGAAAATGAAATTTGGTTGACCCACATAAGAAATTGATCAAATACATATACACGCTTAATATCATAAAACTTGATTTGAACATACCTGATAGGGATCAACATTGGACTATTGGAGTCTTATTGGATCAGATAAAAGACCAACAGAAAAGGGAAGCCCATATAAATTAAATTGCCTTCACCAAGTATCGAACCTGGGTTGTACAGGGAAAATAGACTTCCTTATACCATCAAGCTAATTTTCCTTTTAGTTAGGGGTAGCCATGGCTACCCCAATCCCCCTCTCGTTCCGCCCCTGGGCGTAACTATAAATATCGAAAATTATTTGTGATTATATATTTTAATGATCTAATGTTTAGATGAACTTGTTTTTATGTCTGAATTTCGTTACTTTTTTTTTCAAAACGTAACAAATTTTTCACTAGACTTCAAAATGTACGATTACAATCGAAATTATAGAATAAAGACTATAACTCTTAGGTGTTCAGATTATAGTCCCGGACTTCGCAACAAAACAAGTGTACCAGCGCTCTGGACCCATAGAAACAAATCTACTTTGCATCGCAGATAAGCAATAAACACAATACGAACAGAAGAAGCTATAGAGCATACGATAGCAGTTCGTCTGAAACACGCAACTAACGTAGTGGGATGTTTTGATTTATCGATTCGTCGTCTTGATTCCCCGAGATCATCTGAGATGACCCATCCTGTGGAGGAATTGTTTGAGATGTGGTGAGGAGAACGGATTTATCCATACTACTAGCCGAACCATATTTGGATTTGAGCCACCATGTTGCCACTCAAAAATCCCTCCAGCCACCATAGATCAGCCAAAATACGTCACATATTTATCATCAACGCTCGACTCTGTCGGCCCTAGATCGGGGGACAATAAAAGAACAAGATTGTGAAAGTAGAATTATTGTCGTTGACAGCAATGACTAGGACTGTGGGTTGTCTCACAATGCTAGAGAGAGTTTAGAAACTTAGTATGGTACCAAGAATATCGTTATTTAATGTTTGAAAAATACAAATATGAAAATTCCATTAAAATATTATTAGCAACCATAAGTTCATGTATACAGTGAAGCTAATTTTTTTTACCAACCGCAAAAAAAAAATTGAGGTAAATTTGGAATTTGTATCACTCGATCAAATCGTCATTTAAGCCTACAAGCAATTCATCTGGTATCTGGGTAATCACCCAATCAACAGTATCCCAAACACTAGCATTTTTTAGCTAAACAATGAGCTACCTTATTCGCCTCCCAGTATACATGTATCAGAGAAAAGCCTGGAAGAGCCTTCAGCTTTGCTCTACATTCAATCACTATCAAGGTTGTAAAAGACGTTAGGCGCTTGTCGGACAGTAAGAACCCTTAGGCGTTAGGCGGGGACTAGTTGGGGCCTAGGCGGATTTAATTTTTAATATATTTAATTATTAATAAATATATATTACACAAATATAATCAAAATTTCAAAATATAAACTATACTTGTATGATATAAAAAACTTCAAGTATCAAATTACAAAAAAAAAAACTAAACTAAATAATGCTCTTATTTTGATTTTACTCTTTGTTTTAATAAAAACATAGGGTTTGCTTTCAAGGGCGGCAGCGTGCGGCGAGCTATGGAGTCGCTACCACCGCTCTCTCTGTTGGGAAGCGCGGCCGATGATTGCATATGGTATTTGTCTCGCGTTCAGATCTTCCATGCATTCACTCTGTTTTTTCCTTCGCTTCTTTTCTGTTTGAGGGATAGATGCAGTGGCCACCAAATCAATATTGGGGCTCAAGTATTATTGTGTGGTGATATGATCATGAAGCTTGCAATCAATATTGATGCTCAATCATTATTGTTTGGAGATCTTACCATGAAGCTTGCATGGGGTTGCAGGCTAGGATTGTACAACATGGTTATGCAGGTACTGTAAGAACCGCCTCCGGTCGATCCCGGTCGAACCGAAAGTTTTCGGCGAAAGTTGACTTTTTGCCGGAAAAGTCAATCGATGACTCCGGAAATCATTCGGGACCTTTCCGTGGACTGTAATATTGAGAAAAGTCAAACTGGAACTTTTATCTGTCAAACGTGGTCCAATTCCGAACTAAATCCGATAAAAGAATTGAGCTGAAATTAATTAATGTTTGGAGTGGTCCCCACATGGACAAGTGTCCAATGTGGCTTGGATGAGAGGAAACAAGCTAAGATTGACCAATTGGCCCCCAAACTTAAAGCTTAGGGAGGCTTGGACAAAGGAGGGCATTTGGGTAACTTCAAGTTGGGCTTTTAAGGGTTTTGGAGCAACCAATTCAGCACAAATCCCTAGGTGGCCAAAATTGGGAGAGAGAGGAAGAAGAAAGTTGAGTTTGGAGACTTGAAGAAGAAGAAAGGAGTAAAAATGGAAGCTTGAGGCCATTTTCTACCCAAAACCACTCAAAACCACTTGATTCTTCATCTATTCCTCACCCTCAAGTTAAATCTCTCATCTATTTTCGTTTCTAGCACTTTTGGTTCATGGGTTTTGGAGGAGAATGGAAGAACTTGGTTGGGTTTTGGAGTTTGGGTTTGGATGTTGAAGTTTTGGAGGTTTTTGATGTTAGATGATGGATTTAATTCGTTTTTGTGGAGTTTTGTTGGTTACTCATGGTGGGTTTTGAAGTAGAGACGTTTTAGGGTCTGTTTTGGAGCTTGTGGTGGTCTTCAATGGAGGTTTTGGGGGTTAAAATCGTGAAAACCGAAGCTGGAGGAAGAAGAAGGAGGACTGTTCCGGTCTGGGATGTTACCCCGAGTCTATGTGACGGGAAGATGTCGGGACCGAGGCTTCGTGATCCGGTACGACATAAATGGAACGGGCTGTGATAGCCGGAGATGTTGGAATGGTTGTACTACGTTTGTGTGAGTCTGTTGTGTGTGTTGTGCGTGCTGTTGGCTTGGTACGTCGTCTGTTGTGTGTGTTGTACGTGTTGTTTGGATTTGTGCGTTGTTCTAAGGGTGATTATGGTCTTGTGAGAGTGTTTGGTGACTCGAGGTGCTGTTATACTTGATTTTTGTGTTGCCGTGCGAGTTCGCACGTGTGTTCAGTTGTGAGAAAACCGTGGGCGTTGTCCATTGAGAATTGTTAGGTGATGAGTGTCAAGCACTAAGTTGAGAAGAGTGTTTGTGTTCGATTCATTGTGAGTTGATCTATGGGTTGTGCCTGAGTGAAGGTCAAGCATTGTCTCGGTGTAATTGTTAAATTTGACTTTTATTTGCTATGCTTAATAGTATGCCCTAATTGGACAGTTACCTGTGGTAGTGAACTGATGTTCATAACCTTAACTATTTTTCCTACTGAGCGAAAGCTCACCCCCTTACTTTGTTGTGTTTCAGGTCTCGAGCGGGGTTTGTACTAGCTGGATGCTCGATGCTTGGGAGCTAATGAGGGTCCTAGGCTAGCTTGTCTAGAGACGTACCGTGATTTTGAATTTGAACTTGACTTTGGATTTACGAGCTGTTGAACCTTTTATCGGATTGTGGTGACAATTTATTATTTACTTTAAACCCTATTTAATTTAAAGTTGTTTTAATTATTATCGTTTTAAGTTCACGTCTCGAGTCTGGTCAAAACCGGATTTGGGGCGTGACAATTTGGTATCAGAGCCTTGTTTCATTTTGAACTTGTTTTCAAAACCTCGGACCATACGTCAACTAGGTGGGTATAGTTAGGTGGCTAAGGTCGTAGTGCTCAGTGACGCAAGTCGGAAATATCCTATGCGTAGAGTCGAAACGACAAGAGTCTCGTTGGTTAAAGTGAGTGGTTTAAGTTTTACCTTACTTGATTTACTGAATTTCTCTGGTTACTGTACACCTTGGTGGATCCGTGATGCCGACCGGTTGAGATCGAAGTTGGTTAACGAGTGAGGCTCGGGCTAGTTATGACGTGTTGGTTGATTAAGTGTTATGTGGGTTGTCTCCTTGGTCGGTCGTTGTTTGATTGGTGAAACGTTCGGCCTAAGTGTCGTGGACTTTTGGTGAACTTGTGTGGGTTGTGGTTGTTGTTGGAGTTGAACTGTTTTCCAAGTGTGGACTCGGTCGGGCGGTAAGAGTGAAATTATCGAGACCCGAGGTGTAAAAGTTGAGATAAACTGTTGTGTGCTATAATTGTGATTGAGTGTTGTGTGCATGTAATGTTTGGTTGTCCCGCATAAGCGGATGGTTAACTTAATTTACGAACGGGTCATGCCCGATTTTCTGCAGAAACTGAAGTGTATGTATCATCACGATTCGGCTACAGGGGCCACTGTAGCTGGACGTGAATGGGGGGATATCAAGTGGTTACAACGTAGTTCTGGGACGCCGGAACCAGGTTGTAACGACGCGATGTCAACATGAATGTTATGTTAGAAAGTGGGTGTGCTAAGAAATTTAAACCTAAGTTGATGTTGTCTCCTGTGTGGTTGTGACGCAATGATTACATCATGGATTGGTTGACTGAGTGTAGTCTCGTTGTCTGAAATTTGTAAATATGTTGCTGAGTGTGAAATTGTGTGTATCCGCTGCTTGTATATATGATATGTGTGACGCACTAGTATGTGAACTTCTCTGCCGTAGGCTATTGGGTGACTATAGTTTACTGAGTATACTACTACTAGTACTGGTACTGCTGTTGTGGGTCGTGTGTGGCGCTAGTTATTCTAGGTGCGTTGTCTTTTCGAGTTGGGAAATGGAACCCGTGCGTTATCCGTACCGAGATTTGCGACATGGAACGAACTTATGATCCGTGAGTTACCAGGAGACGGCCCGCTAGAGGCCGAGGACGATCATCGACCGCTGGGTCGGCGGGGGCGACTAGTGCCCGGGGTGCGCCCGCTGAGGGCCACGAGAGGGCTGAGACAGCCCAGGCGGAGACTCTGAGGAGTTGACCCGCACTGTTTAGGGATTGGTGGACCAGGTCTTGGCTATGGAGCGGCGCTTTCGTGAGTTAGCCAGAGTACGAGAGGTTAGGCCGAGGCCGACCAGTTTCCTGAGGCCATCCGAGTCTCGGGATCCGAGGAGACAAAGGACCTCGGGATGGTTCCAGCCTCAGACCCAGTTGAGAGGGCGCACGTGTTTTCGGTGTGGGCAGCAGGGCCACACTGCTCGAGGTTGTCCGAGGGACAGATCTGATGGGAGACAGAGTGCTGGGCCACTGCTATGCCACTAGTGCGGACGGCCTGGACACTTCGCGGCTGGATGTCCTGATCGAGTTGGAGAGATGTCGGCCTCGCGACCCCAGCAGTCGCAGACTGTGCAGTCGCCTCATTTCCAGCAGCGTCAGGCTCAGACGTAGAGAGCTCTGTGGCAGGCAGCAAACGCGTCAACGCCGAGGCAGCGAGCAGCGCAGTAGGTGGCACTTCCACCACCTCCGAGAGGTGGACCCCCGGCACGGCAGGGTCGGGTGTATGATGTCGTCGATTCACGAGCGGAGAGACAGGATCCCAGTCATGAGATCGCTCATGGGTTTGAGCACGCTTTGGATTAGAGGACATCGCGAGACTTGGGACTAGCGAGAGTCCGGGAGTTGTGTTTTTTTACTTTAGAGACATGTTTTCTTTTTTGAGACTTGTTGTTGACTCGTTGGGTTTTATTACTGCTAGTTATTGGTTCAGCTTTGAACGTTTACTACGTTTAAGTCGCGACTATGTTAATCCTTAATTTGCGCCCCGAGTTCGGCCAAGTACGAATGTTGAGACAAAATTTGTAATTGTGTACCTTAGCACGCTAGCTGAGGGTGCGGCCGAGGATCGCAGAAATACCAGTACGCAGCCAGAACGGCCAAGGGAGATGGCCGACTGACGATGAGATCAGAGTGGCGCAGCGGAAGCGTGGTGGGCCCATAACCCTCATGCATCACATTTTTCTAGTTCTCTTTACACTTAATGAGACGTGGGGGTCTAAGAGTAGAACCTCGAGCATCCCTGACGTCTTTACACCCCGACTAAGTATGTCGTGGTTCGACGAGTGTGTGTAATGTATGGTAGAAGCGAGAGTACCTCACAAGGTATCTGGAAACAAATCGCGGAGTACGACTACCACAGCGCTTTCAGGCCAGTAATATTATGGCACCGTACGAAGCGTTGGATGGTAGGTCAGGTCTTCTGCCCAAGGAGGGCACACTTGAGGTTTAATAGTGACCATTGGGGTCCCGAGTTGCTCAAGAAGCGACCAAAGGGTCGCGCGATCGTGGACGATTGAGAACCGCACAGAGTTGATGCGAACGCGCGAGGATAAAGTACGTACGAGGTATCCAAACCCGTTCGGACCCTGGGGAAATGGTAATAATGGTGTATTCAGTTTTGTGGTGACTTTGGGGGGGGGGGGGGCGACTTGGAATTTGGGTGAGATTTGTTCCGGTATGATACATGTACCAACGGAGAATTCTGGTATCGAATATCTGGACTTTGCGTTTTCTGTGTGTTTGAGTGTTATTGGACTGGGAATTTTTGTCGGACATTCCTTGAGGTAGGATTAAGTGGAGTACGGTCGTTTAAATTTCGAGGAAGAAATTCTTTTAAGGGGGGTAGATTGTAAGAACCGCCCCCGGTCGAACCGAAAGTTTTCGACGAATGTTGACTTGTTGCAGGAAAAGTCAACCGATGACTCCAGAAGTCATTCGGGACCTTTCCGGGGTCCAAAAAACTTATCCGTTGTCACAATTAGCTTATTTTGGCCGTTTCCTTTCCGTGGACTGTAGTATTGAGAAAAGTCAATCCGGAACTTTTATCGGTCAAACGTGGTCCAATTCCGAACTAAATCCGATAAAAGAATTGAGCTGAAATTAATTAATGTTTGGAGTGGTCCCCACATGGACAAGTGTCCAATGTGGCTTGGATGAGAGGAAACAAGCTAAGATTGACCATTTGGCCCCCAAACTTAAAGCTTAGAGAGGCTTGGACAAAGGAGGGCATTTGGGTAACTTCAAGTTGGGCTTTTAAGGGTTTTGGAGCAACCAATTCAGCACAAATCCCTAGGTGGCCAAAATTGGGAGAGAGAGGAAGAAGAAAGTTGAGTTTGGAGACTTGAAGTAGAAGAAAGGAATAAAAATGGAAGCTTGAGGCCATTTTCTACCCAAAACCACTCAAAACCTCTTGATTCTTCATCTATTCCTCACCCTGAAGGTAAATCTCTCATCTATTTTCGTTTCTAGCACTTTTGGTTCATGGGTTTTGGAGGAGAATGGAAGAACTTGGTTGGGTTTTGGAGTTTGGGTTTGGATGTTGAAGTTTTGGAGGTTTTTGATGTTAGATGATGGATTTAATTCGTTTTTGTGGAGTTTTGTTGGTTACTCATGGTGGGTTTTGAAGTAGAGACGTTTTAGGGTCTGTTTTGGAGCTTGTGGTGGTCTTCAATAGAGGTTTTGGGGGTTAAAATCGTGAAAACCGAAGCTGGAGGAAGAAGAAGGAGGACTGTTCCAGACCCGTCACGGCTCCGTGAGGGAGACCGTGACGGCGTTGGTCACGGCTCCGTGAGGAGATCCGTGACGGACTGGGCCACGGATCCGTGATCAGATCCGTGACGGAGCCCATCAAGGATCTGTGACCCGAACCGTGACAGGCCCAGTTTTGGGCCTTTTAGCCTATGTTTGGACCTTGGGCTTATTTTGGTGGTTTCTCGTTGTTTCAACTCGAGTTTAGTTCTGATTCGGGATTTGTTTGTGTGACCCAAGACTTTGGACCCGAGATCGAAGGAGGAGGCGACCCAAGAACGCCAGGAAGTGGAGGAGGAAGCGAGCCAGGACGTCAGCAGCTAGGAGACATAGCGGTTTGTTCTTTTTGAGGTAGGGATCGTAGCGGATACCGGTTCGATTGTGGAAAGTTACTAGTATGCATGCTTGTTAATAATTAATAATCGGAAAGGTCCTAGTTGGCATATAAGATGTGATTCACTAGTATAACCATTTTCAATTATTAAATAACCGGACGAGTCTTAGTAACATGTAGGATGTGATTCACTAGAATACTTGCTTTCAATACTTGGTAAATTGCTGTGCTGGTAGAATGGTCATGTCGAGCCTTAGGGTTGCGTGCTGATTTAGATGCATGATGCGTGTTATAACCGCTGTGTGAGAGTCTGAATAAGATTATACTCGGTGAAGCATGTCGTGACTGTGTGTGGGCAAGTGTGTCGTGTTTGATATGAAGTGATTCTTTGGTTGTGATATGATCAGTTGAGTGATAGACCGATTGTGTGTTTTGGTGAGTTGTCCGGTTGGTATACCGAGGTCAACTGTGGCATTGTGATGCGTGTTATACTCTTGCTCTGTGTTCCAAGAGGATGTGTGTCCGGAATGATACCTACACTGAGAGAGTATGCCGGTGTAGAGTATTGAGGACGAGGACGGTGTGACCGTTATCCCGAGTCTCTGTGACGGTAGGAATTACGACCGAGGTATGTGCCGGTCCGTTGTACGTGAGGCCCTGAGTCTACGTGATAGGAAGACGTCCGACTGAGGGATTTCCGGTCTGGGATGTTACCCCGAGTCTACGTGACAAGAAGATGTCGGGACCGAGGCTTCGTGATCCGGTACGACATAAATGGAATGGGATGTGATAGCCGGAGATGTTGGAATGGTTGTATTACGTTTGTGTGGGTCTATATTGTGTGTTGTGCATGTTGTTGGCTTGGTACGTCGTCTGTTGTGTGTGTTGTTTGGTTTTGTGCGTTGTTCTAAGGGTGATTATGGTCTTGTGAGAATGTTTGGTGACTCGAGGTGCTGTTATAACTGATTTCTGTGTTGCCGTGCGAGTTCGCACGTGGGTTCAGTTGTGAGAAAATCGTGGGCGTTGTCCATTGAGAATTGTTAGGTGATGAGTGTCAAGCACTAAGTTGAGAAGAGTGTTTGTGTTTGATTCATTGTGAGTTGATCTACGGGTTGTGCCTGAGTGAAGGTCAAGCGTTGTCTCGGTGTAATTGTTAAATTTGACTTTTATTTGCTATGCTTACTAGTATGCCCTAATTGGACGGTTACCCGTGGTAGTGAACTGATGTTCATAACCTTAACTACTTTTCCTACTGATCGAAAGCTCACCCCCTTACTTTGTTGTGTTTCAGGTCTCGAGCGGGGTTTGTACTAGCTAGATGCTCGATGCTTGGGAGCTAATGAGGAGGCCGGGGAAGAAACCCTCTATGGTTTCCCTTGGTGATGGGCCGATTGGGCCTACGGGCGTGGGCCTGGGTTACGGGACGGGTCAGGATGTTCTGGCACGTATTTCGAGGAGTTATCAGAATTATGATGGTACGTCAAACATAGCAGCAGCGGGGGTCCACAAGCACCCCCGCCTCCAGTAATGAGTCTCTGGAGACCTAGGGAGGGGTTGGTTGGCTGTAGCACCTCCCTGGCTGATTGGTGGCGATGGTACCATCAATAGTCAACAGGATTCTCCCCTACCAGTCCGGGGTCAGCAATCCCGCTTTCAGGAGCCCTACACGTATCACTCAAGGGAGGACGATGCACGCTGATTTACCGGGTGAGGTATCGGTCCACCATTATAAATTTATCACTTGGTCCGCTCGATCAGTGCCATTTAGTTGGAGCATGCTGTATCGGTGTCTTCGGATGCTACCGCAGATTTCCCCCTTCGACCACCCCTATGCCTAGAGCAACATTTGCTTTTTTGTTATTGTCTTACATTATCAATCTAGTTTATTGGTTGTATGATGAGAGCAGTACTGCTGTAAAACCCCACTCATTCAAAAAGGGTAATACTTTGAAATATGAAACGTGGGGGTAAGAACTTGCAACATTTGTTTTGATTAAAAAGAAAGAAAAAAAAATTAAATTGAGCTGAATTTGGATTGGGCCAACTTGGGCCCAATCAGCTATTCACGCCCAGTCCACGCAGACCAGGCCCAGTCTGAGCCTCGATTTACAAGGGAAAAATTAGGGTTTCAACCCCATTTTGCTTTCTCTCTCTACCGCCAGACTTCCCCTTCTCTCTCTGCTTCTCTCGTCTTCTCCTCAACGCACGACAGGCGTCTCCGAAAACCACGCGTAGCCGAGATCCTTCCCTATCTCCATCGCCGGCCTCATCCCCGTCCAGCCACAACTCGCCGGCCAGAGCGACCGGGCTGTGTCTCCCCCTCCCTCTCGCACAGCCCAAAACCCCCGCCTCCTCTTCTTCGCTCACGGTCGTCGCCACCGTCGCTTGTACCTCGCCGTCCGAGCTCGCCAATTGCCGTCCCCGTTCAACCCCAAACCACCGCCGACGTTTCACACGTCACCGGCGTTCGCCTCTCGGTCCGGATCTGAGGAGATTCTTCTCCGTACTCCGCCGCCCGTCCACCGGCCCTTTCCCCTACGGTGAGAGTCACTCACCCTGAGTTTTGGTCGCCGGTATCTCCGCCGGTGGCCGGCCGGATTACAAACCGAGCCCTCTCCCTTCTCCTTTTCTGATTTGTTATTTTGTCCGAGTGTGTGTGATTCTGGGCAGTTTTTGAAACCGAAACCGTGTGGATCTAGACTGGGTTGATCGGAAAGTATGGTAGATCTGTACGTGTTGGACGCGATTTAGAAACGGAAAATATAAAGGTTCAATTTTTGTAAAAAAGGGAAAATAAAATTAAAACAAAACCAGTTTTGAACAAAAGAAAAACAGAAACGTTTTGGGACTGTTAACGGTTTTGGAAACCCGAACAAGTAAGCTGGACGTTAAATCAGACTTAGAACGGGTGTAAAAGAGGAACGCTGAATCGACCACCTCGGGAACTGTGTCTCGGGAATCGTGCCACGAAACTCGCACCTCGAAACCTGTCCCTCGAGATCCGTGCCTCGGGAAACGTGCACCGGGTTCTGTGCTCGGGGCTCGAGTACTCGAACCCGATTCGTCGTAATCCCGCTTTTATCCCGTTCGAGTTTAAAGGGAAACGTATTGAATTTACTTTGGACCGTACTTGACCTGATCGTAAGTGTGAACTGTTGTAAACCCAAACACCGGCTTGGACTTCGCCCGAGAAGACGAAGACCACTCCGGGACCCGTGTGAAGAACGGAGGAGAGGCTAATCGACTTTACAGCAGAGTATTATTAGAGGAAGACCACAAGGTAGGGAAAGTCTAACTACTCGAGTATTTCAATTACTAGTATGCCTAATAGGTTAATAAAATCGGAAAGGTCTTAGAATTGCTTTAGGATGTGAATAACTAGAATAATCGTCTTTCACTTATTAATAACCGGACGTGTCTAGTATGCATGCATAGGATGAGAATAACTAGTGTAGCTCGCTTTCAATACTTGGGAATTGATTTACTGGTAGAGAGACCGTGATGAGCTCTCGGATTAGTTGTCGTGTTAGGTTTACATGCTTGTTTGCTAGTCATTAGGATGATCAATAGTCTGATGAAACTAGTTAAATGTTATGCTGGAATGATGGATTGAATGTTTACATGATTGATTGAATGTTTTTATGATTGGTTGATTGATTGAATGTGGAATGACTGAATGCTTGAACGGATGATCGAGTATGACTGATTGTACCAAACGGTACGATCAGGTGATCGATGGACCGATAGTTCGTGACAGGTAAGTATGACGGTAAGTGTAATTGTGGGTAATCCGGTGGTGTTGTGGTGGTTGGAGTTTGACAGATTCTTCATGATAACGGTTGAGTATTGGAGCCTAAGGGCATTGGTTACTGGACTTTACGGGGCGTTGATTATTGGAGCCTGAGGGCATTGGTTATTGGACCCTACGGGGCATTGGTTATTGGAGCCTAAGGGAATTAGTTATTGGAGACGGACTTTACGGAACATTTGGATGGATTACTCTGAGAGAAATGGTTACTGTGGTTTCACCCAAGCGTATGCGTCCTACGGGAGCACTACCTTGGTTCCCTATGACTTATGGTCCTTTGGAGGCATTTCCGAGAATCCCGACGATGAGCGTCCCTATGGGATGGTTTCCGGTGCCCCGATGTATGTGCCTCCTCTAGACCGAGGGAAAATCTGATATGATATGGATACTCTGGTGGATCGGAGTATGAGAACCGATGTGACACCAGAATCTATCCGTGGATCGGAGGCTTGAGAAAGCAAGTGGTTGGTGTGATATTAATTGTTCCCAATTTAGTAGTTATGATACGTTTACAGTACTTTTCATGGAATCTTTTAAAGTTGCTGTTATCTTTGAGAAAACGATACTATTTTATTTACGCCGATTCCATAGCATTTCATTGGTTAACAGTATTTACTTATTTCCAACTGTGATGGTATTTTCTTTTATTATAGTGTTCTTCATTTATCCTTCGGGAAGTTATCGTTATTCTTCAGAATGTATTATGGTTCCTGTTACTTTTTTATATTTGTATTACATCTTTTGGTCTAGAGGAATTAAGTGATTTTGAGACATCGGACTAAACCAGTTTTATGATTAAAATTGGAAACTAAGTTGTTACGGTTTTTCCTACTGAGCGTAAGCTCACCCCATTCTTGTTTATTTATTGTGTGTACAGGCGTACTTGTGATCTAAGATATTCGAGGCTCGGGAGCTTTGGATGTCTTGCGGGTTGTACTAGAGACGTGTCGGTCAACGTTGTTAAACTTTATTTATCTTATGTTACTTGTCGAGTTTTGACATTATATTTTAAATTTTGGATCGATTTATTGAGAAACACTTTGGGACTCGTTTTATCTTTGAAGGAGTTTATTACTGTTTACTACTTTTATCTATTTTATTTCAAGTCACGTCTCGAGTTCGGCCAAAACCGGATTTTGGGCGTGACAACTGCGATCATCGATTTACTTTACTTTACTTAATAATATTATCATTCGTACTCAAAAAAAATATATAAATTATAATGATAAACCACCAAAGAGGAACACGTGCCATATTCTTTTTATCAAGAAATTCAAGGCCATTACAAACATATTGTCCCTCTCACTGTTTCAAAGGTCCAATTTCACAAATTAGATTCCCAAATTTCCGACTAATTGAGTGGGACGACGAGTCGGGTGGTTTTTAGATTTTGGGGCCTAGGCGAAGCGGTGAGTCGGGCGTTCTTAAAGATTTTAGGACCTAGGCGGACCAGGCGGGGACTTTTACAACAGTGGTCACTATAATATCAAACGGCGAAGTCATAGGCTCACTCCAATTAACCGTCTACACCAACCCTAAGGAATTTGACTCCACCAATCCCATTGACCAACCAGCCTCAAATATCCAAGTCAGCGCTTCAAATAATGTAATAGCTTCAAGCACCTCTGGATTCTGTTGTCCCGGTATGACAAAGCATTTCGCTATTGTGGTCATACTATTGTTGTCTCTACACACCATTCCTCCACCACCTAGTCCCCCGATCAACACTCCCCCATCTACATTAATCTTCACCGCCCCGAGTGTTGGCTTCCTCCAACGATCCCTACGAGTCGACCCTATAGTCAACGGAGCCCTGTGGGTCCCCTGCTCCTTGAGTTGAGCCTCCTCCCACGCATTCAACTGTTCATATCATTCTCCCATATCAGCTGCACAAGATTGATGCAATTTCTATTTTGTTTAATAAAGTAATAAGAATATAAATATATTAAAAAATGAAATAATTTAAATTCAAAAGGATATTATCACCTCATCCTTCGTCTTTAACCACCAACTCCTTTTCTGATGGGTAGAAAATTGTTTTTACGATCGAGATAGTTCGATAAATTATCAATATATGCTTTCAGTGGCTTGGAAAATGAAGCAACAAACGATTCAATTGTAAATGTCTAATGCACCACCTTAGAATATGTGCATCATTGAGGTTCTTCTGAAGTGGTTCGGATTCACTAACGTGAACCCCTGTAGAAAAACCTTTGACCTGAACGTGTTTTTATGCAGAGGTTTATTAGAGATTCTTGTCTGTCGACTGGATGTTGACTATCGAATTTTTGTTGTTGAATTTATTAAATATTGAATAAATACAGTAAATACTAAATAAATACAGTATATACTAAATAAAATTAAAATTAAATAAACAAAATAAATTAATAATAAAATAACTAAATTAATTGTTCTATGTTAAAATTAAATAAATCTATAAATTTGAAACTTCAAATTTTATTCATCCTCGAATCATACAACCCAAAACATACAACTTGAAGTATACAACCTAAAACATGAAACAATTACAACTCAAACCACACATCATTTGTCCACAAGCATATGCATACTCATCTTAATGGTCTAGCATGCATGAATCCCACGACGCACATAACATTTTTGCGTGCTTTTTAATCTCAGCATCAGTCATCCCAAAAGTTGCATCTCATTACATATCTCTGTATTCTTTGAAGAGGGTGTTCCATTCTCGGGATAATTAGATCATTTTATCTACTTTTTTTGGACTTTGCTCGATCCGCACTTGCCTTGGCTCAATCCATTTTCGCATATGCATTCACATGATCCAACACAAGTTTTCCTTTCCTCTTTGTGGAGTTCTTGCCCAATGGACGTTCTTCAGGTGGAGGGACACTTCGATTACCAACTCTCTCACTCAGATATGTGGATACCCAATCCGGTTGGGACTTACCACTAAGAGGTGTAGTATCATCACCGTCGAGATTGGAGGCATCCTCACCGATGGGAGAAGAATGGGGAGGGGTTGAGGTGTAATTCCCAAACGCATCCAATCGTTGTCTCTTGTCCCCGGCCGTGTCTTCCACTGCCAAAAACTTATCCTCATACTTTAGAATGTCATATCAATGCTCGAGGTCTAAGATTTTTGGTTTGTTTTCCTTTTTGTACTCTTCCTTAGCCATCTTGATGTAGTCGTTCTCGGAGTAACCGCTTGTACAACTCTACTTCACTTGCCTTAGATGATCATGGAATTTTTGCACCCGAGGGTAAGATCTGTTCTAGTGGTTTTGATATGTTATCAATCCATAAACGGGTAACGACACATTTCGTTGTAACCTTACACAATTTTCCTTCACAAGGTATTACCCTCTTATTGGTTGCCCATCGTTGCATCTTTGGAGGTGCGTAGCCAAGTATGGATCTGGTGCATGTCAGGTCCATTTTCTTCTAGTGCATCCTCCCTAGTGGGAAGGCCCGGTAGAGAACGATTGAGAAGACATCCATGTTTTGCTGCTACCGCTGACGTTATATTTGGAATCATCGGGATAGCCGTAATATTAGGAACCGAGGTTGGGGTTGGGGTTCATGAAAGAGGGGGGTGCATGTAAAGGTTCAGAAAAAAACTAATTGCATGTACGAGTTGTTGGATGCATTGATGTGCAAGATCCGTTGAAAGCAGTCAGGCTGCTCATCATTGAAGTTATGTTGCTCTAGTGTGAATGCATGTTGCTTAAGTGGAGTAGGCATATGAGTCTCGTCGTCATTAGACATTTTTTATATATGAAAGCAAGCTTTCTGGGAGGTGGAATTTGAGAGAGAAATTGTTAGTGGACTGATGAAATGGATGAGTGTATTTATAAATGGTAAAAAAAACATTTTTAATGTTAATTCTAATTTTTTTAATTATATATATATATATATATATATATATATATATATATATATATATATATATCCAGTAAAAACCACCCTTATTGTGCAAACTACAAACTCACCAGGTGCTGACACGTGGCGCGCACAGTGCTGATAATTTGCGCAGCACGGTGCTAATAGTTTGCGCGCACAGTGCTGATAGTTTGCATTTGTGCTAAACTATTAGCACCATGCTGCGCAAACTATCAGCACTGTGCGCGCCACGTGTCAGCACCTTGTGAGTTCGTATTTTGCACAATAAGGTGCGGTGTTTTATATATTTATTGTCCACGTGTCAGCATCTGGTGCGCTCTGCTGACATCACTTTTGGGGGATCCTATGGCTCTCGTGGGTTCGTAGTTTGCACAATAAGGGGGAGTTTGTACCTGATACCAACCCTGTATATATATATATATATATATATCCATTTAGAGTCGTTGGCATATCAAACAACTCTTTTCTGCCACGCCAGCTGCCACATGGTAACATTTCATTCGCTGTTTATGACTTGCAAGTTGCGCGATTCACGTTTGTGAGTCGTTAACCGCGGTTCACAACTCCGATTCAGTATATAGTGAATCGGAACGGAGCGAGCCGCACCTCACATCGTGCGACTCCTGATTCGCAATTAACTAAATAGTGAAACAAAATCGTGAACCGAACACGATATAGCTACTCTTAAGGGTTTTTTTACTTAAGATAATTTGGTCATTAAAGTTTTTGGGAAGACTCAATAAAACATCCCCAAAGTGAACCACGTTTATATGTTGTATATGTGAAGAATTTTTCTGTTGACGTCACTTTTAATTAATTTTCCGTTAGTGTGGACAAACCTTCCGTCTAAACAGCTTTCAAAGACTCTCGATTTCAAATTTTTAAGTTTGATTTTCGTGGTATGTAACTGATGAGGATATTTCGGGAAATGTCCAAAAATTACTCGACCGTGACCATCACATACAATCAATAAATTTTTTATAGGGATACTTACATTTGACTACTCTAATCTATTCACATATTTCATTTTACTTTCTAGAGTGAATAATACACCGAACTACTTCAACAACGGTACTTTTTGCATTCTTTTTTGTAAACTTTTTTAACAAAATGATCAAAATACCCCCGATTTGTCAGCCAGATTACATAAGCCCATGAATGTAATATTCCCAGACAGAAAATATTTATTAAACTATAAACATGTTTTACAATATGCTTTAAATTATTTTTATATTTCAAAAAATTGTTTATATCAATTTTATTTACAAACTCTGTTTTTTAAAATAATTTATTTTAGAAATCTATTTTTATTATAAAAATATGTTTTTATCATTTTTTAAATTTAAAAATCAGTTTTTTAAATAAATTATATTCCTAAATATTATTTCATAAAATTTAATTATTTACGTCTTCTCCGGCAACAGTTCGTTTCTCCGTCCACCATTTGTCATCTCAGGTACAAGTTCATTTCTCATCCATAACCCCTAAAAAACTCCAGATCTAACGAATATAAACCGATATGATTATTTTATTCATATATTTATTCAAAAACGAAACTAGAAATCGATTTCCAAGAAATGGTTTAGATCCAAGCTTGCATGTTGGATTTGCATACATAGATCTAGATCTTAACTCCAAATCGTTCTAGATGTAGACTTCAGCCGTAGCAGGTTCATCGGAGAAGAAGACGAATATGAAAAGGAGCGTTGTAGATTGCGGCTGCGACAGACTCCTCGAGGTCGAGACTTATAGAGGAAATTAGGGGTTGGAGATTTGGAATCGAAGAACTCGATGCTATTCTAGTACTTTGGATCTTCTATGTGTTTTATCACCTCATAACTTGTTTTTCTATCACCTCAGTACATGTGTTATATCATCTCATCACATGTTTTTTTTATCATCGCAGTACAAGTGTTTTATCACACAATTACATGATTTCTATTAACTCAGTACATGTTTTTTTCACACCATCATATGTTTTATCATCGGGGTACATGTGTTTAATCACACTATTACATGATTTTTATCAACTGGGTACATGTTTTTTTTTATTACACACCATCACACATTTTATCAACTATGTACATATGTTTTATCACATGTGTTTTTATCACCCATTTTACATGTGTTTTTATCAATATTGAACACTAGTTTTATCACCCCGATATAATTTTTTTGTGCTTCAAAATATATTCATCATTAATATTGATAGATAGTCCTTGAAAAAATAAAAATATTGATGCAAGAACGAAGCTAATCGAAGCTCATACAAAGCAGAGATGATTAAATTTATGAATTGATCAAAAAAAATGAACACTTGTCACGTGACAATATACTATTACAATTATGTTATTGCTTTGTGTGAATGAGGATGAGTTATGATGTGACTGTGTGATTTTTGATGATGATGTGGCATCACGATAAATGTTAGATCTTAAATATGTGTGACTTGGATTGGTTCTCATGATTCGCAACTTAAGGACAATTCTCATTAGCTTTCTCTTTAGTAACATAATTATATAACATGTGCAATTATTTTTAAATTAATTAACATGATCCATGTGATTGAAAAACATATATAAAAAACATGAATTAACATAAGTAATATAATTGCATAAGATCTATGAAGGTGAGGCACATTTTTTGAAAACCCATGTTTATCCTAAAAACCATGAAAACTCATCCAAACAATATACACCTAAGATCTAACATTCATCATGTTGTCACGTCTTTACCCAAAACACGCACACAACTCATTTTTCTTCACACAATCAAGGGCATAATTGTAATAACAACGCGTCACTTGGACAATGTCTAATTTTTCTTGACTAATTCACTATTTTAATCATTCCCGCTTCGTTTGAACTCCAATTAACTTCGTTCTTGCGCCAATATTTTTATTTTTCCAAGGTCTATGTATCAAGATCAATGTTGAGGCACGAAAAAATTATATCGGGATGATAAAGTAGTGTTGAGTGGTTATAATGTTCATTGATAAATGCTTTATATCGGGGTGATAAAACCAGTGTTTAATGTTGATAAAAAAAATATGAGTTGAGGTGATAAAAATCATGTTCAATTTCGATAACGGAGCGATAAACTAGAGTTTAGTGTTGATAAAACTAGTTTTAGTGTTGATAAAAAAACATGTGATAAAGTGATAAAACACGTGTGTTGGAGTGATAAAAAAACCAAGTGGTGAGGTGATAAAACACATGTACCGAGGTGATAAAAAATGATGAAGTGATAAAAATCATGTCAATATTAGATAACGAGGTGATAAAACTAGTGTTCAGTGTTGATAAAAATCACCCAGATATAAAATAAAATTAAAATCACCCCGATATTTTGTTTTCGTGCTTCAAAATATATTCATCACTAGTCATAATAGAAATCCCTTGAAAAAAAAATGGCACAAGTTTGAAGCCAATCGAAATTCAAACAAAACGAGGATGATTAAATTAATGAATTAATCAAAAAAATATTATTACAGTTTTACTAAAAAGCCCATGTCACTTACCCAAATGAACCGTGTTTTTGAAGATATAATTTCAAAAAGTCAATTGCATTTCATCCATTCATTTATAAAATAGATGATCAACATGAGTTTTCATAGTTTTTTAGGATAAGAGGTGGTTTCCAATAGATTTGTCCTCCTACAAATGTTTTGGAAATTAGAATTAAGAACATAAATATTTGCCGTGGAAGATTTGAGTTAAAAGAGGAAAGATCCAAAAATATTAAAAATTAAAAATAGACTCAGTATCTTAATCGGTTGGTTCTCATTTTTTGTCAGTTTTTCATGTATAAAAATCAACCCGAAAAGAAATAGATTTTTACAATTTGACGGTTTTTCACTTACCGCTATTAAAATCAAAGGCTTTTTGTCCATTTTAATGAAGGTTTAAATGTCTTTTGGTACCCTTATGTTCTGGTCAAGTGCCTTTTTGGTATTGGTACCACACGTTTAAAAACATCCAATGTGCTACCCAAACTTTTAGTCAGAAGCATTTGTTAGAAAAAACTAAAAAAAGATACTCAATGACCATTTTACCATTACATTTCAAATTAAGTTAACCTTATAAATTGAAATATTATTTTAGCCCTCTTCATCATTAATTCCTTAGTAATTCATTAACATTTTAATCAATTCTTAATAATATCATTAATGAAATTTTTATTTCATTATTTTCTTTATTATTATTTTTTTAAATTAATTTTACCTAAATAATATTATTTTTCATTAATTATTTCATTAACCATATACTTTTTAAAATTCATTAATTATTTTTTAAATTGTTTTTCTATTTTTTTATTCTTTTTAATAAAAAAATCGTTACTTTTTTATTCTAATTTTTACTTGTTATTAAATTTTTTTATATAATTTTAATCATTTCATTTTTTTTATTTTATTTTAAAAAATTGATTTCTCCCAAACCCATTGCTTCCGTCCTCCCTTTGTCGACCAACCACCATCGTCGCCCTCCATTTGTTTCCTGAGTCCAATTCAACACATTGAGCTTTTCTTTTTACAGAAACATGAGTTAAATACATTTTGGTACATTCATTTTTGGTCCACGAACATTTTGAACATCCAGTGTTAAAAAAATAAAAGAAGAAAGTTAAATGAACATTTTAACCTTGTATTGATTTAGTTGGTTGTTGACTTTAGTATGGAAAAACAACTATATCCCTCAAGTTAAAAGGTTTATATATTTACTTATTTTTTTTAAATATTTTTAAATATTATATTTTTATAAATATTGAAAAAATATATTTTTATATATTTACTTATTCATTATTATTATTATTATTATTATTATTATTATTTTATTTTAAATACTTTAATTAAATTTTAAATAACTATAAAAGTAATATATTTTATTTATTTTATTTTCTTTTTATTTTTAATTTTTTTTCAATTGTTTTAGGTTCTTGTTTCAGATTCAATACAATTTTGTTTCGGGTTCTTCTTTCAGATTCAACACGATTTTGAAAAAATAACATCCAGATGTGATGATCAAATCTCTAAAAAACATCTACAAATTTTAAAAACTAGGAGATTCTACATTTTCCCCAAATTTGGTCCACAACCAAGCACTTCATCGAAACCAAGTTCAATAACAAAAAAAGAACATTCAAATGTAATTTTCTCTATACAATTTCGAGGATTCAAATAAGTAAGGGTAAAATCGAAACTTCACTATCAACTAACTGGCACATGATGTCACATGACTAACGGAATGGAATATTACATTAATTTTTTAACGGAATGTGCTCAAATTATCCGTAGACCGAACATAAGAGTACTAAAATGTATTAAACAAACATAAAGGTACCAAAAGATCCGTGGACCTAACTGTTAGTCTTAGTGCCCGTAGTTCAATCCTAAATGTCCAAATGTATATATCATCGTTAGCAATAAAATTAAAGCGACTTTATATTACTTATGTGTTGGAGTGTGTGCTCTGATCTATGCCCATCATGCGAATAGAACCATAGATCGAGATAGATCACACTCGATGGGTCCCTAGTCAACAAAGCTTCACTAGAAGCGACTAGTATGAAAGATGGCTCTTTATCGCTTACGTTCTGTTAGTCATTGGAATGGGATTCCGGAGTCTGATCAATCAGTCAGTCAAGATATGTGTTTATGCTGAATGACAGAGCTTTATCTGGGAGAGCGTAAAGAAAGATACCATTGCCGAATCTACGATAGAGGCCAAGTACATGGATGCTGCAGAGGCAACTAAGGAGGCTATGTGGATTTGGAAATTCACGGCAGGGTTGGGTGTAATTAAAAACCCATCCAGCCCGGTGAATCCATTTTGCGACAACACAAAGGCCATTGCGCAAGCTAAAAGCCCAGATCGCATAACAAATCCAAACTTGTACTACGGCGTATTAACCTAATCAGAGAAATACTGAACTGAGGTGAAGTGAAGATAACCTATATTGAAACAGATGATAACATAGCCAACCCTTTGACTAAGGCAGTGTCGCTGCCTAAACATGTTAGACATGTAAATTCGATGGGGACGTATTGGAGTTTAGATTGGAACTAGGGAAAGTGGGAGATTGTTAGTCTTAGTGCCCGTAGTTCAATCCTAAATGTCCAAATGTATATATCATCGTTAGCAATAAAATTAAAGCGACTTTATATTACTTATGTGTTGGAGTAATATATCGATGTGTGCTCTGATCTATGCCCACCATGCGAATAGAACCATAGATCGAGATAGATCACACTTGATGGGTCCCTAGTCAACAAAGCTTCACTAGAAGCGACTAGTATGAAAGATGGCTCTTTATGGCTTACGTTTTGTTAGTCATTGGAATGGGATTTCGGAGTCTGATCATAAATATCATGTGGGACATGATATTGGACGACCCGACATGAATATGTGCCACAGATCAAGTCATGAACATATTCATTGTCGTAGCTTGTCATGTATCCTTAGACCAAGGAGTCTTTGTGATTGCTATGTAGTCAACAACTGAGTTTGACCTGAGCCTAACGTTTTCCATAACAGGGCTTCCATAACGGACATGATTGGCTTGGGGACGAGCTACATGAGTGACACAAAAGACGGCTAAGGGATTTATCCCTCATACTGAGGTATGAGAAAGATATCGGTTCTCGGCCGCTTGATCGAGAGTGACTGAAAGAATAGCATGACCATGCACATGATACTAGGTATCATATATTCAGTCATCTCACATATCAAGGAATAGTGATTGAGAATAATAAGGATGACGGCTCTATGCCTTATCTCAATCAGGATATCGGAGATAAAAGGATAATGACAGGGACGACGGAAAGGTTAGAATCGACAGGGTCGATTCGTTATGAAGTGTCAGGCAATACTAAAGTCTCGTTAGTTGCCACTTGAATAGGATCAAGTAAAATGAGATTTTACGTTGATCTATTGACATGTATAAACCTAACGGTCACACCGGAGGATGAAACTCATTGACACATTTATGAAGAATGGCCAAAAGGGAGTTGTCTCGGGACATGACCAAAACTGGGTTTTGGGTCATGTGCCCGTAAGTGAATATGACTTTACGGATCGAGACAAGGCTTGGAGTCTTGGGATTGATCGCGTCGGATAATGTTGGACATTTCCGGTATGGAAGGCTTGGAGGCGATGAGTGAATCACGGGACCTCGTTGGAAATGGCCACGGGCCATGTTCCAAGAGGCCCATGAAAGGCCCATGAAACCAAGGCCCATGCAACTAATTAATCAAGTCTTGATTAATTATTACTAAGTAAGCAAGACAAGGATTAAGGTGTTGGTGATTCACCACCTAACCCAATCTTGTCTTGCCATACTTTGTCTTATTTACACCTTACTTGACATCATACTTGTCCCATGCCTTTAGTTGGACAAGTATGGGGTTTGTTATGTTTAAGTTTATTTTTCAACATAACAAACACAAGAATAGGAAATACAACTTCTCTCCCCCTTCCCTTGCAATTTCGGGTTTGGCAAGCTCCCACCTCCATTTTTGTGTTCTTGAGTCCTCAAAGAGAAGAACTACATGGCTTTGATTCCCATGTGGATACGTAGGCGTCTTGGAGACTCAAGTCAATCATTCGTTAACCGGTGTTCTTGTTGTGGTAAGATATAGTGCTGAATTTTTCTCTTGTGAATCCATTCTCTGTTAGTTGTTTCATGGTTTTAATCGTCTCTTGGTTTGCATTGATTTTCCGCTGCGAGTTGGTTCATCTCCAACCCTACCTCGAGACCCAACACTAACATAAGAGTACCATAATGTGTTTAACCTCATAAACATATTTGGAACAAGAATAAATCAATACAAATTTCATTGGATGCTTCAGATCGGGTACAAGAACAATTTTTTTTTCATATGGCCGTCTTCTTCGTTGGTCTCATGATCATAGCTCGCATCTAGACTAGTACAAGAACATATTTTTTAGTTCGTTTATAATTATTTTTTTAAACTATTTCTTGATTTTATTTATCATTGAATCGTATAAAGGTAATTTCCTCTATAAATTCATATGGTTCAAATGAGTAAGAGAAAATTCGGAATTTCAGTATCAATTAACTAGCACATGGTGAATTTAACTATCAATTAACTGGCACATGGTGTCACATGACTAACGGAATGGAATATTCTGTCTACTTTTTCCAACATATGCTTGTGACCAAAATTTTGGGTAGCACATTGGACATTTTTAATCATATGGTACCAAAAGGCGCATGAATAAAACATAAGAGTACCAAAAGGTATTTAACCATTTAATAAACGTTGACACAAAACTAAAGTTCACCATAGTGAATTGATACGTTTTAAAGTAGAATATAGCGAATCGATATTTTTGTTGAGTTAACCTTTTTAGATTGATGTTCCATTTACCAGTATTGAATATTTGAACATATTTTTAGGACTTATATTGAATTTGAGCCACAAGTTCGAGCCTTAGTGGTTACATTTATTTGGGAGCAAGTGTAGGTGGATGATAGATTAGGCCAAAGTAAGACTTCCTTGTTTTCTTTCTAACAAAAAAATATACTTGAACTGACAAATAAACAAAACAATAACACATATGTGGCGACAAAGATTTGCACACATTCAGATTTGGCTTTTAAGTTCAGAATTGATGTTCAAGGAATAATAACATAATGTGTCAAATGTGTACATTAGATTTTTACGTGCGTTAAGGCATTGTCGTTCAAGCAATATATATTTATTGGTTAAGTACTGGTCAGTCCCACAATACACCTTAAATAACGTTATCCATGCCCCGAAACTTGTTAAGAATTTAGTTTCTGTACGCCGTTTTACCTTTGATAATAATGTTTCGATTGAATTTGACCCCCTCGGGTTTTCTGTGAAGGATTTTCTGACAGGACATCTGGTTTTGAGATGCAATAGCACAGGCAACTTGTATCCCGTCAGATCTAATATTTGTGTTAGTCGTCATTTCCTTTTTCAGCTTGTGCAACTGTGTCTTCAGGATTATGGCATTCTCGCTTAGGTCATCCGGGGTCGACGGTGTTTAATTCTCTTCATCGTAATAATCTTATTGGATGTAAGCACAATTTTAATTCTGTCAGTCAGTCATGTGTACCTGGTAAACACGTTAGGCTTCCTTTTCAATCATCTACTACTGTTACTTATGCAACTTTTGATATTGTGCGTGATGATCTATGGACATCTCCCGTTTTGAGCACATCTGGTCACAAATACTATTTGATATTACTTGATGATTTCACTAATTTTGTCGGGACATTTCCTTTAGGCAAGAAATCTGATGTTTTCAAGTTATTTCTTTCATTTAGTGCTCATGTTTCTACACAATTTGGGGTCCCTATAAAAAGTTTTCAGTGTGATAATGGAAAGGAGTTTGACAACTCTTCGTTTCGTGCTTTTGGTGATTCGTCCGGCTTGGTGTTCCGCTTCTCGTGTCCACATACCTCCTCTCAGAATGGACATGCAGAACGGAAGATCAGAAGTATCAACAACATGGTTCGTACCCTACTTCTTCATGCATCCATTCCCCCGTCTTATTGGCAATATGCATTGTCCATGTCTACTTACCTATCCAATATTCTCCCGTCTAGATTGCTTAATTTCTCGTCTCCTACTTTTTCTCTCTATCGTCGTGTTCCTTCTTATTCTCACCTGCGTGTTTTCGGTTGTTTGTGTTTTCCTCTTTTTCCATCTACCATAATTAACAAACTGCAGGCTCGGTCTACACCATGTGTTTTTGTCGGATTTCCTCCTAATCATCGAGGGTATGTTTGTTTTAATTTACAAACAAACAAATTCATTATATCGAGGCATGTATTATTTGATGAAACGGTGTTTCCATTTGCTTCCTCTTGCTTACCCTCGCCACATAGCTATGATTTTTTATCTGACCCAATATCTCCAGCTACACGGACTCAGCTATTTTTTGGCCCGGACTCACCAGCCCAACCCAACCATAGCCCCACCCAAGCCCACGGTGCTCTACCCGGCCTAAACAATCCTCCAAGCCCATTCCCACCTGGATCCACAAGCTCTCAGCGCTCCGAGCCCAGCCCAACATCTCCCGCCAGCCCAACCGGCCACGCCAGCCCAACCAGACAGGCCAGCCCTACCAGATCACCCAAGCCTCGGCCCGAGCCCTCTTCTCCACCAAAACCGGCACTGGCCCAGAAATCCCCTCCGGTTGTAGCTCCGGATCCTGTTCCCTATGCATCAGCACATCAAATGGTCACACGGAGCAAATCTGGCATCTCCAAACCTAAGGTGATTTTCGACCTCAACTCTACCACATCTATATCCCCTATCCCCCGTAATCCTAAAGATGCTATGCTTGATCCTAATTGGAAACTTGTTATGACAGAAGAATTTAATGCTTTGATTAATAATAAGACGTGGGTTCTAGTTCCACGTCCTATGGGAATGAATGTTATTCGTTCCATGTGGATTTTTCGGCATAAAACTCGTTCTAACGATTCTTTTGAGCGATATAAGGCTCGCCTTGTTTGTGATGGCAGGTCTCAGCAGGTCGGTGTTGATTGCGATGAAACATTCAACCCGGTGGTCAAGCCCTCGACTATTCGCACTGTCCTCATTATTGCTGTGACTCGTCATTCCGGTGGTTTATTTCTCTCCCAACATAAATACGCCACCGAGATCATCGATCGTGCCGGTATGTCCTCATGTTCTGCATCCGCAACTCCAGTTGATACTCAGGGGAAACTCAGTGCATCCAACAGTTCTCCATTTGAGAATCCGACTTTGTACCGCAGTCTTGCGGGGGCGCTCCAGTACGTCACTTTCACGAGACTGGACATCTCCTATGCTGTCCAACAGGTGTGCCTTCACATGCATGATCCTCGAGTTAGTCACATGGGCGCTCTGAAGCGCATTATCCGGTATCTCCAAGGGACGACGCATCTCAGTCTTCATCTATACTCATCGCCTATATCTGGTCTCGTCTCTTACACGGATGCGGATTGGGCTGGGTGTCCAGATACTCGTCGCTCTACTTCAGGATATTGTGTTTTCCTAGGGGGCAACCTCATCTCGTGGTCGTCCAAACGACAACATACTCTATCTCGATCTAGCACTGAGGATGAATACCGAGGGGTCGCCAACGTAGTATCTAAGGCTTGTTGGATTCAGAATCTACTATTGGAACTTCACTGTTCCCTATCCCGTGCTACCCTGGTGTACTGCGATAACATCAGTGCCATCTACCTATTTGGCAACCCTGTCCAACACCAGCGTACGAAGCATATTGAGCTGGATATTCATTTCGTACGGGAAAAGGTCGCCAAGGGTCATGTCCGAGTCATTCACGTCCCCTCACGTTCTCAGATAGCAGATGTCTTCACCAAAGGCTTGCCACGAGTTCTATTCCTTGATTTTCGGTCCAGCCTGAACGCCCGTGAGCCTCCGGTCCAGACTGCAGGGGCGTGTTAGAGATAAGAGTTTTGAATAAACTCAAACTCATAGTTATCTTGTATATTCTTTTGAACATAATTTCCTTATCTGTAATTGTGTACAAATACCATTGAGAAAGGAAATATAGAGTACGGTTTAAATCCCAACATGGTTAAGTACTGGTCAGTCCCACATGGAGTAAGTTGTAAGTTAGGTCTACGGAAAATCTTAGCTAGGGTTGTCACCACCTAGTCTAGCTATCCACTTACTAAAAGTAACGAGTTGTCAGAATAGGTGATGTGCGTGAAGTGATGGGAAAGTGGATACTAATCTAAGGGTATATATACATTCTACCACCTAAGATACAAGGATACATGAATCATACAAGAAGCCGATCATAGGTACAAGCAAACATGAACTTCAATCAATGTAAGGATAAGTTTAATGATGCGTGAAGTCAAACAATGCCTTCCTTATGGTCTTGGAACATGAGGTTCCGATATACAAGGTCTCACGAAATCAACCAAAAAATTAGTCTCGAGGAGAGGGTATAATACCATGCCCTAACCGTAATAAGTACAACCAATTATCAGATAAAAAACACAACAAGATGTACTTCTATGATCTAAGCGATCAATCATCAAAAAAAATGCACTCGTTATAGTGATTGACTTGTCTAGGTCCAAGTATGAGAAAACCCAATAATCTCAGGGTACAGTAACTACACCCACAGAGGTCAATCGATACTTGCTCAACCCGTACACTATGTCCCTCATAAGGTGATGATAACTCCTCCCTAGATTTCCTTAAGTCTGACTTAATACCAGAGGGTCATAAGAAATGATCCACATCATCCTTTTCTCATCCCGTCTCTCGACTCTATCCCATAGGAGAGGAGATATCATTAAATAGTCAAACACTATCAATCATAAAATTATTTACTTGCCCATCTTAACTCAAAGAGATGTGATATGTCAACACTAGGCTTACATATCCAAGTTTTTAATATATGGCTTATATGGTTTGCCAACACATATGGTGTTTGAGAAGGGCTGTCATTCCCTAGTGCACACTCCTCCATTAAATCACCCATATATATGAACGTATATATTTAGCCACTTTCAATCTAATATTAGAAAATTAACACATGTGAATATGAAAAATCTTACATAAATGTTGGGTCTCGAAGGAGAGAAGAGGAAAAAAATCATAGTGGAAGAAAATACTCGAGACCACATGCAAGCCATGGAACACTACCACGATTGGAAACACAAGACATAATCGAATTCACAAATTCCATCATTCACTTTGAATACCTATATGTGGATAACATTAACTCCAAAAATAAGCATCATGGGACCTTAGATGAACCTCCGATATGGCTCTTGAAAGTGGTTGGTTGGACAAAAACTGTGCAGAAAATTCTGCACCTTCTTCTTCTTGTTTCTCCCAATTGATGAACACCGGATAAGAAAATGATTTGGCTTGAGTCTCTAAGATGCCTATGTATCCTCCAAGGAATAAAATCCACCTAGTTCTTGAGCTTGAGGACTAAAGAACACAACAACAATAGAGGACAATAAGGGGGGTTCGGCCCAAGTAAGAAGAAGAAGCTCCAAGCTCTCTCTTTTGCATATGTGTTGAGTGTTGTGTGTTGGATGTTGAGATAAGTGGTGTCCATCACTTCATATATCTACCATCAACAACATATTTTATTAGGATATTAGGATAATGGATGGAACTAGACGTAGTTAGATCTAGCATGAAGAAGAAAACGATGCTCTCCTCTCTTTTCAGCCTTTCGTTCCGTTTTGATCTCTTTGTATAATGATTATCACGTAGTAATCACAGGTTCAGTAAAGGAATTCAGTAAGAAAAAGGTCAGCTCTACTAAACGCAGAGTGAAGGTTTCCTCCTCAGATAAGAAGGGTCCGACTGTTACAGCTAAAGGTAAGAGCGTTCTCGTGTTTCTGGGAATCTGAAATCATAGAGTCATTCGCGATCTGGTGGTGCAACCACCATTCCGGCTGGGGATGGTGAGGAGGATCCAATCGTGGCTGGTATTTCCGTTTCCGGGGAGACTATGACTCCATCCATCGTTAATCACGAGGTGGGTAATATTCTGGATGTGGTGAATTCAACTTCGACAGGTATTGTAGTTGATCAGGCTCCGATCTCGTCCAATATAGCCATCAAGAGTAGAACCTCAAAAATATTTGTTTGCAATCTTCCATATGGTACTACAGAAGCTTGGGTTAGAAATTTTTTCGGACCATTCAGAGTGATAAATGCGTGCTCTATTTTGAAGAGGTCTAAAAGGGGAGGAAAATTGTTCGGTTTTGTTACTTTCTCGATGGCTTCAGCTGAGTTCAAGCGGTGGAAAGTCTTAACGGACATAAGATTAATAGACACATTCTCCTGGTTTCCTTGGCTCGACCTAGAATTGAGCTTCGTGGATTGGGAACACAAAACAGGGGCTTGGATTTTCCGGCCGGAGTTGGCCCAATCCCAGGTATCTCGCTTCCAAAGTTTAGAGATTTGCTTGTTGAATTTCAAAACTCCCTAAAATCAAGGGTTGTTCCTTCTGGCGTGCCTGGTGATTCTTTCGCAGATCTTGCATCTGGTTCAGGGCATGGTGAAGATGATGCTCTCGTGGTGGGCTTGTATGTAGGCGAACTGGTGTCAGGCACATCTCTATTCAGACGGGCACGCGTCTCTTGGTTTGGGCGATGGTCAACAATTGTCTAGGACATATTCAGGCCTGGTTGATAAAATTGGGTATGAATCAGAGGTGGGCTTGACATATGTTGATCAGGTCCATAATTTAGGCCTTGGTTCTTTGAGTCCGGTTTCAGGTACGAATGATTGTTCGAAAGTAGCTCCGACTGGTTTGGCGGAGATGTTGGTGGCCCAAGGCCTTGGCCTTCCCCTTTTGGGTCCAAAAAGTGTTATGGGTGGAGATACTAGGATAATATCAGTGGTTGTCCCGCCGGACCCGATCTCGATTGGGGGGCATAAGGGCATTCCTTGAAAAGAAGTTTTGTCAAAAACCCTGATACCTAGGGGTTGGGTTCAAAAGCACTCTTCTAACGGTATTGTAAGCTACACAAAGCCTAGAACTCGATCCATGAGTCCGGAACGGATTTTGCAAGTTGTTCCATCAACGACGGACATGTGGAATTGGACGGCTAATCAGTCTTCGAAAGACTCTTTTTCGGACATTAAGGGGACTAGCAATTAACTTTGTCTTTTTTTTTTCCTGTTTTTCTGTTTTTTTCTTTTTTGGGGACTACTCTCTCCTTTTTGTTCTAAACGTTTTCGCCTTTAAGCTCCATTGTCGGGAGGTCCTCTGTAATTGTTGTCTCTGGTTTCGCCTGAGGTGCTCTCCTTCTTGGAGAGTATCTTTTTTAATAAATTTTCTACACTGATAAAAAAGGATAATGGATGGAAAAGTAATATTAGTTGATTACTTAACTAGTGGATTGTAGGTCCCACTTAGTCACCATCTAACTAAGCCAACTAACAAGTTAGAACCATTTAGTCAACCATTGACAAATTGGGCTCTTGGGCCGTGTTGACATGGGCCACCCATGCGCCTCTTGGGTGATGGCCCCCGACCACTCCCAACGAGGTCCCCTGATGCACTCATCGTCACCCACACCCACCATTCCAGATATGTCCAACATTATCCAAAGAGATTGTGCCAAAGACTCTAAGTCTTGTCTCAATTCGTAATATTCTAATTACTCACGAGTACATGACCCAAAACCTAGTTTTGTTCATGTCTCGAGTCAACGTTCTTGCTTGTCATTCTTTATCAGTGTGTTATTAAGTTTCATCCTCCGGTGTGACCCTTAGGTTTATGCATGTCAATAGATCAACGTAAAATCCAATTTTACTTGATCCGGATCAACGTAAAGTCTAATTTTACTTGATCCTACTTAAGTGGCAACTAACGAGACTTTAGCATTTCTTGAAACTGCATAATGAATCAACCATGTCAATTCTAACCTTTCCCCCGTCCCTATCAATATCCTTTTATCTCTAGATATCCTGATTGAGATAAGGCATAGAGGCACCATCCTTATTATTCTCAATCATTATTCCCCGACATGTGAGATGACTGAATACATGATACCCAGTATCATGGGCATGGGCATGGGCATGCTTTTCCTTTAGTCACTCTCGATCAACCGGCCATGAAAGAATATCATTCCCATATCGCAATATGAGTGATAAATCCCTTAGCCGTCTTTCGTGTCACTCATGCAGACCGTCCCCAAGCCAATCCTGGCCGTTATGGAAGCCCTGTCACGGTGCAACGTTAAGCTCAGGTCAAACTCGGTTGTATACTACATAACAATCACAAAGACTCATCGGTCTAAGGATACATGACAAGTCACGACCCTGAACATCCTCATGACTTAATCTATGGCACATATTCAGGGCGGGTCGTCCAATATCATGTACCACGTGATATCTATGATCAAACTCCAAAATCATATTCTAATGACTAATAGAATTGAGCTACAAAGAGTCATCTTTCATACCAGTCGCTTCGAGCAAAACATTGTTGACCAGGGACCCATCAAGTGTGATTCATTCCGATCTATGGTTCCACTTCTTTGGTGGAAAACTATCAGAACACTCATTGATATGTCACTCCAGCACATAAGTGATATTAAGTCGCTTTACATTTTATTGGCAACGATGATATATACATTTAAAGATTTACGGTTGAGCTATGAGCACAAAGACTAACAATAAAGTCAAGGGAGCATGGTCATGAAATGGTGTGAACATACTGTCTAGATGAATTAAAATCAACCACCAATTAGAGATATACCAACAATGAGAGATGCCTTAAATAGAGATTACCAAAACTACATCTCCGGTGGTGAATAGAGTCTTGGTCTACCCCTGCATCTTGCCACATCATTGATCATGACTTAGATCTCTAATTGCATAAAGTCCCCATCTACAACTCTAGTATCATTGTGTCAGATTCACATCATCAAACACTGGCTAGATAGCCAATTCATATTTATCTTTCAAGGAAACATGAAATCCATAAATCTCACATCTCATTTCCTTTATCTAATGTTATTGGACATTAAATAAGAATTCAATTAAGCACTTGATATTGACTAAATAGGCATTCAACAACTCATCATCCAAAATCCAATCTTAGCCTTCGAAACACAGAAGAGATGAGACAAACAATTTCATTATGTTAGTCCCAATTTTATCATAATAAAAGCACAAAACAAGAAATCATACATGAACGCCCAAATCTCATGGATAAACACCCATAAATGACCTAGATGCTAATTAGCTCAAGGAACTTCAAATCATGAAATTGACATCACCAACATCAAATTAGACTAAATCTATACATCAAAATAAAAGAGTTCACCATTTACACAATATCCATGACCATGGATTGAAATCCAAGGTCATGGAATCCATAAATCAAACATAAATATTCGTGAAAACCCCATAAACATCAATAAAGATAAAATATGAAGAACTTCACAAAGACAGGGTTGTAAAACCCAATTAAAAAACTAGCTCTCGATGATTTCTCATCTTCCTCAAACTCTCCAAATCTCCAATACATGAAAATGGAGATAAGGAAGAAGATGTGAGGTTTCATGATGATTGGATGTTCCTTGATGCTTCTTTAACTCCTTACTCCTTGATGGTAGAGATTGTTCAAGACTTAGAGAAGAAGCTTAAAATATAAAGTGAGAGAATAAAAATATGATGTAAAATTTATTATACAAAAATTTAGTATATTTTTCATTAGATTAATAATTTATAGAAATCTAGTGTAAAATTTATTGTACAAAAATATGATGCTTACCTGATAAGCTAATTGCAGTTGCACCTGATCAACGATCAACCTATCAGTTAAGCGGGTCTTATGGCCTGAAATGCGCCACATGGTGCCATCAAGTGCACCCTTCCCATTTTTGTGCTTTTCGTTATTTTTCTCTTTTCTGCTGTGTTTGAGATCCGATCGACCTCGTTCTTGTGCCAATATTTTTATTTTTCCGATATCTACATATTAAGATGCATAGTGCATATATTTTGAGGTGGAAAATATCAACTCTCTTGGAGGTATAACATGAACTCCACGATGAGGAGGGTGGATGTCCACGACGTGAAGGCTTAAATACTTTAGACGGTAGAAGCTCTACATCAAATGTACCAAGATTCCATGTCCACGACATGGAGAAATAATGTTCATAGTGTGGACTATTGGAACATGGAGTGGATTGGAGGGTGGATCCATACGGTGGGATCTCTCTAGAATATTTACTAGACTTCAACTTCATGGCTTGGAGCTTTTCTCTCCACGGTGTGGAAGCTCATGGTAGATTTCTCCTTCTCTGACTGCTACATTCCATCCAAAGGCCATTAACATTTAAGGCATACCAAATTACAATAGTAACTCGTTCATACAACCAAACCAATTACTCACATTAAGCAAAGATTTAAGGCAGACATAAAGGTTAAAATGCAGGAAATAATTGTAAAAGATCATGATAATATGCCATATATCAAGCCCTTCTACTTAAACCTTACTCATCGCGAGGAAGCTAAAATAACATGAAAACTAAAAATAAGATACGTGTCAAGGTAAACCTCGCTATACTAGCTCCGTAGATGGATCTTGGCAGCTCCAAGTTATTGAAAGCAATAAAAGATGCATATGCTGACTCAATTATCTAGACTAAAATTTCTCATGAGAATGCATAAGAAAATAAAAGACAAAAAATCTATGACTCAAACAATATGTATGCTCACAACTTGGATTTTATTAGCAATATGCCTAAAGCTCTCTTGTGGAGCGAAATTTTCCATCATTCTTTCTACCTTACAACAACCATTGTTTATTTATTGTAGATTAGGAGTGTATATGTGGTGGTCTATACAATGAAATGAAATTAGTAGACGGAATTCTAGAATCCCTATCATCATTTATCCCTTTGCTCTCTCTGCTCTAGCATGTAGTAGTACTAATTAAGAACATGTCGTAAACTCATTTAGTTCTTTTACACGTCAAGTGGTAGATCAAAGTTTTGTTTTTTTTGTTTTTTTTTTTGCTTTACCTGTAGAAAACTCCGAATCATACTAAGATAGGTAGGGGGTCAACCTTTTAATATTTCATGACTAATTTGGAACATGAGGCTCTCCATCTGCAAAGCAATCTGTCGTAGTCTTTTAAGCCTTTCATAATACACAAGTTTTATAAGACACTATTGGGAACTATTTAATTATTCTTGGATAATGTCAAAACAAGGAGTGGACGTTTCTTCAGACACAACATGATAATTCTCGATACCAAAATATTCTTGGAAAATGACATTGACATTTCTTCCAACACTATCCGACAAATTCCAACAGTTCTCGATTGTGTTTGATAGCGCTTGACATTTCCTTTCTGGAATAACAGCCACCTGACCCTCATACAATCCGTGAAAAACGACCTCCAGAAACAATCCTCCGATCATACAATAAGCATAATAAAAAAGGGCGTTGAGAGAGAGCACTGAACCAGACGTTAGTTAAAAAAGTTCAAGGGGTGCAAGTTAAAAAGAGAGATTCTTTAATGTGAAGAGCGGCCTAATTAGTTGCATCTTGCATTCCACTTACTAAGTTTAATACTGCTACTTTTTTGCAAAAACTAACAAATTAATTTGATGCAAAATAATCAAATTCTGGAATAGTAATACGATGTGTGCAAGATAGTGGAAGATTTTGAAACATGTTTAATACATTATGTGATTATGATTTTAAGCATATTAGTTTGATGATAATAAATTATGAATTTGATTTTAATACATTATGGATTTGATTCATTTTAATTTGATTTTAAGCATGTTAATTTGATAATTATATTATGATTCTGCAATGCTCTATTCTCTGTTGTTCTCCTTTTTTCTGAATTGTTGACACTTTACGGTGATTATTGTAATCTATGTAAGAATGTTAGAAAATCATTAAAAGTGAGAGGAGCTTCTCACAGACAGAGTTATAAATCTACGGGTGGAGGAGCTCGCCAAGGACAAGGCCTCGAAGGAACTCGGCGTTCATGACAACATCGTGTTCCTCTTGTGGCGAGGCCTGAACTAAAGAAGGATGGAAAAGATAACGAAACACGATCCAGGTAACGCAAGGTTGATTGTGTTGATCTCTCCGGTCGGGCTCTCAGCTAAAGTAGTCGGGGAAGTTCTTGTTTCTAGTGAGATCGAAGTAGCGATATCTGTTGCGCCTTCTTTATAGGTGCATCCGAAGGCCTTGTAGTTGCAAGAGGACGAGGCTTATATTCGTAACTTGGCGTATGTAACCACCAATGATTGGGTTCGTAACATTTTTGGAGCGTCTAGAGTTATTGTGAGCTCCTCTGTTCTATGCCATCCGAATCGAAAAGGGTAGTGTTACGGCTTCGCTCAATTCCAATCGAAGGAGGAGGTGAACTAGGATGTTGCTAGCCTCAATGGGTTCAAGTTTAATGGTTATATTCTTTTTATAGCCATATCTCGACGCCGAAATGTCATGACGATGGTTTTATCTCTGAAATAGAGCTTACAAGAGGGAAAAGGTTATGACCTCGCAGCAGGTGATGCTTTGTATGGTGTTAGGGAGATGGGTCTTGCTATTTCAGCTAAACCAGCCACTCAATCTAAAGTCGATGAACTGGAGCCTTCGTCGATGACTTTTTCCGGCAGTCCATCTACATGATCCACGAGAGGTTTCGTCAAAATATTAAATTTGAATTTGAATCCCCCGACTGTTATTTCTAATTGACTTGTTGTTGAATCCGATTCCTATGTAATTGTCGCAAATTCTGCGACTCGATTTGATCTTCTTGAGCAGGAGGTTGCGTTTATCACAACACCGAGTGTGGTTGAAGACGCTCAAGGTGTGGATGTTGGGCCTTTGGGTCCGATCCCAATTTTGGTTATCAAGCAAGAGGCCCAGATTGGTTGTGCGTCTGGTCAACACGGTCCATCTTCGAAAATAAGCGGACATGATGAGATTTCGTCTTCTAGTTTTCACGTGAATTAGATTCTGGTGGCCCAAGCTCGCATCGGGTCGAGTACAGGGAAAGAAGAATGTACACCTGAGGCCTAGGTTGAGAGTTTAGCAGATATTCTGGTGGCCTATGGCCTTGGCTCTCCTCTTTTGGGACCGGGTGGTTCACCAGGTCTAACATCATTAGTCAAGGATCAAGGAAGCCCTTGGAAAGCTGCTCCCTTAAATTCCGAGAAGGGTTAGGTCAAAAGGTTTTTAAGAAACACCCTTCTTTTGGTACTATGGTGACTTATTCCAAGCTTAGAACTCAATCAATGAGTCGGAAACACGCTATTCAAGATGCTCCTTTGGATGCGGACATGTGGAACCAAGTGGCTCTTAAGTCACTTAAGGGTGTTCTCTCGGGTGTCAAGAAGTTTAGTAATTAACCTTGTTTTTCTCTTTGGTTTGTTTTGTATTTTTTTTGAGGCCTTTCCTTGGTTTTAAAGGCCGGTGCCTTCAAGCTCCATTGCTAGGAGCTCCCCTGTATTTGTGTTTATGATCTTTGGATGATTTTCTACTTGGAAAATCTCTCTTTTTAATAAAAATCTGCACTGATCCAAAAAAAGCATGTTAGTATGATTTTAATACAATATGAATTTGATTCACGGTTAAATTAAGCATATCCAATTTTTTTTATAGATGATAGATTTATTCATTTAGCTTAAGTAAAAGAATTACAAAAGCCAAGGTAAAAGACCTCAATAACCTTCAAAAGAAGAAAAAGATAAATCATCTCTTAACATATGAAATAAAACATAGAGACGGACAAGTCATCCAGAGAACAAGGGATGCTTCTTTTGAGAGATCACCAGCCATTTTGCAGATGCTGAAACTATGAAGGTGGAGCTTGCTAAACACTGAATCCACCAGTTTCACTTGTTGTCGAAAAACAACAGAATTCCTCTGAAGCCAAATATGCCAGAAGCAAATATAGTCAATCTTGACCCAAGCTCTCCACCAACCCGCTCTACTTAAGCCCCTCCAAGCAAAGAGTAAAGATACACAATCACCCGACATGATCCAAGAGAATGACCAACAATGATAAACCTTTGACCATAAAAGCCAGGCATAATCACAATGAAGGAAGAGATGCGTGGTATCCTCAAAAACCCGAGAACAAAAGCAACAAAGCATATCCTACAGAGAGATGCGAATGCCTCTACCCTCTAAGAAAGACTTGGTTGGTACAACATCATGAGCTATTAACCAAACCAACGAACAATACTTAGGGGGAGGTTCTTGATCCAGAGAAAATTGGCCTAAGGCATAGGAGAAGAAGGAGGACCAGGTGATAGCAGAAAAGTTGAGGCTGAGGAAAAGCCAGCCTCTCTGTGAAACCACAAGACCGTGTCTCTCGAGTATGTCCGAATGAGCTCAAAAGACCCATTAGCTCAAGCGAGTCAGTTTCCTCAAGGAAAAAGGAAAGAACGGCGATACTCAATATCTCAAGTGCCATTATGCCAAAATTCACCCACTCTAGTCCATTTTCCCAGACATGATAGATAGAGCCTAGGAAAGGGATATCGTAGGGCAGATGAACTAATCCATACATCCTGCCAAAAACGAATACGATCTCCACTATTTAGGCGTCCAGTGAAGACTCTAGCTACCAAAAATATTTCTGAAAGTAGGATCATCAGATAAAGCCATAATATTCCCAAACAAGAAGGAAGAACCTGACTTATCAAGAGCAGAGAGGTCCAATTATGATAACCTCCAACCAAACTTAGCACAAAGAACTTGCTTTCAAAGATAGTCTTTTTCCGAAGCGAATCTCCAGAACCACTTAGTTAGCATGCTGTGATTAACTTGCTTCATACCTCAAATTCCCAAACCACCCTCAATCTTGGGTTTACAAACAGAGGAACATCGAACTTTACAAAAGACTCGAGAGTGAGCTCGATTATGCCAAAGGAAACGGCGCCTCCAAGCTTCTAGTTCTCGGATGACTCCTTTAAAGGCCCTGAACAAAGACATAAAGAAGACTGGCAGGGCAGGCAGAGTAGATTTAATCAATACTAACCTGCCTGGAAAAGAAAGATCCTTCGTTTTACAAAGAGCGAGAGAGGTCTTGAATTTTTGAACAACATGGTCCCAAAAGGAAGCCCTTCTTGGATTAGCAATCAAAATGAACCCCACATACTTCATGGGAAGAGAACCCACCAAACAACCCAAGGAACATGCAACTGGATCAGGAGAACGAGTACGAGCATTTAAAAGGATAGTAGTGGATTTATCAAAGTTAATTTTGAGACTTGAACTCATATAAAAAGCAAGAAGCATGCTCTTAAGCCTGAGGAGGTCCTCAACAGAGCCTTTGATGAAAAGCAAGGTATTATCTACGAACTGCAAGTGGGAGATGATGGGGCCTGCCGAACCCACCTGAACACTAGAATACTCACCCAACCTTATGCCTTCTTCTAACACTTGATGAAGACCCTCAGTGGCCAGCAAGAAAATAAAAGGGGAGAGAAGGCAGCCTTGACAAAGCCCATTTTGAATGGGAAAATAAAAGCTGGGGGAGTCGTTCACAAGGATTGCAACAGAAGCTCTAAAATAGGATAACTGTGAAGACCGCTCCGGCTTTAAACACTTTAAGTCTTAAGTTTCTGTTCGAACGAAACGTCGAGGGTGAATTTTGAATCAGTGTAGTTAAATAACAAAAAATAATAATTTGAAGTTGGGCCGGTCAGACCCGACCAGACCCGCAGCCTAGCCAGGCCAGGCCTGACCCAGCTGAACTGGCTGTTGGGCCGAGAGGCCCAAACCCGTGCCTTATAAGCTGAAACCTTAGGGTTTCAGCATCTCAACGCGCAGACAAACCCTCCCACCCTCTCGAACTCTCCCAATCCCGTTCTCTCTCTCCTTCATCTTCCTCGCAGAAGCGTTTCCGTCCACCACCAGCTCCGGCCGCCGTCGTCCCGAGCTCCTCTCGCTCGTCGCCCGAGTCCCGGACCTCCTCTCCTCATCTTACCCGTCAAACCAAGCCGCCGTCCCCGTCACCATCTACACCTCCGATCATCTCCTTCTCTCAGTCCCGAGCTTCGCTGTCCTCTCACCGATTCCGGCCGCGTCCGACCTCTCCCTGCCCGTCTAGTCCACGCCACCACTTCCCTTCGTCACCGACCTCTCTCTCCCCTCCGACCACCGCAAGTCAGGCTGTGCCGCTCCAGAACCTCCGAGTTCGCCGGCGAATCGCCAGATCTGGGACGGACCCGTTGTGTCCGTCCAGATCCGAAGCGAGAGTAAGCACGCCGTGCTCCGCCACCTCCACGGCTGCAAACCCGACGCCTCCCGTCGTCCTTTGCCTACGGTGAGGCCCCGGCCGGCGCCGCCCTCGCTGACAGCCGGTCGGTTCGAAACCCGAACCTTTTTCCGTTCTTCTTTCCTTTTACGAACCTTCTTTGGATCTGGTCATATTTGGAACAATATTGTTGGATCAGGACTCAAAGCGTTAAACTGTAAAAGGAAATCGAAAGGAAAACTAAATTTCAGTTTTGAGTTTTTAAGGAAAATAATGGAAAAGGGTTTAAAGTGAATTTTGGAACTAATAAATCAGATCTGTAACTGTGACAAAAATGGAATTCGGACTAAGAACGGGTCAAAAGCGGAACGAAGAACCGAACCTCGGGAAACATGCACAAAACTCGTGCCTCGGAATCCGTGCACCGGGTTCTGAGTTCGGTGTGCGGGTGCTTGAACCCGATTCGCCGTATTACCGCTTTTAGCCCGCTCGAGTCTTTTAAAGCGAAACCATCGTAACCTTTTAAATCAATTTGTGAAACCGGTATTAATTGTAACTTTCTGTGTAAAGTAGAGTCCGGCTTCGATCGAAGAGAAAGCCGGAGTTACACCCAGACGCGGGCTTCGCCCTGGAAGACGGCGTTGGCCCGGTCGTCAGCAGCTAGGAGACACTGCTGTGGTTTCGTCGTGAGGTAGGGAAAAGTAGCCGGATCTCGGCCCTGACTAGGGAAATTTAACAGTAGAATTGCATGTGACACCGGGGTGTCGTGGGTTGAGTAGGTTATCGAATATTAGAAATGTATGATACGGGAACGTAGCGAACATTGGAAATGCATGTGACACTTAGTAGTGTCGTAGGAGCAGAGAACTTAGCGATAATAGAACTACTGGAGGCATCTGACCATGCCCGGAGGTTGATTGCGAACTTATCGAGATTAGGAGTACTGGAGGCATATGACCATGCCCGGAGGTTGATTGTGAAACTGTTGATATTAGAACTGTTGGAGGCTTTGGTTATGCCGGAGGTTGATTGTGTTTTTGTTGAGTCTTGGGTGGCCATGAGAGCCCGTGTTTGACTGTTGAGTCTTGGGTGGCCGTGAGAGCCCGTGTTTGACTGTTGAGTCTTGGGTGGCCGTGAGATCCCGTGTTTGACTGTTGAGTCTTGGGTGGCCGTGAGAGCCCGTGTTTGACTGTTGAGTCTTGGGTGGCCGTGAGAGCCCGTGTTTGACTGTTGAGTCTTGGGTGGCCGTGAGAGCCCGTGTTTGACTGTTGAGTCTTGGGTGGCCATGAGAGCCCGTGTATTAGTGTTGGTGTCTTGGGTGGCCATGAGAGCCCGTATTTGATAGTTGGTGACTTGGGTGGCCATGAGAGCGCGTATTTGATTGTTGGTGTCTTGGGTGGCCATGAGAGCCCGTATTTGATTGTTGGTGTCTTGGGTGGCCATGAGAGTCCGTGTTATTTAAATTGGTGTCTTGGGTGGCCATGAGTGCCCGTGTTTTACTGTTGGTGTTTTGGGGTGGCCGTGAGTACCGTGGGGTTGTTGAGCCCGACTCTTGACCGTTGGTGTGTCTTGAGTGGCCGTGAGTGCCTGTGGGGTTGTTGAACCCGAGTCTTGACTGTTGAGGTGTCTTGAGTGGCCTTGAGTGCCTGTGTGTTGAACTTGCCTGTGATTGTGATTGTGGTTACCTGAAGTTGTGAGTTTGAAAGGTCGACAGCCTGATCCGACTTGGTGTCGATGAATTGCGATAGGTCGACAGCCTAATCCAACTTGGTGTCGATGAATTGCGATAGGTCGACAGCCTGATCCGACTTAGTGTCGATGAAGTGCGATAGGTCGACAGCCTGATCCGACTTCGTGTCGATGAATTGCGATAGGTCGATCCTTGACCTGATTTGAGATTGCTTACCGAGCAGCTGGTGTGCGATCCTTTGTGATCTTGTTTGGCGTTGTGTAGTCTTTTTGTCGTGTCCTTGGAGGAGATCGTCGATAGTTGTGTCGGGTCTACATTACTTTATTGAGTGTTGAGTCTGTTGAGGAAAGTAACGGGTGGTGGGTCAGTTGAGTACTTGAGTTGGGGACTATAGTCCCGGTGTTGGGTTTGGTTTTGGTGTTTCTTACTTTATCTACTAATTATGCCATAGTCAGTCTGTTATCCGTGGTGGTGAGTGAACGCTCACCCCTAGCTGCTTTTCCTACAGGTACTGATCACCGGACGGACTAGGTGAGCTCTTGAAGCTTGTGGAGCTAGGAGCGGAGTCTGGTCTTTATTTTGTTGAGTCTAGTGGCGGATATTGTACCTTGTCCACTTGTTGGTACTTATTTTGAGATGTAAATGTTATTTTGTTGAACTAAACTGGCTTTTTAAAGTGATTTAATGAAAACAGGTTTCAAGTATTGTATCTTTTAAATGTTCGCGTCCCGAGTTCGGTTCGCTGAAATTGGGGCGTGACAATAACATCCAAGAACACCATTTCGATCCAAAATATATAAATAAAATCACCTACTCTATATAATACCAATAAACCTTGTCAAAATATTTTTCAAAATCAACCTTAAGAACAACAATTTCCTCACTCGACCTTTTGACCATATCAATAACCTCAGAAGCAATCAGAACTCCGTCAACAAGTTATCGACCAGCTATGAAACCAGTCTGGGAATCACTAGTAATATCATTTAGAACCTGACAGAGTCGATTGAAGAGTACCTTAGCAAGGATATTATAAGGTCCCGAAATCAGACTGATTGGTCTGAATTCGTGCATACTTTCAGCATTTCTAACCTTGGAATGAGCGTGAGGAATGTTGAGTTTAAGTCCTTTCCCACAATCCCAGAGGTGAATAAATCGGCAAAGAAACACAACAGGTCGAACTTAACAGTATGCCAACAGACTTTGAAGAACAAGATAGTGAAACCGTCTGGGCTGGGTGCCTTTTCCGATCCACAATCCTAGATAGCTGCCAAAATCTCCTCTTCAGGGAAAGGTTCTTCAAAAAATGAAGCCTGAAAAGATAAAAGCCGAGAGAATTGAACTGGAGGCAGTGGAAAACGAGCTGCAGCAGGTCTGGAGAAACGATCTTTGAAGTGAGATGCAGCATGAACTTTGATATCCGATGGAGAAGAAAGTGTGACTTGTCCTGCACACAATTGAGTGAGCTTGTTGCCCGCAAAACGAAGGTTATCAATACGATGGAAGAATTTGGAGCAGACATCTCCAAGCTTGTGCCACTTCAGACGAGCCTTCTGGCTCAAGATACAAGCAAACAATTTTTGTTTACGGATCAAAGAGACTCTGAGCAGAGAACGTGAAATGCATTCTGAGCTGGAGAGATCGCGTTCATCTAATAGATCATCAAAGGAGTTCAGGTTAGCTTCCAACAATTGGATTTCACGATCGACACGACCAAACACTTTGCAGTTCCAACGCTGAAGATCAATACGCAGACTCTTGAGCTTGAACCAAAGACAATAGCTTGTTGAACCTTGGCAGGTGTAAGAGTTCCAGAAGGCCTGAAGATCAGATTTGAAGTGTTTATGCTTAGTCCAGGCATTGATAAATTGCATCGGCTTCGGCCCCCAATTCAAAACAACGAAGAATAGAGTTACAGGCTTATGATCAGACAAGGAACGAGGGAGGCCTTGTTGAGTCAGGTCGCGTAGAAGAGCCAGAATTGAGGAGGAAACCAGGAAGCGATCCAGGCGAGATTCCTTTGATCGACCCCCATACCAAGTGAACTTAGCTCCGGAGAGGTTTAAGTCTAGAAGCTCCATGTCGTGCAAGAAAATAAAACAATGAACAATCAATTGAGAAAGAAGAACTGTTGTGCCTTTCATCAGCCTCCAAAACTGAATTAAAATCCCCTACTGCAGTTAGATAATCTCCCAGAGAAGATCGAGATTCAAGCAACGAGTCCCAAAGAGAGCGTCGTTTTGGAATGGTGGAAGGGCCATAGACATTGATAATGGTGAAATCAGCACCCAAAGGCAAGTATAAACCCGACCAGACAAAAGTAGAGCCAATAGACCTGGATGAGGAAACCTGAAAAGTGGATTCTTTCCAAGATGACGATAAACCTCCAGAGGCACCTTCAGAAGTGATGAAACAAAAAGCCCATCCATTAAAAAGGCCGCAATCACGCGTGAAGCTCACAGATATGACATCAACCTTCATCTCTTGAAAAAGAACGAAGTCTGGATGACTGACTAAGATTACTCGCCGGATATCCCTCTTCCTATGAAAGGAGGTCACTCCTCTCATATTCCATGAAATGAGCTTCATGGCTCAGGATGAAAGAGAAGGGATTGCAGAGGCAACAGGATAAGTAGTGCCTCCACCAGAATTTGAAATCGGATCAGAGAAATGAACCTCTTCAAGCTGTAAACGACCAATAGTTCCAGCCTCTAAATTCTCAAATTTCTCCCTTACATCTCCACCAGTGTCAAGGGCTTTGAAACCTAGCTTTTGACATAGTTCCAGGAGTTGAAATGTCGATAAAAGATAGGAGACGGGTGCTTTGAGGGCCTAGAAACTCGGAAAGCTTCTTTCCTGAGTGAGAGAGTTTTCACAGACTTTGGATACTTTTCTTGCGGCCCATGCAAAGACGGGTTAATTGAGATGGCGTGCTCTTTTCAAATTGGAATAACAGAAAGGCCAAGGGATGATTCGGGTACGTTTGAAGATCACCTGATCTGAGGAAAGAGTCCTCAAAGTCATTGACACCTTGATTGGATAAGGGTGATATATCAACAACCAAATCCCCATTTGAAAATTGAATTTTTTCCTCAGTGGATAACGTCGGGGATTTGGGGCTCGCCGGAGTAACTGAATCAGAATCAGATTGAGAATGAGGTCGTGGGGAGCTTGGAAAGGGAATCATATCAACAGAAACAGGTTCCACCTATAGGTCCAGAGAAGCATCATCCAGAAGGAAGGCCAAAGAACATGAATTCAATCTTACTCTGTTATGAACTAAGATATAAAGGCCCTCAAAATCTTTACGAATGACTTGTAAAACTGAACCCAACTAATTTCCAATTTTCCAGAAATTGTCGTAAACCCAACCCTGAATGGGTAAAACTGAAACTGAAACTCATTGGAAAAAACCGGGCTGTGTTAATAATTCCCAAGTAGGACGAACAATGTCGAACCAAGGAGTAAGAACCATCCAATCTCTAATTTCAGATGAGGAAGAGATTATAAAAATCTTGTTTCCAAAGCTCTTAAGCTCAAAATGACTCAGGTCAGTATTCATTAAAGGTACATGTAGTTGGGATGCAGAAGAGTAGGAATGAGATATACCAATTACAATGGAGTTGAAATTGAAGGCTTCCAGGAGGAGCGTGATCTGCGTTTTGGATCTAACCAGGCTTGGACTGCTACAAGCTTTCGACTAGAGAAACGTTTTCCATTAAGAGTATCCCTTATCTTTTTGGATGCTTCAGGAGAGGAAGCGCGGATGAAACCAAACGGCCGGCCTGAAGAGATCAAGAAAATGCTACATAAAACACCATTAACGGATCCAAACTCTTAAAAAATCCGATATAGGCAAGGTTCCTTTGCGATATTGGGATCCAAAGCTCTGGTTTCGCGATCTAAAAGTCTTGGATTCTAGAGTTTCAGACTGAGAAACCGATGGGGCAGATGTAGTGCTAAGATCACAATAAACTGAAGTAGCTGGAGCGACAGAAGAAGAAGCCTCAAAATGATTGATCAGAGAAGCAACCTTTAGATTGGGAAATCCAAACGAGAGGCCATGGCTAACTGTAAAGCCCGTCCCGGTTTAAAAGAACTAAATTGTTAATTTTTATTGACTTAAAGCGTCGTGTTTGAAAAACGGATCGAAAAATTGGATCGAGTGCGATTTTAAAAGAGAAAAAAAGAAGGAGAAGAGTTGGGCTGGGCTGGCCTGGGCCAGACTTAGGCCCAGCTCACTGACGCGCACCTAGGCCCACGCGTAACCGAGCCCAAGCCCAACCCTACAGTGTCCCTGTTCATCCTTCTTCTTCTTTGCGCCGCACGCGAACCGAAGATTCTGCAGCGCCTCTCTCTCGTCCTCCACCTCCCCCTCTCGATCTCCTTCTCTCATCGCACGAACGAGCCACCATCGCCTCACCTAGCCCTCACCTTCACCTTCATCTCCGTTCACAAACCGAGCTCGTGCACGAAATCGAATCGACGTTGGAGATCTTTCCCCTCTGGTTCGTCCTCTCCGAGCTTGAATCGAGCTTCCTCTCGCCTTTTCCTTTCTTCCCCGACCTCGTATCGCCTGGATTCACTTCTTCCCGAGCTCGATTTGAGCGATTTCAGACAGAACCACCGCCGACGAGCTTCGGGTTCGTCAGATCTGTGACGAAAATGAGCGTGGGCTCGCGCTGGAGCCCCGCCGGCACGGCCACGACCTCGCCGTGATGCCTTCCACCTTCGCCGCCCTCATTTCCCCCCTCTTCGAGCGTATCTGACGCCGTCGACGGCGGCCGGAAAACCATGGCCTCGCCGGAGCTGTCCTCAGCTCAGTCACAGAGCCAAGACGGTCTGGGCCTGGACGACCCGTGGGCCTGGACGACCCGTGGGCCTGGACACGGCCCTGGATCAGGACAAGTCTTGGGCAGGCCCAGATCCAAGGTCGGGTTCTGAACTCGGACCTGGATCGGGTCTGGACCGGACCTGGATCGGGTCTGGGTTGGGTCTGGGCCGGGTTCGGGTCGGGTCTGGGTCCGATCGGGTCTGGGTTTTGGACCAGGTCGGATTCGGGTCAGACAGATTTAATAATTAATCAATTTAAATTAAATGACTTAAAATTGGTTAATTAAAGGACGTTTTGGACAAATCTGAGGACTTTGGACATACCGGGACTGATTGGACTTTTACCTGTTAAACCCAGACTTGGACTTCGCCCGAGAAGACCGGAGTTAGGCCAGGACGTCAGCAGCTAAGAGAAGCAGCTGTTGTGATCGTCTTGAGGTAGTGAAAAGTACTAAACTTATATGGTAATTTAAATAACGCTAATAAAATGCATATACAATAATTAACAACCAGAAAGGTCCTAGTTTGCATATAGGATGTGATTCACTAGAATAACCGTTTTTTCCGATTACAATAATAACCAGACGAGTCGTAGTGCGCATATAGGATGTGATTCACTAGTTAACCGATTTCAATATCTTGGGAAATTGCCGTGCTGGTAGAATGGCCATGTCGAGCCTTAGGAATGTTTGTTGATTGTATTTACTATTGTTTGTTCGTTTTAAGATCGATGCATGCTCCGTCTTTAAGTTAATTTAAGAATCATATTAAACTTGATGAATTAAGTTGATTATAATTTGAATGATTGATTCGTGTTATGAGTGGTTGAATGAATGCGATGTGATTGGTTGAGTGAATGAAATGATTGCGATGTGATTGGTTGAATGGTTGTTGAATGTGAATTGGTTGTGCCTAAGGATATGATCGGGTGGGTGATAGACCTATGATACGTGGTTAGTAAGTTATGCCGGTAAGTTTGGTTGATAGTATTAGTTTGTTGTGTGTGCCCTGTCGGGAATTATGTGCCTTTGTTGTTTACTTGTCGAGGGTGTTTTCGAGCTGATATCCGACCGAGGGGGTATGCCGGTTCGATATGTTTATATTGTTGTTTCATACCCGATGCTGCGTGATCCGGGAAGACCTAGACCGAGAGACACTCTGGTATGGTATATTATCGTCTTATTCGATGGTACGTGATCCGGAAAGACTGGTTCCACCCCGATGCTATGTGTTCCGGGAAGACCTAGACCGAGAGATATTCCGGTTGGGTATATTATTTTATTATCTGATGCTACGTGTTCCGGAAAGACTGGTTCCACCCCGATGCTAAGTGTCCCGGGAAGACCGAGGCCGACGGATGTTCCGGCACGGTACTTTATTGTCTCATTCCGATGCTACGTGTTCCGGAGAGACTCACTTTATCCCGATGATTTATGGTCCTTTGGGGACATTTTCAGGGACTTCCGAGAATGTGCGTTCCTAGGGAACTTTTCCGGAAAGCCCGATGATAGTGTTTCCTTCGGATCGAGGGGCATTCTGACATGATGTACCAGTCAGTGTACGGATCAGAGTCGTGTAATTTGATGTTAGAATACTTCAGTATTTGTGTGCTTCTTTAATTAATCCTTTTGATAAATTTGTTCTTTTTCCTTCGATATCCTTAAGTAGTATCTTCTCTAAAGCATTACATTCGTTATTTTCCGTTGATTCCCTTGAGGGTTACTTTCTTTAAGGCATTGGAACTTTCATTGATCTATATTTACAGCACCTTTCGATTAATCGTTCTAATTTTTAAACTCTGATTACTTGTACTAATTGATTTTATACTTTAACGGGGTTATTTTACTTTACTGTTTTTTCCTACTGAGCGTAAGCTCACCCCTCTTCTTATTTTGACTTTATTTCCTGTTAATTTCAGAATTGTTGACTCTTAAATTGGTTTTATGTAAATCTTAATTATGGAGTTTACACTATTAATTCGTTTCTTTTATATATTTATTCGTCGTTTTCAGTTCACGTCTCGAGTCCGGTCAAAACCGGATTTGGGGCGTGACAATTTGGTATCAGAGGATGGTTTCAATTTTGAACTTGTTTTCAAAACCTCGGACCGTACGTCAATTAGGTGGGTAGAGTTAGGTTGTTGAGTTTGAAGTGTTGTTTAAGTCTTATCTTCTTTATATTACTACTTCGGCGTTACTTAAGTTGTATCTTGCTCTCTGTTTTGTTGTACACCTTATTGGATCTTTGATGCCGATTGGTTGAGATTGAGGTTGGTTTAGTGAGCGAGGCTCGGCTGTTTATGACGTGGTGATTGATTTATCGTTAGGTGAATTGCCGCTTGGACTGGCCGTTGTGGGTTTGGCAAGATTGAAAGGTCGACTTGACCGAGTAGTAAACGAGAATTTCTGAGAACCGAATTGTGTGTTTTGATGTGGTAATATGGTGTGTTTGTGTGATATTTGTGGTGTGCTTCTTGTACTGAACGCCGTGTACGACTCGTTATTAAATGTCCCGCTTAAGCGGATGGTTAGTGGAATATACGAACGGGTCATGCCGAAATTTCTGTAAAACTGAAGTGTTTGCACTATCACGGGTTGACTCAGGGGCACCACTGTAGACGAACGTGATAGGGGGATGTCAAGTGGTTACAACGAGATTCGGGGACGCCTGAATCGGGTTGTAACGACGCGAGATCGACATGAATGTTTTGATGGAAAGAGAAAAGTGTTGAAACCCTTCGAATTTGAAACAACGTTAAGATTTGTGAAATTATTGTGGGTTGTGATCTTGAACCCCATACTATGGGAAGATACCCGACCGAAGTGTATGCCGGTCTGGTATGTGTTTGTGTGACTTGTTTGAAGCTGTGCCTCCTGCGGGAGTTGATTGAATTGCGTGAAATGGGTTCCGTGAGACGCACAAGTGTGCGGACTTCTTTGCTTATATGAAGTATTATATATAACTATACTAAGACTAAGTATACCGTTGGTCCGAGTATGACCCCTTGTGAAACGCGTGCGAACGTTTTTACTTTAAGCAAACTGCTTTATTCTAAATCTGAGAAAATGAGCATGTGCGTTATCCATGCAGAGGATATACGACATGAGACCTGCTTACACACCGAGAGGTACTAGGGGTCGCCCAGCTAGGGGCCGGGGACGACCACCTACCATTGATCAGATAGGGGCATGGGACGCCCAGGGTGCTACTTCTGCAGAGCACCAGAGAGATGAGGCCGGGCTATTAGGGTTACCGCCTAGGGTTCCTCCAGTCACAGCGCCGACTCAGGCGACCCCTCTGGAGGAGGTGGTTCGCGCAGTTCTTGCAGCGATCAGCTCTCAGCAGGGGACTACAACACCAGCATCAGAGACCGTGCCTGCTGCTACCACCGCCGCAGTTGAGAGGCCGGGCCATAGTGACAACCATACGGCCCAGGCTATCAGAGATTTCCGTAGGCTGGGTACACCGGTCTATTCCAGGGGGTCAGACCCCGAGGCAGCCGTGGGCAGGCTTGAGCAGATTACCCGCAATCTTGATACTTATGGAGTATCTGACGGTCGTCTGAGAGTATCTTTTGCGACCTTTCAACTTGAGGGGGAGGCGTACTACTGGTGCCAGCATGTGCATACCAGGTTTGGAGATGATTTTAAGCTGTTCAGCAGACTGTTTCTGGAGTAGTATTTCCCTCGATCGGTTCGAGATGACCGGCACCAGCAGTTTTTGGATCTGCGTCAGAGAGGGATGACCGTCTCGGAGTATGAGGCGAGGTTCACATCCTTATCTCGCTTCGCACCAGAGATGGTGCAGACCGAGGAGAGTCGCTGCATGCGTTTCGAGAGAGGGCACATCCCGTCTATCGCGGATCGAGTCATTGCTTTCAGGTCAGAGGACTATTCTGCACTAGTGGACCAGGCACTAGCGGTAGAGAGGCTTTTTCGGGAGACCGTGAGAGCGCGGGAGAACATGTCGAGGCTGAGTGGCTTCCTGAGGCCGTCAGAGGCCCGCGATCCTAGGAGGCAGATGACCTCGGGATTCTTTCAGCCACAAGCCCAGTCCGGTGGGATACGACGGGTTGAGGCAGTAGCGTCTATTGGACTTGCTCCGGTGGCACAGTTTTCCCTTTCGTGCAGACAGTTGGGACAACTGGGCCGAGACTGCCCATTGAGTGGGGATCTGCAGACCACGCCGTAGGTCGTCTGGTGAGAGTCAAGGAGAGGCCGCATCACGCTGAGAGGATATGCTATCACTGCGGCAGACCGGGACACTTCTCCGCCGTGTGCCCTGACCGGGTTGGAGGAGGACCCGCTCCACGACCACAGCAGGCGCAAACAGGCCAGGCTCCTCCTTTTCGCCAGCGTCAGGCTCAGGCTACGAGAGCCCCACGGCATGCAGCATGAGCACCAGTTCAGAGACAGCAGCCGAGGGCCCCACAGCAGCAGATTCTTCCACCACCACTGAGAGGAGGACCTCCGACTCAGCAAGGCCGAGTGTACGCGATTGCCGGGCCCCGAGCTGAGGGACTTGATTCCGATCTTGAGATCGCTTAGAGTACTTGTTTACTATTTAAATTTTTGGATATCGTGTTTTCTGTCACTTGAGTACTACGCTTGTTGGTTTTGTTTCGTGGTTGCTTTATGTTGGAACGGAAATTTAAAATCGTTCAGCCCACCCGTGCCTTATCACGCTGGCCGGGAGTGTTGTAGTACCGTCTAGTGTTAGTGTGAGTTTGAAAGTGGAGTAACAGACCGTCTCGTTCATAAAGACCCTATCGTACTGAAAGTTTCTTTTCCTTCTTCGAGTGCGCGGATCGAGTTTTAAGAACTGATTTATTTAACAACGGGCGTTCATAGAGTGCTATCAGCAGCGAATGCCCGAGCAGTGAGGTGCTGCAGCAATGACCAGTAAACAGTCCGACCGGTTACAGGAGATGATCGAGTGGCGATAAGATCAGAGTAGCGCAACGGAAGCGTGGTGGGCCCATAACCCGCAGGCGTCACAGTCTCCAGCTTCTTCTACCCCTGCTGGAAGGTTGAAGCCTTAGAGAACGAACCTTTGAGACGTCCCTTTTGTTCTGACACCCGGTTAACGGGCGAAGAGTTGGACGAGTGTGTGCCGTACGTGTGAGATGAGATTAGAGTGTGTTCCCTAAGTTACTCCTAGAGGAGCCGATCAGATTGCTACCAGTTCACGAGGTCGACATCGGGATTAACCTGAGGCCAGAGACGACGCCGACATCCTAGGACCAAGCAGACTCGCGCCAACAGAGTTGACCAAACCAAGACGTTAGTCCGAAGAACCACAAAGACGGAGGACCTGTCCGAGCGCATCGACGTGAAGAATGTAGCATGCTTCAAGAGGCAGATTATGGAGAACGAGAACCGAATTCGTATCAAGACGTATCTTGTCAGCAAAGGAAGGGCGAACGCCAGCATCCCACAAGGACTAGTGCAACCGCTAAGTGTACGCCATAGAAGTAAGAGCACCTCACGTTGGAATCCGGAAACAGATAGCCGAGTGCTTTTACTACAAGCTTCCAGGCCAGTAACAAGATGGCACCGAACGAAGCATCGCATGTAGGTCGGGTCTTGTGCCGTGCAAAGCACAGTGAGAGTTAAGAGTTAACCGTTGTTGGTCCTGAGTTGTTCAAGAGGCGGTTGAAGAAACCGCGTAAAGTACTCTAAACCGTTCAAATCCTTGAGATTACAGTGCTTGTTGAGTACTCCTTAAAGTGGTGACCTGGGTGAACGACTTATAAGTTGGTTTGATCGGTAGCATGTGAGTAAGTATCAACGGTAAGAGGATTATCACCGGTTGGGATAACTTTCGAAGATCGATCTGGGGAGTGTGCTACTGTCTGGTGTGGTTAAGTAATGTCTGGTTTTTGTGTGTGTTTGAGGTGTTGGGTCTCGAGGTAGGGTTGGAGATGAACCAACTCGCAGCGGAAAATCAATAAAAACCAAGAGACGATTAAAACCATGAAACAACTAACAAAGAATGGATTCACAAGAGAAAAATTCAGCACTATCTCTTACCAAAACAAGAACACCGGTTAACGAATGATTGGCTTGAGTCTCCAAGACGCCTACGTATCCACATGGGAATCAAAGCCACGTAGTTCTTCTCTTTGAGGACTCAAGAACACAAACATGGAGGTGGAAACTAGCCAAACCCGAAATGGCCATGGAAGAGGGAGAGAAAATGTGTTTCCTATTCTTGTCTTGTGTTTGTTATGTTGAAAAAAGATGACTTAAACATAACAAAACCCATACTTGTCCAACTAAAGGCATGGGACAAGTATGGTGTCAAGTAAGGTGTAAATAGGACAAAGTATGGCAAGACAAGATTGGGTTAGGTGGTGAATCACCAACACCTTAATCCTTGTCTTGCTTACTTAGTACTAATTAATCAAGACTTGATTAATTAGTTCCATGGGCCTTGGTTGCATGGGCCTTTCATGGGCCTCTTGGAACATGGCCCGTGGCCATTTCCAACGAGGTCCCGTGATTCGCTCATCGCCTCCATGCCTTCCATACCGGAAATGTCCAACATTATCCGACGCGATCAATCCCAAGACTCCAAGCCTTGTCTCGATCTGTGAAGTCCTATTCACTTACGGGCACATGACCCAAAACCCAGTTTTGGTCATGTCTCGAGACAACTCCCTTTTGGCCATTCTCCATAAATGTGTCAATGAGTTTCATCCTCCGGTGTGACCCTTAGGTTTATGCATGTCAATAGATCAACGTAAAATCCCATTTTACTTGATCCTATTTAAGTGGCAACTAACGAGACTTTAGTATTGCCTGACACTACATAACGAATCGACCCTGTCGATTCTAACCTTTCCGTCGTCCCTGTCATTATCCTTTTATCTCCGATATCCTGATTGAGATAAGGCATAGAGCCGTCATCCTTATTATTCTCAATCACCGTTCCTTGATATGTGAGATGACTGAAGATATGATACCCAGTATCATATGCATGGCCATGCTATTCTTCCAGTCACTCTCGATCAAGTGGCCGAGAACCGATATCTTTCCCATACCTTAGTATGAGGGATAAATCCCTTAGCCGTCTTTCGTGTCACTCATGTAGCCCGTCCCCAAGCCAATCCTGGCCGTTATGGAAGCCCTGTTACGGACAACGTTAGGCTCAGGTCAAACTCAGTTGTTGACTACATAGCGATCACAAAGACTCCTTGGTCTAAGGATACATGACAAGCTACAACACTGAATATGTTCATGACTTAATCTATGGCACATATTCAGGGCGGGTCATCCAATATCATGTCCCACATGATATCTATGATCAGACTCCGGAATCCCATTCCAATGACTAACAGAACGTAAGCCATAAAGAGCCATCTTTCATACTAGTCGCTTCTAGTGAAGCTTTGTTGACTAGGGACCCATCGAGTGTGATCTATCTCGATCTATGGTTCTATTCGCATGGTGGGCATAGATCAGAGCACACATCGATATATTACTCCAACACATAAGTAATATAAAGCCGCTTTAATTTTATTGCTAACGATGATATATACATTTGGACATTTAGGATTGAACTACGGGCACTAAGACTAACAATCTCCCACTTGCCCTAGTTCCAATCTAAACTCCAATATGTCCCCATCGACTTTACATGTCTAACATGTTCAGGCAGTGACACTGCCTTAGTCAAAGGGTTGGCTATGTTATCATCTGTTGCAATATCGGTTATCTTCACTTCACCTCAGTTCAGTATTTATCTGATGAGGTGGATACGCCGCAGTACATGTTTGGATTTGTTATGCGATCTAGGCTTTTAGCTTGCGCAATGGCCCTTGTGTTGTCGCAAAATGGATTCACCGGACTGGATGGGTTTTTAATTACACCCAGCCCTGCCATGAATTTCCAAATCCACATAGCCTCCTTAGCTGCCTCTGCAGCATCCATGTACTTGGCCTCTGTCGTAGATTCGGCAATGGTATCTTGCTTTACGCTTTCCCAGCTAAAGCTCTGCCATTCAGCGTAAACACATATCCTGATTGACTTCTAAAGTCATCTGGATTTGTCTTGGAAAACTAGCGTCTACTCATCCTTCGACGACTAGTTCAGCATCATCTTTCCCCCGGGTTAGAATGATGTCTACTGGTACAACATAAGGCTTACGAGACGTCTGGTCTCATACATGTCATGGCATATATGATCGATCCTGCCCCCAGGCGCATAGGATTCTCATCATCCTTTTCAGCTCATCAGGTGTCTTAGGACACTGAGTCTTGCTGAGATGAATGCCATGACTAGTGGGTAAGAGTCCTTTCTTTGAATCGAGCATTAAGAACCTACTCAATGCCTTGTTCACATAGGTTCCCTGACTTAAATCCAAGACCCTCTTGGTGCGATCTCTACATATCTTAATCCTTAAGATATGAGAAGCATCACCTAAGTCCTTTATTGAAAAACACTTCCTCAACCAAGCTTTAATCTCGTGCAAGGTTGGGATGTCGTTTTCAATGAGAACCAGAAAGGTAATATTGCTCCCACTAGCCTTCTTATAAACGCAAGATTCATCCTCGTTCTTGATTAAGCCAAATCCAATTACAGCTTCATCAAAACGAAGGATCCAACTCCGAGAAGTTCGTTTCAATCCAGAAATGGATTTCAACAACTTATAAATCTTTCCTTTATTCTTCGGATCGTCAAAACCTTTGGGCCGAGACATACAAACGTACTCAGTCAAATTTCCATTTAGGAAAGCTGTTTTGACATCCACTTGCCATATCTCGTAATTATGATACGCAGTTATGTCAAGAAGAATTTGGATCGATTTTGACCATAGCCACTAAGGAGAAGGTTTCCTCATAGTCAATCCATTGGATCTGCCTATAACCTTTCGCCACCAGTTGAGCTTTGTAGGTCAGAGGGTTGCCGTCCATGTCCATCTTCACCTTGAAGATCCATTTGCATCCTATGGTCCTCACACCATTGATGGGATCAATCGGTTCCCAGACTCGGTTGTCCGACATGGATTGCATTTCCTCCCTCATGGCTCCCAGCCATAACTCGGAGTTGGGCCCATCCACGACTTCCTGAAAGGTGGCTGGATCATCGTGATCCACCATGACTTCATTGTCACCTCCGGATACCATATCTTGGAGGTGGAAGATTGATCCTTTCAAATCGCCTTGGACCTTCCAGAATTGTAACAGGAATTGGTTCTTACTCTACGACAATCTCTGGCTCCTTTCTACTGGGTTGCCAATTGGTTTAGACAGATCTGTACCATCCTGAATTTCTTCGAGATGCACAGTCCTCCCAATGACGTCTTTGGAAACAAAACTTCTTTTCCATAAAGACCCCACCCCAAGCGACGAACACCATGTTCTCACTGGGATTGTAGAAATAGTATCCCCTTGTTTCTTTGGGATACCACACGAAGGTGCATATCTCAGATCTTGGTTCGAGCTTAGTCGAAACCAAATGTTTCACATAAGCCTCGCAACCACAAATCTTTAGGAAGGACAAAGCGGGCATCATCCCGTACCATTTTTAAAATGGTGTCCCTTCCACACCATTCGTCGAAGCCCGATTCACTATGAATGCGGTCGTCTCTAGAGCAAAACCCCTAAAAGAGATTGAGAGATCAGTCCAACTAATCATGGAACAGACCATTGTCTAACAATGTCCGATTTCTCCGTTTGGCTATACCTTTCAACTACAGTGACCTAGGAGGAGTCCATTCCAAAAGGATCCCATTCTCTTTTAGATGATCTAATAACTCTGTGGTCAAGTATTTTCCACCTCGATCCAATCGAAGTGCCTTAATACCTTTGTCGAGCTGGTTTTCTACTATAGTCTTAAACTCTTTGAATTTATCAAAAGCTTCAGACTTATGTCTCACCGAATAGACATAACCATATTTACTGTAATCATCAGTAAATGTGATAAAGTAGCTAAAACCCCTCCTGGCAAGTGAACTTATTGGTCTACACACATTCGAGTGTATCAGCCCCAATAATTCACCCGCCCTTTCATCGCGATCGATAAAGGGCACTTTAGTCATTTTTCCCATCAAACAAACCTTGCACCTATCGATCGAATGGAATTCGAATGAACCTGAAAGCCCGCACTTCTGAAGTGCTGATAGGCGCTTCTTGTTTATGCGACCCAAATGACAGTACCATAACAGAGTTAGGTTTAAATCGTTGGATTTAGACCTCTTGGTATTAACGGAATATATAGAACTTGAGGCATTGTTACCCATATCTAATATGTACAATCCTCCAACCATGTCAGTACTGGTATAAAACATATCATTGCATAGAATATTGAAAACTTCATTTCCAATATTAACATTATATCCTTCCTTTTCAAACACGGATACAGATATAATATTCCTACTAAAAGTAGGTATGCAATATACATTATACAATACTAAGACAAGGCCTCTTGGCAAAGCAAGACTCATGGATCCTACAGCAGTTGCCACAACTCTGAGGTCCATTTCGTGCTTTCCAAATCTCTCCTACTTTCAGCCACCATATATTAGTGCATGTGTGAGATTCAGTCATGGTATCTAATACCAATGAATCTTTGGAAGTAGAGAGATGTAGCTCTATAGAGTTAATACCGAATGAAGGCACGATCCCACCGCCCTTCCTTAGATCATCCAGGTTTCCTGATGAAGGCGCAGTCCTACTGCCCTTCTTCAGATCATCCAGGCTATTTGATGAAGGCGCAGTCCCACTGCCCTTCTTCAGATCAGCCGTGAACTTCCTGTAATCCCGGTTCCAATGACCAGGCTGTTGGCAGTAGAAGCAGACATTCTCAGGTGTCTCATCTTTCTTGCCAAGTGCGCATGGGCCCAGCCCTTGCCACTTCCAATTCCCTTGTTGACCATCAGAATATCCTTGGATCCCAGATCCCTGAGATATTCTTCTCAGCAGCTGATGACACGTCATGTAACTCTGATATGGTCTTAGAGACAGCCTTGTCAAGGACATATTCTTTGCGTTCAGACTTGAGGACTATCCTCAAAATTCTGTACCAGTCCAAATAGTTTGTCCCATTTAGCTTGACCCTGTCAAGAATGGTTTTTAATGACAAACTATTAATGTTCGCTGAATTTGCCATTTGATCTACAACAGATAAAATTCAATCAGTAAACTGAATAAATTTTATGAAGATCAAGCTTAAACACCAACAATCAATTCTAAACCTTTAGAATCTGAAACCAAGATCCTTGATTCACTCGATTAAGCTGAACTAATGCTCACCACTTAATCGAGCTATGTAGGTAGGACTCCATCCAATCACATCCAATGTGACTCTTGGCTAGGGTATGTACTTATGTACACGACTTACCCTATCTGTTACCCTAGCTCAACCTCAGGCCGAGAATCGTAGTCGGGTCCACCAATTTTCAACTATGGCTCGTCACTATGTAGGTGCTCCGCTAATGCGCACGACACCCACATATGTCGTCCAAACCTACTACCCCGCTTCCCCATGGATGCTCCGCTAATGCGCACGACAACCATAGGACGGGGAGGTAGTAAGGTGTTGATGATTGGGAGGTATCGGACATGACCCGCTTTTACTTGTCCAGTTGTGTTCAAAACTTTGGCACATCCTAGATGCGATGAGCACATCAACTACATTCCAAATGCAATGATGCCTCAAATTACATCCAATGTAATTCTTCCTTTGAACCCGTCAACTACATCCAATGCAATGACGGTTCTAAGGGTTCACACACAAGGATTAAAAGTCCAATTTTATCTTTGCATGTGAGGTGATATGCTCGGTAAATAAAGTTAAGCATGCAATTCTAAAACACATAGAATTAATCATGCATAAACTAAACCAAGCATAAAGCGATAAATGTGCACATAATAGCCCCCTAAACTAACTCCCACTAGCTTCTTGAGCTCCACCGACTCCAAGCCGATGCCAACATCCGAAAAGCCACCAAATGACCTTTTCGCCCTTTCTTCGTCTTGAGTAAAATATTACAATTTAATACATGACTCGCAGGTCGGGAATAAATAAATATTACAAACAAGTGGTTCGACGACCACACCTTGAAAGAATAATTACACGTTAACTCTAACGGCTCGCAGGCCGTGAAAAGCGATAAATAATTAAATTGAGCTCGGGGCTATTATGTACACCATGCCAACATCACATCACACATCGTGTTATCAAACAAGCATGTTATCAAACATCATGTGATTTTCCGGTTTTAATTAATAGCCAAGTTTCGAAATTTTTTGATGCTCGGTTTATCGAAACCGTTCAAAAATGAAACTTTTGAACATTTGATCTTCGAGTTCATCATGACGGTTCCAAACTCGTCATAACTAACAAAACGGTTTAGCCTTGGCATATCAACCATCCAATGGTCATGCTTGGCCTAGCTCCGTCCAACGGAGCCCCGTTCGGTCCCGGTTTCGGCTCCCCGAGAGTCCCGCTCCCGAGACCCAAAAATCAATTTTTTTTTCAAAATTTCCAGATTTGAAATAATTTTCAAAAATTCATTTTACATGTATTAAATCCATAAACAATAATTTAAAACATGTTATCAAACAATTTAGCAAAACAACATGCCAAAAACGAAACTTTCAAGCAAAACCGAAACTTTGAACACCGTCTTGTGAATCCCGAAGGTAGCACGGCTCTGATACCACTGTTGGGTCTCGAGGTAGGGTTGGAGATGAACCAACTCGCAGCGGAAAATCAATAAAAACCAAGAGACGATTAAAACCATGAAACAACTAACAAAGAATGGATTCACAAGAGAAAAATTCAGCACTATCTCTTACCAAAACAAGAACACCGGTTAACGAATGATTGGCTTGAGTCTCCAAGACGCCTACGTATCCACATGGGAATCAAAGCCACGTAGTTCTTCTCTTTGAGGACTCAAGAACACAAACATGGAGGTGGAAACTAGCCAAACCCGAAATGGCCATGGAAGAGGGAGAGAAAATGTGTTTCCTATTCTTGTCTTGTGTTTGTTATGTTGAAAAAAGATGACTTAAACATAACAAAACCCATACTTGTCCAACTAAAGGCATGGGACAAGTATGGTGTCAAGTAAGGTGTAAATAGGACAAAGTATGGCAAGACAAGATTGGGTTAGGTGGTGAATCACCAACACCTTAATCCTTGTCTTGCTTACTTAGTACTAATTAATCAAGACTTGATTAATTAGTTCCATGGGCCTTGGTTGCATGGGCCTTTCATGGGCCTCTTGGAACATGGCCCGTGGCCATTTCCAACGAGGTCCCGTGATTCGCTCATCGCCTCCATGCCTTCCATACCGGAAATGTCCAACATTATCCGACGCGATCAATCCCAAGACTCCAAGCCTTGTCTCGATCTGTGAAGTCCTATTCACTTACGGGCACATGACCCAAAACCCAGTTTTGGTCATGTCTCGAGACAACTCCCTTTTGGCCATTCTCCATAAATGTGTCAATGAGTTTCATCCTCCGGTGTGACCCTTAGGTTTATGCATGTCAATAGATCAACGTAAAATCCCATTTTACTTGATCCTATTTAAGTGGCAACTAACGAGACTTTAGTATTGCCTGACACTACATAACGAATCGACCCTGTCGATTCTAACCTTTCCGTCGTCCCTGTCATTATCCTTTTATCTCCGATATCCTGATTGAGATAAGGCATAGAGCCGTCATCCTTATTATTCTCAATCACCGTTCCTTGATATGTGAGATGACTGAAGATATGATACCCAGTATCATATGCATGGCCATGCTATTCTTCCAGTCACTCTCGATCAAGTGGCCGAGAACCGATATCTTTCCCATACCTTAGTATGAGGGATAAATCCCTTAGCCGTCTTTCGTGTCACTCATGTAGCCCGTCCCCAAGCCAATCCTGGCCGTTATGGAAGCCCTGTTACGGACAACGTTAGGCTCAGGTCAAACTCAGTTGTTGACTACATAGCGATCACAAAGACTCCTTGGTCTAAGGATACATGACAAGCTACAACACTGAATATGTTCATGACTTAATCTATGGCACATATTCAGGGCGGGTCATCCAATATCATGTCCCACATGATATCTATGATCAGACTCCGGAATCCCATTCCAATGACTAACAGAACGTAAGCCATAAAGAGCCATCTTTCATACTAGTCGCTTCTAGTGAAGCTTTGTTGACTAGGGACCCATCGAGTGTGATCTATCTCGATCTATGGTTCTATTCGCATGGTGGGCATAGATCAGAGCACACATCGATATATTACTCCAACACATAAGTAATATAAAGCCGCTTTAATTTTATTGCTAACGATGATATATACATTTGGACATTTAGGATTGAACTACGGGCACTAAGACTAACATGAGGTACGCCTACCCTTCCACTAGATGTGGTAAAATGAGCGGTTGTTCCACACCGGACAGTGTTTATGAGATCCATTATCTTGATGAATGCTTTTGTGTATTACTTTCTTGTATATTTGGTTGTGTTTGGTCATGTCTTGACCATGTTTGGGTTCCAGTGTGAAGTATCCCTGTAACGGTTGCTAAAGAGAAATTGAAAAGTTACGTCTACGTGGTTCCAACTTTGTCAGACTTTCGGAGTGCTCCGACGCGACACTTATATCGACGGGGAATCCAGGTATGGGATGTCTAGACCGATGTCATGTGTTCCAGTGTGATACCAATACCGACGAGGAATTCCGGTATACGGTATCTAGACCGAGGTTGTCTGTGACGGTACGATATCTATACCGATGCAGGATTCCGGTATAGGATATCTAGACTGTTACCTAGTTTTCCTTAGTGTTTGGGTGTTAATCGACATGTTTTTTGTGCTCGGTGGTCCTTTGAGTTATGGTATGAACTGTCGCTCGACGATTTTGTGAGCTGTTGAGTAAGATTGTTCTTCACCGCCAAGCATGGCGTTTGAGTAACTAGCGTGATCAAGTAAAGAACGTTTAAGCAAAGGTTGCGCCTTTCGGGAACGGTTAAAGACCGTGCAGAGCCAACAGAAGAGTTACACAGTTAGAAGGTGCATGCCTCTTGGGTTTTCGGTTGGTGATCAGATATTTCCGAGGGTGAATCAGAAGAAGGGCCTAGTACGATTCAACCGTGACGGAGGCAAGTTGGCCCCGCGGCTTATCGGACCTTTTGAGGTTTTGGGCAGAGTTGGAGCCGTTGCCTACCGACTTCCACGTTCCCAACTGCGAAAGTACACCGCGGATCCCTCGCTTTAAGTTCTAATCGGGCGTTCCCTGAGATAGGGTCAAGTGGAACGCGTTCGTTTTAAATTTCGAGGACGAAATTCTTTTAAGGGGGTAGACTGTAAAGCCCGCCCCGGTTTAAAAGAATTACATTGTTAATTTTTATCGACTTAAAGCGTCGTGTTTGAAAAACGGATCGAAAAATTGGATCGAGTGCGATTTGAAAAGAAGAATAAAAAAAAGAAAAAGAAAAGAGAAGAGTTGGGTTAGGCTGGACTGGGCCAGACTTGGGCCCAGCTCACTGACGCGCGCCCAGGCCCACGCGTAACCGAGCCCAAGCCCAACCCTACAGCGTCCTTGTTCATCCTTCTCTTCTTTGCGCCGCATGCGAACCGAGGATTCTACAGCGCCTCTCTCTCGTCCTCCCCATCCCCCTCTCAATCGCCTTCTCTCATCGCACGACCGAGCCATCATCGCCTCACCTGGCCCTCACCTTCACCTTCATCTCCGTTCACAAACCAAGCTCGCGCATGAAATCAAACCGACGCCAGAGATCTTTCCCTCGGGTTCGTCCTCTCCGAGCTTGAATCGAGCTTCATCTCGCCTTTTCCTTTCTTCCCCGAACTCGTATCGCCAGGATTCACTTCTTCCCGAGCTCGATTCGAGCGATTTCAGACAAAATCACCGCCGACGAGCTTCAGGTTTGTCAGATCTATGACGAAAACGAGCGTGGGCTCGCGCTGGAGCCCTGCCGCCATGACCACGGCCCCGCCGTGATGCCTTCCACCTTCGCCGCCCTCATTTCCCCCCTCTTCGAGCGTATCTGACGCCGTCGACGGCGGCCGGAAAACCCTGGCCTCGCCGGAGCTGTCCTCAGCTCAGTCACAGAGCCAAGACGGGCTGGGCCTGGACACGACCGTGGATCAGGACAGGTCTTGGGCCAGGCCCAGATCCAAGGTCGGGTTCTGAACTTGGACCTGGATCGGGTCTGGGTCCGGTCTGGGCCGAGTTCAGGTCGATTCTAGGTCCGATCGGGTCTGGGTTTTGGACCAGGTCGGATTCGGGTCAGACAGATTTAATAATTAATCAATTTAAATTAAATGACTTAAAATTGGTTAATTAAAGGACGTTTTGGACAAATCTGAGGACTTTGGACATATCGTGACTTATTGGACTTTTACTTGTTAAACCCAGACTTGGACTTCGCCCGAGAAGACCGGAGTTAGGCCAGGACGTCAGTAGCTAGGAGACGCAGCTGTTGTGATCGTCTGGAGGTAGGGAAAAGTACTAAACTTATCTGGTAATTTAAATAACGCTAATAGAATGCCTATACGATAATTAACAACCGGAAAGCTCCTAGTTTGCATACAGGATGTGATTCACTAGAATAACCGTTTTTTTCGTTTACAATAATAACCGGACGAGTCGTAGTGCGCATATAGGATGTGATTCACTAGTTAACCGCTTTCAATATCTTGAGAAATTGTCGTGCTGATAAAATGGTCATGTCGAGCCTTATGAATGCTTGTTGATTGTATTTAATATTGTTTGTTCGTTTTAAGATCGATGCATGCTCCATCTTTAAGTTAATTTAAGATTCATATTAAACTAGATGAATTAAGTTAATTATAATTTGAATGATTGATCCGTGTTATGAGTGGTTGAATGAACGAAATGAATGCGATGTGATTGGTTGAGTGAATGAAATGATTGTGATGTGATTGGTTGAATGGTTGTTGAATGTGAATTGGTTGTGCCTAAGGATATGATCGGGAGGGTGATAGACCGATGATATGTGGTTGGTAAGTTTTGCCGGTAAGTTTGGTTGATAGTATTAGTTTGTTGTGTGTGCCCTGTCGGGAATTGTGTGTCTTTGTTGTTTACTTGCCGAGGGTGTTTTCGAGCTGATATCCGACCGAGGGGGTATGCCGGTCCGATATGTTTATATTGTTGTTTCATACCCGATGCTACGTGATCCGAGAAGACCTAGACCGAGAGACACTCCGATATGGTATATTATTGTCTTATCCGATGCTACGTGATCCAGAAAAACTGGTTCCACCCCGATGCTACGTGTTCCGGGAAGACCTAGACCGAGAGATATTCTGGTTGGGTAGATTATTGTCTTATCCGATGCTACGTGTTCCGGAAAGACTGGTTCCACCCCGATGCTACGTGTCTCGGGAAGACCAAGGCCGACGGATGTTCCGGCACGGTACTTTATTGTCTCATTCTGATGCTACGTGTTCCGGAGACACTCACTTTATCCCGATGATTTGTGAAGATCGCCTCGGTAAAAAGATTTAATTTATTTAATTTTGTTCGATCGGAACGTCGAGGTTGAATTTCGGGTAGTTTGTTGGTAACGTCCCGATGGGAAAACGGATCGAAGTTTAAGAACTTTTGCAAAAAAAAAAAGGTAAAAACATAAAAAAAGGGAAGGGCTGAACCGGTCGGACCTGACCCGACCAGCAGACTCGGCCGAGCAGCCCCGCCCCGACCCGGCCTCTCCTTCTCGGCTTTGGGTCGTGCGGCTCAACTTCCGCCAGAGGCCCAAGTGAAGCCTTGCCCGGTTTATTTAACCCTCAGTTTAGGGTTTTCAGATCATTCCCTCTAACCCTCTTCGCACATGGCCGCCCTTCATCTCTCCCGACCTCTCCTCTCTCCACTCTCACCCTCTTCGATCAGCCCTAGCTCGCCGCCGCCACGCCCTTGTCCTGAGCATCCTCTCCGCCCCTCTCCCTCGTCCCGAGCTCACCATCTCCCTCCCTCTCATCCTCTCCGTTCAGTTCGAGCCCTCGCCGGCCACGTCCTTCGTCTCCGAGCGTCGTCTCTCCCTCCCCTCCTTCTTATTCTTCACCCGCGTGTAGCAGAGCATTCGCCGTCGTCGTGCATCGCCGGCGCGCTCACCAGATCCGAGACGAAACCATCGAGTTCGTCCAGAATTGAGGCGAGAAAATCCCCACCTTACTCCGCCGCTCCCAAGACGGCAACCACCTCCCCGCGTCGTCCTTTCCCTTTACGGTGAGACCTTGGCCGGCGACATCTTCGTCGTTGGTCGGTCGGAATCTAACCGAACCCTTTCCTCTTCCCTTTTGTTTCTTTTTCGAGCTTCTGTTGTATCTGGACTTTGGAAACAAAATTAAAGAAAGGAAAAAGAAAAAAAATTTAAAACCAGATCAGAGTTAAATCAAAACAAAAACGATTTCGAAGCAGATTTTAAATTAAAAATGGTTTTAACTGGATTGTGGAACAAATCTGAAGAACCTTGAACTGTTGAACGGATTTGGGACATCGGACGATTAAACCGGACTGATAAATCGGACATGGAATAGGATTTGTAAGAACCGCCCCCGGTCGATCCCGGTAGAGCCGGTGATTTCGAACCAAGTTTGACTTTTGGCCGAAAAAGTCAACCGAAGACTCAGGAAGTCATTCGGGATATTTCCGGGTCCCAAAAAGCTTAGCCGTCATCAAGGTTAGCTTAGTTGGGTCATTTCCTTCAGTTTGACTGTAATTTTGTAACAGTCAATTTCTGGTCAAACTTGGACTTTATATCGACTTTCCCGACTAAAATTGGACTGCTGGAACTTTAATAAAATAAAGTGGCTCCCACAATTCCACATGGAATTGGGGGCTTGGATGAGAAGAAAAGGAGTTGAAATGATCTCTTGACCCTCCCTAAAGACTCTAAATGGATAAAACTTGAAAAGGGGATTTTGGTCATTTAGCAATTAGGTCATTTAAGGCATTTGTTGGACACAAATTCAGCCATTCCCCTCATTTTGCAGCTGAGAATTGCTAGAAGGAGAGAAGAGAGAAGCTCTTGGCTTGAGCAAGAAGAAAGAGAGTAAAGAGAAGATTTTTGGCTCATCTTTCCACCATTTCTCCTTCCCAAGCTTGCTAGCTTCATCTCCTACACATCTTCAAGGTATGGATGCTCTAAACTTCTCATTTCATCTACTTTCAATCTATGGGTTTTGTGGGTTTTTGGCTTGGAGTTGAAGAACTAGCTATTTTGATGTTTGTTGGAGTTGGGTTAGTGAAGATAGGTTGTTTGATTGTGTTTTGGTTGAAGTTTTGATGAACTCATTGAGGGTGTTGTTGATTGGAGAGTTTTGCTGAACATTTTGGAGTTTGAAGGACTTGGAAATGGGGTTTTTGAGCTGATTTCCGTGGAATTCGAGTTGGGGAAGAAGGGGGAAGGATCTGCTCTGGTTCGGCACGGTAGGCGACCGGACCAGGCCATGTGCCGGCACGGCAGGCCGCACGGAACGGATCTGGTACCGGCACGGTACCTCACACGGTCCGTGTCAGACTCCGGGCTAGTCTGTCGCACGATCCGTGCTAGTTACCGAGCCGGTCTGTGACGGATTCGCATACCCTAAAACTCTCCTTTTAGCCCATTTCGATTCCGAAATCATGTCTTAAGACCTTGTTTCCATCACTTGAGTATTGTTCTGTATTTTGGGGGGAAGAGCACATCGTTGGGTTACAAATTTTGGTCTTATTGTGGTCTAAGACCGTGGTACCGAGCAAGGAAGGAAGGAGGAACTTGGACCTGAGGTAGAAGAACGTAGATCACGCCGGAACCCGTGTGAAGAACGGAGTTGTGACTACCGAGTTTGACAACAGAGTTTAGAGGAATACCACGAGGTAGGGAAAGTCTTAACTCCTCGTTTGATAATGCTTAGTATGCCATTAGGTTAATAAAATTGGAAAGGTCCTAGAAATGCATATAGGATGCGAATAACTAGAATAATTGCCTTTCAATTACTAATAACCGGTTGTGTCTAGTAAGCATGCTTAGGATGCGAATCACTAGTATAACTCACTTTCAATACTTGGGAATTGCTTTACTGGTAGAGAGGCCGTGATGAGCCCTCGGATTAGTTGTGTGCTAGGTTCACATGATTGATTGCCTAGTGTGGATAAGCTAAGAGTCTAATACAACTAGATTATTCGATTGTTGAACTTGATTGCTTGAATGTGTTGAATGAATGCTTGATTCTTGAATGATTGAATGGAGAATCGAGTATGACTGGTCGTGCCAACCGGTACGATCAGGTGATCGATGGACCGATGGGTCATGGTTGGTAAGTGATTGGTCAGTTAAGGTTATGTTGATTCGTGTGGTGTGTTGTGATGAATTGGGACTCGTTATGAATTGGTTGCTCCGTGATTGCTTGAGTGCGTTATTCATTTATAATTGGTTATTGTTGATTCACCCAAGTGTATGCTTCCTTTGGGAGTAATACCTAGGTTCCCGAGGACATATAGCTCTTTGGAGACGTTTCCGAGAATCACGACGATAAGCGCCCTCAGGGGTTGTTACCGGTAACCTTGATGATATGTGTCTCCTCTGGACTGAGGGAAAATCCGACAAGACACATCATGTGTGGATCGGAGGGTGGTGACTTCATGTGCCACGGCATTGTTTGTATTGTCTACTTCCTGTTAATTGCTAAGAAATAATTCGTTGTCCTTAATTGCAATTTGTTGAGCTTAAAGGTCACCCTTGTTATGTATTTTCCCTACTGAGCGTAAGCTCACCCCTACTTGTTTACTTGTTGTTGTTACAGGGTTGATTGATGAGTAGAGGATTCGAGGCTCGGGAGCTTCTATGGTCCGGGTGTCGTTCTAGAGGCGTTGGCCATATTTTATGTTATGAACCTTTGAGGATTATTTTTTATTTTCACACCATTGTTAAGGGATTTACTTATGTTTTAAACTGATATGCTTTGGTTTGAGAATTACATTGGAGGATTTTATGGAAATTGTTAATGGTCTATTATGATTAAAATTTCTTTTCCTTAAGTCACGTCTCGAGTCCGGTCAAAACCGGATTTGAGGCGTGACAGGATTAAAAGCAGGAACGATGAATCAGACACCTCGGGATTTGCGCCTCGAAACCCGTACCTCAGGGACTGTGCCTCGGGATCCGTGCCTCGAAAAATGTGCACCGAGTTCTGTGGTCAGATCTCGAGTACTCGAACCTGATTCGTCGTATAATCCCGCCTTTAGCCCGCTCGATTTTAAAAGACAAATGTTAAATTTAAATCGGACTGGCCGTAACTTTTAATTTAACTTTGGAACCGTTTTTGATCGCGGAGAAGACCGGAGGTAGCGAGCCAGGACGTAGCTGTCTGTTCTTCTTGAGGTAGGGAAAGTAGCGTCGGCCTAGATGTCATACACCGGATTACCCCCTCGATGTAAGCCATCGTACCGGAACCACTACCCGGGGGACCGCGCATACTTGAGACCACTCATCGGACTAGGTACTACCCTACACCCGTACCCCCTCGGTCATAGGTACCATACCGGAAGCAACTCCTCGAAACAAACAACAAGATAATATCACAATTACCATAATTAAACACGGCTTACCAAGCCCAACAATCATTACCACAACCAATCACGTCGGTCTATCACTCACCCGACCATATCACATCCAAGGGTTCACATCAACACAAGCACGACACACTCGCCCACACATAACAACAACATGCTCAACAGATATATTACATCTTTTCTATTAACCCTAACGACACCGACTCACACGGCATGCATCTCAAACAATAACAGGCAATTCCAAAACAACACACAACCTACGGCTCGACATGACCGATCTACCAGCACGGCAATTCCTAAGTATCGAAAACAGATAAAGCAGTTAACTGGTGAATCACATCCTACATGTTACTACGACTCGTCCGGTTATTATCTGATATAAATACTCGTTCCTGTTTTATTATTTCCTAGCAGGCATACTAGTAACTTTCCGCAATTAAACCGGTATCCACTACTTTCCCTACCTCAACCGAAGAACAACAGGTACGTCTCCTAGATGTTGACGTCCTGGCTTTCTACCTCCGGTCTTCTCTTCGATCGAAGCCAGACTCTAATTTAACACGAAAAGCGATAATTAAAACCGGTTTCAAAGTTGAATTAAAAAGGTCACGACGGTTTCGATTTAAGTTCAACGGTTGTCTTTTAAACTCGAATGGGCTGAAGGCGGGAATACACGACAAATCGGGTTCGAGTACTCGAGCCCCGAGCATAGAACCTGGTGCACGTTCTCCGAGGCACGGGTTTTGAGGCACAAATCCCAAGGTACGGGTTTCGTGGCACGAATTCTGAGGTACGGGTTTTGTGGTACGAATCCCGAGGTAACCGATTCTCGTTCCCTTTTGTCCCGTTCCAAGTTTGCTTTACAGTCCATTTTAAACAAAGTTCCAGATCTGATACAACAGTCTCAAAAACCATTTTAAAACCCTTTTCAATTAAACCCAAATTATTTAGAAACTAGTTTTTCGTTTTAAATTCTTTTCTTTTCAAATTCTTTAATTAATTTGCTTCAGAACCGTTCTGATCCAAAAGGAAAGTTCCAGAATCGAAGTGAAAACCAAGGTAGAGGAAGCGATGAAGCACGGCTTCGGTGAAACCGACCGCCGACGGTGATAATTTTGACCGAGGTCACACGGGAGTTGCGAACTCACCGTAGGGAAAATAGAAAGGGCGGACGGGAGGTTGAGGTTGCTGTCGTGGGCGTGGCGGTGCACGGCGGAGTTCCTCGTAACGGATCTGGGCGGCGCGTCAAGTTTCCGTCTCAGATCCGGCGAGGATGAGAGGAATAGAGATGGAGGCTCGGGGATGAGGAAGACGGTGGAGATGGCGGCGGGTTTGGCCTTGGCGACGGTTTTTGGTTTCGCGACGCTGGCGGCGGGTTCGAGAGGGGAAGAAGGAGATGCGGATTGGAAGAGAGAGAAAAGTTCGGATATGGAGATGAGAGAGGGAGGTCGGGGACGACGTGGAGACGAAGAGTGGGGAGAGGAAGGAAACGGTGGCGCGGGTGTTAGTCTTAGTGCTCGTAGTTCAATCCTAAATGTCCAAATGTATATATCATCGTTAGCAATAAAATTAAAGCGGCTTTATATTACTTATATGTTGGAGTAATATATCGATGTGTGCTATGATCTATGCCCACCATGCGAATAGAACCATAGATCGAGATAGATCACACTCGATGGGTCCCTAGTCAACAAAGCTTCACTAGAAGCGACTAGTATGAAAGATGGCTCTTTATGGCTTACGTTCTGTTAGTCATTGGAATGGAATTACGGAGTCTGATCATAGATATCATGTGGGACATGATATTGGACGACCCACCCTGAATATGTGCCATAGATTAAGTCATGAACATATTCAGTGTTGTAGCTTGTCATATATCCTTAGACCAAGGAGTCTTTGTGATCGCTATGTAGTCAACAACTGAGTTTGATCTGAGCCTAACGTTTTCCGTAACAGGGCTTCCATAACGGCCAGGATTGGCTTGGGGACGGGCTACATGAGTGACACGAAAGACGGCTAAGGGATTTATCCCTCATACTGAGGTATGAGAAAGATATCGGTTCTCGGCCGCTTGATTGAGAGTGACTGAAAGAATAGCATGGCCATGCACATGATACTAGGTATCATATATTCAGTCATCTCACATATCAAGGAACAGTGATTGAGAATAATAAGGATGACGGCTCTATGCCTTATCTCAATCAGGATATCGGAGATAAAAGGATAATGACAGGGACGACGGAAAGGTTAGAATCGACATGGTCGATTCGCTATGCAGTGACAGGAAATACTAAAGTCTCGTTAGTTTCCACTTAAATAGGATCAAGTAAAATGGGATATTACGTTGATCTATTGACATGCATAAAACTAAGGGTCACACCGGAGGATGAAACTCATTGACACATTTATGGAGAATGGCCAAAAGGGAGTTGTCTCAGGACATGACCCAAACTGGGTTTTGGGTCATGTGCCCGTAAGTGAATAGGACTTTACGGATCGAGACAAGACTTGGAGTCTTGGGATTGATCGCGTCGGATAATGTTGGATATTTCCGGTATGGAAGGCTTGGAGGCGATGAGCGAATCACGGGACCTCGTTGGAAATGGCCACGGGCCATGTTCCAAGAGGCCCATGAAAGGCCCATGCAACCAAGCCCCATGGAACTAATTAATCAAGTCTTGATTAATTAGTACTAAGTAAGCAAGACAAGGATTAAGGTGTTGGTGATTCACCACCTAACCCAATCTTGTCTTGCCATACTTTGTCCTATTTACACCTTACTTGACACCATATTTGTCCCATGTCTTTAGTTGGACAAGTATGTGTTTTTTATGTTTAAGTCATCTTTTTTCAACATAACAAACACAAGAGAACAATAGGAAACACATTTTCTCTCCCTCTTCCATGACCATTTCGGGTTTGGCTAGTTTTCACCTCCATTTTTGTGTTCTTGAGTCCTCAAAGAGAAGAACTACGTGGCTTTGATTCCCATGTGGATACGTAGGCGTCTTGGAGACTCAAGCCAATCATTCGTTAACCGGTGTTCTTGTTTTGGTAAGAAATAGTGCTGAATTTTTCTCTTGTGAATCCATTCTTTGTAAGTTGTTTCATGGTTTAATCGTCTCTTGGTTTTCATTGATTTTCCGCTGCGAGTTTGTTCATCTCCAACCATACCTTGAATCCCAACAGTGGTATCAGAGCCGTGCTACCTTCGGGATTCACAAGACGGTGTTCAAAGTTTCGGTTTTGCTTGAAAGTTTCGTTTTTGGCATGTTGTTTTGCTAAATTGTTTGATAACATGTTTTAAATTCTTGTTTGGATTTAATGCATGTAAAATGAATTTTTGAAAATTATTTCAAATCAGGAAATTTTGAAAAAAATTTGATTTTTCGGGTCTCGGGAGCGGGACTCTCGGGGAGCCGAAACCGGGACCGAACGGGGCTCCGTTGGACGGAGCTAGGCCAAGCATGACCATTGTATGATTGATATGCCAAGGCTAAACCGTTTTTTTAGTTATGACGAGTTTGGAACCGTCATGACGAACTCGAAGATCAAATGTTCAAAAGTTTCATTTTTGAACGGTTTCGATAAACCGAGCATCAAAAATTTTCGAAACTTGGCTATTAATTAAAACCGGAAAATCACATGATGTTTGATAACATGCTTTTTTGATAACACGATGTGTGATGTGTTGTTGGCATGGTGTACATAATAGCCCCGAGCTCGATTTAATTATTTATCGCTTTTCACGGCCTGCGAGCTGTTAGAGTTAGCGTGTAATTATTCTTTCAAGGTGTGGTCGTCGAACCACTTGTTTGTAATATTTATTTATTCCCGACCTGCGAGTCGTGTATTAATTTGTAATATTTTACTCAAGACGAAGAAAGGGCGAAAAAGTCTTTTGGTGGCTTTTCGGGTGTTGGCATCGGCTTGTAGTCGATGGAGCTCAAGAAGCTAGTGGGAGTTAGTTTAGGGGGCTATTATGTGCACATTTATCGCTTTATGCTTGATTTAGTTTATGCATGATTAATTCTATGTGTTTTATAATTGCATGTTTAACTTTATTTACCGAGCATATCACCTCACATGCAAAGATAAAATTGGAATTTTAACCCTTGTGTGTGAACCCTTACAACCGTCATTGCATTGGATGTAGTTGACTGGTTCAAAGGAAGAATTACATTGGATGTAATTTGAGGCATCATTGCATTTGGAGTGTAGTTGATGTGCTCATCGCATCTAGGATGTGCCAAAGTTTTGAACACAACTGGACAAGTAAAAGCGGGTCATGTCCGATACCTCCCAATCATCAACACCTTACTACATCCCCGTCCTATGGGTGTCGTGCGCATTAGCGGAGCATCCATGGGGAAGCGGGGTAGTAGGTTTGGACGACATATGTGGGTGTCGTGCGCATTAGCGGAGCACCTACATAGTGACAGGCCATAGTTGAAAATTGGTGGACCCGACTACGATTCTCAGCCTGAGGTTGAGCTAGGGTAACAGATAGGGTAAGCCGTGTACATAAGTACATACCCTAGCCAAGAGTCACATTGGATGTGATTGGATGGAGTCCTACCTACATAGCTCGATTAAGTGGTGCGCATTAGTTCAGCTTAATCGAGTGAATCAAGGATCTTGGTTTCAGATTCTAAAGGTTTAGAATCGATTGTTGGTGTTTAAGCGTGATCTTCATAAAATTTATTCAGTTTACTGATTGAATTTTATCTGTTGTAGATCAAATGGCAAATTCAGCGAACATTAATAGTTTGTCATTAAAAACCATTCTTGACAGGGTCAAGCTAAATGAGACAAACTATTTGGACTGGTACATAATTTTGAGGATAGTCCTCAAGTCTGAACGCAAAGAATATGTCCTTGACAAGGCTGTCTCTAAGACCATATCAGAGTTACATGAAGTGTCATTAATTGCTGAGAAGAATATATCAGGGATCTGGGATCCAAGGATATTCTGATGGTCAACAAGGGAATTGGAAGTGGCAAGGGCGGGGCCCATGCGCACTTGGCAGGAAAGATGAGACACCTGAGAATGTCTGCTTCTACTGCCAATAGCCTGGTCATTGGAACCGGGATTACAGGAAGTTCACGGCTGATCTGAAGAAGGGCAGTGGGACTGCGCCCTCATCAAATAGCGTGGATGATCTGAAGCAGGGCAGTAGGACTGCGCCTTCATCAGGAAACCTGGATGATCTAAGGAAGGGCGGTGGGACTGTGCCTTCATCCGGTATTAACTCTATAGAGCTACATCTCTCTACTTCCAAAGATTCATGGGTATTAGATACCAGGACTGAATCTCACACATGCACTTATATATGGTGGCTGAAAGTAGGAGAGGTTTGGAAAGCACGAAGTGGACCTCAGAGTTGTGGCAACTGCTGTAGGATCCATGAGTCTGCTTTGCCAAGAGGCCTTGTCTTAGTACTGTATAATGTATATTTCATACCTACTTTTAGTAGGAATATTATATCTGTATCCGTGTTTGACAAGGAAGGATATAATGTTAATATTGGAAATGGAGTTTTCAATGTTCTATGCAATGATATGTTTTATACCAGTACTGACTTGGTTGGAGGATTGTACATATTAGATATGGGTAACAATGCCTCAAGTTCTATATATTCCGTTAATACCAAGAGGTCTAAATCCAACGATTTAAACCTAACTCTGTTAAGGCACTGTCATTTAGGTCGCATAAACAAGAAGCACCTATCAGCACTTCAGAAGTGCGGACTTTCAGGTTCATTCGAATTCCATTCGATCGATAGGTGCAAGGTTTGTTTGATGGGCAAAATGACTAAAGTGCCCCTTTATCGATCGCGATGAAAGGGCGGGTGAATTATTGGGGCTGATACACTCGAATGTGTGTAGACCAATAAGTTCGCTTGCCAGGAGGGGTTTTAGCTACTTTATCACATTTACTGATGATTATAGTAAATATGGTTATGTCTATTCGCTGAGACATAAGTCTGAAGCTTTTGATAAATTCAAAGAGTTTAAGACTAAAGTAGAAAACCAGCTCGACAAAGGTATTAAGGCACTTCGATTGGATCGAGGTGGAAAATACTTGACCACAGAGTTATTAGATCATCTAAAAGAGAATGGGATCCTTTTGGAATGGACTCCTCCTGGGACACTGTAGATGAAAGGTGTAGCCAAACGGAGAAATAGGACATTGTTGGACAATGGTCCGTTCCACTATTAGTTGGACTGATCTCCCAATCTCTTTCTGGGATTATGCTCTAGAGACGACCGCATTCATAGTGAATCGGGCTTCGATGAAGGGTGTGGAAGGGACACCATTTTAAAATGATACGGGATGATACCCTCTTTGTCCTTCCTAAAGATTTGTGGTTGCGAGGCTTATGTGAAACATTTGGTTTCGATTAAGCTCGAACCTAGATCTGAGACATGCACCTTCGTGTGGTATCCCAAAGAAACAAGGGGATACTACTTCTACAATCCCAATGAGAACATGGTGTTCGTCGCTTGGGGTGGGGTCTTTATGGAAAAGGAGTTTTGTTTCCAAAGACGTCATTGGGAGGACTGTGTATCTCGAAGAAATTCAGGATGGTACAGATCTGTCTAAACCAATTGACAACCCAGTAGAAAGGAGCCAGAGATTGTCGTAGAGTGAGAACCAATTCCTGTTACAATTCCGGAAGGTCCAAGGCGATTTGAAAGGATCAATCTTCCACCTCCAAGATATGGTATCCGGAGGTGACAATGAAGTCATGGTGGATCACGATGATCCAGCCACCTTTCAGGAAGTCGTGGATGGGCCCAACTCCGAGTTATGGATGGGAGCCATGAGGGAGGAAATGCAATCCATGTCGGACAACCGAGTCTGGGAACCGGTTGATCCCATCAATGGTGTGAGGACCATCGGATGCAAATGGATCTTCAAGGTGAAGATGGACATGGACGGCAACCCTTTGACCTACAAAGCTCAACTGGTGGCGAAAGGTTATAGGCAGATCCAATGGATTGACTATGAGGAAACCTTCTCCTTAGTGGCTATGGTCAAAATCGATCCAAATTCTTCTTGACATAACTGCGTATCATAATTACGAGATATGGCAAGTGGATGTCAAAACCGCTTTCCTAAATGGAAATTTGACTGAGTACGTTTGTATGTCTCGGCCCAAAGGTTTTGACGATCCGAAGAATAAAGGAAAGATTTATAAGTTGTTGAAATCCATTTATGGATTGAAACGAACTTCTCGGAGTTGGATCCTTCGTTTTGATGAAGCTGTAATTGGATTTGGCTTAATCAAGAATGAAGATGAATCTTGCGTTTATAAGAAGGCTAGTGGGAGCAAGATTACCTTTCTGGTTCTCATTGAAAACGACATCCCAACCTTGCACGAGACTAAAGCTTGGTTGAGGAAGTGTTTTTCAATAAAGGACTTAGGCGATGCTTCTTATATCTTAAGGATTATGATATGTAGAGATCGCACCAAGAGGGTCTTGGATTTAAGTCAGGGAACCTATGTGAACAAGGCATTGAGTAGGTTCTTAATGCTCGATTCAAAGAAAGGACTCTTACCCACTAGTCATGGCATTAATATCAGCAAGACTCGGTGTCCTAAGACACCTGATGAGCTGAAAAGGATGATGAGAATCCTATGCGCCTGGGGGCAGGATCGATCATATATGCCATGACATGTATGAGACCAGACATCTCGTAAGCCTTATGTTGTACCAATAGACATCATTCTAACCCGGGGGAAAGATGATGTTGAACTAGTCGTCGAAGGATGAGTAGACGCTAGTTTTCCAAGACAAATCCAGATGACTTTAGAAGTCAATCAGGATATGTGTTTACGCTGAATGGCAGAGCTTTAGCTGGGAGAGCGTAAAGCAAGATATCATTGCCGAATCTACGACAGAGGCCAAGTACATGGATACTGCAGAGGCAGCTAAGGAGGCTATGTGGATTTGGAAATTCATGGCAGGGCTGGGTGTAATTAAAAACCCATCCAGCCCGGTGAATCCATCTTGCGACAACACAAGGGCCATTGCGCAAGCTAAAACCCTAGATCGTATAACAAATCCAAACATGTATTGCGGCGTATCCACCTCATCAGATAAATACTGAACTGAGGTGAAGTGAAGATAACCTATATTGCAATAGATGATAACATAGCCAACCCTTTGACTAAGCCAGTGTCGCTGCCTGAACATGTTAGACATGTAAAGTCGATGGGGACATATTGGAGTTTAGATTGGAACTAGGGCAAGTGGGAGATTGTTAGTCTTAGTGCCCGTAGTTCAATCCTAAATGTCCAAATGTATATATCATCGTTAGCAATAAAATTAAAGCGGCTTTATATTACTTATGTGTTGGAGTAATATATCGATGTGTGCTATGATCTATGCCCACCATGCGAATAGAACCATAGATCGAGATAGATCACACTCGATGGGTCCCTAGTCAACAAAGCTTCACTAGAAGCGACTAGTATGAAAGATGGATCTTTATGGCTTACGTTCTGTTAGTCATTGGAATGGAATTTCGGAGTCTGATCATAGATATCATGTGGGACATGATATTGGACGACCCGCCCTGAATATGTGCCATAGATTAAGTCATGAACATATTCAGTGTTGTAGCTTGTCATGTATCCTTAGACCAAGGAGTCTTTGTGATCGCTATGTAGTCAACAACTGAGTTTGACCTGAGCCTAACGTTGTCCGTAACAGGGCTTCCATAACGGCCAGGATTGGCTTGGGGACGGGCTACATGAGTGACACGAAAGACGGCTAAGGGATTTATCCCTCACATTGAGGTATGAGAAAGATATCGGTTCTCGGCCGCTTGATCGAGAGTGACTGAAAGAATAGCATGGTCATGCACATGATACTGGGTATCATATATTCAGTCATCTCACATATCAAGGAACAGTGATTGAGAATAATAAGGATGACGGATCTATGCCTTATCTCAATCAGGATATCGGAGATAAAAGGATAATGACAGGGACGACGGAAAGGTTAGAATCGACAGGGTCGATTCGTTATGTAGTGTCAGGCAATACTAAAGTCTCGTTAGTTGCCACTTGAATAGGATCAAGTAAAATGAGATTTTACGTTGATCTATTGACATGTATAAACCTAAGGGTCACACCGGAGGATGAAACTCATTGACACATTTATGGAGAATGGCCAAAAGGGAGTTGTCTCGGGACATGATCAAAACTGGGTTTTGGGTCATGTGCCCGTAAGTGAATAGGACTTACGGATCGAGACAAGGCTTGGAGTCTTGGGATTGATCGCGTCGGATAATGTTGGACATTTCCGGTATGGAAGGCTTGGAGGCGATGAGCGAATCACGGGACCTCGTTGGAAATGGCCACGGGCCATGTTCCAAGAGGCCCATGAAAGGCTCATGCAACCAAGGCCCATGGAACTAATTAATCAAGTCTTGATTAATTAGTACTAAGTAAGCAAGACAAGGATTAAGGTGTTGGTGATTCACCACCTAACCCAATCTTGTCTTGCCATACTTTGTCCTATTTACACCTTACTTGACACCATACTTGTCACATGCATTTAGTTGGACAAGTATGGGTTTTGTTATGTTTAAGTCATCTTTTTTCAACATAACAAACACAAGACAAGAATAGGAAACACATTTTCTCTCCCTCTTCCATGCCATTTCGGGTTTGGCTAGTTTTCACCTCCATTTTTGTGTTCTTGAGTCCTCAAAGAGAAGAACTACGTGGCTTTGATTCCCATGTGGATACGTAGGCGTCTTGGAGACTCAAGCCAATCATTCGTTAACCGGTGTTCTTGTTTTGGTAAGAAATAGTGCTGAATTTTTCTCTTGTGAATCCATTCTTTGTTAGTTGTTTCATGGTTTAATCGTCTCTTGGTTTTCATTGATTTTCCGCTGCGAGTTGGTTCATCTCCAACCATACCTCGAGACCCAACAGCGGGCTCGGAGAGGGAAGAGAGGTTCGGTAGGGAGGAGGAAGAAGGAGGCGTTGAGGAGAGAGAGAGAGGAAATGGGTGCAAACCCTAATATCCTGCTTCTTATACCCGAGCTACGATTCGGGCTTGGGCCCAGAACCGTGCAGGCTCGAGCACATGGGATCTGGCAAGTTGGGCTTCACGGCCCACAACGAGGAGGGCTGGGTCGGCCTGGCCTGGCTGGGTCTGCTGGTCGGGTCTAGTCCGACCTGGTCTGACCCAAAACCTTTTTCTTTCTTTTTTGAAACCGTTTTTATTTCGCGCTCGATCCAAAAACTCGATCCGATTTTGAACCATGACGCTTTAAAACGATAACTTTAACAAATTAAAACTTTTTACCGAGGCGGTCTTCACAATGCCGATGCTGTGTGTTCCGGTGCGATATGATAGAGTCGGGCTGTGGACAGCCAGCGGAGTAGGGGACTGCGGTACGGGACGTGTGTGTGAATTATTGTTTACATTATGCTTGTTGATTTGTTTAAAGGATGTGGTTGCAGTTTGTGCTTGTTCGTTTGAGTATGTTTGTGAGTGTGGTTTGGTCTTGAGTTGAGGATTGTGGTTACGAGTTCCATGTTGAAAATTAGTTGTGTGCTGTACTAGTATGCCCTAATTGGACGGTTACCCGTGGTGGTGAGCGCTTGCTTATAACCTTAACTACTTTTCCTACTTTGCGAAAGCTCACCCCTTACCTTGTTGTTTTTCAGGTCCTAAGCGGGATGTGTACTAGCTGGATGCTCGACGCTTGGGATCTGGCGAGGGTCCTAGGCTAGTAGTCTAGAGACATGCCGTTATCTTTTAAACTTTTACCGTTGTTTTTATCAAACTGTTGACTCGTGGTGATTTTCAGGGTTTTAAATTGTTATTAAAGACTTGTCTCGGCTTTACTTTCATTTAAAATTATATTTTTGTTTAGTTCACGTCTTGAGTCCGGTCAAAAACGGATTTGGGGCGTGACATGATTTATGGTCCTTTGGGGACATTTTCAGGGACTTCCGAGAACGTGCGTTCCTAGGGAACTTTTTCGGAAAGCCTGATGATAGTGTTTCCTCCGGATCGAGGGGCATTCTGACATGATGTACCAGTCAGTATACGGATCAGAGTCGTGGAATTTGATGTTAGAATATTTCAGTATTTGTGTGCTTCTTTAATTAATCCTTTTGATAAATTTGTTCTTTTTCCTTCGATATCCTTGAGTAGTATCTTCTCTAAAGCGTTACATTCGTTATTTTCCGTTGATTCCCTTGAGGGTTACTTTCTTTAAGGCATTGAAACTTTCATTGATCTATATTTACAGCACCTTTCGATTAATCGTTCTAATTGTTAAACTCTGATTACTTGTACTAATTGATTATATACTTTAATGGAGTTATTTTACTTTACTGCTTTTTCCTGCTGAGCGTAAGCTCACCCCTCTTCTTGTTTACTGTTTGTACATGTTTCCTTTTTTAGTAGTCCTAGAGGTGATCTCAAGGCTCGGGAGGTCCATGGGAATCGGGGTTAGTTCTAGAGACGTATTGGCATATTTTGACTTTATTTCGTGTTAATTTCAGAACTGTTGACTCTTGAATTGGTTTTATGTAAATCTTAATTATGGAGTTTACACTACTAATTCGTTTCTTTTATATATTTATTCGTCGTTTTCAGTTCACGTCTCGATTCCGGTCAAAATCAGATTTGGGGCGTGACACTAACGATTTCTCTCTGAGTCAGAGTGGGGACTGAACGGCCGGACATGGTACTTGCAGCCGGAGTCCAATCGAAGCCATCTCCGGAGACGAGGATTCTCCCAACCATCAGAGCATGCATATTCAATGTTCTTATGATTTAATTCGAAAAAGTTAGTTTGATTCACCGTTTATTAAGCACATTCAATGTTAAATTAAACATATTCATTGAATTAAGCATTTTTTGTGCTTTGAATATATAAGGTGAAGCTGACAAGTCCAATAGCATCTTGTTCTATATGCAACTGTACTGGATGCTGAAGGTAGGGGAAATGCATTAACATCTCCCCAAGGTATCAGGTATGCTTCTACGCCGAGAAGTAGCCTTCAACTTCGCGAGCCTGAGCAGTCTGGTGAAGTATGACAGTCACGACCATCAAATCGATGTCAGCGAGACCAATCATGTTCCGAGGTCGTGTTGCCGGTCCTTGGCTCCCTCCGCTGGTGCTGTAAGTGCAAACCAAGCAGCTATCAATCGATTAAAACAATTTACTACGCATATTGTGTGTTGTCCGCAAATTGCACTCACACAGTCACACCTCTGTAAAAGTTTAGAAATAATCAAAAACCCACTAAAAGGTCCAACCCAAGTCATAAATGAAGTCTTGATACAAAATAGCGACGATCAAACAACTCCGTTCATTTAGCTTTTTTTTTAAAATCTAAGAATTTTCTTTGTATGGGTTAAGCAGTGAATATTAGTTCTTATTTTGGCTTTGAAGTATTTTTGTGTGGGAAGTTTTGACAAGCAACCTCGTACCTTCCTTTCAAAATTTCATGGTTACAACCATTTCCTCGTACCATATGCATAAACCGGAAGTGTTTAATGCCCCCATCACCTCTTCCTCCATCAACATAAAACTAGAAAAAGCAAACACTAAAATAAAAGTGTAAAATGCTTGAAATTGTTAGAATTTAACTATAATTGGGCCTTCAACTATCAGCTTAAGCTTTTAGTTGAGTTGGTTCTCTAATATGGTATCAGAGCCTCTGTTCCTCACAGACCCGGGTTCAAACCCCACTCTTTACAAAAACACTAATTTCTTCTCAATTTCTCTAATATGCCCAAAATGGGCCAGCCTTTACATCTCTTCTCAATGGGCTTATCCTCTCTTCTAAATAATTCACCTCCAAACCCGTAAAACGGGCTTGTCTGTGAGGGCGCGTGTTAGAATATAACTATAATTGGGCCTTCAACTATCAGCTTAAGCTTTTAGTTGAGTTGGTTCTCTAATAGAAATGAATGTCCATATACTGTTCATATTTTGTGTGCATTGCACTACCCATTTAGACTTCGGTTACTCTTTTATCTGCCACATTTCAGTAAGTATTTAAAAAATCACTTTTGTTAGGTATATATATGTACTTATTAAATAACTTCAGTTTTATTTAAAAATCACTTCAGTTTTATTTTTAAAAAATTATTTAAAAAATCATTGAGGGCATTTTCGTCATTTTAACTGTTTGCTTGGGCTATCAGTAAATAACTAAACATCTGAGTAGGTATCAGTTACAAAAAAAACTTTAGAGTAGGTATCAGTTAAACGCTACAAATTTAGGGTAGGTATTTGTAGTTTACCCTTTTAACAATCTGTAACTAGATTGTTTTGTTTGTAACTCTTTTTCCTCAGAAATGGCTTTTTTAATATATGTTTTCGCTTATAAAAAAAAATTAAAGAAAATGGGCTCACTGGAGAAAGTTTTGGAAAATCCAATCATCATTTTACTTTTTTTTTATAAGCGAAAAGATTTTATTAGGAAAACGTTCTACAGGAAAAGTAAAACGATGCAAGAAAAACGATCCTTAAAAGGACCTTTTCCCCAAACCGGTACAGGCAAAAAGCCAAACTAAAAACAAAAAACAAAACAGGGAGCAAACAAAACAGAGCACCGCCCTCCTTGCCAACTTCCTATCCGGATTCAAACAGAGAAATCGGTTAGAAACTGGAACATGATTTACTTCCGGAATAACCTCAAACTCGCTATCCTCGACGTCCTCCTCAACTTCATCTCGTTGTGGGGATTCAAAACCTGTGGACTGGGAAGCAGCCTTTTTCACAAATTGTTTGCTAAAGCTCAACGTTCCTTCTTTACTTTGTTTAGCAATATCAATAGTGAAACTTCCTGCAGAACCCCCTTTATCAGCTGATGTTTTGGCTCTTGTCTGGTAAAAAACAGTTGGAGGAACTGTCTTTTTTGGCTAGCCCTTTTTTGGACGACCACACTTCCTTGGAACCTCTACGGGTATACTTTGTTGGCTCAGTAGAATGTCTTTCCACGGGCTACAATGACACCCTAGCTCAATAGTTGGTTCTCCATCTCGAGGCTGAGAGACCTGCGTGTCTGAAACCGAACCCACAACAACCGTCGGACCCAAATCAGTACCAATGCGCTTAAAAACGTCAAACAATCTCGGATCGCTATTCGACTTTTGATCTCCTGGGCATGGACCACCACTTGGCCCATTAGCTACCCCAAGTCCACCTGCTGCTGGATCAAGACTAACCGGGTCTGCTTTTGGCCCAAAAACCACACAAACTGGTCCAGATTCCACTCCTCCACGCAACTCCTCGCGCGAGTTGATCTCCGGATGCTGCTGCGTGAATACAGAGCCCAGACCACATCCCTTTTCCATCACACGGGCTTCTTTAGATTGGGCTCCTCCTTGTGTACGGTCTTGAGGCCCAAGTTCAGCACAATCCAAGACGAAATCGTCAGTTGCATTCAAACCTTATTTTCCAACGATGTCGCGCGATGAACCCGAATCCAATTTGATTGAGTCCAAATCCCTCAAATCACGCGCAGATGAATCCCTCATATCACGGGATGGATCTGGATTGGAGAGGGAAGGAAACTCAAGCGATTTCAGATCGTTAAATGCGCCCTCCTTATCCAGCGTCGTCGGAATAGTGGCTGGCCGTCGGGCTAAGGCTATGAACAACACGTACCCATTGAACTTAAAGCCATTGTAGGTTTCCACATCCTTTGTAGCAGCCTCTAAAGTCGAAAAAACTACAAACCCGAACCTTTTACCACTCATGTTCACGCGTCTCGGAACAGGGCATGCCGAGATGTCGCCAAAGGCTCCAAAGGTGTGCCGGACCCATTCCTCAGACGAGTCGTAAGGAAGATTTCGTATGTATACCTCATTCGGGATGACGTCCGTAGAAATAGCCGGATTCCGACGTGCACAGGACAACAAATCCCTTTGAACTTCTTGCTCCGCCACCAACTGTTCGTTCTCTTCAGTTGCACCTTTGCCTTCAGTTGCGCGAGAAGAGCTCATTGCTCTAGCGGTTGCGCCCTTGGCCGGATCACCGTCTCTTTTCAAACTCTGTTTTTTGGCTTTGGTTTTGCTCTGATCCTTTTTGACAGTACAGCCAAACTCAATGGCCACATAAGCTTGATACAAGGCAAGCAATTTTGACTCAAAAGCAAAGAAGGATAGACAGTCTTTACTCCGGCGGGAACCTACTTTCCGGCCAGCAGCTTTAGTAGAGAGAGACCGCATGTTCATTTCAAAGTTTAATTTAATTAATATCATCATTTTACTTAATTTGCATGGCCAAGGCAAATTCATATTTGAGCTTTTCTTTTGCGGAATGGAAACGGTTTCTATTTGGCTGCTGCAGGAGATGCAGTTTTATGTTCATAAGGAAGTTCAGTACTGCAGTTCCCTTGTAATAAAGTATCATGTCATTGTGTTTTTTCAATTTTACTCAACTTCTCAGTGTTGATGCTTGAACCTTGTATTCCGATTGCTAATCTATAGCTTTTCCTCTCTTCTAACTTTCAGGAAATTGGAATGATATATAAAATCATCGATCAAAAAGACACAAACATTAGAACATTTACATTAAAGAGCAACACTCGATATACTACCAGAGTCTATAGAGAGGAGCTCTCGCTTCTCTCTAGACTTTCTCTCAAAACTTTAGCTCGCCGTAACTCTTCCTCGTCCGTTTACTGCCGGTGGCTTCCTTGGCTCCGGCCGAGGAATTCACCGGTGGTTCTCCCCTCACCAGCCTTCACCTTCCTTCACTTTCACTTTCTTCTACCGTCCCGTTACCCCTCCTCTGACTTGTTGATTGTCTTTCTTCCTTCTTGGTCGACCCTTTCACCGGTGGGTGGTGTAGATCCGTAGTGGGAGACCTTCCTCCTCACAGATCTGGGGAAGTTGGTCGCGGATCTAACCCCCATCTCTATTTCCTTTCTCCTGAAGCTATGGATCCTTCGATCCCTCTCCCCCTAGAAATATATGTCGCTTTGGCAGTTCAGGCCTTGTTGTACCCCCGTTATGGGTTTTGTTGTGATTCATGACTTCGGAGCTTTGGGGTTGGAGGGTGGATTTGGGGGTCGGTGGTTCTCAGATCTGGGGTCGGCAACTTGTCGATGCTCTGGCTCTTGCTTTTCCTCGCGTCCCTGGTTTCTCAAGCCTTTCTCTCCACTTGTGGTCGGCGTTCGGGTGCTGGCTCGTTGTTGGTATCTGATTCTTCGGATCAGAGATGGGGTCGTCGTTGGCTCTTGGCGCGGGTCGAGAAGGACAGTGGGGTAAGATCTCTTTTCCTAGTTTCTCTGCCTTTAATCCTGATTTCCTTTCCTTTCATCTGATTCTGTAAATCTATTGGTGTTGGCCAGATTTGCTTATCGATGGGGGTTTGGGAATATGGGTTCAAGGTTTGCTTGCTGTAGTCTCCCCTGGTTGGTAAATCCTGTTTGTTCTCGGTATCAATTTGATACCGGCTCATCGCCTTTGGGGGATTATCTCAATGTTGGCTGGGGAATCTGGGCCTTGGCCTCGAAGAGCTGAGAACATCAAGTACTCTAGGTGGGTGCTATAGTTTGTTCTGGAGTTGCTATGGATTAAAGGGGTCTTTGGGGTGGGGCACTGGAGGATCTTCGCTCCTCTCTCTCTCTAATGGGTGAAGGTTTGGTGTTGATTTGTTATGTCTGCTACCGAGGACTTCAAGGCTGGTTTTCAGAGTTCAAGACCCAGTATTCTTCTAAGGGCTTCAGGGTTGTTTTTTTTTTTGAATTTACAGACTCGTACTTGTTGGTTTCTTGGTTTGGTAATTGTTGTTTAGCCTGTTATGCCTTAGTTGTGGTATGGTTAGATTTGGGTTATAGGAACTTGTTAGACCCATTTCTGTTCCTTTGTTTGTTCTTCATGGTAGAAATCTCGGTTAGATATGCCTTGTTGTAACTGTTTTGAGATACCCATGGGTATTCTCTTGTATGTACTTGTTGGGTGGGCTTTTCCCATGGCCATGTTTTCATTTTGAAAACATGTTTTTTTATAAAACAAAAAAATTGCTGATAAAAAAAAACATCGAAACATTTAGTATGTAAAAAAGACTTAATGGCTTATCCCATATAGATAAAATATATTATATATAAAAATACAATCATGTGTTACCCATACTTATTTTGTTATAATCTAAATTAAAAAACAATAACTCTCTCTCTTTCGTTTTTGTTATTGAGAAGCTCGCTCTAGCCCTAGCTGCTATGATGCTCCCTCCTGCCACCGCCGCTGCAACACCGCCTGCCGAGTCGCCACATGGGGCTGGGTCTGTCGGTCGCACCTCCCTAGTGTCCCTATGTTCCATCCTGTAAGAACCGCCCCCGGTCGATCCCGGTCGAACCAGAGGTTTTCGGCGAAAGTTGACTTTTTACCGGAAAAGTCAACCGATGACTCCGGGAGTCATTTGGGACCTTTCTGGGGCCCAAAAAGCTTAGCCGTCGTTACGGTTAGCTTAATTGGTCCATTTCCTTTCAAATGGCTGTAATTGTGAAAAAGTCAACTGTCGGTCAATTTCGGTCAAACCATGGGCCTAAATGAATTAATTAACCTTGTGCTGGATTTTCCTAAGAAGAGGGGTGGTCCCCACATGGAAAAGTGTCCATAGTGGATTGGGTGAGAAGAAACAAGGTGGGAAGGACCATTATACCCCCAAACTTGAACTTGAAGGGCTTTTAGATAAAGTGGGGTTTTAAGGGTTTTGGAACAACAATTTCAGCTCATTTGCACCTCTTGGCCGAAATTATAGAGAGAGAAAAGGGAGAGAGAAATCTTGGAAGCTTGAGGAGGAAGAAATGAGGGAAGTGCTTGATTTTTGGATAGTTCTCTATTCAAAGTTTATCAAAAACACTAGATTCTTCATCTCCTTTCCATCTCCAAGGTAAACATCTAATCCTTTTTCGTTTTTGTTAATTTTGGTTCATGGGTTTTGAGGAGGAATGATGAACTTGGTTGGATGTTTGAAGTTTTGATGTTGGATGATGACTTATGGAGAGAAAATAGTGTTAGATGATGGATTTAAATTGGATTGCTGTGTTTTTGATGAAGACCCATCATGGGTTTTGAAGTAGAGACATTTTAAGGACTGATTTGGAGCTTTGGGAGGTCAAAAATGGAGGTTTTGAGGGTTAATTTTTGATAAATCGAAGCTGGAGGAAGAAGAAGACGGAACAGTATCAGACCCGTCACGGATCTGTGACGGGTACCATGACGGGAGACGTCACGGCTCCGTGAGGGAGACCGTGACGGCGTCAGTCACGGCTCCGTGAAGAGAACCGTGACAGTTCAGATCACGGGTCCGTGACTAGAACCGTGACAGGCCTGAGTTGGGCCTTTTGGGCCCATTTTGTTGGATTTCGAGTAATTGGGACGGTTATCTATAACCGAGTCCTTTTGGGGTTAATTGGAAATATTTTCCTCTTTACACTTTTGTGAATTGCTCTTGATTCGAGTATTTATTTGTGATCCAAGACTTTGGACCCGAGCTCGACGGAGGAGGTTACCCTTGGACATCGTGAAGTGACGAGGAGGAAGCTAGCCAGTTCGTCCGCATCTAGAATTGGATTGCTTCTGAGGTAGGGAAAGTAGCGAATACCGGTTTAATTGCGGAAAGTTACTACTATGCCTATAGGTCGTAATTACTTGATTAAATTGTTAGAATTGCATGATTAGGATGTGAGGAACGAGTGAAATGAGGGATAACTTACGAGTCATGTCGAGCCGTAAGTTTGGGATTGGCGTGCTGTAGAAATGCATGCGGGCCATGTTGAGCCCTTAGGTTGTGTGTTGATTGAAATGCCATGATCTTTGATTGAGATGCATGATGTGTGATTTAGCCGTTGTTAGATTGAGAATCATGTTATGATATGCTCGGTGTAGTGTGTTGATATGCTTGGGCAAGTGTTCCATGCTTGTTATGATGTGAACCGATGATTGTGATATGGTCGGGTGAATGATAGACCGACGTGACGTGTTGTGGTAAGATTGGTGGGCTTGGTAAGCCGTGATTGATCTATGACATTATGATGCGTGTTATTATCTCGATGTGTGTTCCAAGAGGAGTTGTATTCCGGTATGGTACCTACACCAAGGGGGTACGCCGGTGTAGGGTAGTACCAAGGCCGACGGTGTGGTCCCACGTATGCGCGGTCCCCCGGTGTGTTATTCCGGTATGATGTCTACATCGAGGGGGTATGTCGGTGTAGGACATCTAGGCTGACGGTTTGTGATTTGGCACCGGGTGTCGTGTTTGGCTCTAGGTGTCGTGTTTATACCCCGACGGATTTCCGGGAAGACATCTACGCCGATGTTGTTCCGGTGTGATGTATTGTGATTGTGCCCCGACGGATTTCTGGGAAGATATCTAGGCCGATGCTGTGTGTTCCGTTGTGATATGATAGAGTCGGGCTGTGGACAGCCGGCGGAGTCGGGGACTGCGGTACGGGACGTGTGCTTATTTTATTGTATGTTGTATGCATGATACTTGAATAAGTGAAGTGAGTATAGTGTGATAATGGTCGTGTAAGTATGTTAGTGAGAGTGGTTATAATCTTGGAACTGAAGATTGTGGTTATGAAAGTCCGTGTTGTGTTTAGTTGTGAGCTATGCTAGTATGCCCTAAATTGACGGTTACTCGTGGTGGTGAGCGGACACTCATTGCCTTAACTATTTTTCCTACTGAGCGAAAGCTCACCCCTATACTCTGTTGTTTTACAAGTCTTGAGCCGGATTTGTGCTAGCGGGATTCTCGATGCTTGGGAGCTAGCGAGGGTCATGTCTAGTGTGGTCTAGAGACGTGCTGTTTATTTGACTTCTAAACTCATTTGTTATTTGGTTTTGTCGAGTTGTGACTCGCGCTGTTATTCGAATATTTTAAAACGTTATTTGAGACTCGTTTTGGTATTGAAATTGTTTATTTATTTATTATTTTAGTTCACGTCTCGAGTCTGGTCAAAACTGGATTCGGGGCGTGACACATCCGGTCAACTCCCTCGCAGACCAACCTGATGTGGGGGATAAGTATCGTTGGGATGGTTGTCTTCAACATCATCTTCTCTTTCTCTCACTCGTCTCGGACCAGTCCGTTCCTCCTGAGGTCTTGTCGGAATCAATCCTATCGATGCTGTTGTCGGTTGGGTTCTCTGGTTTGCGTTGGGGTGACCTGGTGCGGCTGCCATGGGTACCTTCTACTCCACGCTACGAGGTGACTCCTCTCTGCCTGAACCGTAAACCGTCTTCCCGGGCTGACCATGACCTTGCTTTGGTGCCTAGGTTGGACGACGCGTGGTCTAAGGCTCCGAGGTTTGTACCCCCTCAAACCCCGGGTGGGGTGACTGTTCAGGACGTGACAGTGTGCTTAGCGTACTCCACGATCACGACGGTGAGGGTTGGGACCTGGTGCTTGATCCGTGACAGTTATGCGTTGCGGAGGAGGACGGTGGAGGCCTCTACCACGTTTCCTCATCGAGGCTAGGCGCGGATGAAGATTAGGTTCTGGATACCCTACGGTGGGGATGATCCTGGGCCTGACCATGGGGTCGGTGGCCCTGCGTCTCTAGTCTCGAGGAGGGTTGCGCTGCATGTCGAGGATGATGATGTCTCTGCACGAAGGGTGGTTATGACGTCGCCCCCGCTACGGTATCCTCATAGCCATCTTTCGGCATATCGAAAGGGTCTGTTGCGGCATACTCTGGCGATAGGGCCTCGTCCCTGTGTTGGCCGGCAGGAGTTTCAACCGTCCTCACAGGCTTGGATGGGGCAGAGGTCCCACGGAGCTCGCGGAGACGATGCCGCACTGGACTGTGATTTGGAGGAAGCTGCCTCAAGCCCACTGACATTGGACCCGATAACTACGGCTAGGTTGTCTCGAGAAAGGGAACCAGCGTAAAAATGGACCCGATATCTAATCCGGTTCCCCGATTTCCAATCTGGGACACTAGCCAGTCCCCGCGATAGACCTCCCTGGGCGGTCCACCCCAACCCCTGTGGCTTTTGTACACACGAATATTTGACCCGGCTAGGGTGCATCCAGGCTTGTCATATGGGACAAGACAGATCGTGAAAACTCGTGACCTGGCTAACCTAAGTCAGGAAATGGGCTGGGACACGGGGGTGGGAGCCCCCAACATCTCTATTTGGGCTCCCCCACAGTCACTGTCAATTTCTCCTCTGGATGACCCCAATCAGCTGTTGATAACAACTGCTCGTTTGGAAAAGGAGAAAGAGTCGTGTGTGCTGGGTGGAGGCCTATGACTCAAGCGACTAAAGATGCAGAAGACTAGGGCCAGGACCAAATCGGGACAAGAGGCCAGGAAAACTACTCAGGCAAACCTCAAGAGGGCTCTAGGAGCGATGGGCTACCTGACATACCATTTCCAACTCAGGGATGAGGAAGAAATTGAAGGTGATGCGGATTTGGCGAGGGCAGCAAAACAGCCCCGCCAGGCTCCATGGGGCTGCTTCGATCCCGGGGGGTGGGGGGGGGGGGGCAGAGAGCTGGTGACCTACCCCTTATAACCTAGGACTAAGATGAGGAACATCTCCGAGGAGTTGAGGACTGCACCGGATGGTCCAGATTTATATTGTTGCTGTTATTTTCTTTTTTGTATTCAATACAATTTTATTTTCAGTTATTTCGTTTATTAGCACAAGGTACAATATAGAGATGGTTCTCTTTATCTAGAATGCAACTATACTATTTCTACGAGTTCATAAGCGTCGGGTGTCCTACGTGGAGACACAGTCTTATTCTGTTCTCAAGAATCTTAGTCCTACTTGTAAAGCTTAACGTGCATTAGTAATGCAGTTCCTCGTTTGCCTTTAAAAAAAAGATCATTTTTACTCATATAAAAAAAATCATTTTTATTTTTTAAGTCGTGTAGATTGAACAATAGAGAGCAAAGAACCTTGTCCAATTACCAAATAATAGCCGACTAAATAATAGAATTTAATTTTGTTCGTAGCATCAACATATATAAAAATATCCGCAGATCTATATTTTAAACAAATCATAAAATGCATATTTCCTCTCGAGCCCTAAGGTTTTTTTCAAACCATCGTGTTAGCCACCGCCGCCTATGTCTTGGGCCACGGCTTGCTTCTCGTGGCCACCAGTCGCTCGTCTCCGCTTAGGCTCCACCCCCTTCAACCGGCTTCGTTATCGTGCAGGAACCTCACGCCGAACCGATTCGTTCATGGAACCGATCTCCCGGACCATGTTCCTACAAGTGGCGTCACCTCCATCACATTTATACCCCTCTGCAACCGGTCTCGATCCCACGCAGGAGCTTCACGCCGATCACACCTCGATGTCCTCCTCTACCGCTAATCGCCCCAACCCTCCTCCACCAGTTTGATGGACAAGAACCTTCCCCCACTAGCTTCCATGTCGGTTCCAGCGATCTTGATGGCCTCACCGATCTAGTTGACTGTGCACCGGCCACAAGTAGCTCCCGGACAGGCTCAACCAAAGCCGAACAACCACGCGGCAACGACCAGAGCGATTTTGGAGGCCCGCTGGATTTGGGACCCGGGAGGACGGATGTTAGGTCGGGATCTGTATCCACGACAACCAAAGTCGGTCACCTCGAGACTGGACGGCTCATTTTGGGTCGACTCGATGATTATCAATCTACTTCTGCGTGAAGTATCGGTGAAGTCATATCTGGAGCACCGAGCGTTTGCTTCGTCCTCCGCACCACAATTAAACATTCCAGCGACTCCACCCGGAGAGTTAACAATACCAGAATGTCTCGCTACGAAAGTTACGGGGTTTCATAAAACTTGACGTCCTACGCGTTTAAGCGCATAAACGGGACACGGCAAGTGCACCGGTCGCCAAGTAGTAACCGGAAGTAAATTCCGTGATATCGAGCCCAAGAGAGCAATTGACAATCACTTGCTATTTAAAGTTCGTAGCTAAGCTGTTTCGGTAAAAATGTAGTTTTTAGTTTTGAAAATAAACCTACATCGACTAGAAAGAAAATAAATAAAATATAGAATTTAGTAGACAGTTTTCTTATCTTGAATCAAGTGTAGAGAAATCAAGGGCATGGGTTCACCAAGTTCATTCCATAAAATTGAACACGTTCGATTATTGCGATGTCGACTCATTTTAGAGGCAACGAGTTATCTCGACTCTAGTCCTAACTTCTTTCGAACGATTCAGACCCTAATGAAATCTAACCACCGAGTTCTTTCGACTCTCAATGTAGGAAGAACCAAAACGTAAAGCTCTATGGCAACTTCTAGCTTTCAACAAAACAAGTCTATGACTATTGCAATTTTATTAACCCTGCTAGTTCTAGCTAGGATTTAAATCCAACCTATGATCGATTTTTTACTTATTAGAATCCTCCTTTTTCAAGTGAAAGATCATAATTCGAAACAATTACCAAGCATACACGGGAGGTAAAACATTACGCACAAATCAATCATAGACAATAAGGCAAATCAACAATCACCACAGTCGAAGCATCCAGTTTATAGAAATCATTACTCTATTCCCCCATAGCCCTAGAGATTGGGGGTTTAGGTGTTCATGGTGAGAAAATGCAAGGATGAGAAGAAGCAAACAATTAAACTCATAATCAAGATGAAAGTTGAGATACAATCGTCGAATTAGTCGTCTAAGGTTGCTCTTCCTCTTCTTCGATCTCTCTCCTTAATGTTCTTATAAATCCACCAAAGAAAATCCTTTGGGTAGCTAAAAATTGGAGCTTCTCTCCAACAATCTCTACTCAAAGAATCCCAAATTGGTTCTCTACCCACAAAATAGTGTTTCCAAACAAATAATCCAAGATGAAAAGTTCTATCTGAAATCTATAAAAAAAATAAAGAAAAGAAAATATGTACAAAAGTGGTGCTTCGCCTTCGTGTCTTTTCTCTCTGTCCTCTGTAAAAATCGTGAAGAACCCCCTTCTTTGTGATGCAGCTCTGAAAATATAAAGGGGATTGGTGCTGCCCTAAATGCCCCCACCACTCAGAGGGAGACACGCGGCACGAAGGGATCGGGCGGCTGAGGCACATGTGCTGGACGAAGGGGAAAGGAGAGCTGGGGGACAGGTGTCGTGCAGGGATGAGTCCAGCGGCTGGGCAGACACGTGTCGGCAAGACACGCGAGTGGCGGCGCCACGTGGTCGTAGGCGGAGGTGCCACGCGCCCACAGGCGGGACGAGATGGAGGTGGCGCCACATGTTGCGCAGAAGGAGAAGAGCGGCTGGCCACGCGTCAGCCTCTGTTGGGCTGCTCCATGTTTGCTCCTTTTCCGCTATTTTGCTCGCTCCGGCTTCGTTTGGACTCCGATTGATCTCGTTCTTGCGTCAAAATATTTATATTTTTAATACATACAAAAAAAGACCAGTCATGCATATATTCCGTAGCGAACAAAAGACACCCTCTTGACGATCTATTTGCACGAAACACCTAAAATACGTCGGGTTTCAATCGAAACACCGAAAACATAGAGAAAAACAATTATTCATGCTAAACGTAAATATATGATAAGAAATGGGACTAAAAGCCTATATAACTCGATATAATGTGACACTTTTACGTGTTAAAATGCACCCGCATCAAGTATCGGTGAAGTCACATCCGGAGAACCGAGTGTTTGCTCTGTTCTCCGTACCACAATTAAACATTCCAGCGACTCCAGCCGGAGAGTTAGCAATACCAGAATGTCTCGCTACGAAAGTTACGGGGTTTCAGACCAATTGGCATCGTAGGCTCTTTAAGTTATTATGTTCGTTTTTCTGTTTTTTGTGGTCTTTATTTGTCAGCTATGCAAAAGCGACCTACAATACAGGTCAAGTGTGTCAGAAACTCTACGGAAATTCTGGACATATACTCGAAATAAGGGCCAGAGACCTAGGTTATGTTTATAATTATTGTGATGATGAATAAAATTAAAAAAAAAACATATATCAAAATTTGATATTAGTAAAAAAAAAATAAAAAAAAAACAAAAAAGAAATGATACTAGTCTTGAAGAATAAAAGAGATTCCTCATTGACCATCCTTTTCAGATTCATGGCATCTTAATAAATGAGCTCGATCTCATGACATAGATCTTTGAGATTACTCCATTCAACGTGTTGACTATTCATTACCCTTCCAAATGCAAAAATTCCAAAAAATTGCTTGTTCTAAACATGCATCATGGCATGCATCACATACTGATTATCAAATTATTTTCTTGGCTTTTCGCGTGAAATGAGCTCAAAACATTTTCAATCAATGGAGGCTTAATCACTTTCATTTCGGAAAGAAAAAAGAAAGAACCAAGTCATACATCAATTCCAACTCAATTGTCAATATTTGACGTGACTGATGAAGAATCACAAGGCATCAATCAAGTTTGTTGTTCAAATAGTATCTTCTATTCTTTTTTCGAGATTATACATTTTCTTATCGGTAAAGTTTTGTCTTATTAAAAAATAGAAGACTTTGTTTTCGAAATAAAAAAACAGGGATTAGGGGATGAATCGTTGGAATGCATAAAAGACCATATATTTTTTTATTAGCTCCGAATTTTATTAGCGGAAAAGAAGCAAGGGACAAGCTGTCTCTAAAGCTTTGGGCGTATTGCAGCAAAATGGGTTTCAAATCTAAAGTTGCGGATGGCGTATTTCAGCGGGAACTAGAGCTTCTCAACGTTGAGCTCAATCCTTGGATCACCGATAGAGGGTTTGACAGCTCTGAGTCTGATGACCCGAGTTACTCGTTTCAAAGGGACGAGGACGATCCTTCTTCGTCTCTTTAAGCTCCTCATTCGGGTATGCGTTATGGAGCGTATCGTTCTAAGTTGTAGACGTCCTTGTCTTCTTGGGGTTAGTGGTTACTCTTTGCTTTAGTAAGTTGGTCAGTTGTATTCTCGTACCGTGGATGTATTGGTTCTGGTTTCGTTTTTTCTATTGTAAGTCATGTTTAGAGTGCCTCTGTTGAGCACTTTGTAGTCCCGGTTTAGCCTGTTTTTTGCCGGGTGCCTCTTTCTCTTTTGTGAAAGAGGCCTTTATAAAACTTCTCTGATCAAAAAACAAAAATTAGAGGAAAAGACTTTTCAAGCATGAAAGTATCTTAAGGTCAAAAGATCATAAATATTGATTACAGAAGAGGTTCCTAATAATAAAGTTTAAAGACAAATCCTTTAAAAACAAGAAAAATAGTCTTTCAAAAAATAGAAAAAAAATCAAAACAAACAAATCATGTAGGAACACAGCCGATAAATAAGCGATCAAAGACAAACGAAGCTCGAGACTACACCTCGTACTACTTCAAAAGTCTTAAATGTTATAGCTGCGAGCCACACCGCCTAGACTTGTTTTAACGGCAATTAACTGCCTTAAAAGCTATGGAACACAATACTATCAAAAGAGAAATCCTGATCCCCAATACAGAACCATCGGGGCCGCCTAAACAATAGCATGAGCTCATAAACCAATCCAAACCAGACCTCCTCGCGAGTCGCATAAACGAGCAACCAAAAGTTTTGAAGTGTAAGCACCACTACACTGGACATCGCTATGTTGTTCCCTCCTTCGGTTTTCACAAACTCAATAAGGGCCTGTAGTACGTGGCCCTTTTATACTTGGATTCAACTGATCTTAGGAAACCATTTAAGTGTTGGGTATCCAGAAGCACCGTACTTGTTGCATACACCCTTATGCTCATCACAATCCACATTTCCACAAGACAGCTGGGGACCTTAGCTGGTAAAGACCAAGGAGACTCTGACGAGGAACCATCATGGAGGAGTAGATCCAGCGAGGCATGCGCAACTTCGGTGTCGAAACTTGGCTAAACAACGACATGAAGTGATGTTCACGACTGCACCATAAGACGAGCAGTGACCACCAACTGACTACGAACCGAGCACGAGAAGAGAAAAAGACAGTCGACAGTAAAAGAAGGAGATTTGATGTCGTAGAAGCTTCAAAGCTCCCGAAAAGCGGCCAACACCAAGGGAGGGGAGGGGTGGGTCGTTGGTGACCACGACCAAACAACGAACCCAGCATTAAATTACTCCTAACGACAATCAGAACAACACATGACTCATGCGAGCGATGTCGGGTGGCCCGATTTTTCGACTACGGCGGATCAACCACACACACAACAACGGACCACCCGAGCCCACGACCAAGATAAGATGTTGAGATTATGCCGGATATACGCCAAACCTGTAGAGAGACGAATAACCCAGAACTCCTCCATGGCCAGGACACGGCTTCAAAATCCTCAACCACCACCAGGCTCGAGCAGCTACGAGCAGCCCCCAAATGAGAAAAATGGGTAAGGCTTCCCCGCCGAAAACCTCTATGGTCAAGAGACCATAACTCGTCGCCGATAGAGGTGAAGAATCGAAAGGACGGCTCTTCAAAAAGAGCGTAGTAGGGTTCTAAACTTTCACTAAAGTTAAAGGTTTCCCAATAAAAGATTTTTCTAAAGAGGTTATTTTGCATAGAAAAATAGATTTTAAAGCCAATTTGCTTATAATAGCATATTAAACAAGACACCTCAAACCATAATATGAGACCCATTTGAACATCAAATCAGGTTTAAAACCCTAATTTTAGAAGCATGAAACTGTTAAATATTGAACAAAGAACTAAACAAGTGAAAAAAGGTCTAAACTCCATTTTTTTTTTGATAGATGATGATTTTATTGATGGCTTTGAAATTACATATCACAAAGCACGAGGTATAGACCCCAAAATAACCTTCAAAAGAAACAGAAAATGAGCTCCAAAAAACTCCTAAATGAAACCAGTGTAACACGAGGCAGGGGATGCCAACCAAAGAGGAAGGGTTGCATCGTCTGAAAGATCACCAGCCAACCTGCAAATACTGAAACTGTGGAGCTGCACCTTGCTGAAAACATCGACTATAGGCTCAAACTGCTGCCTAAAGATACCGGAGTTCCTCTGCAACCAAATATGCCACAAACACAAGTAGCCAACCTTGACCCAAAACTTCCACCAACCCCTCCTTCCTAGCCCTCTCCAAGCTGAGATCAGGGTGACGCAATCTCTAGGGAAAACCCAAAAGATTGACCACCAAGAATAAAGTTTCGACCACAACGACCAGGAATAGGAGCAATGCAAAAAAAAGGTGCGAGGTATCCTCAAAGACATCACCACAAAGACAGCAGAACATATCGTTGAGGGAGATACGCATACCTCTCTCTTCCAAGAACGTCTTGGTCGGCACTGCATCATGAGCTATCAACCAAACCAAGGAGCTATACTTGGGAGGGAGATTCTTGACCCACAGAAAACCAGCCCAAGGGACAAGAGGAGGAACCATATCATCAAGCAGAAGATAGGCAGCAGCCGTAGAGAAGCCATGAACGCACTTCGACCAAGAAACTGAGTCCGGAGTGTTGGGCCTAATAAACACCGTGGACAAAAGATCCATAAGCATAGCAGATTCCTCCCGCTTCGAGGAGAACACAAAAGAACGACGATAGTCAAGGCTCCAAGAACCATCTCGCCAAACCCCCCTACACGAATCCATTTCCCAACACAGATGCTATAAAGCCTAGGGAAACGAAAACGAAAGGCAGTAGGTCCAGTCCAAACATCCTGTCAGAACCGGATCCTGTCTCCTCCTCCTACTGTCCAATGAAGGATCTGACTACCAAACATGCCACTGAAAGTTGGGGAATCAGACAAACTCATGATATGAACAAAAAAAAGAAGACCCCGGCTTATCAAGAGCAGTCAAGTCCCAATCCGAGGAAGACCATCCAAACTTAGCACACAGAACACGCTTCCAAAGTGAGTCCTTCTCCGAGGCAAAACGCCAGAACCACTTCGCCAGCAAGCTCTGATTCACCTTCTCAAGACCTCGTATGCCCAATCCCCCCTCAGATTTGGGTCGACAAACAGAGGACCAATGGACTTTGCAAAAAACCCGTGTATGAGCCCTATTATGCCAAAGAAACCGACGCCTCCAAGCTTTCAATTCTCGAATAACACCCTTAGGTGCCCTGAATAGAGACATAAAGAAAACAGGCAGAGCAGACAAAGTAGATTTAATCAAAACCAATCTACCTGGCATAGAGAGATCTTTGGTTTTCCACAAGGCTAAAGAGGCTTTGAATCTTTGAATAATGGGAGCCCAGAAGGAGAGACGTCTCGGGTTCGCTCCCAAGCTGAAGCCAAGATACTTGATAGGTAAAGTACCTACCAAGCATCCCAAAGAAGAGGCAACTAAATCCGGGGTGCAGGCTCGGGCATTCAGGAGGATGGCAGTAGACTTATCAAAGTTAATCTTGAGGCCCGAACTCCGCTCGAAGGTAAGGAGAGTGCTTTTGAGCCTCAAAAGAGCATCAGGTGACCCTTTCACAAACAAAAGGGTGTCGTCTGCAAACTGTAAATGGGAGATAACAGGTCCAGAGGGGCCTATCTGAACACCAGCAAAGTCCCCCAAACGAATGCCCTATTCCAGAACCTGATGGAGACCTTCAGCTGCGATCAAGAAAATGAATGGAGAAAGAGGATAACCCTGGCGAATCCGATTCATAACCGGGAAATCATGGCTGGGGGAGCCATTTACAAGGACTGCGACAAAAGTTTTGAAACAAGAAGCCATCCAAGAACGCCACTTGGGACTAAAGTCCATAGCAGTCATAACCTCATCTACATAATCCCAGTGCACCTTATCAAAGGCTTTTTCAAAGTCCAGCTTGAGAACCACAACCTCCTCATTATACCTACGAACCAAATCAATGACCTCAGAGGCAATCAGAACACCGTCAACTAGCTGCCTGCCTGCAACGGAACCAGACTGAGCGTCGCTGATAATATCATCCAAAACCCGATGGAGGCGAATAGATAAAACCTTGGCCATGATTTTATAAGGTCCTGAGATAAGGCTAATGGGTCTATAGTCCTGAAAGCTAGAGGCGTTTCGATGCTTGGGGATCAAGGTAAGCAATGTAGAATTGAGTCCCTTACTTAGATTCCCAAAAGCATGGAACTCTGAGAAAAACCTCAAAAGATCATCCTTGATCGTCTCCCAACAGACCTTGTAGAACAACAAAGAAAAGCCATCCGGACCTGAAGCCTTATCAGAACCACAAGTAGAAATAGCAGCAAGAATCTCCTCAGAAGTGAACGGTTCCTCAAGAAAAGCAGCCTGGTGTGCAGTCAAACGGGTGAAAGAGAGCAAAGGGAGGGGGACCGAGATGATGGTCTACTGAACCTCGAACTGAAATGGGCTGCAGCAAGCCTTTTAATGTCCTCAGGATCAGAATAGGCGACTGAGTCAACTATGATTTGAGAAATCTTATTCCTCGAAGCTCGAACATTGGCTATTCTATGATAAAACCTTGAGCAGACATCCCCGTGTTTATGCCGCTTCATGCGGGCCTTTTGACTCCAAATACAGGCCAAAGTCTTTTCCTTACGAATAAGACGAACACGGAGCAGAGACCGTGAAACACATTCAGACCCAGATAAATCACGAGAGTCCAAAACAGAGTCGAAGTCATTGATCTCGGCCTCCAAGGCTTCGACACCGCGATTTGCCCGACCAAATACCTCCATATTCCAGCGATTCAAATCCACACGCAGACATCGCAATTTGAACCAAAGGCAATATCCAGCCGATCCTTGGTAAGAGTACGACGCCCAGAATAAACCAATATCTGCCCTGAACGACCGGTGTTCCGTCCAGGCATTAAGAAAGCACAATGGCTTTGGTCCCCAATTAACAGTGGAGGAAGTGAGACTCAAGGGTCGATGATTAGATAGAGAGAGAGAATGACTTTGTTGCACCAAATCACCAAAACATTCCAAGACCGAAGGGGACACGAGAAAGCGATCAATCCGAGACGCTTTAGAGCCTCCACCATACCAAGTGAACGCAGCCCCTAAGAGATTTAAATTGATCAATTCCATGCTCTGTATGAAATCAGAGAATAGAGCGCAGTCTGCAGCAGAAGTGATGGTGTTGCGTCTTTCAACCGAGAATAAAACTGAGTTAAAATCTCCTCCCATAATGAGATTATCATCCATATTAGATCGTTCAAGAATTAAAGCTTCCCAAGCTACGTTGCGTGTAGAAACAGTGGACGGGCCATACACATTGAGAATTGAAATAGATAAACCAGTAGGAGATATAGAACATGTCCAACACAATGCTGAAGTAAGAGGGCGAGATGATGCAAGATTGAAGACCGAAACTCTCCAAGCTGTAAACAAGCCTCCTGATGCTCCTGCAGAAGGAGAGAACACAATATCCCAGCCATAAAACAGCCCACAATCTATGAGGAAACTATTATCAATGACGCTAACTTTAGTTTCCTGGAGCAGAATGAAGTTCGGTCTAAGCTCTGCGCTGACCCTTCGAATTCCTCTCCTCTTATAAGGAGAGTTTGCTCCTCTCACGTTCCATGAGAGGAGCCTCATGCCTCAATGGGTGGAGGAGACAGAGACACCTCCACGAACGGGATTTGGAGCAGCCTCTAGCTGTAGACTTCAGCTCATCAACCACAACACCAGTAGAGATGGGAGAGGCAATCAGAGCATTCCGTTGAACAGGAACAGAGGGTCGCCAAGTCGAACGAGATTTTCGGGATGGATCAAGCCAAGCAGGAACAACCAGAAGCCTCCTTCCTGCAAAACGCTTTCCATTCAATGCCAAAACCATAGACTGACAATCTCGAGCGGAAGCACCATGTATGAAGCAGAAAGGGCGGCCTGAAGCAACTGAACGACGACTCAAAAAAATTCCTGAAACGTCTCCATGAGCGGAGAACACTCGATGAATCCAAGGCTCCTTAGCTGCCGAAAGGAGATTTGTGACAAATAGTTTACACGGATCTTCCAGACGAACGCGCGAAGAAGCCGGAGAAGAGGACTCGCAGCGGCCATATCCATCTGATTTAGCCGGAGCAACGATGACAGAGCAAGGAGGGTTGCCTGATTCGAAGTGGTGAATCAGAGAGGAAACTCGTGGATGACCAGAAGGGGAGGTACCTCGCGATGGTGTAGACACTGACAGGCCGGTGATGGTGGTCTGCGCCGGCGAGTCGTCGAAATCCCCGAGAGAGAGAGAGAGACGTCATCCCTAATTTGTTTTAAGATTAAACTTAACTACCATGAAGCCTAAGAAAAAAAATAACAGAAAGTTCTACAAACCCAAATTTGATAATTATGAAGCTTATAAAACCAAACAAGAAAAAGAAACAGGAAAAGTCAAAAGAAACGGTCGCCATTAAAATTTCAACAACTCGACAGTCGACCACTACTCTATATAGCCCTAAAACTCACTTAAACTTGAAGAAGTACCATATCTCATCGGGCCACCAAATCTTCACTGTAGAGGTGGGTATCGACCTTCACATCGCTGACCAACACCGTAGAATGCTAAAAACAGGACCAAGCAACACCTGAAGTCACAACCCCCCGATCCGTCGTGGCTTATAACAACTCATCATAGGCCAACACCTACCAAACCAAAGAGCCCCCAATTGACATAACGATTGGGGAGAACAGAAGACCATATAACAGGGAGAATTAAGAGAAGAGATAATGAGTAACGAGACAAGTAAAAGGAAATAAAAAGGACCAATGAAACAAACCGAAGAGACCAAAACCTTTACCATACCAGTAGCGCAACAGCGATGAGGTTAGAGCCAAGGCAACAAGATATTACCCAGAGCAGACCTGACAACACAGGGGGCCGAACACGATGAAGTGAGAGAGGACTCTGCCATCAGAAGAAGCACCGAGCATGAGGACCTTCACTACAACCAAAATGTTATACATTATGAACCTCATTTTGTTGTAAATACTATACCTTTTTTTAGTGTAATACGAGGTAATATATTAATTAAAAAACGTCCAACCCAAATAAAACACAACCAAATAGCGTAAGATAAAGTATTGAATAAATTGTTCTAACATCTTGGGACCGAACTGAATATAAAGTTGCGCAGGTAACTGAACCGCTCCATTGAGACATTCAGAAGCTAACGATGTGGTAGCATCACAAGATACCGATACAACAAATCTGAGCTGGAAGATAGGGCAAAGATGACCCATTTTCGGAGTGACTGTGGAGGACTAAGAACTCTCTCGGGTTTTCAATGTAAGTCACCCTCCCTGAAATGATAGAGTATGGTGTGGTTGGCCGACCCCCAGCGGATCACGAACCCCTCATTGGGTGAGGCGAGGGTGCTTAACCCCCCCCCCCCCCCCCCGCCATTGTACGATATGATCATTCGGTGTATGATGATCTTTCGACTCCAGATCCTAGGTTTTTTCTACCGGGCGTTTCTTCCCAAGAAGAAGAGAACAGGTTACCCAGTCACGTGGTCCCTCCGATTCTGTGGAAATGAGTTGGAGGATACCTGGGGTTGGTTCCTAACAACCAGAGGTCCATTTCCTCAAGAGGAGGATTCCCCGGGAAACCCGGATGTCTCCTCATAACAGGAAGTGATCTGGCTTGTAGTCCAGGTCCCGGGTCGGCTCGCATCTCTAACGGGAAATAAATGGGCTCATCTAGAAGGTAAGGTGTCCTCCTCTATTACTTTTCCTTTCCCTTTTCGATCCCCATTACGGGGCCTAATAGGGGAAAAAGAAGGAGTAGGTCGACCTTCCGAGCCTCCTAAGTAGGACCAATTGGTCCCCGAGGTTGGTCTACCATGTCTAGCCATGGAGCCTATCAGTCTCGGATTTGTTGGGGATAGAAAACATTGTATCCTCTCTCTTATCCCTCAACACAGACCGACATTAGGTGACTAACATAGTTGCAATAAAAACAATGGTCTGGTAAGTGTTCATAAGAGATATGCAACAAAGTTCGTATCTTCGACTCAACGAGTCTAAACCAAATCGGACTGTACAACAACAATCTAATGTCCACTCGAACGCGGATCCCTATATAGTCGCCCCAACTTATGCCATCTACATCTTCGTCCACTTCCTAGTAGACTCCCAACGAGTTTTCCAAACAGAAGCCATATCCCTTGTTCCAAGCCCCGAGTAGCAGGTTTTAAACCTAGGCCCAAATAGTGAAATATGAGAAAACAATATCCTGATGGCGCATCTAAGGAAGAAGGTCCGTGAGTAGCACTGAAGATCTCCTGAAAGCCTAGGGTTCTCCCACTAATACTCGAGCTCTCTCACGTGCCAAACGGAAGAAAAACCCCCACAACTTAGTCCTCTAGCGGCCGAGCCACCACATCCAGTATTTTCCACATGTCCTCCATCCAATACACAATGGGTTTCCAGAAAAATGTCCGAGAGGACATAACTTGCGCCGCCATAACCTAAAAAAATTTAAGTCCCCGACCAAAGAGTTCTGTTTGGGGCACCATAACTTCCTAAATGCCAAACTGCCTAGTCTGTCACCCAAATCTTCAATCTCCTGCATAGGGGGAGGCGGCTTGGGTTTCCTCAAACCCCCTAGAGCCTGGTACATCGTATGTCTACTACCACTTGGCCTAGCTCCGGCTCGGGGACTGTAATATGACCCAACTACTCCTGGCCATGTCAGTTAACATCCCATCTGACTCGACCCACTATAGTTTCCCCATGGCCCACGTTACTCATCCGAGTCCCAAGAAATAGATCCCTCGCCGCTCTCTCCCGACCTCGCCTCCACCTACCTATTTCTTCCACCGGTTAACGCATTGTCGGAGCAGTTTCCTCATCGTCCCAAAATTATGTTCCCATACCAGAGCTTGTCTCAACCTCATCGAAAATAGAGCCTCAGCGAAGACCTTGAAGGGTCTCAAATAGATTCCTTGGTGAAACCCGTATCGAGATCGGAGTTCCCGATGAAAACACCCCAGGCTACTACACAACTCGATTTGTGGAATATTGACATTCCTCCACCACTACCACCGCCTAGAGACGACAAGGTCAGGGGCCTCGTGTTTGCACCCCATAGAAAAAACCTTGGGCCAGTCCCGTCACACCTCTCCTTCTGGCCAATAAATGACCACCGGAAGGCGCGGTCTCCGTCACCTAGGTTGAGAAGATCAGCGCTTCTGTCGTCACTGGTTCATCCCTGAATGGTCCAACCGTCGGCGCCGATAAATGCGACCCGCCAAGGGAAACAGAAGATGGAATATCTTGTCCACCACTATCATTGTGGACCGAAGAAGGATCCACCAGAATCATTAAATCAATGTCGTCCATGGATGAAGTCGCGGATAGAAAGTTACGAACCCTAACCGCTAAAGAGAGAAAAAAGAAAATTAAAGTGAGAATGTAAATACTATACTTGTAATGTGATAAACAAACTTAATTATAACTATATTTTAAAGAAATTATATTTCACTATGTATATTATGTAATTTCAGTAAGATCAATTCACATTAATCAAATGTGTTTTCATTTTCAATCTATCATAATGTAATTTTTATTGACAACAATACTCTCAAATAAAATAAAATAAACCGGTAAAAATTAGAGGATAAATAAAAATAAGATTATTATTGTATTAACCTCTTATCAGGTCCTCAATCTTTATCGTAGCTTAGGGTTTCTTTTTTCTCTTCATATTCGTCATCTCTTTCTCTACAACTCCCCCTCTCCACAACAACTCCTCCCCTAGCTCTGCCACTACTATGGTTCTCCTCACCAACAATCTCACTAATGTTGTTGTCGTCCACGTCTCTAGCCACATGATGATCCTCCCCCACCCACTCGAATTTAAACCCTCATCTTCATCGAAGAACTTTATTAATCCGTCACAACCGAGAAAGAAGCCTCCTCGACCATCTCCTTCGCCTGTTGCGCCGCCTCCGTCATCCTCATACTTGTCGCTCCCACCGCGCTAATGCTATCTTCCTCAGCGCCTCCATCTTGAATGCCTCCATCCTCAACGTTCTCATCCTCAACGTCACTATCACCAACTCTTCCCTCAATGTTGTCGTCATCAAAGACGCTGCTCCCACCGTCGCCAACACTGATGCCTCCAACACTTCCAGCACCCTCGCATCCTGCTCTGCTACCTCCCTCCCTCACCATTGCTCACGACCTAGCACCGAAACCTCCTCTTGTTCCCCCTCTACCGCCACCTCATTTTTTCCACTAGAGTCGGTTTCGTCTTCGCCTCATCTACCACTAGAGCCGACACCGCCGCCACCTCCTCCTCTTCTACTAGAGCCACCACCGCTACCTCCTCCTTTTCCACCAAAACCGCATCCTCCTCCTCCTCCTACACTACCTCTGCATCATGGCTGCTTCCTCAGCCGCCTACTGATCATTCACGGTCATCGGAGTCTTGAACCTAGATCATGCGTCGTGATTGTGGCGCATCCAATCAGTTAGGGACTCCGTGTAGAGATGCCTCATTCCTATCCGCACTCTCATCCCTTGGATTGGGACCAAAATACCCCCGCTCGGATTTTGGGAAATTGGATTCAGCAACTGTTCTTGTCGGCCACTAATGCAAACTCGGTGCACCAACCCTATCCGCTGGATTGGGATGCTAACACCCCCGAGGTGTGGGGGGGGGGGGGGACGCACACCTTGTCCTACCGAGGTCGGTGTAAATTTGACATTCTAGTTCCCCCGTTTCGTGATGTTCTCTCTGGATGCTCGCTATCCCTTCAACCGCCCCATATTAGATATCCCGAGCATTTTCAGATCAAAATAAAAAACGAATCTCGTGGCACTCACTCCTACCACTACAACTGAGGCACTGGCCTCCCACCAACTATCCCTGGTATAGCTATAAAGTTAACGTTCAATGTCTACGTAATAAAACTAGGTCTCCTTCTTTTCCTTTCCATTTTTATCTATCTATGTAATATCTAAGTTTTCCGATCAATAAAATTTCTCCCATATGCTTAAAAACAAAAATCTCTTACAATTTTTTTTTTCATGTTTAAGCGTTCTGACATTAACCCTAAAATTGGGTTATTAATAACCTAACAAATTTTTTTTTATTGGAATCAATTAATAGGATTTAGAGTAAAATAATAAATTAATAATAACAAAAAATATAAGACAGTGGAATGAAACTTTTCCCTCTATTTTGTTATATTATTTTAAAAAAATCACTCTTTGTAGTTGTTGAATTCTTAAATTATTGTTACTTATAAGTCTTAGTGACTAATAAATAAGGACGGTCCCGTTGTGGAGGCTTTTTCTCGGGGCGACTCGAACTTGGGTGGTAGTTTTCAAGGTAGCCCTTGGAAGGAAGCCTTGGCTAAATCCCCTATTCCAGAGGGTGAACCAAGGAAACGTAGACGTCCAAAAAAAGGTCAGCCGAAGAAAATAGTTCCTCCAGTCGTTTTTTATCAGACAAGAGCCAGGACTAGTACTGATAAAGGAGGCAAATCCGGAAGCGTTACGATTGATATGGCAAGAAAAAATAGTTCCGGCGATTGGAGTTTCAACTCGAAAGTGGTCAAAAAGACAATTAACTCTCGAGTGCTTGATCTTGTGCTGAGGGATATCGATGGTAACAAGGACGAGGATAACCCTGACCTGGCAGGAAATCTAAGTCATGTCCCGATTTCGAATCGTTTTTCTTGCTTGGACCCGTGACAAAATAGGCTATGAGGAGTCGTCAGTTTCTCCCGCTTGTTTTTGTTTTGTTTTTTTGTTGTTTTTTTTATCTTTGTTTGTTGCTTTTTTGAGCTTGTTTCGGTTTCGGAAGACCCCTTGCTAAGGTCGTCTTCTTTCTGGTTTTCCTGCCTTTGGAAAGCACATGACTAATAAATTTTCGCTTATAAAAAAAATAAAAAATAAGGAGAGATCCCTTTATGTAAGGGAGAATCCTACACAACTTAGGAAATAGGTAACACTCTAATAGTCTAACTTTTAACACTACCCCTTAAGTTGGAGCATACAATCAAAAGCACTTAACTTGTTACAAATATAGCTTATGCGAGGTCCTCATAGAGATTTTGCGAAGATATGTGCCACTTGGTCACTACAGTTAACGGAAATGGTTTTGACGCAATTTGGTATAATCTTTTCCCTGATAAAGTGACAATCGATTTATTTATTTTGGTTCTTTCATGAAACATATGATTGGATATAATGCGTAGTTCTGCTTGATTGTCACATATTAATGTCATTGAAGTATCCTTTATAAGTTTGAGTTGTTGAATAAGTTGTTTCACCCATATGAGTTCACATGTTTCCAATGCCATGACCATATATTCAGTTTTTGCACTAGATCTAGTGACTACAATCTACTTTTTAATTTTCCAAGATATCAAATTAACACCCATCATGACACAATAACTTGAAGTGGAACGTATATCTGAGGGAAATCCTGCCCAATATGCATCTGAATATGCAATTACCTCTATTCTCATACAACAATCTTTCTTCTGGAGTTCCCTTAATATACCTCAAGATGTGTTTTACTGCGTCCCAATGGCTACTACACGGGGATTACAGAAATTGATTGACCCCACTTACTACAAATGAAATATCTAGTTGAGTAATAGTAAGTTAATTAATCTTCCCAACGAGTATGTGATACCTTCCCAGATAGTCTAGAGGCTCTCCTTGTCCCGGAAGAAGTTTGGAGTTCGGATCTATAGGAGTATGACAAGGTCGACAATCAACCATTTTTGTCTCTTCTAGTATATCAAGAGTGTATTTTCGTTGATAAATGACTATAGCATTGCTAGCTTGGGCAACCTCAATGACAAGAAAATATTTCGTAGACACAAGTCCTTAGTCTGAAAATGTTGAAAGAGGATGTTTTCCAATTTAAGAATCTCGTCTTCATCATATCATGCAGTAACTATATCGTCCTCATAAACAACTAGATATATACTCTTGCGTTGTGATGTGTTAATACAAAACAGAATTATCAACATTACTACGAACCATGCCAAATTGTTGGATAATTATACTAAATCTGCCAAACCATGCTCAAGGAGATTGCTTAAGGGCATAAATAGAACATCGAAGCTTACACACCAAAGTAGACTCCCCCTAAGTAATACCTGGTGGTTGCTCTATGTAGATATCTTCATCGAGGCCGGCATGAAAAAGGCATTCTTGATGTCCAACTAATGAAAAAGCCAATGTCTGACTACTTAAATGGAGATGAATAGACGAACAGAGGCAATCTTTGCAAGTGGAGAAAAAGTATCACCATAGGCAAGCCCATAAAGTTGGGTATAACCCTTGGCATGTAGTCGGGCTTTTAGACAATCAACTTGACCATCTGACCCTATTTTGACCGTATACACCCAAGGACATCCAATAGTAGACTGCCCTGGAGGGACATGACTTAACACCCAAGTACCTTGAGACTCCATACCTAACATTTCGTCAATCATAGCTTTCCACCAACCAAGGTCTGATAGGGCCTATCTGATAGATGTAGGAATAAAAATAGTATACAAAGAGGAAATAAAATAAAATATGAGGATGATAAACGAATGTAGCTAAGGAATAAATAAAGAAGATGAGGGTTATGAGTAGAGCGGGTAACACGTCAAAGACTATGAGACTCGTTAGTGATCAGAGGTAGAACCTCAACAGGTTGAGGTGTTGGAGAACGAGATGAGTGCACTAGATCATCAACAAGGCCTACAATCGAAGAAAAATGTGGATGTCAACAATTAAATTGTAAAGGAAGCGGTGCAACTCTGGACTTAGGAGGGGACATGATTGAGAAAACAAATAAGGTCTCAGAAATATTATGATTATCAGACTATAATGATGTAAAGTAAGAGATTGACTTAAAAAAACATCGGAAGAGTAAAACAACAATTAGTCGTAGGAGAATAACATTTATACCCTTTCTGAAGGTGTGGGTATCCCAGAAAACACACTTGATATATTTTTTCTAACAATTTATATCGACCTAGAGTTTTATCATGAGCAAAACAAGTACACCCAAACATACGAAGCAGAATAGGATATAATGACTTCTTCAGAAATAAAAGAGGGAAAATGATTTGATTCTATAGAACAAATGATGGTATACATGTGATCAAATAGTGTGCAGTAAGAACATCATCAGTTCTGAACTGCCGAGGCACATGATGATGAATGATAAGAGTACATGCAGTTTTAACAAAATGACAGTTTTTGTGTTTTGCCCTGTCACGCCCCAATTTCAGTAAACCGAACTAGGGACGCGAACGTTTTAAAAACATAAAAGCACTTGAAACCTGATTTCATTAAACACTTTAAAATACCAATTTAGTTCATCAACATAATAATTACAGTTTAAAAACACGTCCCAACAAGTGGACAAAAGTACAAGGTATCCGTCACTAGACTAAAAAAGACAAAACCCAGACTCCGCTCCTAGCTCCACAAGCTTCGAGAGCTCACCTAGTCCGTCCCACGAACATTACCTGTAGGAAAAGCAGCTAGGGGTGAGCGTTCGCTCACCACCACGGATAACAGACTGACTACGGCATAATTAGTAGATAAAGCCAGTAACACTAAAACCAAACTCAACACCGGGACTACAGTCCCCAACTCAAGTACCCAACTGACCCACAACCCGTTACTTTCCTCAACAGACCCAACACTCGATAACACTACGTAGACCCGACACAACTATCGACGACCTCCTCCAAGGACACGACAGAAAGACTACACAACGTCAAACAAGATCACAAAGGATCGCACACCAGCTGCTCAGTAACCAATCTCAATCAGGTCAGGGATCGACCTATCACAATTCCTCGACACGAAGTCGGATCAGGCTGTCGACCTTTAGAACTCGCAATTCATCGACACTAAGTCGGATCAGGCTGTCGACCTTTGGAACTCGCAATTCATCGACACTAAGTCGGATCAGGCTGTCGACCTTTAGAACTCGCAATTCATCGACACTAAGTCGGATCAGGCTGTCGACCTTTAGAACTCACAACTTCAGGTAACCACAATCACAATCACAGGCAAGTTCAATCACACAGGCACTCAAGGCCACTCAAGACACCTCAACAGTCAAGACTCGGGTTCAACAACCCCACGGGCAGTCACTGCCACTCAAGACACACCAACGGTCAAGACTCGGGTTCGACAACCCCACGGGCACTCACTTCCACTCTAGACACACCAACGGTCAAGACTCGGGTTCAACAACCCCACGGCACTCATTGCCACTCAAGACACACCAACGGTCGAGACTCGGGTTCAACAACCCCACGGCACTCACGGCCACCCCAAAACATCAACAGTAAGACACGGGCACTCATGGCCACCCAAGACACCAATTTAAATACACGGGCTCTCAAGGCCCAAACTCAACAATAAATAACACGGGCTCTCAAGGCCGTCCAAACTCAACAATAAATAGCACGGGCTCTCAAGGCCACCCAAACTCAACAATAAATAACACGGGCTCTCAAGGCCACCCAAACTCAACAATAAATAACACGGGCTCTCAAGGCCGCACAAACTCAACAATAAATAACACGGGCTCTCAAGGCCACCCAAACTCAACAATAAATAACGCACAACAACCTCCGGCATACTCGATGCCTCCAACAGTCCTAAGATCACTAGTTTCACAAACAACCTCCGGGCATGGTCATATGCCTCCAGTAAATCAATTACGCTAAGTTCTCTGCTCCTACGACACTACTAAGTGTCACATGCTTTTCTCATAATCGCTATGATCCCGTATCATGCATTTCTAATAATTACTACGATCCCGTATCATGTTTTTCTAATATTTAAAATAAACCTACATCAACCCACAACACCCCGGTGTCACATGCAATTCTACTGTTAACTTTCCCCAGTCAGGGCCGAGATCCGGCTACTTTTCCCTACCTCGTGCGTGTTCTCCCAAAAGCCAACCAACGAGCTCCGGTGATGATATTAGTCACTCACCCAGCTTTTCCTTGCCTCGGTCCGTGGCACGATCTAAAAGAACACAAATTCAAGGCACTTAACAACCCGCAGGAATAAACTGAAAATCATTAAACTCGATGCCCAAACTTAACCCCGACAATGTCGATCACTCCCAAACTTCCCAATTACTCGACATTGTCGATAAGGGACCCGTAAAGGCCCGATTCGCCCGACATGGCGAATCTGCCCGGGTTTTGTAAATACCCTTCCGGGGCTCCGAAAATTCCCGTTTTCGTTTCTACGGTCTCAGAATAATTCAAGGGTTCCTATGCACTCGACGGAATCAAATTCCGACTTCCGAGCGATTTAATTCGCATTTAAAGTCTCTAACCAAAATTTCCGACTTCTCACGAATTATAAAACCTAAATTCCCTATTTCTCAATACACTAAAAGACAACTTTCATTGTAATTTCTAAGATCCAAATCAAACCCCAAATGTTGATCTTTGTCTGATACACATCCCGCTAAGCACCTTGAGTACACTGACAGACCTCAATAGATAAAACGAATTCAAAAAGAATTGAACCTGTGTTCCTTTTTATTTTATTTTATTTTTATCAAAAATTTACATGTGTTGGTACTGTTTTTCGTGGGAAAGGAAAGCATTTACTTATGCTTCATCATTTAGGCAATTAATGCTCCTTAAACAAGCATTTAATGTCTATTAACACAACAACAAGAAGATGGATCTTACCATGAGAGTAATTTTCACCTGTGATGATGCTGTCGACCACCCACTACCTCTCCAGCTAAGAAGACAACTTGATTTTCAGCAACACCACACAAGACCAAGCACCTTATAATGTTTGTTCTGCCACACCCGAGAATCAACTAAGGAGGAAAAAAAGAAAAAGAACGACCACTGTATCTTGTCATCCGTAGCACTACCCAAGAACAACACCAGTAATTTGTGTTCTTGATCCCGTAGAACCTCACAATATTTGCTCCCCCTTTCTTCTTTGTTCTCTCTACTGAAGATGGAGTTGCTCCTCTTCTTCTCCTTTGTTTTACTCAAAAAACTAACTACCACCACATGGGTGACATGTGGCAAGTGGGTCCCACCCTAACAACTACCACCCCTTGTGTGACATGTAGCAAGTGGGTCCCACCCTTTTTGGAAAATATCTAGTTGATATTTCCAGTCAGTTTCGCGAAAAACAGACGTTTCGGGCCCTGAACGGGCACTTTTCCCAAGAAATTACGAAACTTGGCGGGCCACAAGGAAACGGCTCAACTAAGACCGCTGCGACGACGGCTAAGCTTTTCGGATCCAAAACGGTCCTCGAATGGACCAAAACGTCGCTCGGTTGACTTTTCCAACGAAAAGTCAACATTTCCCAAATTGATCAGAAAGTTGCCCTGAGTCCCCCGGAACTCACTTTGGTCAATAACGGGGTCAACTTAAGTCCTGTATGACCCTCGGGGTCCAATTCCGGTTCAATTCTGTGTCTGCTCAAATTTTTTAAATTTTCCTGTTTTTCGCAGGTTTGACTGGCGTTGACCGGGAGTGGTTATTACATGCCCCATTCTGTAAAAGGGGCCGTGAAATATTCTTTACCATTATCACTGCGTAAAATACATATGTCAACATTGAATTGAGTTTGGGTTTCACCAAAAAAATATTTGAAAATAGAAAATAACTCAGAACAGTGTGTCAATAAAAACAACCAAGTGCATCGACAGTAATTGTCAATATAGGTAACAAAATATTAATAACCCTATACAGAAGGAACACGACTTGGACCCCAAACATTAGAGTGAACCAATTAAAAAGGACAAGAAGCTCGATTATTCATACGCTTAGGAAAAGAAGTAAGAGTTTGTTTTCCCAACTAACACGACTCACATTCTAAATTAGATAAATGAGAAAGACTCTATACTAAGCATTTGAGTTTAGAGAGATTAGGATGACCCAAACGACCGTGGATGGTAAGTGGGGATACGATAGAGGTGCAAGCCACAAAAGACATTTTTTTCTTGGAGATAGTATAATTCTTGAGACTCATAACCTTCTACCATCACTTGTCCCGTACCGTAGTCCCGCACAAATACAAAATCAGCATCAGAGGTGAAAATACAATTAAAAGCTAAAGTAATTTGAGATATAGAGATGACATTAAATGAACATTTATGGACAAAAAGTACATATGCTAAAGGTAAAGACAACAAGAGTTTCATAGAACCAACTCCTTTCGGTCGGGATAAAGACTCGTCTATAAGAGTAGTACCCGAGATATTCGAAGAAGTAATGATATGAGTAAGAATATTTTGGTTACCATAAATATGATTAGAAGCACCAGAATCAAGTACCCAAGTAACCGAGGGTGAAGAAAGCCCTAAACAAGCAATGAAATTACTAGTACTAATATTAGCATTCCGAGGAAGTGAAGATGTATAATGTGAAGACCAAAGTCGCATATAGTCTTCGTACTCAACACTAGTGAGAACAACAAAGAGGGGCCCCTAGCTGTTAAAGAGGGCGGGTCTTGTGCAACATAAGCAACTCTCAGAGGATAACAACGTAACTCATAACAGACTTCCTAATATGTCCCATCTTGTACAAATGACTACACTAAACGTATTTTTGTTGGTAAGAACCTCATCGTCCTCCTCCACTACCTCCACCACCACCATGACCCCTACCACAACCTCTCTTATGGGAACTAAAAGAGTTTGGGAAAAGGGTCGAGAGCAGCGGTGTGGCAACGGGTGGTGGCGACGAGAAAATTGTCGAATGAATAGCACCGACAATGGACAATGACGAATGAACAGTAACAACGGTGAACATTGTGGATGAACAGTAACGACGTGGACAGTGTCATATAGGAATATATAATACCCCAATACTTCTAACTTCTAACGGTAACAACTCCCAATTAGTTTTTTTTTTGACGAAAAGCGGGAGGCATCAATTTTATATATCAATCAACGTGAGATACGTACAATCTGGTGAAAGCGCACAAGCAAACGATAAGATTACAGACTCCAAACTAAGAATCCTATAATATAAAATTACCGAATCTCCCTACTAGAACGCACATAGGACGCCCTAGAACGTGCAAACACGTGCACGTCAATAGTGCAACAACGTGCAACTAAAGTATCACTAAGGACACACTAAACCGTGCCACAACGGGCACACCAAACCGTGCAACAAGTGCACACCAAAACATTCAACTAGTACACACAAACTATGCACTAGTGCACACCCAATCTGCACAAGTGCAGTATATTAAAAGCAGTAAAAAAACGACCCAAACAAACCCCGAACCGAACCTTCCGCGGGCTTCACCAGAATGCTCGAGGCCTGCCGCCAGAGGGAGCTGATGAAGATGGAGGTGGAACGAGTAGAGCCAGCAGATCTGCCCGGCATGTGTGATATGCCGGCAGATCTGGCCGGCGCGGAGGAGAACAGGCCAAAGGACGGCGACCTAAGGTCGGGGACGGGAGGTGGCGGTCGGAGTCGAACTCCCAATTAGTTATGAGTTCGTTCTCGAATCGCCTGTTGCGACTCTCCTCTGTCTGGACTAGCTCCGGTGCAAAGCAGGCCAAGGAAGTAAATCTCCATTCATACTCAGAGACGCTCAATCCTCTCTGACGCGGTTCCAGGAACTGCGGCGTCTGTCATCTCGAATGGCTCGAGGAAAATGCTGCTCCATGAATAGCCTGCTGAACAACTGATAGTCGTCCCCAACCCTAGTCTGCACTGACTGCCACCAATAGTAGGCCTCTCCCTTGAGCTGAAAAGTGGCGAATGATACTCTCAGATGTCCCTCAGATACTCCAGAGGTATCGAGGTTGCGGGTAACCCGCTCCAACCAACATGCGGCTGCCTCGGGGTTTTCTCCCCTAGAGTAGACCGGTGTGCCGAGTCTACGAAAATCCCTGAGGGCCTGGGCCGTGAAACTGTCACGCGGGCCTGGTCCCTCACTGGTGACTGCTGCGGCAGTAGGAACGGGCTCTGGTGCCGGTGCTGCAGTCCCCTGCTGCGCGCCCATGGCGGCCAGCACTGCACGAACCACCTCCTCTAGAGGGGTCGTCTGAGTCGGCTCAGCGACTGGAGATGTCCTGGGTGGTGACTCTGATGGTTCACCCTCAAAAATCTGGTGCTCTGTTAAAGCAGCACCCTGGGTGTCAGCTGGCCTCGCCTGCTCAGAGGCAGGTGCCTGACTCGGGCCCCCAACTGGGCGGCTCCTGGTACCCCTCAGAACGTAAACACGTGCCATGTCATATACCCGCCTGCACGGAATACGCATATGTTCAGTTTCCAGCTTAGACAACCGATTCGATTAACACAAGGACGTTCACGCGCGTCATAAAAGGTCGTACAAGACCAACAACACTTAGGCTCAGTAGATATATATAATACTTTATATATATAGTCCGACAAGGCCGCATCTCAATGCGTCTCAAACAGCAATCAGCGGTTCAATCAAATCAAACAACCAACTCCCGCAGGAGGATTCAACCAAATTACTCCCTCGACTCCCACAGGAGGATTAGCCTCAAGTAATTCACACAAGGCAACATGCATACCCCTCAATCGGGTATCTTCCAAAACGTGGGGTCTAGTATCGTAACCGATCAATTTCGTTAAAACTTATCATTTCTTTCCTTCCCACAGGTTCTTAACACTTTAACTTTTATTCAACCTTCATGTCGATCTTGCATCGTTACAACCCGATTCAGGCGTCCCCGAATCTCATTGTAACAACTTGACATCCAACCATCACGCTCGACTACAGTGGCGCCCCTGAGTCAACCCGTGATAGTGCAACATTTCAGTTTTACAGAAATTTCGGCATGACCTATTTGTATTTTCCACTACCCAACCGCTTAAGCAGGACCATTAATGATCAATTTCACAAGTTATTCGGTACATAGAGTTCTCATGCTCATCAAAATACACAATTCAGTACACATGGTTCTCATGCCCATCAAAACACACAATTCAGTACACAGGGTTCTCATGTCCATCAAAATACACAATTCAAGAGTTCTCGTGCTCTGTAAAGTACACCTTATCAGTAAAGTACCGTAGTACCACTCGGGTTTCTACCCTTTATTCACTAACCACCAAATAGGATTATCATTCCAGCCTTAATTCTTAAGGGACAGTCTACCTCTTAACCGAGTCAAAACTCCAGCAATTTCACTCTTAAACAGTTTAACACTTCAATAAGTCCCAAAGGTCAACGCCTCAACAAGTCAATCAATTGAACAACTCAATATTTCAAACCGAGGAATCATGAAACTTCCCAACACTGTGCAACACGATAAAGCAAAAGGTTCACTCAACAATCAACTAATGGCGGTTCGATCATCGCTCGTTAGACCAACCTTGATCTCAACCATAGGCATCCCAGATCACAGAGGCATAGCAATAGAGCTTACGACACGCTTAAAACAAATTACATAACATCAAAAGTTCCAACCTTTACAAAGGCATTTGTGTCATGAGGACTGTCATCATTCCAACTCTACGTATCGAGTAATTCCGACTACGTCACTGAGTACCAAAACTTAGACTCCCTAACTCTACCCACCTAATTGACGTGCGGTCCGAGGTTTTGAAAACAAGTTCAAAATAAAACCTGTTTCAAATGAAACCAGGCTCTGATACCAAATTGTCACACCCCAAATCCAGTTTTGCCCGGACTCGAGACGTGACTAAAGTTTTACAGTAAAACAAGAATAATAAAATAAAATAAAGTTTCCAAATGATGTAAATCCTCTAAAATGTAAAGAGTCACAGCTCAAGCGGTAAAATACAATATCCAACATAAAAGAGTAAACGTCTCTAAAACTAGCTAAACCCTCAAGCTCCTAAGCTCCGAGAGTCCGGCTAATACTGCTCCCGCTCAACACCTGGAACACCACAAAGACAGGAGGGGTGAGCTTACGCTCAGTAGGGAAAATGCATAACTAAGGCATCCTTTTAGTTTAACAATTTGGATTTCACAATTTTAGTTCAAGTCTCAAAATACGAAGAACTGAAAGTACATTGAAATACGGGAGTAAAACGAGTGTTTAACACTTTTCAAGAGTCAACATTAATCATAGGAAAATAAGGGAATCAATGCATTTCCCAAATAATCAAAAGAAGATAGTACGCTCAAGTAATGTCGTGGGACATGAAGTCGCCACCCTCCGATCCACAATACTCGTTGTGTCATGTCGGATTCTCCCTCGGTCCAGAGGAGTCGCATGACATCAAAAAGACGTTTAACGTCGAGGCTACCGGTAACAACCCCTGAGGGCGCTTATCGTCGGGATTCTCGGAAACGTCTCCAAAGGACCATATGTCATAGGGAACCAAGGTAATGCTCCTGCAGGACGCATACACTCGGGTGAAACAACAAGCAACCTATCCCCGCAAGGTAAAACCGTCCAATTGCCCCGCAGGAACCAATAATACCCAAACCGGAATCCTCCACGGTGTAGGTACAACAACCAATGCCCCGCAGGGTAAACCATTATCCGCACCGGAATCCTCCACGGTGTATATCCAATAACCAATGCCCCGCAGGGTAAACCATTCTCTGCATCGGAATCCTCCACGGTGTATATCCCACAAACAATGCCCCGCAAGGTAAACCATTGTATCACCCTACACCGGAATCCTCAGCGGTGTAGGTACCATACCATATCGACAATAACCGTTATACCACCCTACACCGGAATACTCGACGGTGTAGGTACCAATCCCCGCAGGGTAAACCATTCCCCACACCGGAATCCTCAACGGTGTGGGTACCCTAATTAGTATCCCGCAAAATCTATCAACAATGCCCCGCAGAGTCCACAACCAATATCCCGCAGGATCACTGAAACAATGCCCCCCAGGGTCCATAACCAAATCATAGAGATACACACGTTCATCAATTCACACCACACGGGATTCATACCCATAATTACACTTACCACTTGCTCTCCACCGGTCAATCGATCACCTGATCGTGCCTCCTTAGCACAACCAGTCATACTCGATCAACCAATCAATCATTTAAGCGTTCAATCAATCAACCAACGATTCAAGCATTCAAGTTCTACATTCAAACATTCAAGCATGCATTCGATCTAGTTTCATTAGACTCTTGATTATCCTAATGACTAGAAAACAAGCATGTGAAGCTAACACACCACTAATCCGAGGGCTCATCACGGTCTCTCTACCAGCAAATCAATTCCCAAGTATTGAAAGCGAGCTACACTAGTGATTCATGTCCTAAGCATGCTTACTAGACACATCCGGTTATTAGTAATTGAAAGACATTTATTCTAGTTATTCGCATCCTATATGCAATTCTAGGACCTTTCCGATTTTATTAACCTAATAGGCATACTACCGCGTTTTTTAAATGAGAAGTCAAGATTTTCCCTACCTTGTGGTCTTCCTCTAATAACACTCTGCTGTAAAGTCGATCAGTCTCTCCTCCGTTCTTCACAGGGGTCCGGAGTGGTCTTCGTCTTCTCGGGCGAAGTCCAAGCGCTCGGACGAAGTCTAGGTCTGGGTTTTTAACAGTTAAACTTACAATCAGAACAGGCACGACACGAAATAAGTTCAAAACTTTGCCTTTAAACTCGAACGAGATAAAAGCGGGATTACGACGAATCGAGTTCGAGTACTCGAGCCCCGAGCATAGAACACGGTGCACGTTTCCCAAAGCACGGTTCCTGATGCATGGGTTTCGAGGCACGGGTCTCGTGGCACGATTCTCGAGGTACAGGTTTCGAGGCACGATTCCGGAGACACCCGATTCAGCGTTCCGCTTTGTCCCGTTCTAGGTCCGATTCACAGTCCAGTTTATTCGATCTGGTGTTCTAATTCGTTCCACAGTCCAGAATTTAATTTGTTTTCAATTTTAATTCCGTTAACAGAAAACCCGTTCAAACTCTTTTAACTAAAAAAACTGATTTCTGTCTATTTTCCATCTCGAACTCGTCCATATTCGCAAGAATGTTCCAGATCCAAAAAAGGGAGCTTGATTAAAGAACAAAATTAAAACGAAACAGAAAGGGGAAGAAGAGTTGGGGTTGAATCAGGCCGACCATCGGCGGTGACTAAACCCGCCATGGTCTCACGGCGCGAGGCTCACCGTGGGGGGAAAGACGACGGTGGTGGGGAGCACGGCGACGCTCAGGAGAAGACGGCTCGAGGAGACGGAGGGTGGGTTTGAGGCGGTCGGAATCGAGCGCGGGGAGGCTCGACGGTTTCCTAACTCGCCGGCGAACCAGATCGAGCACGAGGGGTCGGGCGGTGGCTAGATCTGGACGTAGAGGAGAGAAGGTGGATGGTGGCGTCTTGGACGACGACGGGCTTGAGCTGGACAGGGAGGAGGCCGACGACGGTGACAGGGGAGGAGCTCGGCTACGCGTGGTGGAGACGCCTGCCGTGCGTTGAGGAGAGGATGAGGGAGTGGGGGAAAGTGGTGGCCGAGGTCTGGTCAGGACGAGGGGTTGCGTTGCTCTGGATGTGGTGGTCGGAGATGTCACCAGAGCACGGGATCGAGAGACGAGAGGCTGGGAGTGGAGAGAAGGAGGGTCGGGAGGTGTGGAGGCAATCGTGTGAAGAAGAGGGAGCAAAAGTGAGTTCTAAACCCTAAAATCGGATTTAAGTACCTCGGGCCAGTGGGTATTGGGCCTCAGACGGAGCAGGCCTCACGGCCCAAACGGATCAGCTGGACCGGGGCGGTCTGACCTGGCCGGGTATAGTCCGTCCGACCCGGTTCCTCTCTTTTTCCATTTTTTTTCTTTTTCCCTTTTTTTTCTTTTTCTTTTTCGAACGATGTCAATTTACAAATTGTTTTTCCAACCTCGCGTCTCTAATCGATTAAATAACACAATAATATTTTGCTTCTTTTAATTTAGCCGGTCCTTACAATGCTACACCGAGTATATCATAACATGGTTCTTAATCTTATCGACACTTAGTCACACATCATGCATCTCAATCAAAGATCAGGTATTTCAATCAACAAACAACCTAAGGCTCGACATGGCCATTCTACCAGCACAACAATTTCCCAAGAATTGAAAGCAATTACTCTAGTAAATCACATCCTACATGCACACTAAGACTCGTCTGGTTATTAATGTAATTGAAAGCGGTTATTTTAGTGAATCACATCCTATATGCGAACTAGGACCTTTCCGGTTATTATTATTCTCATACATGCATACTAGTAACTTTCCGTAATTAAACCGGTATTCACTACTTTCCCTACCTCAAAAGCAAACACGATCAACTCCTAGCTGCTGACGTCCTGGCTCGCTTCCCCCTCCACTTCACGAGATCCAGCTGTCTCCTCTCCCGTCACGTTCGGGTCCAAAGTCTTTAGGAAATGGAGAGATAAAGAAGATGAGGTAAATTTGAGAGGATTTGGTGTAGAGATGGCTAGAAAGGACCTTCCTTTCTCTTACTTCTTCTTCAAGCTTCAAGGAGCAACAATGGAGGTTTGCTCTCTCTCTCTCTCTTCTCACTAGTAGTGTTCGGCCAAGGTGTGAAAATGAGCAGAAAAATTGCTCTCATGTGCTCTTATCCTCAATGTGGAAATGTCCATTTCGTCCTCTTGCCCCTCTCTATCTCCTTTGTCCTTATGTGGGGACCATTTGGTCTTTTCATCCCCTTTTCTTCCCTTCCAATCTAACATGGACATGTGTCCATGTGGGGACCATTTCTACCCCAAAATATCTCAGCCCTTATTATTTTATTCGATAATAATCCAAAATCGACCAAGTTTGACCCGGGTTTGACTTTTTCACAAAATGTGTCATTTGAAAGGAAATGACCCAACTAAGCTAACCGTAACGACGACTAAGCTTTTTGTGTTCCGGAAAGGTCCCGAATGACTCCCGGAGTCATTGGTTGACTTTTCCGGCAAAAAGTCAACTTTCGCCGAAAACCTCCGGTTCGAGCGAGATCGACCGGGGAGGTTCTTAAAATGTTAGTACAAGGCCTTGTCCATTCTAAATTGAGAATGTAAAACCGGTCATCAGAAAAAATCAGGGAGTTGGGTATAACCCAACTTATTCTTTTTCTTATTTTCGTATTGTTGCATGTCCCATTAGTTAGAATATAATATCTATTTCGTTTAAAAAAATTACACCAAATAACTACCATAATAAAATTTTGGGGTTACTCCATGTCCTAACGCCCAACTTTCAGAAATTGTTAAATCCTAACCCGATAAAACTGAAATTGCCATGTAGTAATGGTCAAATATCTTTGTGCACCAACTGTTTCTAATTTTAAATGGACATTAACTTGGCCAAGTGAAAGTCGAGTTTTCCCTTAAATATGTTCTTCCTTCGGACCATAACTTGGCCAAACTTCATCTCTTCGTGATTTCATCTCTTCATCTCAGCTCTTCGAACTTCATCTCTTTGTGTCCGAGCTTCAAACTTCATCTATTCGTGACCTCAGCTCGCCCAAGCTACATTATAAAATGAGTCACGTGAGACGCACGTGATTCGCTGTTCACGGAAATAGTTAATTTAAACAGTATTTGTTGGTTTTTAATAATTCAGTTTTGAAATTTGTTACTATTTGACAATTTTCCAAACTTTGGGTGCGGATTTGACAATTAAGTTTAGTACGGCGTTAGGACGTGGAGAAACCTCTAAAGTTTTAAATTACATTAAATATCAACATCATAGGTACAATTTTTTAGAGCTCTCTATGCTCTCTGGGGTCGTTCCTAGCCAATCTCTCCGATCATTGAGTTCATCTCTCTATGAATTGTCCCGTCTGTTACCACCATCATCGGAACAGATACTCTCACCTTCTCCGCTACCTCCATCGCAATTTCTGGGTATGAGAAACTCAATGGCAACAGTGGTCATGGCTCTCTCCGTAGCCGACCCTAACTCACTATTTCGGCCACGTTACGCTACTCCTCCACCATCATCACTGTCACGCCCCAAATCCGGTTTTGACCGGACTCGAGACGTGAACTAAGACAATAATAATTTTGAATGAAAGTAAAGCCAAGACAAGTCTTTAATAAAACTTTAAAACCCTGAAAGTCACCACGAGTCAACAGCTCGGTAAAAACCACGGTAAAAGTTCAAAAAGATAACGGTACGTCTCTAGACTACTAGCCTAGGACCCTCGCAGGCTCCCAAGCATCTAGCATCCAGCTAGTACACATCCCACTCAGGACCTGAAAAACAACAAGATAAGGGGGTGAGCTTTCGCTCAGTAGGAAAAGTAGTTAAGGTTATAAGCAAGCGCTCACCACCATGGGTAACCGTCCAATTAGGGCATGTGAGTACAGCACACAACTAATTTCCAACGGAACTCGTAACCACAAACCTCGACTCAAGACTAAACCACACTAGCAAACATACTCACACGACCAAGCACAGACTGCAACCACAACACTTAACAGATCAATAAGCATAATGTAAACAGTAAAAACATATATATGTCCCGTATCGCAGTCCCCTACTCCGCCGGCTGTCCACAGCCCGACATCATCATATCGCACCGGAACACACAGCATCGGCCTAGATATCTTCCCGGCGAACACTCGGTGTACAATCTCAATACGTCATACCGAAATCTCCATCGGCCTAGACATCTTCCTGGCACTCCTTCGGGGTACGAGTCAACACAAACCGTCGGCCTAAATATCCCACATCGGACTACCCCCTCGATGTAGGTATCGTACCGGAACCACTACCCGGGGGACCGCACATACGTGGTACCACACCGTCGGCCTAGGTACTACCCTACATCGGCGTACCCCCTCGGTCGTAGGTACCATACCGGAATACAACTCCTCTTGGAACAAACATCAAGATAATATCACACATCGCAATGTCATAATCAACCACGGCTTACCAAGCGCAACAATCGTACCACCACACGTCACGTCGGTCTATCACTCACCCGACCACAACACAATCAAAGATTCACATCATAACAAACACGGCACACTCGCCCACACATAACAACAACATGTTCACCGGATATACTAATTCTTAACTCTTAAACTTAACGACGCAAGGTCACACAGCATGTATCTCAAACAATAACAGGCAATTCAATCAACATGCAACCTACGACTCGACATGGCCAATCTACCAACACGAAAATTTCCCAAGTATTGAAAGCGGCTAAACTAGTGAATCACATCCTACATGTTACTAAGACTTGTCCGATTATTATATAATATAGACGACCGTTCCAGTTTTATTATTACCTAATAAGCATACTAGTAACTTTCCGCAATTAAACCGCTATCCGCTACTTTCCCTACCTCAAGAAGAACCGAAAGCTACGTCTCCTAGCTGCTGACGTCCTAGCTCGCTACCTCCGGTCTTCTCTTCGATCGAATCCGGACTCTAAATTAACATGGAAATCCATAAATTAAAACGGTTCCAAAGTTAATTAAAAGTTACATACGTTCCACTTCAAAACCAATAAGTTGCGTTTTAAACTCGAACGGGACAAAAGAGGGATTATACGACGAAGCGGGTTCGAGCACCCGAGCCCCGAGCACAAAACCCGGTGCACGGTTCCTGAGGTACGAGTTCCGAGGCGCGAATCCCAAGGCACGTGTTTCGAGGCGCAGTTCCCGAGGTGGCCAAATCAGCGTTTCCACTTTTATTCTCGTTCTAAGTTCGATTAACAGTCCGTTTTAAACGTCCGACGTTCCTCGGTTTTGTTCAACAGTCCCAAGATTCCAAAATCGATCAGAAGTTCAAATTACTACCTTTTTAAATAAAACTGATTTCTTTTCCCTTTTTGATTTAAATCTGTTTTCTTTCTTTTTTTGTTCATTTCTTTAATTAATTTGTTTCCAAAACGACAGATCCAGAAAGTGCTCGGGAAAGAAAAAAGAAGAAGGAGAAGGGCTCGGTTTTGAGTCCGGCCGGCCACCGGCGGCGACGTTGCCGGCCGAGGCCTCACGGTTGCGACTCTCACCGTAAAGGAAACGGACGACGGCGAGGTGGTGGTTGTCGTCTTGGGAGCGGCGGAGCACGGTGAAACTCCTCGTCTCAGATCTGGATGGCGCGGTTGTTTCCCGTCTCAGATCCGGGGAGCGTGACGGCGTTGGTGGGAAGCTTGGACGACGCAGGGGAAGAAGGTGAAGCAGACGACGAAGAAGAAGGTGAGGGAAAAGGGGGAACTCAGAGACGAGGGTCGCTGACGGATTCGATTGAACGGAGAAGAGAGGGAGAGAGGGTCGGGACGAGAAGAGGGAGAGAGAGAGTTGGGTTTAGAGAAGAGGGAGAGAGAGAATCGCTGCTCGTGAGGGAAGAGGGAGGAAGCAATGACGTTGAAACCCTAAAATGTTTCTTAAATATGACGGACCGGTTGCAGTGGGCCTCTGACGGGCTGGCTCTCACGGCCCAAGTGAGAGGAGAACGGGGCGGCCTGGCTCTCACGCCCCAAGCGAGAGGAAGCAGAGGCTGGGTCGGGTTGGCCTGGCTTGGGCCGGAGCTGATGGCTGGGTCCGGTCCAACCCGGTCCAGCCCTTTTTATTTTTATTTTAAATTTGTTTATTATTTAAAACAGTCTAAATTTCATTAAACCTGATTTTAAACCTTTTTTAATTTTTTTTTTGAATCTTTTCTTTTTCTTTGCAACTGAACCAAGATTTAACCCGTTTTTCAACTTCGATAGTCCAAACGATTTAATTTAATAAATTAAACCTTTTTAACCGGAGCGGTCTTCACAACCACCACCATTCCCTCCTCCTTTATAGACACCGCTTTTACTCTGGCTCCCCTCTTGAACTGGCCAGAAGAAAGGATCCAAGGTGTTCGTTTCTCCCATCACCACAAGTAATCGAGCACTACTACCGCCTCTGTCTCCTTCGCCGCGAGTTTGTGGATCTGCTGAGGTCCTAATGGGAAGCCACTAGAGCCACCGTTCCCCTGATCATCACCCGTCGCCTTTGAAGCCTCCATCAACGTATCCACCTCATTGTCCTCCACCGATGCCTCCTCATCGTTGTTTCTCCCGATTATGGTCCTTTATGATTGTTTGGTTCTAATTTATTTTCTCTATGTTCTTCCTTTTTATAAGGTTTAATTACACAGAAGTTCGTGGGATACTCACTCCCCTACTTACTGTCGGTTTCATGTTCGATCGCACACCTCACGGAGAAAAAAGTCATCCATACTGGATTAAGCGATGTTTAGGCGCGATCTTGAGCGACCCTCCATAGTTGGTTTAATCTTTAAAGTTTATTTGTTTGGATGCCCATCTACCATGTCATGTGCTACCTCCCCGAACCAAGTGCATACCCCAGCATATTAGAGGTTCCCCTTAGAGAATCCACAAGTTTTCAAGCTATTATGGTTGAATTCAAGTTGAGCTGGATATGGTTTTCCGTTCCATTTTAGTTATTTTTTCCAATTGCATGTCTTCAAAAACCCGCATATACCTCAGGTTATTTTACAGGATTAGTTGTAATCTATCTCAGGACGGTCTGTTACACCTTTATTATTCCCATGTCACTTTCATATTTTACTTAATAAAAATTATCACTTTTTGCTCAAAATAATTCCTTTAAAGGTTTGGATTTTGGAACCCTAAGGACTTTTCATTTCATTTATTTCAATCAATCACAAAACGAAAAGGCTAAAGTGGATATGGTAACCAATAAAAACGATGCAGGATCTAGTGGAGAAGACGTTAGATCCTATCATCCCATGTTTCCTTTTTTTCTCTCTCTCTATTTTTCGCTTTTTTTTGGGCAAATTTTTACATTTTCCCTTTCTTCTTTAGTGAGACCAATAATGTTTTTAGCTTCCGGCCCTCCTCACATCATCCTTCCCTTTATCCCTTCATACATCGATCTCGGATTAGTGACGACTTGATCTCAGTGTTTCATAGTCGTCAATATGTTGGCTATTCGGTTCACCGTTTCTAGTAGCGTTGACGCTAAACAAAACTTCAATCTTGACGATGAATCATACAGTGATAATGTCAATCTACATTGACGACGGCATCATCGAATTCATAACGGATGAATTGTGCTATTCCATGTTCACTTTCTTTATTCATGTAGGTGTGATGTGAACCAAATCTTATATTTGTTTTGAAATCGTACATTGTGATAACATTTTTTGGTACCAAAAGGTGGATTGGTCCACACAACCCTAGACTAAGTACACTGTTTTCCAGTGGAGACACTGACACATATGTTCCTATTTTCTTCTTCCAGAGATTTGATATATCAGTTGATTGAACAGCTTATATTGTCCACATCGAATCGTCGATCAATCGTTCCGGTAGTTGAAACGTTATATTCAGATTAAGATTCATAGCTAGCTTCTGCATGGATTTATGATATGGTGTCCAAGTGATTCATGACCCACCATCCACCGGAGAGAGCAAAGCAAGAAAACTATGTCACACTCTCAATCTTGAAAAAGTTCGATCCATAAAAATATTAGGGTTAATTGTTGAAACTTACCCTTATGTATTGGTCACGAACACTATGATACACTCCTTTTCAAAATGATATTTGCGGTATCTTATCTATTGGTCACGCGATTACGTTTGGAAAAATAGACGGTGAAATGCCGTTTTTTCCATTCCGTTAGTCATATAACCTCAAGTGTCATATAATGGATGGTAAAATGACGTTTTTTCCTTAATTATTTGACTTTTATACATTTTATAAGGAACATTATCATTGCACCCTCGTTGTTGTTCCTTATAAAATATATAGAGGTCAAATACTTAAGGGGAAAAACGTCATTTTACCATCCATTATTTGACACTTGAGGTCATATGACTAACAGAATGGAAAAAACGACATTTTACCGTCTATTTTGCCTAACGTAATCGCGTGACCAATAGATAAGGTACCGCAAATATCATTTTGAAAAGGAGGGTAACATAGTGTTCGCGACCAATACATAAGGGTAAGTTTCAACAATTAACTCAAAATATTATGTTGGTTGATAGATATTCCGAGATAAATAAGACCAATACGATGAAATAAAAAAATATCAATCATATAAAAATCTCGTCCAACTCAAAAGAAAATGGAAGGACCATATTGTATTTTATTAATTGATACACACCATGGGGATCAAATTAATGGAGGTCCATGGGTTGAGACACATTTACTGAAAAAAAATTGTGGGGATGAGTTTATATTAATTCAGCGCATGTCTTATTCTGTTCACGTGGCTTCTCTGAGAACTCAATAATTTTTCTGGTTAGGTAAAATGCATGCATCTTCCTATACTCGTACGTCAATAAGTTGTTCCGGAGATTTATATATTGAAGTTCTTCCAGAGATTTATATGTTAAAGTACTTCCAAATATAATATGATATCAATACCTAAGATTTATGCTGAACTATATACCTAAGATTTATGCTGAACTATATACCTAAGATTCATGGTAGAGTTTAAGTTCTTCTTGATACGGAATTTTTCTTCAAGAACTCGTTAAGGAGAATTATAGGATAAAGAATATTAAGGCATGGCTTAAATAATGCTACACCGACCCTTGAATCACATGCTACCCAGAATTTTGAACTTTAAATGGTGAGTGCGCTATCTACTGCACAAAAGCCCTCTCATCTAAAACCCTACTCGTAGCGCCACCCCTTTTTCATTTCCGTCTTTACCGGCAACGGCCACTGCTCCGATTATAGTGGTTGTCAATGACGACCTTCTCTTTCTCTTCCCTTCTCCTTCCCTTTATCCTCTCTTTTCCTTTTTCTTCTGATCGGGTCGCCTAGTCGTCAAGTCGCGCCAAGCTTTTCTCGTGTGGTCCTTCTTGACCGGCGCCTTCTGACTTGTAATAGTAAAGCTTCACTTTTTTCAAACAAGAAATTTGCTCTAGTTCTAGCGAGAGAGAACACCCTAAGCATTAGCCGTCGTCGTTGTCGACGACGACTCTCTCTTTACGGCCTTATTTTTCGTCTCCATCTCCTTTTCTCCCATATTTCGTCTCCTCTATGACTATAATTTCTCTTCGCTATATCTCCTATCTAGGGCAGGTAGAATCGAGGGTTTTGGCGCTATTTTGGGTTGCATATTAGGGGTGTGCTGCCAATGATCTACGAAAGCCAGAGGTGGATTCTGGTGGCAGTAGGATGATTCAAACACTTTCTGGTTCAACAAACAATATCGGGGCGATAGTATCTCACCAGTTCCCCCAACTCCTCTTGAGGATACAAACTACCATCGATCACTCTAGTTGACACATACATAGCCTTATAGGAGGCCTATCAACAGGTCCGAGGTATACCTCAAGCAACCTCAAGACGATAGAAAATTGTGTCATTTGTTTTCTATTTGTTTTTGTTTTACTACCCGCAGTGTATCTACAAGGCAAAGTAGAATAGCTCTATGAATCCAGTGTTCGGGTACACCTACCCCACAATGGGGTCTTGGACTTATTAGAAATTCGGGGTTTATGACCCTCTATCTATGTAAAAGATCGTAGTGACATTATTTAAGGTTTAATAAAATATTCGTCACAACAATGAATATGTACACCAAACAAGTCTTAATATTCTGAAACTTTTGTTATAATTGTAGAGGTTTATACATGCAATGTTCCAAATGCATGCACAAAACACAAAAATGAATGTAGAAAACAAGAACCCTTTCGTAGTGCTATCATATGTCTGGCCATATAAGGGTTAGGTGACGTATAACCATATATCTTTTCGGATCCGAAATTAATACCCTTTTCCTGTCACGGTGAACATGATTTTCCCTAACCAAAATAACCCAAATTTGATCACGATGAACATGATTTTCCCGAGAAAATGATTTTGGACAAGAAGACAAGAATAGGGCACAAAGTCTTCAAACCTCAACTATCGGTCCGTCCTAGGCGGTAATGAGAAAAAAGAATCATATCAATTGCATAACTTGCACATACAAGAAAACCTAACCTATGAAAACGAAACAAAACAATTTACCTCAACAAAAACTAGCGGAGCTACAAGCCTAAAATCATTGTGAACCACAATTCTATTTCCATGAATGGGTTAAGGCCTTTAGGTTTCAACACGTCGCGATAATAATGTTTACTACAGTCTTTATTATTGTTTCAGCCAAAAATTCAAACTTACACCTTAATAATCAAACACACTCTACTTCTAAAGGACCCTAACTTCAAAAACTTGTGTACATAAACTTTGAAAAACGCGACGTTGTATTTGTAGACGTAGCGTTGTGATTATTATTATGCATATGGTGTGTATACTTTGGCCAACTTTTAAGAATGGGTCATGTCCATGGTTTAGATATAATGACCTACTCTCACATGTAATTACCACAAATAAGTCATGTGCATGTGTATCATGCAATGTGGACTGTTCAAACTCATGCATTTTAACGGCAATTAAAGGTGGGAATTGAATTTCTGTAGAGGATGCTAAGTCATTTAAGGATTAAGTCCTTGACAATGACCCTTGTCCCTTGATCAAGTAATTGACTAATATATACATGTTGAAGTTACATCTAAATGGATTAGGAAAGCAAGAAAAAGTGTATACAATGGCACATATACAATTAATATGTTTTCGTATATATATATATGATAAGTACGATCTTATTTTCGGATAAGAATGTAGAATCAATCTAGACCATTGATTACTCAGATCGGATGGCCACCGAAATTTAGGGGTGGAGTGATTGATTGTGAAATCAATTACAAGATATGCATTAATTAAAAAGATATGCATTAAATATGGGTCCTTAATTCTATGATCCAAGGACCCAGATTGATAATTCTACGTTATGACGAAGTTATAAAGTTTGTACCTGATATATATATATAGGATAACAATCAGGTACAAATATGATTGATATATTTTAATTTCAACAAGTATTTGTTCTTATTAACTTAAAAGATATTAATCTTATGTATGTATAGACTATATAACTAATTTATCCTCCCCTAGGACCTGATTAATAGTTGGAAGTGCTATCAATTGAGATAAAAGGTTAAAATGTCAAAAAGAAATTAAGATAAAAGGTTAAAATGACAAAAAGAAATTAGTGTAGGATTGTAGGTGACAAGAGTTAGTGTAGCATGGTGAAGGTCAATATGTAAGGCTTATTCGCTGAACTAATCAAATACTTCGATTATTTTAGAAAGGAAAAAGTTGTCGGGTGACAAATTATAACTTTCATGTTTTATGCGAGTTCAGTGTATTAATTAGACACCAACTCTTTCTGTTAGGATTATGGTTTACTGTTTCTTAAGACAAATTATGGCGTATTCGGGGACTAGATTATCCAGTATCACCGACGACCCATCCATGTGACTCGTGAAGTCGGTGGAGGAAGGCGTAAGGGGTGGTGACGACGTGCTCGACGTGGGGGAGGACGACCCTTGTGAGGGTGGTGGTGCGGGGCTTGAAGCTCCGGGCGAGGTTGGTGGTGAGGGGCTAGGGCAGGAGGAGGAGGTGTTGTCGGAGTCGGTGGAAGGGGCGGCGGGAGAAGAGGACTCCCTCTCGGACCCGGTGTATCTGACGCCGAGATGGGAGACCTTGTCTCCAATGCGATTCTCGGCTCTGAGGGGCAATGAGGAGCCCTTGATAGGCGTAGGGTGGCACCACACGGCGGCGAACAGGATTCGAAGGACGCCGGCGAGGGGCCCGAGGCCGCGGGTGGCGCGGGGGTCGGGGACGTTGCTGGCAAGGGCGGGCCCAATGGTGGTACGTGTGCAGACGGAGACGGTGAACATTGCGGTAGGGGCGACGGGAACGGAGCCGATGATTGTGTCTTCGGATATGGACGGGACACCGGTTGAGTCTACGACGGCGATGGCGTGGAGGAGACGCAAGGGTAAGGGTGTGACGCGGGAGAACCCTAGTGATTCTGAGCTGGGCCTGGGCCGGCAAGCTGATGGACCGGGCCGGGATACTGGGCTTCTACTAGACGCGCGCTGGGCGAGTCGTGGTGATCCGGACCGTGGTGAATGGGCTCCTCATGCCGGACGGGGAGGGCTGGAGCGTGGGCCAAGGGATGGCCGGGAGATGTCGCTGTTTGGGCGGCCCGGTATGGAGCGGGTGGAGGCAGGCCTCTGGCTGGCCCGCAAACCCGGGTCGGGTTTGATGGTTCGGAGGTTCGTGTCGGGGTAGCCGGGTCGTACCCGCGGGCTGATCTGGGGAGCCGGGTTGGGTGCCGGATGGTCAGATCGAGTCGGACAATCCTGTGGACCCGAGTCGGGCGGGTTTTCAGGGCTGGGCGGGGCAAATGGACTGGGGAACCTCGGGTCCCGACTCTCTTCTGTCACGACCCAAATCCGGGTTTGGCCGAACTCGAGACGTGAACTAAATTATTAAACAAATAAAGCGGAAATAATAAAACAAACTTTCAAATTTTCGAATAAAAGAGTCAACAACTCTTAAATAAACCGCAACAACAGTTTTCGATTCAGAACACGGTACGTCACTAGACACTAGCCCGAATCCCCGTCAGCTCCCTAACTCCGAGAATTATGCTAGTACAAAACCTGCTCGACACCTGAAACACAATAGAGTAGGGGGGTGAGCTTACGCTCAGCAGGAAAAGTAGTTAAGGATTTGAACCACAGTTCATCACCACGATTAACCGTCCAATTAGGGCATACTAGTAAAGCACAGTTATTAACAATCAATAATTAACCAATTACTCCAAGACAACCCTTAGCCTTCCAACAGGCACAACCCGTAACGCAAGCTCATACCACTTCCATACTCAGCTCTTGAAAACCAACACCTAACAATTCTCACTGGATAACGCCCACAGTTATCTTACAACCGTCCACACGTGCGAACTCGCGCTACAATACAGGAATCAGGTATGACATCACCTCGAGTCACCCAACACTCTCACAAGACCGAGTTTCACTAAACCCAAATTCACAAAGCCAGACAGTCCGCACGGCTCACACAACCGACCCGGCACAAAGATCAACGACACGTACAGCAACACACAGCAGACAACGCACAAGCCCAGCAACACACAGAGCACACACAGCAGACCCTCCCTAAGCATAGCCTAACCATTTCCAACTTCTCTAGCTATCACAGCCCGTCCATTTATGTCGCACCGGTACACTAAGCCTCGGTCTTGACACCCGGTTACCGATCACTTTCACAAAGTCATAAACACACTTAAAAGAATTGCACAAAGCCAAACAACAAGAAAGGGCACACAGCGAATTACACACCAATATCATAAAACAGTTCCAACGTCGTGGATGCACTAAGCCAACTGCACACAGTCACTTATATCGTACTGGAACACACAACATCAGTCACGATATCTTCCTCCTCACCCAGACGAATGGTAACGTCCTCGACCGGAAATACCTCAGTCTGATGTCTTACGCGGGAGCTAACTCCGCTGAATGCACACAGCCACTTATATCGTATTGGAACACACAGCATCAGTCACGACCGGAACACACAACATCAGTCACGATATCTTCCTCCTCACACAGACGAAGGGCACGTATATCGCACCAGAACACACAGCATCAGTCACGACCGGAACACACAGCATCAGTCACGATATCTTCCTCCTCACACAGACGAAGGGCAAAACTCAACATACGTATCGAACCGGTACACCCTTCTGTCAACCCCGTCCCGGGCTACAAGTCATAGGGGTACTGATCACGCCATCCTGGCCTCAACACCCTATACCGAAACTAAACACTCGATAACGGTACCCTCCCAGCTACGTCGTCTCTTGAACACAAAAACAGGGTTTAACACACAACACAATCCACTGATGGTCTCGGCATACCAACCGGACCACCTTAACATAGCACACAGCCGGTCTATCACTCACCCGATCATATCACAACCAAAGGTTCACATCATCAAACATGGCACACCTGCCTACACATAGTCATATCATGCAATAACGATTCGATCTTATTAGACTCTTAAACACACATAACCGTCGCGTACTTACCATCACTTACCGACCCCACGTTCCACGTGGTAACCCCACCGGCTTAACCGATATCAAATCCCCAACCATCCCACAATTCAACATATCGAATAAACAGGAAATAGCCACACAGGTAATCAACATGCATCTCTAGCTCAATTTTGTTCTTTTTCATGTTCGTTATTTATTAGCCATTCAAACAACACAAGGCACAATAGCAGGCATGTCACGCCCCAATTTCAGTAAACCGAACTCGGGACGCGAACGTTTTAAAATAATAAACACTCTTGAAACCATTTTTATAGATCACTTTAAAATCATTATTTGTTCAACAAAAATAATAATTACAGTTTAAAACACGTCCCAACAAGTGGACAAAAGTACACGGTATCCGTCACTAGACTCAACAGACAAACCCGGACTCCGCTCCTAGCTCCACAAGCTTCGAGAGCTCACCTAGTCCGTCCCACGAACAGTACCTGTAGGAAAAGCAGCTAGGGGCGAGCGTTCGCTCACCACCACGGATAACAGACAGACTACGACATAATTAGCAGACAAAGCAAATAACACCACCAACAACTCAACACCGGGGAACACCATCCCCAACCCAAGTACTCTAACTGAACATACACCCACTATTGCCTTCCCTGACCAACTCGACATCCTGACACGTAAAGTAGAGCCGACACAACCATTGACGACCTCTTCCAAGGACTCCAAAGAAGGTTACGCAACACCAAACAGCATCACAAGGGATCACACACCAAACAAGATCACAAAGGATCGCACACCAAACAAGATCACAAAGGATCACAAACCAGCTGCCAAGAACGCCCTCCCGGTACTCTAACCCGGTCAGGCCAACCCAAGAATGCTGCAACTTACTGGGACTCTAACCCATAAGCCAGCCGGAAAATGCTGCAACTTACTGGGACTCTAACCCATAAGCCAGCCAAGGTATGCTCACAAACCCAAACCACACACGCGCGGCCAGGACCCCTTTATTGGCGGGCGGGCCCCCTACCCCGTCTGAACATGCAGACGCATGTGCTCGTGGACCCCCGTTTCAGGAAGCGGGCCCCCAACCTCCGGTAACCACAATCACAATCACAATCACAAGCAAGTTCAACAATCAGTAACAACACAGGTTCAACACTCACAGGCACTCATGGCCACCAAGACACTAACAGTAAAACTCGGACTCAACAGCCCCACAGGCACTCACGGCCTCCCAAGACACACCGACAGTAAGACACGGACTCAACAGCCCCACAGGCACTCACGGCCTCCCAAGACACCAACCAAGACACGCTTGCAACTTATCGAGACTCTAACTCGTAAGCCAGCTAAAGAAAGCTTGCAACCCCCCCGAGACTCTAACTCGGTCAGGCCAGCCAAAGACACCAACCTTAGTACACGGACTCTCAAGACCGCCCAAACACCAAAGGTAAAGACACGGGTTCAACAACCCCACGGGCACTCATGGCCACCCAAAACTCAACAATAAAACACGCTTGCAACTTACCGAGACTCTAACTCGTAAGCCAACTAAAACACCAACAGTAAAGTACGGGCTCTCATGGCCACCCAAACACGATTAACAACACGGGCTCTCATGGCCACCCAAGACTCAACAATAATAATACACGGGCTCTCAAGGCCACCCAAGACTCAACCATAATAATACACGGGCTCTCAAGGCCACCCAAGACGCCAAAATAAACAATCAACCTCCGGCTTAACCCAAGCCTCCAACAGTCATAATATCAATAGTTTCACAATCAACCTCCGGGCATGGTCATATGCCTCCAGTACTCCTAATATCGATAAGTTCACAAACAACCTCCGGGCATGGTCATATGCCTCCAGTAAAACAATTATCGCTAAGTTCTCTACTCCTACGACACTACTAAGTGTCACATGCCTTTCCAATAATTACTAAGTTCCCATAACATGCTTTTCTGATAAACGCTACAATCCCGTATCATGCTTTTCTAATAATTACCAAGTTCCCGTAGCATGCTTTTCTAATAATTACCAAGTTCGCGTAACATGCTTTTCTAATATCTAAATAAACCTATTCAACCCACGACACCCCGGTGTCACATGCAATTCTACTGTTAACTTTCCCCAGTCAAGGCCGAGATCCGGCTACTTTTCCCTACCTCGTGCGTGTTCTCCCAAAAGCCAAACCACGAGCTCCGGTGATGATCTCAGTCACTCACCCAGCTTTCCCTTGCCTCGGTCCGTGGCACGATCTAAAAGAACACAATTAAAGGCACTTTTAAACTAGTACGAATAAACCGAAAACCATTAAACTCGAAGCCCAAACTTAACCCCGACAATGTCGATCACTCCTAAACTTCCCAATTACTCGACATTGTCGATAAGGGACCCGTAAAGGCCCGATTCGCCCGACATGGCGAATCTGCCCGGGTTTTGTTAATTGCCTTCCGGGGCTCCAAAAGCCCCCGTTTTCGTTCCTACGGTCTTAGAATATTTCAAGGAACCCAATGTACTTGCCTGAATTGAATTCCGACTCCCGATTCAATTAAATGACGTTTAAAGTTTCTAAACCCGATAAATTTCAACTTCTCCAATTTAATTCCAATTTTCGATTCGGTTAAGGATAAATGGTCCGGGGAACGTTCTAAACCACCCGAACACAAAACCCGATCACCCGAGCACGTGGGCCCCACCCGGCCAAGCTTGGCAAAATTCCCTTTTTGCCCCAAAACGTTCCTAACGAACCCCAAACCTCAACCATTCATCTTTAAATCAATTATAACCAAAACCCAACCATATTTGAATCGTTTAAACTCAAACCATAAAATTCGAACTTAACAAAACGAAAATCGGTTAGGTGCTCACCGTAGAGAATGACGGTGTGAGCTTGAATCTTCTATCGTTGAGACGATCCAACGGTTTGATCGACGGGAATCACCAAAACCCTCAACTTCCCCTTCTCTTTTCTCTCATTCTTCTAACTCACCTTTCTCTCTTCAAAACTCCATTTTTTCAATAATGAACGTGTACACTCTTCATCTTTCATTTTGTTTTAGTTTAAAAACACTAACCACACATCAAAAAGACCGAAATACCCCCCCTTTTCATTTTGTCTTTTCTTTAAAGTCAAGGGTAAAGTTGTCCTCCCTTTTTCCTTCCACCACATTAATGACATGTGTCATGTGGGTCCCACACCTTTTTGGGAAAATATCTCCTAGATATTTTCTGTCAGATTCGCGAAATTCGGCTGTTTCGGGCCCCGAACGGGCACTTTTTCCAAGAAATTACGAAACTTGACGGGCTACAAGGAAACGGCTCAACTAAGACCGCTGCGACGACGGATAAGCTTTTTGGATCCAAAACGGTCCTCGAATGGACCAAAACGTCGCTCGGTTGACTTTTCCAGCGAAAAGTCAACATTTCCCAAATTGATCAGAAAGTTGCCCTGAGTCCCCCGGAACTCACTTTGGTCGGTAACGGGGTCAACTTAAGTCCGGTATGACCCTCGGGGTCCAATTCCAGTTCAATTCAGTGTCTGCTCAAAATATTTAAATTTTCCTGTTTTTCGCAGATTTGACTGGCGTTGACCGGGAGTGATTATTACAAGGCACACTTCGCAAACAAACTTATAGGCACAACATGGCCCGAATCTACCAGCACGGCAATTCCCAAGACATGAATCGTAAATATTCACAATTCATACGTCTACGCTAGTTGTTCGTATCCTACATGCCAAGCTACGATCTTTCCGGTTTTATTATTTCCTAGCATCATGCATACTAGTAACTTTCCGTAATTAAAGCGGTATCCGCTACTTTCTCTACCTCAAGACGATACCACAACAGCGTCTCCTAACTGCTGACGACCGGGCCAACTCCGTCTTCTAGGGCGAAGTCCACGAAGTCCAAGTCTAGGTTCGACTCTGGTCTTCTCGGGCGGAGTCGCAGTCTGATTTTAACAGGTAAGACTTACAATCATATATGGTACACTCCCAAGTAAAAACAATTTGTTGCCTTTTAAACTCGAACGGGCTAAAAGTGGGATTAAGCGACGAATCGGGTTCGAGCACCCGAACCCCGACCATAGAACCCGGTGCACGCATCCCGAGGTACGGGTTTCGTGGCACGAAACCCGAGGTGGCCGATTCACCGTTCCGCTTTTATCCCGTTCTAGTCCGGTTATTCGCTCGGTTCCAAAAACGTTCAACAGACCGCTCACAGTTCTAAACGATCAACAGCCCAAAACGTTCCACAAAAACCTTATAATTAAAACAGTACAAGTCTGAACGTGTTTTCCTTTTTAATTTCAAAACTGGTTTCTTTCCCTTTTTCTTTTATTCCAAACTGATTTTGTTTTACAAAAATTTCCCTTTTAATAAATCAAATTCGTTACTTTTCTGATTCAACCAAAAACAGATCCAACTGGACCAGATCCAACGTAAACAGGGAAAAAGAAAGAGAAGAAGAGGGATTTGGTCAGAATCCGAGCGGTCACCGGCAGAAACGCTTGCGACCGAGGCCTCGCCGAAGGAAAAAGGGACGGCGGAGGAGCACGGCGAGTCTCCTCTCGCTTCAGACCAGGACGGCGCGGCGGCGAGTAGTCTCGGCCCTGGCCGTGCACGGCGACATCGATGGTTTGACTGAACGGAGAAGAGGGAGTCTCGGGGCGGCGGCGAGAGCACGGATCCGAGAGAAAAAGCCGGCGAGCTCAACAGGACGGGGAGAAGAAGAGATGTGCGGCAGGGTTTCCATTGAATGGTGAGGAGAGAGAGTCGGGGGTGGCCGGCGAGTTGGGCTGGACGGGAGATGAGGGCGGTGAGGGAGAGGAGGGAGCGGTGGTGGCGTGGTGCGAGCTGGGCGACGAAGGGACAAACGAGAAGGGGAGAGAGGGTTTGGACGGCTGCTTGGCGAAGAAGAGAAGTCAGGGTAAAACCCTAAACAAAAACACTTAAAAGGCACGGGTTTTTGGGCTGGGCAACTTGGGCCACTGACGGGCTGGCTTCTACGGCCCAAGCGAGGGGATCGGGCCTGGCCTGGCCGGCCTACGGGTCTGGTTGGGTCAGTTCGGTCCAACTTCTCCTTTTTTTTTCTTTTTTTTTTTATTTTTCTTCCCAAAAAAATAACTTGCTTTCAAAAGCTTACCCCCAACGTTTCTGTTTCTCAAAAACATACTCTTTTAAAAAGACGGGTTTTACATCTTCGCTTTGTATCAAGGAAGTGGTGGTTCCCATAGGGGTTATTGCCAACGTTGGAGGACAGTTTCAGTTTGCACTGGCTGCAAAGGTGCTGACTTCTAAGCGGTTTTTCTGAAAGTCATTGGTGGATAGAATGGAGGACTTGTGGGGGATGAAAGTTGAAGCAAAGCCGTTGGAAGGGGGTCTGGTGGTTTTCTTTTTTCGGTCTTCTCGGGAAAGGGCGAGAGTTTTGGCTGGAGAGCCGTGGGCGTTCTAGGAATCTCTGGTGTTGTTCACGGATCTTAGGGCTCACATGCAGGTGGGTGACCTCATCTTTGACCATTTCTCGGTGTGGTCTAGGGTCTCTAACTATCCGGTGGGTGCTTGGAACAAGGATGTGGGCATCCGGGTGGGGAATGCCTTAGGGGTATGCCAGGCGGTTGATGTAGATAGCTCGGGGTGTTGTTGGGGAGATTTTATGAAGATACGGATCCGAGCTGATATACGCATTCCCCTGTAAAGTCAGATATGGTTCCGGCTGTCGGAATCGCAGGTACGAACTCTTCTCCAGGTCTCGTATGAACATTTTCGAGATCACTGCTTTGGTTGTAGTTGTGCGGGACATTTGTTCTCGTCATGCCCTGTGGTTGGGGGAGTCAAGGGACATTCCCTACGTGCCCCAGGAGACCCGAGGTCCGCCCTTAAGAAGGTAAAACATGAGAAGGCGGGGTCAGGGACGAATTGGAGCTATCTGGGAGGTGGGAGCAAGGGGGTAAATGGGGCCCACGCACGCCATCTCCCCAGAAGATGCCAGACCGTGGGAGAGAGACGTCCTATGAGACGGGGACTGAGGACATTCCCTCGGAGTGGCTGGCTTAGGATGCTGGTCCGACTCTGTCTGGGAAGAAACGACTGGAAAGAGAGGAGGAGCCGGAGGAGTCATAGGGCTCGACGGCGTCAGATGGAGGATCACATGTAGAGGCGGCGGGGGGCCATAAGCACCCCCACATCCAGGAATGAGTCCGGGGAGACCAGGGAGGGGTGGGTCGATTGTGGCCCCTTCCTGGCGGATGGATGGCCACAGTTCCATCTCCAGCTGACACTCGTCTCCCCTACCAGTCCGGAGTCAGCAATCCCGCGTCCAGGATCCCTACACTTATCAGTTAAGGGAGGACGACGTACGCTGACTTACCGGGGAGATGCCAGTCCACCAGTATTCCCTCTTCACTTGGTTGGCTCGCCCAATGCCTTTTGGTAGAAGTATGCTGTATCGGTTTCCCGCAGATACCCCCTTCAACCGCCCCTATGTCCAGAGCACAATTTATTTTCATGTCTTTGCTTTATGTTCACTATTTGGTTTATGCTGTGTAAGATGAACACAGTTATGTGCTCATTGCCCTACTTTATATTTTAATAATAATCTATCTGTTCTTTTCAAAAAAATATCTTTCATGTTTTTAAAGAAAAATCAATAATTCGATATGTTTTTTATGTCTCTTGAATCAAGAGTCTTGATGATGAAATTATCTAAAATGTAAAAAATAAAATTGTTTGGTTATTCTCACATAATAAAAATAAAGAGAAAAAATGAGTATTATACTGGGGATCCCAAATAAACAATTTCACAGAACACTCGATATTTGCTTTGACAAAAAAAATAGTTATAAAAGATAATTATAGTTGTTCGAAAACAACTGGTGTTTGAGAAGCCATAATAATTTCCTAGAATGGCAAAACACAGAACCATGAAGTAGGGAAGTGGTCCTAAGAAACAATTGAAAAGTCGGCTGATATTGTAAGCTTCCAATACATGCAAAGCAAGCAAGCTCACCATGAGCTGTTGAGTTTGAACCCGCCCTTTATTGTTAGGTCAATCCCTTTTCTCCAAACTACTTTCCCATACCAACCTTAAAATTATATAAGATGAATAGTAGCATCTTTGTCATGTTCAACAATTTTGACTGAAACATACGAAGATTATGGGAATTTTGTAAATATTAGAAAAAAAATGTTTTAATGGACAATGTCTAGACCTTATTATTTAATTCGTTTTATAAGAGACATTGTCTCGTAATCAAAGTAAGATGAAAAATTGGTTAAAATTCCTTTTATCATAAAAGTTATAAGAACTTGTTTTTAACTAAGATCCAATATTTCTCATGATGTCACTTCATTACCCATAATACACCAAAACACATGCACAATTCTTCTATTTCTCATATTAGGTTGAGCATAATTGTAATATCACGGTGGTATATGGACAAGTGTCCATTTTTTCTGAAATAATTCACCAATTTAATTATTTTTACTTTGGTTGAACTTTGATTAGCTTCAAACTTGCGCCAATATTTTTAATTTTACAAGGGCTATCTATCAAGTAGCATATTGAATATATTTTGAAGCAAAAAATAATAATATCAGGGTGATAAAAATAGTGTTAAGTATTGATAAATCTTCACTAATAAATGTTTCATATCAGGGTGATAAACTAATGTTCAGTATTGATAAAACTAATGCTTAATGTTGATAAAAAAAACATATACCGGGGGTGATAAGCACTTGTGCTGGGGTGATAAAAAAAACAAGTGATGTTGTGATAGAACACATGTAATTTTGGTGATAAACCTAGTGTTCACAGTTGACAAAACCAATGTTCAATGTTGATACAAAGCATGTGATGAGATAATAAAACATATGTGTCAGGTGATAACAACAAGTGATGATATGACAAAAATCATGTCCAGCTTTGGTAAAATGAAGTGATAAAACTAGTGTTCTGTGTTTCAAAAATCACCTAGCTATAATATTTTTTTTAAATCAACCCAATATAATTTTTTTCGTGTTTCAAAACATAATTATCATTGATCTTGATTGAAAACCCTAGAAAAAGGAAAATATTGGAACAAGTTTGAAGCCAATCGGAGTTCAAAAGAAGTTTTATCATCCCGACATGAAAAGTTTTTTGTTCTTCAAAATATCTTCAATATGCTACTTAATAGATAACCTTGGAAAAATAAAAATTATTGGCGCAAGTTTGAAGCTAGTCGGAGGTCAAACGAAGCATGAATAATTAAATTAGTGAATTGGTCAAGAAAAAAATGGACACTTGTCTACATGGCAGTATGTTATTATAATTATGTCATTGCTTGTGTGAGAGATGGAAGAATTGTGCGTGTGTTTTGATGAATTGTAGGTGATGATGTGGCATCATGGTGAGTGTTGGATCTTAGGTGTGTGTATGTGTCTAGGAAGGATTCTCACGGTTTTTAGGATAATAGAAGTTTCTAGCCGATTTGTCCTCCCCTTAACTATTTCTTGTATTTGATGAAAATCTTAAGATTATTATTTGTGTTTAGACCTAGTGCTCGCCCTCTTCCCCTTATAGTTTATAGCAAAATGGCAATTAACGTCGACGATGTTCAGTAGGAGGCGACTTCAACGACAAGTAGTACCTATGGTGGCTCCATCTCCAGTTATCTTGGTGCGCCTTCCTCTCGCCCCTCGGTCCCAAATGCATTTGGGATAGATGCGGAAACAGTAGTGGGTCTTACGTTATTCGCCTAAATGTTGCACTATTGCAACATGTCAGGCGGGAGAACAGGGTCTTCCTCACAAAGGCCTCATTAGCCGTCCAACCTATCCAGGTGGGATCGTTAGTCAGACTCCAGCGAGGGGACTGAGTCCAAGACGGCCATGGTAAACCGTTCACCCGATCTCGAGTCTAGCGCTTGCACCTCATGTTTCTCCTACTTTGACTCCGAGCGGTGTTGGAGAAAGGTTTCACGCCAGAGGGACTGAGAATGATCTCCACGGAAGTCGGTAGTGATTCTTCGATGTAGATGAAGAAACAGATACAGGCTCGATCCCTTTGGGGTGGGTCCACCTTTTGACTTTGGTAGAACATGCAGAGCAGTAGGAGGACCGGTCAGGCATGTTTCCTCCAAGCGTCCTTGGTAGTTGGAGGTGGCACGGGAACAGGGGACCTTGACGAGTAGGGATGACTAAGTGTCAAATCCCTTTTTTACGTGCATCAGTACACGATCATTAAACAATATATGAAACGGTTAAGTACCGTTCAAACCCACAAGGAGTAGATGTATCATTAGTATTCTCGCTAAAACCAAAGGACGTGGGCTATCACTTCCATATCACCAAAAGGGAAAATAAAGGGAGAAAAGGTAAAGGTTTGGTATGAGCATAAATATGAGAAAATTGTGAACACACTGCCACCTAAGACACATGAATATTGATTCACACAAAGAGTAGGTCACGGGTACAAGTAAACACGAATTCTAATTAACGCATGGCATGATTCATGATGGGTCCATAAAATAATGATTTCCTTATGTTCATAGAACACTTAAGTTCCTATGTATGCGGTATCGTGAAATCAACCACATACTAGTCACGAGGAGATGACACAAGACCATTGCCCGGACCGATATGTGTACCACTAATCATCGAAGAAAGCAATAATAATAATAATAATAATAATAATAATAATAATAATAATAATAATAATAATAATAGGGTGTAGTTCTATGATCTTGAGCAAATCTCGATCAATCCTCGAACAAGAAATAACATCAACGAATGCATGTCATTCTCGCTACCAACTACCACAAGAAGAGATAGCTAGTTACATCTAGTTCAACATCCTAACGATCGAAATGCATCGATCATCAAGGAGAACTAAATAGAGCAACAAATCACGAAGCTCTGGTATTACACATGCATAAGTAAACTCTAAATCATGGAAGAATCTACTTAGCTATGCCTAGTTCACTTCTTGAATACCGAGCACCACCGATTAAGATGATTTCGGTATTCAAGGAGAACTACATAAAGTAACAAATCACAAAACTCTACGCAAGCATAAGTAAACTCTAAAACACTCAATGAATCTACTTAGTTATGCCTAGTTCAATCATCCTAATTACAAAATGTCATTGATAATATGGTCACCGATAATTAAGGTGGACTACATAGAACATTGAATCAGGATATTCTAGTAATACACAAGCGTAAGTAAATTATATACAAGTGAATCTCGTCTCACAATAGATCGAATCATATGGATCGCTCCAAACATCAATCTACATAGCGCACACAACAATTACGAAAAATTACTAAATCGTTTGGTCGGCTTGAAACACACAAGAGAATCGAGAAAACACAGTTTTGCAAATTTCTATCTCGTCACTAGGAAATCAAGACATGTAAATGTGGAAAATCCTAGATAAGTTCACTAAATGGATGAAGATGGTATTTTTACCAACTTAACCTAGAACTTGATACACACTCAAGAGATGAAATAGCTAGCACATGAAATCGGGTTCAAAAACATGAAAATTCAAACACAAAGTACGAGAAACATGCATAAACATCAAGTAGCTTAAATACAGATAGATATCCATACAAGCATTTAGATGCTAATTAAGCTCAAAACCCCCAAATCATACAATTAACACCACCAACATCAAACTAACCATCAAACGATGCATCAACTTATAGGAAATCGACATTTACACAATACTCATGACCAAGGATTCAAATCCAATATCATGGATTACATATCCTACACAAACAGACCCAAAAACCTAGCTTTACAACAAATCTAGAGGATAATAGAGATTAGAACCAGGATTGGGTTGAGAAACCCAATCAAAATATCCTCTAGCTTGCAAACTCACCATCTCCAACTCTCCAAAACTTCAACTCATGAAAATGGAGAAGTTGGAAATATGGGAGGCTCATGGATGCTTGAAACCTCTTTGGGTCATCAAATCTATAGCCTTGGTAGATATTGCTCCAAAAAATGAAGAACAAACAAGAACACTAGAGAGGAAATAAAATACTTGCTGAAAATTAAATTTCAAAAAAGATTTATGTCTAAAGCTCTCTAAAATATCTCAACTATCATCTATATATAGACAAAAGAAAAAAGAAATATATTAAAAATATCTCCCATTCATGCGAGTTGGAACAAAGCTAGAAGGGAATAAGCTGAAGCGCGCGATCAGGTGTGGGCATTCTCAATGGACAAGTCGTGAAACCGTCCAAGACAGACGCTGGATCTGCGGTCAAACAATCATTCGGATGGTAGCAAAAGTCAACCCTTGCAGATAAACGGCTAAAGATGACTTACGCGCGGGTCAACTAATCTGGTAGTTGCTAACACGGGTGCGCACGGTACGAAAAGCGATGTGCTACACCGGATTGAATACAGAGATAAGGTCACCACATGGTGATCTTTGATTTTACCATGTGGCCTCTTCTAGATCACCCTCTTTCTATTATGCATTTTCGCGTATTCCCGCTCTGCTTGTGCTTCTGTTGACCTCGTTCGTGTGCCAATAATTTTATTTTCTTGAGACCTAAAAATGAGACCAATAATGAATAATTTTAGAACATTTTAAAAATATCGTCAATGAAGGAGTTTATGCACATTTATAAAATAATGCTAAAAGTATAAAAACGAGCCACAAACAATATCAAAATATGGAGAAAAATGGTTGATTTAAGTAGGTCCAATTTACGTTCATCAAGCTCCCTCACACTTCAACCTTGCTTGCTCTCAAGCAAGCTAAAAAAATTAAGATAAGTACTAAGGTAAACCTGACGATATAAAATTCGCTAGGCGAATCTTGGTTGCTCCAGATTATTGAAAGCGAAAAACATGCATATGCTGACTCAATTAGTCGGATCGAAAGATTTTATGAAAGTGCACAAGCAAATAAAAGACCAAAAAATTACGACTAAAAATGTGTGCTCACAACTTGGATTTATTAGCAATATGGCCCAGAGCTTGCTAATGGAGTGAACTCTCCCTCCATTGCTTTCCATTTTCCGCTAACCATTATTTACTTGTTGTATATTAAGAGTGTATATGTGGTGGTTTGTAAAACGAAATGAAATATCTAGAAAAAGTTCAAGCCTCTCTATCATCATTTAGCTCTTTGCTCTCTCGACTTTAACATACTAGGGTACTAATAAGGAGCATACATAGACTCATTCACAAATCACACGATTGAGTGTTGTCACGCAATTACATTGTCTTGGAACTATGCAAATGGTAAAACCATATAGTTCCTTTACGCTTGAAACGGTAGATCAAAGTTTTTTTATTGCTTGTAGAAAACTTTGGATCACACTAAGATAGGTTGAGGGTTCACCTTTTATTACTCGCTGAAAGGTTCCGAGTGTGAGGTCTCATTAGCATGCGATACGCTGCACCTCACACCCTTTATCCCCAAACAAATCTTTTTATTAGATCCCTTTTCCCCCATGACCTATACTCATTTCCCCGTGCATAGTGTGTGTGATTTTGTAAAATTGGTACCACAAACACGCAATGGGACTAACAACTTGAACTCGACTAGATTTATAATCTAGTAAAACACATAGTTTAATCCCTAGAAAATAAGCATGTGAACTCAACACTTTCTCAATGTGACAAGTGAAATAAGTCTACTAGTCTCCTAATTAAACCCGATAAAGGAAAAAACCAAGATAGAATCAAGTTGACGATGATAAAGAGAATTGAAATCTATTTAGCATCTAGCATCTCATAATCATTTTGTGCCCGATAAGTAATTAAGTATAAACAGAATATAGGGCTCGTTAATATTACCAATAGTAAATTCTCCGTTCATTCCTTAAAAAAACCACAATGATGAAGAGAAATCTACTCCTAGGTTACTCATACTGGCCAAAATTTCTTATCCAAGGTGTACACAAAATAAAACTCATATTGGTCATGCAGTTGATCCCTACCTACTTCATGAGTGTGATGCGTCTCCCACAAGGACTGGTGGGCAAGATTGATATCGCTCTATCTAGGTTCCGGTGGCTATCGTCAAGAGGTAGTGATAATCCGATAATTTAGCAATCATGGTCGGCCATGTCTCATCCGAAGGAGGTTGGAGGGATGGAATATGCCTTGCTTTTACACGACATTGGTAGGTAAACAATTGGGGAAACTCCTGACGGACGAGACTAGTCTTGTCGCAAGATTCATGAAGGACATGTATTTCCTGGAGTCGTAAACACTAGAATCGAAGAAGGCATTTAACCAGAGATTTATCTGGAAAAGTATGTATCGAGCCAAGACCTAATTCGGCAAGGCAGTCAGATGTCGATGGACCTTGGGACCACCATGTCTGTTCTACTCCAACCTTGGCTGACGAGATTTGACCCCTAGATCTCCTCGTCTAGTTCTCAGTTGGAACATCGTCATGTTGCGGGTCTCATGATATCAGGGAATCGACTTTGGAATGAGGAGGTCATCAACGTTGTTTTAAATGAACGAGACATCAAGGGCACTCTTTCAGTCCCCATCAGTACTTCGGCTCGCTCGAAATTGTGGTAATGAGTAGGGGAAACTATGGAGAACTTCTTGGTACACTCGGCCTACGGATTACTCGCATAGGTTCGTCATACCCAGTTCCACAAATTCGACATTTGGGGTAAGATTTAGGACCTGGACGTGCTCCCAAAAGACCATAATTTCCTCTGGCGGACATGTACAAGGTGTCTCTAGGTCGCACCCCGACTACAGGTTCGACGAGTGGATGTTTTGGATTCCTTCTCGATGTGTCATGTGGGTGTCGAATAGGAGATGGATATGTTGGTGTTATGTCCAGTAGCTGCTGAGTGCTGGAGATTAAGAGGCCTACTACGATCGACCCAAGAGGACAACATGGTGGATTGGCTCTACGATATTCTAAGACTGAACCCGCCCTCCCAAGGTAGTTGTATGGGTTTTCTTCTATGGAACTCTGGAAGGCTCATAATAGGATTGTGTGGGAGGGAATCACCCCGACCGGCACCTCTATATGACACACGACTATGCTTCTTAATGCAGGGTGGAAGAAGGGAAGGGCCAGACGCAAGGTCCTATAGACACGACCATTTCCCAATCTTCTAGGTGCGGCTACCTAGTGGGTGAGCCCACCCCCGAGAACGCTGACGATCAACATGGATGGTTCCTTCTTGCCTGGCACAAATAAGGTGGGCACGTGATGATGCCCTTTTTGCTCGACATAGGGAAGGTGGTTTCGGTCGACAAGTATCAAGCCTGGTAGAGGCTAGTGCCATGCGGGACGCGCTGCAATGGCTCGAGAAATGACCACATCAAAAGGCTCATGTCTGGAGCGACTATCAGGTTGTAGTAGACATGATCAACAGGAAAAAAGGGGACCTTCCTTCTCATTAGGGCTAGTCATTCACGACTAAATTTCCCATATCACAAATCCTGAGGTAGTGCAACTCAATTTCGTTAAGCGGGCAGTGAACAAAGCGGCTCACTACTAACAAGGGCAGCATGTTCTTCTCCTATATGAGAGTAGGAAGGAGGTTATCGTCCTGAGCCGCTTCAGTGTGTTCTCATTTCTGACATTTGAATTATATTTGTTACATTTATAGTTCAAAATAAAAACTTCCTCAATGGTTTGAGTTCGTAAAATAGATTGTCACTTTTTTCTTTCCCACAAGGATATAATGTACGGATATTAAGGAGTTTATTTACTCATATTGTAATTAAAATAAAAAAAAATAACCCATTACCTCTCATTTGTTGTTAATTAACACTTGAATGGATCTTTTGGCCTTTTTTTTACTTCTCTCTCATTTCCGTTTTCGTCTCTCATATTCCATTTCTGCTTCTTCTCTCAGAAACACTTAAGCCCCCACCCCGAACTCATCGCCACCCCTGCCTATGGCTTCCTTTTCCCCCGCCGACATTTGCGTCGCCCTCTTATGACCCGATCGGTGCGGTTAGGACTATGGATCCTCTCAACGAGTAGCATCCATGATCTCACTCCATGTCGTTGTCTCCTCTCAGCGCCTCTGTTCCAGCCTCCGATGTGTAACTTCATGCCATGACGAATCCTTGCGTACTGGCACTGATCAGGAGACAGTATGATGAGGATGTTACCGGCCCGGGTTTTCAATGAAGCGCCACTAGGGTAGCCATTATGCACTAGGATGCCCCACCATCGTTGCACTGCCTCAATCGTTTCCTCGGACCCCCCTTTAGGATTACCCCATCACCGAGGCGCCCCCGGGCCTAGGATGACACGGCCCTATTCTCCACTAGCTGCCATTTCCCGACCGATTCAGTTTAATTGAACCACCAATAGTGCACCATCCAACAGTGGGGAATCATGGATCAATCATGCCCTCATTGTCATAGGGATCTAGAATGGATACCCGACTTTGGTCCGAGGCTCAGGCCTCACTTGCCTATCTAGGCATGCTTAGGCTCCCCATACACCAAGGCTCTACCCGCGGAGATCAATCCACTAACAACAGATGGTGGTTGAGGAAATAGTTGGAGGAAGACAGGACGACCAAAATAGACTAGAAGTGCCATAAGCCTATCTGATGCTTTTCAGGATTCACATCTTGGTGGACGTACGACCTAACATGTGTCACCCACAAGACCCATGAAGCTAGGAAGTAAGTCCCCATCAACTCTTGGTTCAAGGATATGAGATTGGAATTCAGGCACTTATTTCGGACAATCAATGAGGACTCACGGACACATTCCCACTACTATGCCATGAGGTCTCAATATTTCTCAGCACGAAGAGGAAGGTTACATTATTCCGAAGAGGGAGTTTGGATCCAATGGGACAAAAGCGAGGCCTGCAAAGTAGCTTTATTGGTCATCAGCAGAACCCTAGGACACCATACAGTGTTCTTGAGGAGCCAGACTCCAACCTACAAGGAACGGTCCACACATGTTCCCCTGCCTCCTCCTTTCCCTGGTATACTCCTCGGACGACTGTCAAGGCAAAACATACATGTTCAAGTCGAGACGGAGAAAGTCTCCTGAAATTCCTGCACCGCTCACCGTTAAAATAGGGAACCACCCCTACAATTATCTTTAGCCCTAGGCACTCAGTTATAAAATTAGTGTTTCCGATGTTACCTAAACTTTATTTTTAACCTTTTCAAAAAAAATTTTGGATGAAAGTTGCAATCTCATTAATTATAAATATCAGCTACAAAAGGAGTGCATAAGGAGAAATTCCTTGACCACAAAATATAAAAGTCATTATATTGTAAAGAGCCCTGGTAGGTATCTTTACAAAAAACTTTGAGACAAGTAATTCGGTGTAACCGGTTTTGGAAGTGCCATTAAGGTGTACTGAAACTAAAAATAAATTATGACGAAACCAATGGTTGCTGCTCAAGGTGTAGCCTTCATGCTCTATTCGTTGTATTAAACCGAACCTACAATCATTGGTTTCATGAGGAGGCAGAGATCTGATCAGGGACCCCTCTTAAGGCCAATACCTAAAGCACTGAATCCCTTTCATTCTTCCATGTGGGCAAGCTTGCCTGCCCTGTACTGATCGTCCCAAGGGTCCCTAGTGGATCCCCTATTTACTCCTCCGACTCCTACTTCAACACGAGACTCATTTCCGGCTCCAAGTCCAAGTCCAAGTCCATCTTTGTGCTCAAGCAAGGCCAGGGTATCGGATTTCCTACTATATGAGGGTCGGCCGATTACCAAGTTTTTCCAACTTAGATCGGTCGAATGACTTGCTCCATTAGGTGTCGTAACCGAGGATACTATCGGGCCCCTGCCTCGAGACAAAGGGGCCTTAGGTGCAGTAGTCGAGGATACCGATGTACGAGACGGCTAATCATCGTAATCCGTGGCATATACTCTAGGTTGATGATCTCTCTTTAATTCCAGCATCGATGAATCGAACTGAGGGATACCCACCACCTCCCAATCACACGCGACCACCATGTGACCTATCCTCCCACAATTATAACAAAAGGAAGGGAGTTTTGTGTAAGTGAGTGTGACACGAATCGAGTCAGATAACTCTCGAAAGCGCAGTAGGAGGTGTCTTTGAAGGGGCGCTCCACAAGATGCTAGAAGCGAACCTTTACTGATCCTCCCCACCATGTTTCCCACTGGTCGCACAAGACGTGGACACAGAGCCCCAACGCTCCACCAATTGTTTCCCCCGTGGTTTTGGTATGGACCAAAGGAAGGAGGCCACATGCATGCACCCACAACTGGATCCTATCCAGAGTGGGGGGGGGGGGGGGGGGGGGGTGCTGTCTAGCCACCGGGTTCAGGTCCCCCAGTAGTAATGTCCTTCCATCGAAGCACCACGGTTCGTTGTCTCAAACCCATGCACGAGCTTTCTCTGTTTCGAAGTAAAACCCGAAACCCCCGGTCCGATATATTTGATCACCAACCCCTCCGCTGCTTTACCCCATGCTTTGGTTAATATTCGGAGGATGACTTCTTTTCGGGGCGGCTTGGACGACCACAACTTGCCCATCACGGAAAATTGTTGCCTAGCCAATGTGGATGGGCTCACCGGGGTGTATGATACTATCACCTCAATCTCCTCCTCCTCCTCCTCCTCCTTCAAAGAGGAAGCCGAGAGGTCATAATGGAGGTTGAGAAGTTGGGAGTCAAGGCATGCAACCAAGCTTCCACGTGTTCTCACGTGAACCCTATTTCATGAAAAATCCACGAACCTGCCGTACACAGTATCATTCCTCCCATAACTTTATTGACTCTCTCTCTCATCAGGCTCAGCCATAGTGATGTGGAGCCCATAGCTGGACCTCTGCATTGCTGGCTTCAAGCTCTCCATTGTTGGTCTTGTCTGCTGAGGAAGAAAGAGAAGCCCAGTTAATCTTCACATGGATTTTATTTGAAAAGCACCCATTCTCTCACTCTCTCTCCGCAATCTAATCATCGTCTCCTTCCACCAAAACCCACCCTAAATATAGAAGAAATCGGCGGGAACCCACCTCCGTTTCCCGATGTTGCTTCGCCTGGATCCGCAGATCTAATGTTTTTCGTGTTTGGTTGTGCTCTGTTGGGTTTGGGTTGCTTTCAGGAACCAGTCAAATTGTTGGTGAGTCGCTCATGTGATTTTCTTTAATTTGGGGCTTTTGAATTAGACTATCTGGAAATATTGAAAAGGTTGAATTGTACTGATAGTTGATTTGTTTGGGGATTTGGGTTACATGGGGTTTGATTTTTGTATGTCCAAGTGTCAGACCTTCTGGATTTTTTGAATGACTGACCAGAGAAAATCAGGAAAAAGAAGTTGCCTTTGACCACTCTTTTTTTCAACCCAAAAGGGTTGTGTGTATGTGTGAATGGCTTTGATTACATGGGGCTGCTAAACCCAGATGGGTTTCAATTGTAGGACCTAATCCAAACCTTTTGGGGCATAAAAGGCGGCTTCTTTTGTCATTTGCTTCATCTGTTGGATTCTGATTTGTTGGGGGTATTCAATTTGCTGCTGTTTTTCTTGCAGTGTATATTTCTTGTGCTGAGGAGTATAGGAGGTGATAGAATTAGATAGGTAGAAGAAATTGGTACTTGAGGAATTGTGGGGTCACCCAAAGTCTTTATTAGATGTGGAGCATTTGGTGGGTTGTCTTACTGAGATGAGGGATGCTATCTGGGTTGATGAACTTTTTGAAGGCATGTTTTCTACCAAGGTCCGATCGCTCTCTTCATAAGGGTTCGGACTTTGGAGGTCGCCAGGACGGGCTCCTATGGTACAAAGACAGTGGGCAGCACTGCAATGGTGACTTCTCAATGGCTGTAGTCCAAGCCAATAACTTACTAGAGGATCAGAGTCAGCTTGAATCAGGCAGCTTGAGCTTGCATGAGTCTGGCCCTTATGGTACCTTTGTTGGCGTCTATGATGGGCATGGAGGACCTGAGACTTCACGTTATGTCAACCAATACCTCTTTCACCATCTTAAGAGTGAGTTTCTTCTGCTTTAATGTAACTACAAATGTCAATATCTCTATATCTGCTTTCAACATGTTAATTCTTTCCAAATCTTGATTTTCATTCATATTGGTTGCTGGGGAAATGAATCCGGATCACATGCTGTCTTTGTAGTTGAATGAAGGTAATGCTGAGTTGGGTGAAGTTTTAAACTTTAGCAGCTTATATATGTTCTATATTGGCGATGACATTATGAAATATTAGTTCTGTCAATTAGCTATCACATAATAAAGTTGGAGTTTTTCAATTCTTTGGGTCACCAACAATAGTTTGTGTTAGATTATATAACTATGATTGTGCTTTCAACTATCAGCTTCAGCTTTCAGTTGAGTTCGTCCTCTAATACTCTGTGATTCCAGGGTTTACTTCGGAGCAACAATCCATGTCAATGGATGTAATAAGGAAGGCTTTCCAAGCAACAGAAGAGGGTTTCCTCTCTCTTGTAACCAAACAGTGGCAAATGAAACCACAGATTGCAGCGGTTGGATCATGCTGCCTAGCTGGCGTTATCTGTGGTGGGACCCTTTACATTGCCAATGTTGGCGATTCTCGTGCAGTCCTGGGAAGAGTGGTTAAGGCAACAGGGGAGGTCTTGTCCATTCAGCTGTCAGCAGAGCATAACGCAAGTATAGAGTCTGTAAGACAAGAGTTACATTCTATGCATCCTGAAGACTCCAACATTGTAGTCTTAAAGCACAATGTATGGCGTGTAAAGGGTCTTATTCAGGTACTTATTTTGTTCTGTGATTCTTTTCAGCTTTCTTAGTGGCGGAGCCAGTTTTTTCATTTGCAATATAAACTATAGATAAATACTTCTTAATTTTGTTATCTGACGTAAAGAACACTGTCCCTTGCAGATTTCTAGGTCTATTGGCGATGTATATTTGAAAAAAGCTGAGTTCAATAGGGAACCTTTGTATGCTAAATTCCGTCTTCGCGAGCCTTTCAAGAAGCCAATATTGAGTGCAGAACCATCAATATCAGTGCACCAGTTGCAGCCACATGATCAATTTGTAATATTTGCATCTGATGGGCTTTGGGAGCACCTTACCAATCAGGAAGCTGTCGACATAGTTCAAAACCATCCGCGCAGCGTAAGATACATTTCACAATGCTTACAATTGTTATATTTTATATTAGAGGTAATTGCAAAAAATGGCTATGTAGTTGATACCTTTTGCAAGTTGGTACCCTGTAATAAAAAGTGTTGCAAGTTGGTACTGTAATGTTTTATTTCTTTGTACTGTCAGTTATGCTTAACGGAAAAGGAGTAAAATTGGTCACCTGCACGACACGTGACTTTCCAATATTTTGAAAATACCGATTTTGCCCTTGAACTAAAAAAAATGATAAGTTCAATTTTTTTTTGAAGTATTAGATCAGTTATCTTTGTGGGGGTAAATATGTCTTTTCCTTTGTTTTTAACACCATAACCAATAATGGCATTATTTCAAACTACAAGGATACAACTTGCAATACATTTTAGTAGATGGTACGAACTTGCAAAAGATGTTAACCACACAGCCCTTTTTGCGATCACCTGTATATATTATTGTCCTCAAACTCATAGGACTAGTTTTCATTTGAAACTGTAGAGTTACTATAAGTTCACCAGTGTCAAACTTGTTTTTATGAATATGTAGTATGAGTATATTTATGTGTTAATGGTGATACAGGGAAGTGCAAGAAGGCTAGTGAAAACAGCACTGCAAGAAGCAGCAAAGAAGAGAGAAATGAGGTACTCAGACTTAAAGAAAATTGACCGGGGAGTCCGGCGGCATTTCCACGATGACATCACAGTGGTAGTCGTGTTTCTTGACTCTAACCTTGTGAGTCGGGCTAGCACAGTGAAGAGTCCCACTGTATCTGTGAAGGGAGGTGGAATCAACCTACATAATACCCTTGGTGCCCATGGCAATGCTTGATGATGTTGTGAATACCAGGTAGCTTCTGATGGAGATGAGATCAGGGGAGCTGCCCGTTGATTCTTTAATGTACACTGTAACTTTCAACCGGGAACTAATACGTGCTTTTAGCTTCTGAAGAGAACTTCAAGATGACAGTTTAGTTGATAGTTACGCCCTAGCGGGGCTCCTTTCTATTTATTCTTTTCTTTGTTTTTTTCCCTACTTTCCCGGTTGAATCCTTTGGCTCTGTAAATTGTAAGACTTGGCAGATTAAGTTTCCGTTCTTGTTTACTTCAGAAATATCGGACATGTGGAAGAAGAGTTGAACAGATTTGTGCAGCATTGTACTATGGAAGCACCATCTGCAAGGGTCAGGTTGGAGGACAATTCTTCTTCATGGATGTGCTTACAAGGGGAGGTTACATGTTTTAGACAGCATAAATCTGTATAGAGGCAACCTTGTCAGGTTTCACAATCAAGAACTCAGTTCAGCTTTAGAGGATCAAGGAAGAGCTGTGCCAAGTCTGGACCATTGGCTTTTTCTCTTGGCTCATTCGAATTTTCCATGCATAATAAATAAAAATGTTGTACAACTGAAGCAAGAGATAGATACAGAATATGAAAATAGATTCTTGAAAGAGCAGCTGCATCTATACCGTTTTGCATCTATACCGTTTTGCGTGTCTGCTACCTCTTAACTGAGATGTTTTGGATCTTTATCACCTGCTCTGACATTTCATATACTTATATGGACATGTAGTGGTTGAAACATAATCGGGGTTAATTCTAGTACAACAATATAAATCTTTTTTAATTGATACATTTACAATCATCTAACCATCCTAATACCATAATCCAAGAGATAGTTATTCATAACATACATCGCGCTTAGTGAGAGTACTGAAATGATATTTTTTCTTATTCTAATTATTACATCTTTATCAGCCATCTCTTTTTTCATTTATTCTGCATTGTTTCTTTTCTTCATACTTGTCCATTTATTTGTCTTCATCAGTTAGTGATGTCTCTTTCTTCACACGTCTTTTTTTCTGTGCGTTCATATGTTTGTCACGTTTTTTTTCTTAATTATGGCTATTGTCTCTTAGTGTCGGCAGATACATTTTTATACTTCTTGTATTTTGACATTTCTTGTACACGTAATTTTTGGTACGTTTGGGTCATTCTTCGTCTATGTGGTTATTGCTTAATCTAGAATATCTTTATTGGGTCTTTGCCTGAAATGTCTTCATTAGGCTTGTGCATGCATTTTTTCTATATATATATGTCATGATTGTCTCTACACTTTTTTTTATTAAACAGGAATCCAGCTGGAAACCTGCAACGAAAGTCTAAAAGCAAAGCAATAGACAAAATACAAAGCAGGAAACAAAAAAGAGTCAACAGTACAGGACTCCCGCAGGAATTCATCGCCTTCTTCATCTTCTAGAAATAACGACAGCAAGTCTGCAGAGACCAAAAATCTGTCCAAACGGGCTGCCTTAGAAGCGGGACCGTACCAAGTAAACTTGCTACCCACCAATGGTAAGTCACACACTGCGAGGTCAAAAATAAGATCTCTGAAAGATTCACTATCAGCCTCAGAGTAATCACTGTTAGCGCGTTCTTCTCGAACACAAACCACATTAAAAACCGCCCACCAGTAGGCAATCATTAAAGGACGAGCTAGCCGCAGACAATTTAGACCAAAGTGTCGACCGGTCCCCACTCTCAGTTGGTACATAAACGTTCACAACGGTCAAGGGAACTGAGCCAGCCGCACCCACTGAGGGAATGAAAGACGAGTCCCATCCATTCAAGAAGCCACAACTACGAAGAATAAAAGGTTTTCTTCTCTTTTTGTTTCCTGAAACAAAACCATATCAGGGTGTTGCTTAGAAAGCGCCACCTTGATGCACCGTCTCTTCTGGACGGCATTCATCCCCCTAACGTTCCAGGAGATGAATTTCACCATATCACTTGATTAGAACGACAAAGTGGTTGGGAGAGAATCCCCCACTTCTAGTCCCTCACTAGACCCTTGGTCGTCCGAGTCTCCCTGAAAATCTTGATCAACAGAGTCCCCAAACTCAAAATCGAGAGCTTCGATTTGATCAGCCGCTTCTGGATGTCCAGCTAAGAGTTTCTGACTGGCCTTAATCAATTTCCACTTTCTCTCGCGGTCTGCATTTTCTTTGTCAATAGGAACACGACGAGCAGCATATGATCGGAATACGGAAGAAGGCTTGGTCGGCTAAAGCAGGTCAAGAGCTGAAACCCTAGCCCGAGCGCCTTGGGACTCACGCAACGATGGGTTTGGGCTCGAGCTAGTAGAATCAGGAACTTTGCTAATTGGAGACGAAAAATTCAAAATACCTTTGCCTTTCGTGCAGACCATCTGACTTTGTGAGGTAAGTAGTGCCCTCTTATAATCTACAGTTGTAACCGGCAACTGAATTTTTGACGAAGGAATTTTCTCCAACCTCACTCAGTAAGACTTGTCATCCAGCACCAAATCTCGGTTCAAAATATTCTCTCGGGTAGTGGATTGCAATAAAAAGAAGTTGCAATCAAGTAAGGGCGATGTCTCGTCTCTGAGGGCTAACACAAACGAACCACAGGCATTCCCAACGTCACGGAAAGTGTTCATGCACCAACCCGAGATTGGAATACCCGTTACCTTCCACCAATCAAAGCTCCCCGCATTGTTCAACCAATCTTGAGCTCGATCGAACAACAAGAACGCATCGGTGCACCATTTCCACTTAGAGTTCAGTAGGTCATTCGCCGTATCTTGGTCTGTAGATAGGAATAGAAACAACTTGTTGCCCAGATAACGGTATTGCATGTCCGGTGCACCTTCGGAAGTAATTAGCTCATGCAAAGAGCTTAAGGACAACTCTTCCTTCACTACTCCCAGAATACCTGCTGCCGACCAAGGCGACAGATACAGAGACCTCGTACCTAGGATTTGTTGGGGGACGGAGGAGCTAACAGAGTGTAGGAATGTCTGAGATGGAGGCACAGAAACAACCACCCCTTTCGGTCTCCAAACTTGAGGACCAATTTGACGTCCCAATCTCTTGTTCAACTTTTCAGGCCAGACTATCGACATGAAGGTTTTAAACCCTTCCCTCACGAAACCATTGCAAGCCTTCATCAAAGTATCTGCAGCCTCTTTGGATTGAACCGAGATGAAGCCAAAAAATTTGCCCCCTGCGTTCTTCCTCTTACAGATGAAGACTCTACTTACCGGAATCCGTTCTCCGAGCCACCCCCGTAATTTACCTCACGTCGTGCCAGGAGCAAGATTGCAAATAAACAGCTTGATCTGTACCACGTTCTCCTCCTTCCTTGCAGACGCAGCCTCGTTCTGTACCATGTTCTCCTCCTTTTTCCTTGCAGACGCAGCCGAGACCGGGACATCCATCTTATAGCTTGCCGTCCGTTGCGATACCGGTTCAGGGGAGGCCATTGATCGACGTCTAACCGGTACCAGGACACAGGCCGATTCCTCCAGCCTACAAATCACCGAAGCCAGTCTCGGTACCCTAACCACTTCCCCTTCCACCAACTTCTCATTGTATTCAGTATCGCTAGGTTTCGACATGGTTCGTTTGTCATATTCCTTTCGCGCCGATTGATGGATCCACAAAACCGCCTCGTTCAACAACATGCGGACCTCCGATCAGGCCGCCACAAACCTCCGACAGATCAGCCCGTCGTGGGCGATCACGACCTGCCGAGCAGATTGAAACCCTAGTCGGTTTTGCGATCGCCAAAAAATTCACATACACGCGCGGCGTGTTCCCTTAATAATATCACGATTGTCTTTGCACTTGTACTAGACTTTTGCATGTTTTTCCTCTTTACTTCTTTACTGTTTGTTTTTATTTTTTCTTTAAAGTCTTTTTGTGAAGGGATCGGAAGAAGAAGATCCTTCACAAAATGTTTTTTCTTTAGACGAGTCAATACAATTGACTGAGTTGACACGGTTGATAGGACCTTGCAGTCTTTTAATTTTTTTCATTATAATATTTTATGGTTTCTTTACTATGGACATGATGAAGTTTATTAATTCTCTCGCACATTATTTTTAGTTCTATATAGTCTTGGGGCATATTTTCATTGTTATTTTATGTGGCTATAAATTTTTCTACCACTCCACTTTGGTGAGTTCAATAGTATGAGATCTTTTATTTCTTATCATTTAGTGAGTCTTGACTTTAAGATTAACAATCCAATTGCTCTATTGGTATCAAACCATTTTGAAAAATTCTATGAGATGATGGTACCGTTAATCTACTGCTGGTCGAGTCCCCCATAGTGTTACTATTTTTCTTGCCTTGAATCTCTGACAAATTACAATTGGTTTTGTTAGTGGTAACATCAAAACTTTGAATGCCATACGAGCATGGTCCGATAGAACCCATTATACTCTTGACGTATTCTATAAGTAGGTCAGGGAGTCTGAAAATAATATACAGTGTACTTGTTACCATTATCTTATCTACGGATCCATGAGAAAATAGCTTCTCAACGTCTTTAGGATTTGCATTTTTGTTATATATTGGGATAATTCCACCTCAGTACCCTAAATCTTTCATATTTCATTTAGAGTACCCTAAATTTTTTTTGTGTCACCTCAGTACCCTAAAATTTCATTAACTCATTTAGAGTACCCTAAATCTTTTTTGTGTCACCTCGGTACTCAAACTTTCATTAATTCCATTTTAGTACCCACCGTTAACTTAACATATGATTTTCCATCCAAAACAGGTAAAATGACCATACTACCCCTCACCAACAACCAAAATTATGGCGAAGTTAACGGTGGGTACTAAAATGAAATTAATGAAAGTTTAGGGTATTAAAATGGAATTAATAAAAGTTTAGGGTACTGAGGTGACACAAAAAAGATTTAGGGTACTCTAAATCAAATATGAAAGATTTAGGGTACTGAGATGACACAAAAAAGATTTAGGGTACTCTAAATGAAATATGAAAGATTTAGGGTACTAAGGTGGAATTACCCCTTATATATATATATATATATATATATATATATATATATATATAGGGGGACTATCAAGTACAAACCATCCCTTAGATCAGAACATAGAACTAATCTATACCATTGAATATAGCAAATGAAGGGCTAAGATTTGTTAGAAAATCTGATTCCAAATTAAGTGCACGCGCATTCTGTATGGGTATTTTCGGAAAAAAAAAAGAGTGGGAAATCGTAAAAGGGAAGTGGGAAATCAAAAGATATTGGATAACGGCCAAAATTTATGGTGGTTTATCAATATTAATAAAGGTATGTAGATATATTCGTTTCTGAATATCTTTATGTCATAATACAGTGAAGAATAATCCACAGAAGCAACCCATTTCGGGATCTGGACATTGCGATCGAAGTCGAAGAACAAACAAGGTTATTGTCGTGATCGACTGAAGAAAAAGGAAAACGAAATCGGAGTAGAAACCGAATAAGCATACGTACAACGCACGGTTGGAGAAGAAACTGAACTTCTATCAGCAACAAAACGGTTAGCATGTTCATTTACAGTCATACTACATTGTGTGTTTACCTGTCAAACGTTTATGTGTTCATGTGAGTGTAATGTGGTTCAAGGCGTTAACCTTAATATGTAATGGCGATATGTATTCAAATGTATGTGTAGTATGAGTGAGATGTATGTGTAGATCGAAAGACATGCATTAGTTAGCATGTGAGGTTACATTGTTATCATAATGCCGTGATGTTTGTTGGTGTGTCATACTGCGGATGAATTGATGAACCACGTTGTTCAGGGTATGGAATTGTAATGGACTGATGTGAGAGGTTGAAGAATGTATGAAATTGGAAATGGTTGCGTGTTGTATGTGTAGGTTATAAAGAATGTGTATGTAGTAGTATAAAACAAAAGAAAGGGTATGGAAATGACACACTTCTGTACTGTACGTTTAGATGCATATGTTTAGTTCACTGGGAATGTATGAACGGGAAAAAGTGAATATGGGGGTATTAAAATGAAAGACGTAGATGATGTATGTGTAGGTCACAGTTTAATGTTGAGGAAGATATGAGGGTATGAAAATGAAATGCATTAAATTGTACGTGTATGGGAAGGGCATACTGCTATGATGTGTGTTTAGTGACATATTTATGTATGTATAAGTAGGAATACATAAAAATCAGTGTATGAAAATGAAATACGTGAATGATGTATGTTTAGGGCACAATATATGTATGTAGTAATATAAATTAATATATGAGGGTATGGAAATGAAATACTTGTATGATGTATGTGTAGTTCACTATGTATGTATGTAGGAGTATATAAGCAAGTATGAGGGTATGAAAATGAACAATTTATCTGATGTATGTTTAGTTCACAATATATGTGTGTATTAATATAAACGAATATATTAGGGTATGGAACATGAGTGTTTGTATAATGTATGCTTAGTTCAGTATGTGTGTATGTTGTAGTATACAATAACATATGTTATGTGGTATGGTGTAGATATGGATATTGACAGTGACCAAGTAGCAAATGAGGCAGTTGTCGTCGGACCCAGAGGAGCAAAAACTATACCATCGTGTGACGCAAACCGAACCCCGTTTGTAGGGCAAATATTCCCCACATTGGATCATGGCATATTGTTCTATAGGACATATGCTATGCTTAGTGGATTTGACACAAGGCTGACAACGACAAAGAAGGATAAAGATAATGTCGTGAAGTTGAAATACATGACATGTTCAAAGGAAGGACATCGGCGACAAACAACTGAAACCATGGATGGTGGAAAGGCAAAAACAAGAAAATGTCTAGACACACGGACTGGATGTGCGGCGATGATAAGTTTGAACTTTCAATCCACTACTATTGGATACGTGGTGAAAAAATTCATACCAGCACACAACCATGAAATGGTAGTCAAGAGCCAAAGACATACATTGAAAGGCAAGCGACATGTGACAGAAAAACACGTTTTATGGATTGATCATTGTACAAAAGAAGGCATCAGGCCAATGGGTGCTCATCGTCTAATGAGTCAAAAGTGTGGCGGCCCAGAAAATGTTGGAGCAAGCGAATTGGATTTCATTAACTACCAACGTGACCTAAAAGCGTATGCAGGCAATAACGATGTGCAAGTAATTCTTGACAAATTCCGTAGTCAAAAGGAATCCAACAGTGGGTTCAGGTATGATTACTCGGTTGATGACGAAGGAAGGCTAGAGAATTTGTTTTGGTGTGATGAGATTGATGTAATAACCACTCCCGCTCAACACCAGTCAAACCTGCGAAAAACAGGAAAATTTAAAAATTTTGGTCAGGCACTTAATTAAACCTAAAATTGACTACGAGGGTCATATCAGACGTAAGTTGACCCCGATATCGACCAAAGTGAGTTCCGGGGGACTCAGGGCAACTTTCTGACCAATTTGGGAAATGTTGACTTTTCGTTGGAAAAGTCAACCGAGCGACGTTTTGGTCCATTCGAGGACCGTTTGGGATCCAAAAAGCTTAGCCGTCGTCGCAGCGGTCTTAGTTGATCCGTTTCCTTGTAGCCCGCCAAGTTTCGTAATTTCTTGGAAAAAGTGCTCGTTCGGGGCCCGAAACGTCCGAATTTCGCGAATCTGATCCAAAAAGGTGTGGGACCCAGTTGACACTTGTCCATTATGTGGTGCTGTTAGGTTTTGGACAAGACAAGGGAGACATAAGGGTGGCCGGGCACATATTTCAAAAGGGAAAAAAAATGGAAAAATGAGTTAGTTTTAGAAAAGAAGAGAGTTTTAGAGAGAGAAGGAGAAGAAGAGAGAAAAGGGAGAAAGCTAGGGTTTCTTGCCACTATTCACGTCATCTAACCTTTGGATCGTCTCAAAGTTCGAAGATTCAAGCTCACCTCGTCTCCCTCTACGGTAATCACCAAACCGATCTTCGTTTTGTCAATTTCTAAAATTAGGTTTTGGTTTGAAACTATTAGTTTAGGGTTGTATTGAGGTTGGGGGATTGTTGGAGACATTTTGGAGACGTTTGGAGGTGAAGGGGGACGTTTTCCGGTGACCGGGGGCTCGGGGGGAGCTCCGGCCATGGGCTGGCTGGCCGGAGCTGGTAGCAGCCCCACCATGGTGGTCCGGGCCTATGTGAGCCCTAGCCACCCACGGCCAAGGTGGGCCGGGTGGGGCCCACGTGCTCGGGTGCTTGGGTTTGTGTTCGGGTGGTTTAGAACGTTCCCCGGACCATTTATCCACAACCGGATCGAAATTTGGAATTAAATTGTGAAAGTTGTAATCGACGGGTTTAGAAACTTTAAACATTAATTAATTGACTCGGAAGTCGGAATTCGATTCCGTCGAGTGCCTAGGAACCCTTGATTTATTCTAAGACCATAGAAACGAAAACGGGAATTTTCAGAGCCCGGGAAGGGCGTTTCCAAAACCCGGGCAGATTCGCCATGTCGGGCGAATCGGGCCTTTACGGGTCCTTTATCGACAATGTCGAGTAATTGGGGAGTTTGGGAGTGATCGACATTGTCGGGGTTACTTTTGGGCGTCGGGTTTATTAAAATTCAGTTTATGCCTGCAAGCTTAAAAGAGTTTAAAATTGTGGTCTTGTTAGATCGTGCTGCAGACCGAGGAAAGGGAAAGCTAGGCGAGTGACCGAGATCACGCCGGAGCATAATTGTGCGCTTTTGGAGAAAGAATACGAGGTAGGGAAAAGTAGCCGGATCTTGGCCCTGACTAGGGAAAGTTAACAGTAGAAATGCATGTGACACTGGGGTGTCGTGGGTTAAGTAGGCTTATCGAATATTAGAAAGGCATGATATGGGAACGTAGCGATTATTAGAAAAGCATGTGACATTTAGTAGTGTCGTGGGAGCAGTGAACTTATCGATAATAGAATTACTGGAGGCATATGACCATGCCCGGAGGTTGATTGCGAACTTATCGAGATTAGGAGTACTGGAGGCATATGACCATGCCCGGAGGTTGATTGTGAAACTGTTGATATTAGAACTGTTGGAGGCATTGGTTATGCCCGGAGGTTGTTTGTGTAAATCGTGTCTTGGGTGGCCATGAGAGCTCATGTTACTGTTGTGTCTTGGGTGGCCATGAGAGCCCGTGTTACTGTTGTGTCTTGAGTGGCCATGAGAGCCCGTGTTTTACTGTTGGTGTGTTTTGAGTTGCCGTGACTGCCCGTGGGGTTGTTGAGCCCGTGAGTTACTGTTGGTGTGTCTTGGGAGGCCGTGAGTGCCCGTGGGGTTGTTGAGCCCGTGAGTTACTATTGGTGTGTCTTGGGTGGCCATGAGTGCCCGTGGGGTTGTTGAGCCCGTGAGTTATGATTGGTGTGTATTGGGAGGCCGTGAGTGCCCGTGGGGTTGTTGAGTCCGTGTTTTACCGTTGGTCTCTTGGGTGGCCATGAGTACCCGTGGGGTTGTTGAGCCCGTAAGTTAATGTTGGTGTGTCTTGGGAGGCCATGAGTGCCCGTGGGGTTGTTGAGCCCGTGAGTTACTATTGGTGTCTTGGGAGGCCGTGAGTGCCCGTTGGGTTGTTGAGTCCGTGTTTTACTGTTGGTGCCTTGGGTGGCCATGAGTGCCTGTGGAGTGTTGAACCGGTGTTGTTGCTGTTTGTTGAACTTTGCTTGTGATTGTGATTGCGTTTGCCCGAGGTTAGTGACCCGACTTCGTGTCGGGAAGTTGTGTGGATTTTGGCTGGCCTGACCGAGTTCGAGTCTCGGGAGGTTGCGAGCGTTCTTTGACTGGCCTGACCGAGTTCGAGTCTCGGGAGTTTGCGAGCGTTCTTTGGCTAGCCTGACCAAGTTCGAGTCTCGGCAGGTTGTGAGCATTTTTAGGCGGTGAGAGGGCAGCTCCCCTTCCGACTAGCTATCGGAAAAGTAGCTCAGTTTATCGCCAACAGGTCGACCGCCTGGAGCCTGACAGTGATAGGTAAAGCGCGTGGGGCAGGCTCGAGCCCAGTAGTTAGCAACCGGTACTGAGCAGCTGACAGGAGTGCGATCCTTTGTGATCTTGTTTGGTGTGCGATCCTTTATGATCTTGTTTGGCGTTGCGTAGTCTTCTATCGTGTCTTTGGAGGAGGTCGTCGATAGTTGTGTCGGGTCTACATCACGAGTCCGAGTGTAGAGTCTGTTGAGGAAAGTAACAGGTGGTGTGTCAGTTGAGTTATTTGAGTTTGGGGATGGTGTTCCCGGTGTTGGGTTTGGTTTTGGTGTTACCGACATTGTCTGCTAAGTATGCCGTAGTCAGTCTGTTATGCGTGGTGGTGAGCGAACGCTCAACCCTAGCTTGTTTTCCTACAGGTACCGGTCGCAGGTTGGACTAGGTGAGCTTCTGAAGCGTGAAGAGCTAGGAGCGGGATTCTGGGTTTACTTTGAGTCTAGCGACGTGTACCTTGCTTTTTGTCCAATTGTTGGGACGTACCTTTAAGTTGTAACTGATTAAATGATTATTTTTGATGAACAAATGGCGATTTTAAAGTGATTTATGTCAAAGGTTTCAAAATGTTTTAATGTTTTAAATGTTCGCGTCCTGAGTTCGGTTTACTGAAATTGGGGCGTGACAGCTTGGTATCAGAGCTCGAGGTTTCACACCTCGGATTGTACGTCAATTAGGTGGGGAGAGTCGAGTCAGTGGAGTCCTGTCGTGCGTTGGGTGCGTAGGTCGGAAACCGTATGTAGACCCGTGATGTCTTGAGTCTTGGTTGTTTGTGCGTATGTTGCAGCATTTTGTTGCTGGCATACTGATTGTGTGTTGTTGCGTGAAACGTTTTTAAACTGTCGCTACTCGACTCAAGGGCGCCCCTGTAGTCGAGCGTGACGGTGGTGATATCAAGTGGGTACAATGTAGTTCGGGGACGCCTGGACCGGATTGTAACTACGTGATGTCAAGAAATGAGGTTGTTAATGAAGTGGGGAAAGTTTTAAAAATTGTTTGGCCCTGTGGGCGTGTTTAACTGTGATTGGCCCTGTAGGCGCGTGTGTAAGTTGATTGGCCCTGTGAGCGTGTGTGTAAGTTGGTTGGCCCGGTGGGCGTCTGTGTAAGTTGGTTGGCCCTGTGGGCGTGTTGTGATTTTGGTTGGCCCTGTGGGCGTGTTTGACTGTGGTTGGCCCGGCGGGCGGTTGTTGTTGTGGTTTGGCCGTGTTGGCCTGTGGTTGAGGTTGAGTGACTCGATTGGTCTGTGAGTCGTGGTGCGTGAGTTGTCTTATAAGTTGGTGATTGAACGTGTTGGGCCCTTAAGGCTGATTCTGGGGTTGAACAGGGTTAAAAAGATCGAGTCTGTAACGAAGTTGGAAAACAGACCTGCACGAGAGTCACGGATCCTGTCACGGATCCGTGACGGATCAGAGGGTTTTGGCGATTTTTAGGGCCTTCGTCACGGCTCCGTGACCCCAACCGTGACGGGGTCTGTCACGGATCCGTGATTCCTGTCCTGTTTGGGTTGGTTGTAGAGGCCGTAAGTACGACGTTAAAAGGTGAGGTCTTGTGTTCGAGACTCATCAATAACCTACGGTAGTGATACAGCGTCTGGTGTAAGAGTCTCACCGCGGAGAAGGGTTAGGGTTGGTGCGCTACGGTGCCATACGAACTAGGTTCCCCTATATGAACGGGTGTTCGAGGTTTCCCTCGCGTGAACGGGTGGTTTGAGGTTTCCTTCACGTGAGTGGGTTATTTGAGGTTCCCTACATGATCGAGTAACTAGGGTATCGAGGGTGTGGGCAATAGCGGGTTGCTGAGTTGAAAGTAGGATCCCCGTTGAGATTTCTCTACGTGATCGGGTAATTGGGATATTGAGGTTGTAGGCAATAGTAGTTGCTGAATTGAGAACATAATCCCCGTTTCGAGGTTTCCCTGACATTAGAGAGTATTTGAGGTGTTAATGACTTGAGCAGTGTGAAGTGTTGGTAGTAGGTTTTGGGATGGTGGTTTTCCCTGGCTAGATTGGGAAGTCCTTGGTGCTTTACTAGTATGCCATAATCGAACGGGTGTCCGTGGAGGTAAGCATAACGCTCATCCCCTTTACTACTTTCTCTGCAAGGGACGAGTAGCGAACACTGGTTGTGTTGCGGAAAGTTATAAGTAAATGCATAGAGGATCGTGTGAGGGTTGCACTAGACCTTACCGGAGTGACTATTGGAGTGGTGTGTTCGGTCTCTGATTTGGGCGTCATGTTTATTGGGTAACGGGGCGTCACACTCGTTTGCTTCGTCGAGTTGTGCTGAGTTTAGAGCCGTGGAGTCCACCCCTGCGTCTGGACACGCCGGTGGGTGGTGGTGTGGTGTTGACTAGGGTCTGTCGTGCCTAGGAAGTTAGAGAAGCGAACTGATACAGGAGGTTCGAGAGAGGGCTCAAGAGCCCTGATGCTGGATCGAGTCCTCACCCCGAGGATTCGGGTATGTTCGGAGTTGGTAAGCAGGACAACGGTAGTGGAGCGAGGTTTTAGAGAGACTGCGAGGATCCGTGAGGATCGGCAGCGACTGGGCTTGTGCGTGTATCCGTGGGAAGGATACTTACGAAATGACAACCTTTGACGTAAACTTGGGAATGGATTGGCTGGAGAAGTATCGAGCCAATATCGACTGCTATAGGCAACGAGTGACGGTGTCAGTAGGCAACACGAAGGTGTCGTGTGTGCTGGGTAGTAATAGCGGGGTTCTCCTGTCGGCATGGTCCGTAGTGGAGGAAGTATCGGCCGTGCAGAGCCGAGAGTTACCGCGAAGGGTATGAGGTTCCCCTAGGTCTCTCCTGAGGAGTTGAGCGGGTTGCCACCAGTTTGTGAGGTGGAGTTCAGGATTGACCCGGTGTTGGTAACGACAGCGATATCAATGGCGCCTTACAGGTTCGCGCCAGGAGAGTTGACCGAGCGGAAGCGTCAGCTCGAGGAACTTCGGGAGAAGGGGTTTATTCGTCCGGGCACATCGTCGTGGGGAGCGTCAGCACTCTTCATGAAGAAAAAGAATGGAGAGCTTCGGATGTGCATGGACTACCAGAAACTGAACCGGGCTACGGTGGATGACCGATACCCGATGCCGAAAATTGACGACTTGTTCGACCAGTTGAGAGGGTCGACGTATTTCTCGAAAGATCGACCTGCGATCCGGATACTACCAGTTGCGAGTCCGAGAGGGGGACGTTGCAAGGAATGCATTCCGGACATGCTATGAACATTACGAGTTCTGGGTGATGACTTTGGACTGCCGAACGCACTTGCAGCGTTCATGGATCTGATGAACAGTATATTACGGCCGTTCTTAAATCGGTTTGTGGTGGTGGTTGTAGACGACAAGATCCGGGAGAGAGTTGCCGGCGGTGTTGACGCCGAGGGCTGGGATCGCTGTGCTAATTGGGAGTTACGGTATCGCGAAGGTTTGTACATACCGCGTGACGGCGGAGGCGACGAGCTGCGAGAGTCGCAGCATTCGCGTCTAACAGTGCACGTGAATGGAACTAAGAGGAGCGCGACATCAGGTGGCATGTCTAGTGGAGCGGGATGCGGAGAGCGTTCGTGGGATTAGTATCACGGTGCCTCACTCGTCGGCAGGTGAGAGCCGAACATCAGCGTCCCGCTGGTTTACTGCAACCACTACGGGTTGCACAGTGGAAATGGGGGCACGTCACGATGGGTTTCGTGAGCGGTTAGCCGAGTTCGCCTACAACAACAGCTTTCAGGCCAGTATCATGATGGCACCGTTCGAAGCGTTGTATGGTAGGCCGGGTTGATCGCCCGTGTGCTATGCAGAAGTGAGGAATAAGAGTTTATTGGGTCTAGAACTGGACCGAGAAACAGCTGAGTCGGTCGTGCCGAAGCATGAGCGGTTGAAGACCGCGCAGAGTCAGCAGGAGCTATTCTGACAGACGGCGCCGACCTCTCGAGTCAACAGTCGGTGGTCATGTATCCCTAGAGATGAGTCTGAAGGGTGGACTGGTGCGTCTCAACCGCGACGGAGGCGGGTTAGCCCCGCGGTGTATCGGGCCTTTCGAGGTCTTGAGTACGTCTGTGAGTGGGCGGATGTCGAGGTAACGGGTGATGTCCCGTATGAGGAGAAACCGATGTGGGAAAGGGATCCACGAGAGCAGATCCTGCGCGGAAGGGTTATCCGCTTAGAATTGGTATTGTGGCGACACCACGAGGCCGAGTCGACTTGGGAACGCGAGGACGAGGTTCGCGCGAAGTACCTGACCGGTTCGACTCCTGAAGTACGTTGTTTTAAATTTCACGGACGAAATTCCTCTAAGGGGGGTAGATTGTAATAACCACTCCCGGTCAACGCCAGTCAAACCTGCGAAGAACAGGAAAATTTAAAATTTTTGGTCAGGCACTTAATTAAACCTAAAATTGACTCCGAGGGTCATACCGGACGTAAGTTGACCCCGATATCGGCCAAAGTGAGTTCCGAGGGACTCAGGGCAACTTTCTGACCAATTTCGAAAATGTTGACTTTTTGCTGGAAAAGTCAACCGAGCGATGTTTTGGTCCATTCGAGGACCGTTTGGGATCCAAAAAGCTTAGCCGTCATTGCAGCGGTCTTAGTTGAGCCGTTTCCTTGTAGCCCGCCAAGTTTCGTAATTTCTTGGAAAAAGTGCCCATTCGGGGCCCGAAATGTTCGAATTTCGCGAATCTGATTATGTGGGATCCACTTGACACTTGTCCATTATGTGGTGGTGTTAGGTTTTGGACAAGACAAGGGAGACATAAGGGTGGCCGGCCACATATTTCAAAAGGGAAAAAATGGAAAAATGAGTTAGTTTTAGAAAAGAAGAGAGTTTTAGAGAGAGAAGGAGAAGAAGAAGAGAGAAAAGGGAGAAAGCTAGGGTTTCTTGCCACTATTCACGTCATCTAACCTTTGGATCGTCTCAAAGTTCGAAGATTCAAGCTCACCTCGTCTCCCTCTACGGTAATCACCAAACCGATCTTCGTTTTTTCAATTTCTAAAATTAGGTTTTGGTTTGAAACTATTAGTTTAGGGTTGTATTGAGGTTGGGGGATTGTTGGAGACGTTTTGGAGACGTTTGGAGGTGAAGGGGGACGTTTTCCGGTGACCGGGGGCTCGGGGGGAGCTCCGGCCACCGTGGGTGGTGGCCGGCCGGCCATAGGCTGGCTGGCCGGAGCTGGTAGTAGCCCCACCATGGTGGGACGGGCCCATGTGAGCCCTAGCCACCCACAGCCAAGGTGGGCCGGGTGGGGCCCACGTGCTCAGGTGCTTGGGTTTTGTGTCGAGTGGTTTAGAACGTTCCCCGGACCATTTATCCACAACCGGATCGAAATTTGGAACTAAATTGTGAAAGTTGTAATCGACGGGTTTAGAAACTTTAAACGTTAATTAATTGACTCGGAAGTCGGAATTCGATTCCGTCGAGTGCCTAGGAACCCTTGATTTATTCTAAGACCGTAGAAACGAAAACAGGAATTTTCGAAGCCTGGGAAGGGCGTTTCCAAAACCCGGGCAGATTCGCCATGTCGGGCGAATTGGGCCTTTACGTGTCCTTTATCGACAATGTCGAGTAATTGGGGAGTTTGGGAGTGATCGACATTGTCGGGGTTACTTTTGGGCGTCGGGTTTATTAAAATTCAGTTTATGCCTGCAAGCTTAAAAGAGTTTAAAATTGTGGTCTTGTTAGATCGTGCTGCAGACCGAGGAAAGGGAAAGCTAGGCGAGTGACCGAGATCACGCCGGAGCATAATTGTGCGCTTTTGGAGAAAGCATACGAGGTAGGGAAAAGTATTCGGATCTTGGCCCTGACTAGGGAATGTTAATAGTAGAAATGCATGTGACACTGGGGTGTCGTGGGTTAAGTAGGCTTATCGAATATTAGAAAGGCATGATATGGGAACGTAGCGATTATTAGAAAAGCATGTGACATTTAGTAGTGTCGTAGGAGCAGTGAACTTATCGATAATAGATTTACTGGAGGCATATGACTATGCCCGGAGGTTGATTGTGAACTTATCGAGATTAGGAGTACTGGACGCATATGACCATGCCCGGAGGTTGATTGTGAAACTGTTGATATTAGAACTGTTGGAGGCATTGGTTATGCCCGGAGGTTGTTTGTGTAAATCGTGTCTTGGGTGGCCATGAGAGCCCGTGTTACTGTTGTGTCTTGGGTGGCCATGAGAGCCCGTGTTACTGTTGTGTCTTGGGTGGCCATGAGAGCCCGTGTTACTGTTGTGTCTTGGGTGGCCATGAGAGCCTGTGTTACTGTTGTGTCTTGGGTGGCCATGAGAGCCCGTGTTTTACTGTTGGTGTGTTTTGGGTGGCCGTGAGTACCCGTGGGGTTGTTGAGCCCGTGAGTTACTGTTGGTGTGTCTTGGGAGGCCGTGAGTGCCCGTGGGTTTATTGAGCCCGTGAGTTAATGTTGGTGTGTCTTGAGAGGCCATGAGTGTCCGTGGGGTTGTTGATCCCGTGAGTTACTGTTGGTGTGTCTTGGGAGGCCGTGAGTGCCCGTGGGGTTGCTGAGCCCGTGAGTTAATGTCGGTGTGTCTTGGGAGGCCATGAGTGCCAGTGGGGTTGTTTGAGCCCGTGAGTTAATGTTGGTGTGTCTTGGGAGGCCATGAGTGCCCATGGGGTTGTTGAGCCCGTGAGTTACTATTGGTGTCTTGGGAGGCCGTGAGTGCCCGTTGGGTTGTTGAGTCCGTGTTTTACTGTTGGTGCCTTGGGTGGCCATGAGTGCTTGTGGAGTGTTGAACCGGTGTTGTTGCTGTTTGTTGAACTTTGCTTGTGATTGTGATTGCGTTTGCCTGAGGTTAGCGACCCGACTTCGTGTCGGGAAGTGGTGTGGATTTTGGCTGGCTTGACCGAGTTCGAGTCTCGGGAGGTTGCGAGCGTTCTTTGACTGGCCTTACCTAGTTCAAGTCTCGGGAGGTTTCGAGCGTTCTTTGGCTAGCCTGACCAAGTTCGAGTCTCGGCAGGTTGTGAGCATTTTTAGGCGGTGAGAGGGCAACTCCTCTTCCGACTAGCTATCGGAAAAGTAGCTCAGTGTATCGCCAACAGGTCGACCGCTATTACAAACACTAAAGGTAAACGGTTGCCTACGAGCGAAAGATCGAAATCAAATAAGGAAAAGGCTATAGCAGCTGGAGGTAAAGCCCCACGGTTGTGCAACACGTGCAAACAGTATGTCACCGATCACGATAGCAGGAACTGCCCGTTGAAAAAGAAGAAGAAGTAGTTTGGCATAAGCACGATTCTGTATTTTGGAACAAAAGTTGTTGAGTTGATTTTGAATAAATTGTATGAATAAAAGGTGTTTTGGAACAATGTTTGCTGAGTTGATTATGATTAACTTGTACGAATAAAATGTATGTTGATGTTTGCAAATAATTGACTCTTACCGACAAAAATTAAATGGCACATAACGAACATGCAAGATACATATACTCAAAGTTAAGCATGCAAAATAAGTGACAAAAACAAACATACAGTTTAGGAGGACTGGAATAGAAAAAAAAATTGGAACGTCATGACCTGAATACAAATGACACTAACAAAGTAATATTCTAGAACATACATATGTATTTTGATGGCTTATCAACATCATGTGTGGTATTGATGGATCAAAACTTATTAGTAAACGAATTTGACGGTAGTGTAAAACAAAAATGACAAGACACCAAAGTATTGCAAATTAGTACCCAAACAATATAGGGAACACCAAGACCCAGTGTCTTGCGATTGAAGACTAAAAACTAATCAATATACCATGGGTTTTTTGTACCATCCATCTTTGTGTGGTAAAACAAATATATCGTAGTGAAAGTCAATGTCAAAGGGATAACCCTCAAGGTAAATTACAACCCAATATAACCACAGTTAGTACAAAGGATAACTAATATCAGTACTATCAAACCCAAAACCACAAAACTAAGAATGCTTGCATTGCAAGACAGTAGAAACAATCCTGTTGAAATTCAAACCTTCAAAACACAGTAACAAACTACTACCCACAATGCAGCAGCAAATAACTACACCAATTCATCCAAAGGATCCAATAGAAACCAATAAAAAGAATCCCACAAATATTCAAGCCATAACACAATCAACTTCTTATGAATCCCCAATCCAATGACCAAAACTCTGCTCCATAACCACACTACCAGTCCACCCCAAAACAGAATAATACGACAACATCAACACCAGCAACTTAAAATCAGAACAACCATTCACAACATGCAAGACAAACGAACTAATAAAAAAAATTCAGGCAAGACACAAAGACCAATCCAAAAAAAATAAGTAACTCAAGTATCTAGTACCTAAAATAAGAGAACATAACAAAGAAAAATAAGCCAACAAGGTAAGTTGATACCAAATTTAACCAACAACCATCCATCAGTACTCCAATCAATTAGAAACATTCATTTTATTGAAATCATATAAAAAGTTGATCAAGAACAAACAAATAGTTTGGGACTGCAATAGTTTACATGACATAGATATAACTTACACTGATATGAATTTAAGCAGACAAAGTATATTTGGAATTCATACATAAACAAACAACCAAATGCAGCAGTGAAAAGCACAACTTCGCACAAAAGATCCCCTAAAAAGCAAATAAATTCAATCCCATAAACAGTCAAGGCACACCACAATAATGGGAAGATGAATCCCAACTCCAAACACAACATAAGAAAATCAATAAACAACAAACAGTCAACACAAAACTGTACAATGACATAGATTAATCTACGGTTAAGCATATACAGTAATGAACACAAAAACAATGTAGACTGATTTGAAGGTATATATACAAAGTTCAGTGTGTATACATACATAAATATCAAATAAAAAACAGCAGCACGAACCTAAGCACATTGAACAACAAAAGCTCACAAAAAGCAAACAACTCAAACCAATATTGCATTACAACTATGGTTTGTGAATTTCCATCAACCAAATTAGTTATTCATTAAAAGTATGACAAATAGCATGATCTATGAATAACATTGACAAATTATGAAATCCAAATTATGCAAAACAGAATATAAAGCATAATTTAAAGTCCAAACTTGTAATTTACTAACATTAGATTGTTTTGAGGCAAAAACATGATTCACAAGATGGTGACATTGGTGTAAAGCCTAAACAAACATACAAAACACAAAATTTGTTTGTTTATCATCATCTTGTTGATATAACAAAAAAACTTGTAAATACTAATTGTTAGACCATCATCCAACTAAACAAAAAACAGAACAAGAACTAATTGCTACCTAGTTCTCGTCTTCATCAGAGTCTTCGACATCCGGGAAGTAGTCCTCGTCCGAGTCATCCTCCTCACTAGAGATGTCAGATTCCTTTGATTCCTCTTCCTGATCCTCCGCAGCATCTAGGGCGGCCTTCTCGTCAGCCTCCAATGCCTCCGACGCCGCCTTCTCGGCGTCAGTCCAAAGGTCCAGTTGGGACTCGAACCCCTGACGCTTCAGATTGGTGCTTGACTCGGCATCAGGAGAGTGTTCGTCTCCTTCCTCAGACCCACCTCGCTTCCTTTTCAGGTGGTTGTTCTGCATGTCATTTGATGACTCGGCCATGCAGACCCCTTGATTTTAGCATGCGCGGTGGCCGGGGGAGTAGGGGGCCTCCACGGTGGCCGGCGGAGTAGGTGGGGCTTCTTCAGGGTCGTCGTCTTCCTCGTCAGCGTTAGGGCCGACTAGGATCACTTCTTCAAGACCATCGGAAGAAGAATCCGATTCATAGCTCTCTTCGACGGACTCGGAATGGAGGGGATCGAAGTCGGGTTCGGATTCCGACGAGTAGAGGTCGGAATCCGATGATGGGATGTCGCCTTTTGGGATGACCATACGATCGGGCCTGGAGTGGGTGTCGATGTTGGAGGAATTTTTCGCCATGGTTGCTCTGCTCGAGTTGTGCGTGTGTGGGTGAGGGAATTTCAGAGGAAGAGTGGAATAAGAAGGGACTAGGGCTTGAGGGTTTATATGATTTGACAATGGGAACTATTTTTTCGGGTTGATATAGGTAACCGAGTAGGTGTTGAGGATAAATAGGGAATGTAGGGGTTGTGGAGAAAAGTAATGACAATGGGGGGTTGTGTGTATAATGAATTTGTATTGTTAAAGGAAACAAATAATTAATAAGTGGTGTGGTATTAAATTATGCATGCATTAATGAAGCAATAGATTCTGATATTGGTGGAACTTGATAGACAAGCAAAACAATCTGAAACTAAAGGGTGGTAAATTGAAAGTATTAAAAATAGACTCCGTAGATTACAGGGTAATTTATGAAAACTTGATCCTACTCAAGAATTAATAGTGGTACGAACGGTGGACACGGACCACCTCAAATGCACTTGTAACCATGTGCTAACGCGTGGTCTGTTGTGTGCAGACATTTTTGCATCAGCACGATTGTGTTTTTTGAACAATGTTTGTTGAGTTTAATCTGAATAATGTGTTTGAATAAAATGTCTGTTCGTGTTGGAAATAATTTACTCCTACAAAAAGATGGTTACTGTCAAATAACGTGCGGACATTAAATTTGAGCATTGTATAAGTCATATATTTGTTTGGGTGTGTTCAACATGTGTGGTATTGATGGATCGAAATTTTGGGTTACAGACAGTGTTCTAAAAATCCCGACTGGGCGCCGCCTAGGCACCCGCCTACCCCTAGCCGACCCGCCTAGCCGCCTAGGCGATTACAACAATTTTGCGTAGTATATTGACTGAACTAAAATAATTAGATGGTTATGGTGTTGGTGATATTAGGGTTTTTGCTTCTGAGTTGTTTCATGTTATTTTTTAGGTATTGTAGACATTAGTTACCATTTTTAATATAATGAAATTCATATATTATTTCTATATATAATAATATATGTATTAAAAATACAAAAAATACAAATCCGATTAAACCCCGATTAATCGCCGTCTAGTCCCCGATTAATCCCCATGGACCTAGCCGCCCTACTAGCTCCTAGCGACTTTTAGAACCTTTGTTACAGACATCGACGCTAATTAAACAGAATTGTCAGGAAAACCAAAATATTGAAAGAAGAATCAAGTAGACAAGACCTACAATGATTTGAAACTTTGGGTTACATACATCGACGCTAATTAAAAAGAAACTTTGGGTTAAAAAATATAACATACCATTGGTATAATTGTAAATCATATAAAATTATGAAGCATAGCATATAAATGATTTGGTATTGCATTTATATGAATCAAGTAGACAAGACCTACAATGAGTTGAAATTGGACATACAACTGACATTAGTATAACATACATATTGAACAAGAAGAATCAAACAGGATTAGCACAAACTTTGCTTCAAACCATCAGTTAAACAAATATAATGCATTGCAAGTATAACAACCCACAAATTGCAATCAAATAATCAAACATAGCAATTACATACCTTGGTGTAATTTTAAAGAGTATGAAATTATGAACAAGAGCAGATATCTAATTCAAATAGACAAACACACACTGATTTAAAATTGTTCATACAAACTGCAATGCCATAACATACATTAGAAAGCAGAACAATGACCAAAAATCAATAACCAATATAGCATCAAACATTCATTTATGTGAATTTCTAACAATCAAATCAGTATTTCATTCACATGACAACCCTTATGTTGAATGTAACCATTCTACAACTGAAAAAGAGAATGATCCACCATATACATAGCATTGACAAAATATGAAAGCAAATGTATAACATAAACATTGCAAAACCCATATAGCACAAAATGAAATCCAAACTTTATAACATAGGATGATTGTCAAACAAGAGCATCATTATCAGGATGATGAATTAGACAAACATACAAAAAGCCTAAAGTGCTTGTTCATCATCATCATGTCGATGTAGCCAAAAACCATTTGTACATACTAGATAATTGTTTGTATATCATCCTACTTAACAAAAACCCAAAAACAACTAAATGCTACCTAGTAGTCTCCTGCATCCCCAAAGTAGTCGTCGTCCTCATCCTGCTCCTCATCCGAGCTGTCGGAGTCCTTTGATTCCTCCTCATGTTCCTCTAAAGCCTCGAGCTCAGCCTCCTCTTCCTCCTCCAGAGCATCAAAAACCGCCTTCTCTGCCTTAGTCAACGAATCCAGAGCGGAATCGAGGTGCTAACGCTTTGGTTTGGTGCATGACTCGTCATCGTGGGTCTGATCGTCTCCTTCGTCCGACCCACCCCGCTTCCTTTTGAGGGTAGGATTCTTCATCGCATTGGAGGACTCGGCGATGTCAGAATCCTTTGCCTTAGCCTCCACAAGTGCCCTGGGAGTAGGAGGGACTTCATCAAGGTCGTCCTCGACCCCGTCAGAGAGGGGGAGGACATCGAAGGCTTCTGCATGTCCGTCGGAATCGGAATCCGATTGCATGTTCTCTTCGCCGGGATCCGATTGGAATGGGTCGAAATCAGGCTCCGATTCCGACAAGTATAGGTCGGAATCGGATGATGGTATATCGTCCTTGGGAAGTTGAAGACGATCGGGCCTGATGTATGTGTCGAAGTTTGATGATTTCTTCGGCATGGTTGTAGTTCGAGGTTTGGGTGTGTGGGAGAGGGAAGTTCAGAGAGTGTTGTGAAGATGAAGAGTCTATTGCGTGAGGGTGTATATAAGTAGACAATGGGCACTATTCTAGGTAACCGAAAATGTGTGGAGAAGTAATAGGGAATGTGGGGGTTGTGGAGAAGAATAAGGAATGTGAGGAGTTGTGTGTATAAAAAAATTTGTATAGTTAAGGAAACAAATAATTGGTAAGTTGTATTAAATATTTATGCATGCATTAATGACATTCTATATGTTTCTAAGGGGGGACTTGATATACAAGCAACATTCAGTTTGAAACTAAAGGGGGGTAAACTGAAATTTGTATTAATATGATGAGTAGGGGTGAAGTAAAATGAAGTTGTATGTACAAGATAAACTATATGTCTGTTGTTGTAATTTTCATTTGTGTGTGGGTAATGAACTTTAGATGAGAGCAATACATACATCAAACAACAGTGTTGTAATCTGCAATATACGGAATACTAGAGTATCACGTTTTGAAATCAACAGTAGTAACGCGTGTAGATGACCAATATAAGGGTAGAAATTGATACTTAAACGTGATAATAAAACCTTCACGTACGGGAAGGCATATTTGCATTGTATGCATAATCAAAACAATACGTATGTTTTTTTATCAATTAAGAATTTGTAGGTAGGCATGTGTAATATAATAATAATAATATTTAAAAATTTGTATTCGTGAAATGGTAATTGGGTCCAAACAATAAATTTTGTCCAAAAGACTACTAAGGTATTAAACTGAAATGTATGAAAGATATGATGAAAAGCATCATGCACGTCGCCCCTTCACAGGAAGTAACGCCTTGAACTTGGGGTAGAACCTAAAGACCTTATTCTGCTGTCTGAAATAATCACGAACCGCCGATTTGATTTTTTTCTCCCATAGTGAATTCCTTTCGAAAGTGATCAACTTGTACATGAACCTCTTTCGTAACTGTAGTATCTGAGCAGTCTTCATTGTACATGCATTGCCACATATGTGTACAAGACGACGTAAATATATGACAAAAAATATGTAAAAGAAAAAATGTATTATTTTGCATGTACTTACATTATCTTGTTTAAGCTTCCCAGCCCATTGACCAAAACCGAGATATGACTCCATGTGCCACATGGTGAACACCCCACAGTCAACGAAATTCTTGGTTGACTCCCATGGGACATGAACACGATGAATAGGGGCTGCACTAATTCTATCGGCCAATGTGGTGTTACGTAATTTATCATCTTTCCTCATTATAGTGACAATGTTGTCACACTGGGTTTATCAAAAACAACATCATACATCCATAAAAATTAAACATAGCGCACGTAATAATATGAGGAGTGTACCATAGCACTATGTATCCCATCATAACATAGATCGTCATCCACAAGTGTCTTGAAGTTGTCAAAGATCTCAATGACGGTTGTCAAAGTGAAATGTTTGTTCTGTAATATAACCATGAATACCTGCGGGCAGAGTAACCGGGAAAACATTCATACATCATTATTGATGGTAGATGATTGATATAATAAACAAATAAATGATACCCACAAGATCCAAGTCCTTCCAGGTGAATTTGAATGGCTTAGTCTCTGCTTTGAATTGTGCTTCAAAATTACTGTTGTTAGCGAATTGATCATACCATACCTAAAAAAAGGAATAGTTAGTGTACTACATGAAAATAAAAAGATATAACGTATTAAATAAAAGAACATATAATTACTTACGCTTGCTTGCGCCGACAGAAAGAATCTAGCTGGAGAAGTGTTACTCCGGATCTCCTCGAGGTGGTTCAAGTAGTTGCACCATGAATCGACCACCTGCGCATCCAGTTCTAAATTCGGCAATAATGTCTGCATGCAATCCCTATTTATACAAAACGGTTCACATTCATACAACAATTCCCTGCATGAAAATCAAACAAAATTAAGATGGGGTTAAACTGAGAAGTACATTTTCCCACTAATCTGCCTAAAGGAAAACATACATAATAAAAACTTAGAATACGCATACTTACAACTCGTCTCCCTCACTCAGGAAAATCCATTCGTCGATCTGTTGTTCATCGATTTGTATGGGGTGATCAAACTTTGTTTGCCTGTCAACATATGGCGATAGTAATTTGTAGGACGGAACGGGTACTCGTTGAGATTTTTTGGGAACACATACAGGGGCGTTGTTAACAATATTAAGTCCCATTGGACTGACATTGACAACTCCTATGTTCTCCTCATTAACATTAGGCTCCGCACTAACATTGCTACCCACTATCGTTTGATCAATTTGTGGATGAACGGTTGTATCCTGTAAGCAGGAGTAGTTAGCAATGATCGCCCCAAGAGAATCCATAACATCAGTTCCTTCAAACGAAACGGTCATCTTGTTGTCCCTCACGGACAATGTCCGTAAATTCTGTTATAACCTCAGTATACTTCTTCATGGCTGCACAACATCTCTCAACGAACCCCTGAATACGAAATACAAGTGTATGTTACTAGCAGATGTATGCCGTGCGCAAATCATATGTATGTTTGTATATAATCCGTATATAAAATTAGCACGAAGCAAACGTAATACGGTAATGAATTGCGTATTTACCTTGGGCATGCCGCCAGGTGTAGGTTCTCCTATTATAACTGGAATTTCAGTATCATGACCGTTATAGTTTACCTCAACATGAACATCAGCAACAACAGGTGGCTCAGATACTACATGACCCTTCCCGAATCCCTCCAACTCAATCTCCAACATTTCCCTGTCATTGACCAACTCAGTAGTCCATCCAATTAGTGATGGCCAAGCCCTTGGAACAGTAGGTATGCCAACTTGAACACGGTCCAAGTAGAATAACTGCAAGATGTAAAATGTATGTTAAGAGTGACAACTATGACATTGTAGACGTTATACTATATGGAGATATAAAGAAAATATTGGACGAAACACAAATATAAAACTCACCAGTAGAAATGTAATTGGACCGTTGAATAAACGAGACACCTTGCTCTGATAAACTCAATCTGTCTTCGAACTCGCAAGCTTCTGCACAACTAACTGACACCAATTAAATGATGGTATCCGACCGACATCCACTATCGCTTGGAAGCAAGACTGGTTCACCATGTTGTCAGATCCATATCCTATCATAGTGGTTACAAACAACACCATAAAATTGCGTTTGAAATCATCACACCCTGTTGTCTGTGTCATCATCCTACTGGTCAACACTTTTGTTGTTAGGGCCTTACTTTGGAATTGACTGCGCCACGCATCGAACTCAGGGTGGTTCTTTGCTGCAAATAGACTAGATTCAACAAGCATTTCGCCCTTCGGTATGCCCAGGGTGTCGTGCACTTCGCGGTCCGTGATACGTAGAGACTGTCTACCATCGTTTAGGGACAGCGACATGCTGGCTACATCAAAATTCTCTACCAGAAAATACGACAGTGCATGAGGGATATTATTGACCCCCAACTGCAGCATGTATCCAAACCCTATAGCCTGAACCGCCTGTCGCTGAGCATCATTAAAGGTAGCAATAACCTGCATCAGCGAGTTAGGCGATGCCCTGGTATTCAAAACTGTGAGTGTCGAACGTCTTGCCTTTACGAGGTCCTTCCTGTTTTGCTCAGTAAATGTTGGTTGTTTTGGTTTCTTCTTCAACAAAGGTTCTCTTTCACGTGCATCACCAACATCTCCAGCTAATATCGAACTGGAACTCCTCTTTCTTTTCGGTCGGCCGCGAGAAACTTCGACCGGAACAGCCGCGTTTAGTTTCTTCTTGCGTACCTGGGCAATCGGTACATTATCGTCACTGGATTCCGGTACATCAGGTGTTGTCTGAAAGTCCGGATCATCTGCACCCAAATAACAACCAACTCCATTACAGTGAGCAATTCGTAATACATTGGGAAATGTCTTACAAATTACTACTTGTGACATACGGTGCACACTTATAATTTGCATTCGCCTAAACTATTAAATTATGAATCCATAATTTCAATAAATGCATTTTACCATCTCATTAAATCACACAAATCAATACATACATATATAAAAGGCTACACACACATCTAGAAAGACTTATATGTTACTACACAATATTGCTAGGAACGTGTTATTATTTGTACATACGTTGCCCAATTTTGTTTTACAGTCCACTACCCTAACACATTGCGCATCCCTAAATCAATAAATGGACTTTACAACCCTAGATAATCAGAAAGACAAATGCACACATATATACAAACGAAAACATACATTTGTAGTGAATAGCACATTACTAGACCAATTTGTTTGGGATGTAATGTTGTTTTCACATACGTTGCTCACTTATAGATTGCATTCCACTACCCTACTACCTCGTGCATCCATAAGACGATGAACGCACTATACCACCCTATTTTATAAAGATGAACTCTATATACATAATACTAAAGCTAAACAAACATCTCATGTATAACTATACATCTGAAAAGGCTTACAAGTTCATACACTGTGACTCTGGGAATACGTTGTATTTTAACATGGTTTGCCAGCTAATGATTTACATTCCACTACCCGATTATATTAAGCATACAAGATTAAATGAATTAATTTTACTATCCTAACAAACTCCAAAATAAAAAGCACACACATTTTATATAAGATAAACGCACATAGTAGTTAAGATATATAGACATATACGCACCACCAAACAACAAGAATGGACGGCGTATCTTATTTCCACTCTTATTCGAAGCTTGCTTCTTCGAATTCTGCTTCTTTGTTTCCATTATTCTAACGTTGTTCTCGTTATTCTCCAATCTCCAAATACAGTAAACGAATTATGATATTGATTTATGAACAACTCGAATTCTTATATTGTGTTTATAGTTTACTGATGTATATCAAATATAATATCATTGTAGAGTTTGATTATTCCTTAAACTCAAAGTTCCCAAAAATATCAAAATCAGATAACTACACAAAATAAGGAACGTGTGATTTTATTTCCCTAATTATATGATAAATATGAATCAATATAAGACTGTAAAGTCTGATATACCCTCCAATCCGGAAAAAAAACGATTCAACAATGCAATATGGCGCGTGAACAGTAAATCGCGAAACTAATCTCATCCATCCAAATAACGATTTCAAGGGATGTGATTAGTTCTATGTTCTGACCAATTCCTATGATTTGTACTTGATAGCTATCCTATATATATATATATATAGAGAGAGAGAGAGAGAGAGAGGTATACATTCACACGTTACCACTATCCTTAAATGTTACTTGTTACCTAAATTTAGACCTTTCGATCAAGTCAATCCAATGGCTATGAAACCAATGGCAGCCAATCGTAAATAACAACAACTTCCAATTTCCTTCTGAAATTTTGTTTTGTCTAAGGACAATTAAGTCTTTTCGAATTTATATGTACCCTAACCTAATACTACCTACGTATCTTGTCATTTATGATTTTGGAAACACGGCCAAACCCTCTGCCCATATTCTCTCTGCGCCGCCAGACCACACATCGCCGGCTTCCCTTCCATTGCGGCTGCTCCACGTTCGCCTCCGTCTCTCATCGTCCTTTCGCCGTGAAGAAACGAAAACGGAGGCCACAACGCATCAGCGAGCTCATCTTCGTTCTTGGGCGTTCTCCACAGCGCAGCAGCAAGCACGAATATGCGTAACAAAATATGATACTCGCCGCCGTTACTCTGGTCTTGCCGCCGCTGCTCCTGTTCCGCATCCGTGAGCCTCAGTGGTTCCACCATGAATCTCTGTCGTGAGCAAATCCGAACTTGTCCTGCAGTTCCCCTTCGTTGTTGTTCCTCAGTCCGACCGAGACACGACCACGTGAATCCCTGCCACAACCAGACGTCGCTCCAAGGTCCGCCACGAGGTGCCGCCACAGCTCGGCCCTCGCCACGGACTAGATCGGAGGGTTGCCGTATCTCCTCGCGCCCCCACGATTCGCCTCGCCTCTCGGTGGCCGTCGTTGTCCTCCACGGTTCAAGATGCAGATTTGACTATTTTATAAATCATATATTAATGTTTTTTTCTTTCTAAAATCCGATTAATTTTATTGTTTTATCTGATGTTTGATGAAGCCAGTGGGTTCGTGTTAACAATATTTTTGATTTATCGCATCTGTTGTTTTAAGATTTTTGTTTCTTTTGATTTGTTCTTTCTATTTTTTTGTTCTGTAAGTAATGGGTACAAACTTGTAAATATGTATATGTATATGAACATGTTTTGAACAGGTTAAATTTTAGTTGGATAATGTTTCGTAACACTATGTAGTTTTATATAATATTGTGTTCATAATTATGTAGTGTTTTATGTAATATTATGTTCATAATTATGTAATGCAACTTAAATTTCAGTGTGATTTGTTTTTCTTTTTGTTGAAACTTATATTAGTGAAAATATTTATGTAACTTTGGATGTAATGTTATGTAACCTGATGTATATTATTATGCATGTTTGATATAATATTCTGTAAAAGATTTTATAAGTTATAATATTCTTTAATTTTTAATATAAAATTATGTAAGATATCGTATTTATTTTTGAATACATAATGTAAATTTCTGTAATAACATGTACAAAAATATGTAATATTGATATAAAATTTATAACACTTTTCTTTGAGGAAAAATTTATAACACTTATAATTTTTTGTAACATTTGGTATAAATTAATGTAATATCATATATAATAATCTGTAACATTGTACATGAAATTCGTTAAACAATCAAAATTTTGAATTAAAATTTTATTTAAAAAATTTGAAAAAATCAGATGTGGACAGTAAAAAAAAATCTGTAGTAAAAAATAGAGGATATAGAATTACCAAACTACCATTTTGGTGATTTTTCTATTTAATTTTGTGAAGACCGCCTCGGTAAAAAGTTTTAACTTGTTTAAGTTATCGTTTAAGGAGTCGTGGTTGAAAACCAGATCGAGAAATTTTGATCGAGCGCGAAAGAAAGCTAAAAAAAAAAAGTTTTGGGCTGGATCGGAAGACCCGGCCCGAGTCAGAACCGGCCCAAGTGCTGACCCGACCCAAACCCAGGCTATATAAGCCAAACCCTAGTGTTCAGCAGCCATTTTTGGCTTCCCTCTCCTCTTCGTTTCGCGCAGCCGACCCCAGACCCTCTCCTCTCTCGTCGTCTCCTCCGACCAACCGGCAACCACCTCCCTTCCTTCCCTTCGCCGCCGTCTCCTCTCTCCGTTCAACCCCCACCAGCCACCTCCCTCTCTCGGTCTGTTTCCGACCACCACAAACCCCACTCTCCCACGTCTTCTCCGTCAGCTACAGACCGCCGCCCTCTCGTCCGTTTCCGTCCAAGCTCGCCGGCCACGTCCTCGTCGCCCGACCTCCTCACCCTCTTCTTCGTCGTCTGCTTCCCCTTATTTCCCCACGCCGTCCAGATCTGCTCCGAGGGGTTCAACCGTGCTCCGCCGCGCCCTCGATCACCACCGCCGCCGTCGCCGTGCTTTTCCGGCCGGGACGAAGCCCGTGCTCAACGTCGACCTCCCGCCGTTGTTCTCCCCTTCACGGTTAGATTCACGACCTCTGAGGCCTTGGTCGCCGGCGGCGTCTCCGTCGGTGGCCGACCGGTTTCAAAACCGAGCCCCTCTTTTCGGTTCCCGTGCGGTTCTTGTCGAGTTAATTTGGATCTGTTGAAGGGAAACAATATCTATTAAACCTGATAAGGAAGTTGATTAATATTTGGAACAGTTTTTGAATTGAAAAGGGAAGTGTTTGGATCAAAATCAGATTGGAGTAAAAGCTGGTTTTCAGATCTGTTTTAAGTTTGACCAAAGTCAGTTGAGTTAAACAAAAAGGAAAAGAATTTGTTTTCGAATCGAAAAATCAGTTTATTTAAAATAAAAAGGAATTAAAATAAATTTGGTTTTAAAAACGGTTTTAAATCGAGGAGTTTGAGAATCAAATTTGTAAACGGGATTTAGGGACAGTTGTTCAAAAACCGAACTTAATTCATTCTGGGCTCAAAAGATCGGAACAGAAACAGATTTGAAATAAAAGGGAATTTGTTTTGAAACAAAAACCGTTCTGTTCTGAAAAAGGGTTATTAATCGGAATTGGGGGTGAATCTGGAACTCTGGTTAAAGTGGATTGCTATTTGAGTTTAAAAAGGAACAAAAGTGGACCGCTGAATCGGACCTCGGGATTCGTGCATTGGGACCGTGCCTCGCATGCACCGGTTTCGGTGCTCGGGTACTCAAACCCGATTCGCCGTGACCCCGCTTTTATCCCGCTCGAGTTTAAGGGACAAATGTCGGTTCTAAACTAGACTAATCGTAACCTTTAGTTTAACGGTGGAACCGTTATTGATTTGTGGCTTCGTGTTAAATTTAGAGTCCGGCTTCGATCGAAGAGAAGACCGGAGGTAGCGAGCCAGGACGTCTGCAGCTAGGAGACATAGCGGTTGCTCTTCAGTTGAGGTAGGGAAAAGTAGTCGGATCTCGGCCCTGACTAGGGAAAGTTAACAGTAGAAATGCATGTGACACCGGGGTGTCGTGGGTTGAGTAGGTTATCGAATATTAGAAATGCATGATACGGGATTGTAGCGTTTATCAGAAAAGCATGATACGGGATTGTAGCATTTATCAGAAAAGCATGATACGGGAACGTAGCGAATATTGGAAATGCATGTGACACTTAGTAGTGTCGTAGGAGCAGAGAACTTAGCAATAATTGATTTACTGGAGGCATATGACCATGCCCAGAGGTTGTTTGTGAAACTAGCGATCTTAGGACTGTTGGAGGCATCGACTATGCCGGAGGTTGTTGTGCGTTATTTGTTGTTGAGTGAGAGCCCGTACTTTACTATTGGTGTTTTAGCTGGCTTACGAGTTAGAGTCTCGGTAAGTTGCAAGCGTGTCTGATTGTTGAGTTTAGGTGGCCATGAGTGCCTGTGGGGTTGTTGAACCCGTGTCTTTAGCTTTGGTGTTTTGGGAGGCCGTGAGTGCCTGTGGGGCGTTTGAGTCCGTGTTTTACTGTCAGTGTGTCTTGGGAGGCCGTGAGTGCCTGTGGGGCTTTTGAGTCCGTGTTTTACTGTCAGTGCGTCTTGGGAGGCCGTGAGTGCCTGTGGGGCTGTTGAGTCCGAGTTTTACTATTGGTGTCTTGTGTGGCCATGAGTGCCTGTGGAATGTTGAACCTGTGTTGTTGTTGTCTGTTGAATTTGCTTGTGATTGTGATTGTGGTTACCTGAGTGAGAGAGGTTAGTGAGACAGGTCGACCGCCTGGCCTGAGTGGTTCGGCAAAGCGCGTGAGTGAGACAGGTCGACCGTCTGGCCTGAGTGGTTCGGCAAAGCGCGTGAGTGAGACAGGTCGACCGCCTGGCCTGAGTGGTTCGGCAAAGCGCGTGAGTGAGACAGGTCGACCGCCTGGCCTGAGTGGTTCGGCAAAGCGCATGAGTAAGAGAGGTTACTGAGACAGGTCGACCGCCTGGTCTGAGTGGTTCGGCAAAGCGCGTGAGTGAGGGAGGTTACTGAGCAGCTGGTTTGCGATCCTTTGTGATCTTGTTTGATGTGCGATCCTTTGTGATCTTGGTTGGTGTTGCGTCGTTTCTTTCGAGTCCTTGGGAGAGGTCGTGATCGTTGTGTCGGGTCTACTTTGCATGTCAAAGTGTTGAGTTGGTCAAGGAAGGTAACAGTGGGTGTATGATCAGTCAGAGTCCTTGGGTTGGGGATAGTGCCCCCCGGCGTCGACTTTATTATTGGTGTTACCGGCATTGTCTGCTAATTATGCCGTAGTCAGTCTGTTATTTGTGGTGGTGAGCGAACGCTCACCCCTAGCTGCTTTTCCTACAGGTGCCGATCACCGGACGGACTAGGTGAGCTCCTGAAGCTGGTGGAGCTCGGAGCGGAGTCTGGTCTTTATTTTTGTTGAGTCTAGTGACGGATATTGTACCATGTCCACTTGTTGGGACGCTTTTGTATTGTAAATATTATTCTTTTGATGACAAATTGGTAATTTTAAAGTATCGATTCAAAGCAGGTTTCAAATGATTTATTGTTTTAAAATGTTCGCGTCCCTAGTTCGGTTTCACTGAAATTGGGGCGTGACAAATTTATGGATAATTGAAACTGAAAACCTATAACCATTGGATTTTAAAATCCAATGGTCTAGATTTAGGTAACAAGTAACAAAATGAGTGTTGGTTACGCATGAAAGTTCCCCTATATATATATGGGAGCTTTCAGGTAAAACACAATCTTTAAATACGAAATACGACTTAATCCCAACTTTGGAATCACATATTTTTCAAGGGCTGCGATTTTCGCAGGGCTGATTTTTATTTTCCACCAAGTTTCTTATTTTGATCTTTCCCGCTTAGTTTCAACTCCGATTTAATTTTTTCTTGCGCCAAAAACTTTCTTTTTTCAAGATCTATCTATCAAGTAGCATATTGAATATGTTTTGAAGAAAAGAAAACATGTATAAGCAAAAATACAAATTATTAACCGTGCACTAATGTATGTGTTTGCAATTGCATTGGGTGCACTAATGTATGTGTTTGCAATTGCATTGGGAGAATGACACACGACAGAAATTTGAATGAAGCATTTATTTTTTTTCCCAAGTTCGCTAATTTAATCATTCCCGCTTCGTTTTAACTCCGATTTTTTTAATTCTTGCACCATTATTTTTATTTTTCCAAGATCTATCTATAAAGATGCATATTGAATATATTTGGAGCACGGGAAATCAAAATACGAAAAGTGTGACGTAATGTGAATCGGATGAACACAGAAAATGTAAATTTGTGGAAATAAAATGTAATTACGTAATGTGAATTGAATAAAAAAACATGTACAACCAAAAACACAAATCGTTAACCGTGCACTAATGTATGTTCTTGCAACTGCATTTGTATGAATAAGCTAATCTTAATGTATGTTTAAGCTAATCTTAATTTATTAGCTTACAGGTGCAAAACATGCATACACATACAAATGAAATTAGTAAGAACATACATTAAGTTTAGCGTATACATACAACTGAAACAACATGCATTAAGGTTGGCTTACACATACAAATGAAAATGCCAAGAACATACATTTAAAATTGTATAAACATACATTAAGTTCAGCGTACATATATAACTGAAAATTTAAAAACATGCCGTTGTAAAAACATACATACAAAACATACATTAAGATTAGCTTATTCATACAAATGCAGTTGCAAGAACATACATTAGTGTACGATTAACAAATTGTGTTTTTGCTTGTACATGTTCTTTTTTGCTTCAAAACATATTCAATATGCTACTTGATAGATAGATCTTGAAAAAAGAAAGTTTTTGGGGCAAGAAAAAATTATATCGGAGTTGAAACGAAGCTGGAAAGATCAAAATAAGAAACTTGGTGAAAAAAAAAATCAACCATGCGATTTGCGATTCCAAGGCTGGGATTGAGTCGTATTTCACACAAAATTGGCCAAATCGTACCTGAATGTTATCCTATATATATATATATATATATATATCCTGGGTATTTGGTCATTCCAGAACCTCTTACAATGTGTTTGTTGGCCTTATAGTCATAATATTTTACGACTTACTCATATGCATTTAATATTTTGTTAGGGTATTTCAATTTTTCACACATGGTTATACATGATGTCATTGATCTAATAGAGGGAATTGGTTTAGTTATAAGTCTAGACACAAACTTTTGTGGTTTAACAGAAAGGGTTTGAAAAGATATTTTGATATGCTTATCTGATACATGAACGTGGTGGTAGGATGGAGAACCTTAGCTGGTCGTACAACACTTTCTAAGGTTCCAATGGATGAAGATGGAGTCGATGATGGAGATTGCTTCAACTGGCCGTACAACACTTTTTGAAGAATCGAACTAACTATGAGGATATATGGTGGATTGAATGACGCCACACAGATTATGGAAAATCTGTGATAAGTCGAACAAACAACTTCAAGGCTTCGCACACAAGAAGGTTGAATGTGATAGATTCTTCCCAGAAGAAAACTCGAATTTTTTATTTCATAAAACTTGCATAAACTTGTCTATTACATTCTGAATATGGACCTTATATAGGACAACAACAAGACTTGAAATTAATAGCATTGGACAACTAAATGACTATTTGTTTATCTAAATGTTGGAAATCTGTCAATCAGCATAAATAGCTCATTAATGGTCTTGAATTCATCTCCCTTGCATTGAATAAGTGGTTGATTTGTCTTTGGGAATATGGAACAAGTTGCCTTCACTAATTCCTTGGAAAGAGCCAAAATGCATTCACTTAATTCCTTGGAATGAGCCAAAACAGATTTGTTGGAAATTTGAACTCATTTTGAATGTCTTCTTGATTTCCCTTGAGAGCTAGTTTCGATGTCCACATCATTATCTTTTAGGGCTTGTGACATTTCTTCTAACAGATTGAATGAATATGGATGTATTGTCTCTTCAAACGTAGTGGCATTACGGGTGATGGGTTTATGACATGATCAAACAATATTTGAACCTCTGGGGATGGATTCATGATGCTATTTTCGATTGCATGTTCTAGTTGCTACTCGTACTGTTCCTCGTTGATGATTAACACTAATTTTTCATCTTCAAAATAGTTCGCCATTGAATCAAACAAGCAGAATGTAGAACAAGATTTTGGGAATTGAAAAGTAGAAGCACACATTTGTTTTTCAGGCTGTGTCCCCCTAGCTCTTTTTAAAGCTCCATAATAATCGTCTTGTTTACTTGTCCATTTCCACCTTGGAAATCGAGTTTTTTCCTAATAAAGTTTTCGGGCTTATGAAAAAAAGTAGAAGCAAACGTTGTGATTATTGAATACAAGAACAACTCAATTTACAAAAATTTAGGATCAATTAGCATTTAATTTTATCTTAAAGTTTTATTATTCCAACACAAATTGATTTTTTCGAGGGTCAACTATTGGACGACAAAAAGCGACCTGTTTGGACTGACGTTTTCATGTGGCATTCTTAATCCCGCTGTTTCCAAACCGTTGTCGGTATTTTAGTCTTCTGCATATCGATGTGACGCTTCTGAATCGTCTCGTCCAAAACGCCAATAAAACAACACCGATTACCAATGCTTGAAGGTGCACTTAGTCTCTCTTTTTTTGTACCGAAGTAAAGATTAAAGTGCTCTAAGTATTAAAACAACTCTCTCTACTTTTCATGTGTACTATATGACATTATTCAAGGCACCAAAGTTTGTTATACAAAAAATCAACTCATGGCAGAGGCGCTTCCTTTGGAAGGGTAGAAGGTAACGTGTTGCACAAAGTAGCTTGGCACAAGGTTGCAAAACCTAAACTGGAGGGTGGACTGGGTATTCGGAGTCTTGACCATGTCATTTTGAGCCTTTTTCCAAATTGGTTTTGGAGATTCGCCATTGAGAAGGATTTCTTTTGGAAAAAAATTATTTGTGAAAGGTTTGGTTGGAATTCAGAGGACTAGGACCTAACTCTATGTGCAAGGCCTCGTTCTTCATCGGCGTTTACTCAAAATTTTGATCTGGCCAAAAATCAGTCTTTCTCTTCTCTTTTTGGCAACCAAAGTTTATCTTGGAGACTAGGTAATGGAGCTTCTATAAAGTTTTGGGAGGATGTGTGGTTAGGAGAAATCCTCTTAAATCCAAGTTTCCCCGTCTATATTCATTCACAAATTCTAAACACAAGAGAGTAGCTGAAATTGTTATTGCGGGCTATTGGAATATTGAGTTTAGGAGTGATTGTTTTGTGTTTGAGGACAGACAACATCTGCAACTGTCGAAACTATTGAGTAATGTCCCTTTCGATCAGCGAGGACCCTCAGACTCTCTGGTTTGGTCAAAAGCTCCAATTTTTTCATCCAAGATGACCTACAAGCTTTTAACGTCTTCATCGTCTCATGCACCTGAATGAGCATCGTGTCTTTAGATTAAAAACTAGCCTCCAGAATACGCTGTCTTGGTTTGGTTAATTGTAAATAGAGTTGTATAGTCAAAAGTTTTTCTGGAAGCCAGAGGTGTTTGAATTCCACTTGTTGATATGATGTGCAAATGCTGTAAGCGACATTTTGAAGATTCGGGGCACATTTTTCTTCATTGCTTTGGCTCCTAGCTATTTTGGATAAAATTCAAAATTGGTGGACGACTTCTTGGGTAATGCTGGCCCTGGCTTTCGATCTGCTTCTTATTTGGTCGGGTTTAAGGGTAGGCCGATGGAGGAGAAACTGGCTCTGCATTTGCTATTTAGGGTGTTGGTTGTTATGGACCCGTAGAAACACCTTGGTTTTCACAAGAAAGGCTATTTCGATCCAGGAATTATTCATAAATCTGCAATAGCTTTTAACATGTATGGAAAGATCAAGGAAGAAACAAGCTTCACACTGTGGCAAACCGATCCAGGCTTGTGTCTGTTTTGATGTTCCTATTTTGTTATGTTTCGTTTTTGGTTTTCTTACAAGACAAGAAAGTGTTTTTATTGTTTTCATTTGATCAGGATTGAGTTTTTACTCTCCTCTCTTCGTTGTATTTTCTTTAATACTTAGAATATAATTTAAAATCGCTTATTAAAAAAAACTTAAAAAGTTTTTTTATCAGCAAAGCAAATTTAAATTAAACTTCTTTTGAGGATAAAGAGGAGTTACATGGTACAAGAAGACCTGAATCAGAAACCACCAACGGCCAACAACAACACAAATGACCATAGCTAGAAACCACACCGCTTCACGCAGGAAGCCACCACTAAACAACCGCTTCTCGCAGGAAGCCACCACTAAAACAAGGTCTAAAACCTATATTTAACAACCATTAAGCGCTATAAATGAAAAGGATCTGAAGCATCCAGATTTAGTCAACATGAAGCATAAAGAGAACGACTTCCAACATACGCTAGAGCTCGAACTTAGTCCTCCAAAACCCAATTCCGCTCAACACCGAGAAAAGCCCCTATGAGGGAGGACCAGTATTTCTACTGAGATCGAACTCAAACTTCCTTATAGGCAACAACAAGTCAATCTTCCGAAAAACCGAGGCATGACCTCGAGCTGAGCGTTTCAAAACCGAGATCGGTAACCCCTTGCTGGCCAACACCTAGCGAGGACCCAAGGGAGAAGGCCTGTAATAATACCGAGCTCGATCCAACCCGAATCCGGGAAGAACTAACACCAGAACCAACCAAAAAGCGCAACGCCACACCGGAAGCCAAACCAACAACCCATCAAAAACTGCACCCCCTAGTTGTTAGTCGCTGCAACTCGCACTCAATCCTCTAATAATCAATTCCGGCCAACACCAAGAAAAGCCCTAGAAGGGGGAGGACCAGTATTTCTACCATGAGCGAAACCAGACTTCCTAGCTAGCAGAGTAGATCATCAGCACCGAGGATCCCAGGTTGGAACTCGAGCTGAGCGTTCCGATACCGAAACCAGTAACTCCTCGCCGACCAATACCAAACGAGGACCCTAAGGGGAAGGCCTGTAATTATACCGAGCACGAGCCAACCCAGGCCTAAAAATATCTAACACCCAAGCTAGAAAAGGAGAGCGACGAAATACCTATAACAGACAAAAAGGCCACCACAGCCTCTAGTCGGCCAAAGCAACCCTTCCTAGCCACGAACGAAGCTGCTGTCACACGCACCCCCACTTTCGCCCGAGAGTCCCAAACAATAGGACCTGATCACTCATAGAGGGTCCCCCCAAAATCGAGCCATCGAACACTGGTCATCACCGATCAGACCACCAACAAACACAACCAACGAACAAACCAAAGGGGAAACAACCTGAGTAGAGACACCACCAAGTCTCTAACCAAACAAGCATGGTGCATGTGAAGGATGAGAAAGAACATGCGCAAGAACCCAGCAACAGCAAAAACGAGGCCGAAGCTTCGATGAAGCAAAGATTAAACGGGCTGCTCACCTTGACTCCAAAGAAGCATCAAACACTTGGACTCCCAGTCCAGAACAACCAGCCTAATGTTACCAGGACTGAACAGTCCTAACCAACTAACCTGAGCAGGCCCAACCAACTGTCCAGACCCAACCAGCGACCCAGCCCAGCAATACCGGCCCAACCCGACCCGACTTGAACCCTACCGGGTCCAAACCCATGCCAGATCCATCCCAGCCGCAATTGTCCATAACGAGAAGTCGCCGTCTCTGTCCCAAATGTGACGATCGGAGCAAACGACCCAGACCGACGCTACACCAGAGCAGAGTTACCACCTTAACCGCGGCATCACCGGAGTAGAGTCAGCCGAGGTTATGTAGATCTGGAGGCACGAAGGTCAGGAGGAGCGAAGGACAAGGAACTCCAGAAAAGACTGGCTGGACTCTGAAGAACACGCCATCGACTAAGAGGAGGAGACCAGATCTACAGGAGTCAGGGCCAAAATCGCCGGAGATGGTAAGAGAAGCTTGAGAAGGAGGCCAGATTTGCAGAAGTCCGGGCCTAACTCTCCAACGACGAGTCGATAATGAGAATCAAGAGGCAAAGCAATGAGAGAAAATAGAGAAGGAGTAAGGAGGAGAAGAGAGAGAGGGTAGAGAGGGTCACTGCCGACGATAACAACGGATGGTGTCCATGTCGTCGCCAAAAGCTGTGAAGAAGAAGGGAGGATTAACAGAGGCGGCTAGGGTTTCCATGCTTGGGAGGAGAGAAGGGTGAGTAAAATTTTAACATTGAAGTTTTTTGAACTCTAAATGTTCTTAAATGAACTTTGTAGCATCCACAGTCGGAGGCGGTATGGCGTTGGCGGGGAGAAAACGCTGGCGAGGAGCTGACGGGGACGTCGCTGGCGAGGATCTTCTCGCTGGCAGTTCACGCCGATGCCAACGGCTATATTATCCACCAAAATCTAATTGTCCAATAGAATAACCTTGATCCTTGTTAATTTTATTTTAAAATAACACACACCACTATTATCCAAAAAAAATCTAAATGTCCAATAGAAGAACCTTGATCCTCGTTTTTATTTTATTTTAAAATAACACACACCATAACTACAACATTTATGTCTAAACCAACCCTAACCCTTATAAAAACCTACCCTTGCAAACTAAAAGTCACAAACTCTCTACTCTCACTATTCATCATTCTCACAAATCATCGTCCCGACCCGCATTCTTGTTCGTCCGTCAACATGGCCAACCTTTCCGACGATGTTGATTTCAATTCCATTTTGGACGAGATGCTCGAAGACTGTATGTCCACTGAAGGGGGGTTGTTAGAAGACGCTTTGGTCGATTCTCCACCACGGAAGCTAAAATATATTTCACGTGACCGGTAGCCGCAAACGAACGGTTAATGAAGGACTACTTCAACACCAACCCTGTGTACACCGAGGTGCATTTTTGGCATCGGTTCAGAATGCCAAAGGTTGTGTTCCTCCGTATCGTACATGCATTGGAGCAGCACGATGATTACTTCAAGGAAAGGTTAGATGCATTGGGTCAAATTTCATTTTCTCCTTATCAGAAATGTATTGCCGCTATTAGGCAATTATGTTACGAAATTGCAGTTGATGGGTTGGACAAGTACTTGAAGATAGGGGAAATAACGTCTTTGAAATGTTTGTGAACATTTTGCAATGGAATCAATATATTTTTTGGTCCTACATACCGGCGTAAGCCTACACGGGCTGATCTGGACCACATTTTGTCCGTCAATGAAGTGCGAGGGTTCCCGGGCATGCTTGGAAGTCTTGACTACATGCACTGGGAGTGGAAGAATTGCCCAAAGGTCCTTCGAGGAGCACATTCCCGGAGGGACCACGGTAATCGACCAACCATTGTCCTCGAGGCGGTTGCTACTCGTGACTTATGGATTTAACACTCGTTCTTCGGCATTGCGGGTTCGAACAACGATATGACAGTGCTCAACCATTCCAAACTATTCGCGGACGTTATCGATGGTTGGCAACCACCAGTTGACTACACGATAAATGGTAACCACTACACACTCCCGTATTATCTTGTCGATGACATATACCCTTCGTGGCCAATGTTCGTGAAAACAATTCCATTACCTCAAACTCCGAAACATAAGAAGTATGCTGAAGTCCAAGAAGCGTGCGGGAAGGATGTGGAACGAGCTTTCAGTGTACTTCAAGCTCGGTTTCACATTATCATAAAACCGAGCCGCTTGTGGGTTCCCAAGTCCATCGGTTTGGTCATGAATGCATGCATTATACTGTACAATATGATAGTTGAGGCTGAACGTCATACGTACGATGGGTACCTTGAACAAACAGATGAAGGTGGTCCAAGTCAACCACATATTGCACGAGGAGGCTTCGTGCCGACCAATGTCATACTTGGTAACACTACGAGGATGCAAAATGAACGCATACATTACCGGTTGAAGGACGATCTCGTCGAACACATCTGGAATAAATTTGGAGACGCCTAGCTTCTATTATCGCTTATTAGGTTTGAAGTTCAGTTCTAGGTCATTCAGTTGTTGTTCGCATTGTCTCAGTAGCTTCTTCTTCAACTCATTTGTTGTACTCTTATCTGTGATGTTTATGCTTATTTGTATCCTTTTATTTTGTCGGGCGTTCCTTTTTTCTATACCGTTTGGTGTGATGACCACTTTTTTTCAAGTTGTAAATGTTAACTTCGAGAACTTGTGTTTCTCGCCATCTTAATGGTCTTCTCAGGCAAGGCAAAGCTGCTAGATCGAGCTTCGGTCTAAGTAAATTGCAGTTCTGTTCGGGAATTAGTGGCTTTGATCGAACTTGAACTTGACTCGATGTATATTGTTTTTACCTGTTGTTTTACATTAATATACAAATGCTACATTAAACAATACATTAAAAAAAACATTTTTTTATACCGCCGGCACCAAAACTGCCAATATGGCTCTCGCAGGCGGTGAGTTGGCTGGAAAAGGAAAAAAAGACTTTTTTATTTCTGCTCGCCAACGCCATCTCACTAGCTACCGACGAGATGGTTGTGGATGCTCTTAGAGGAGTTAGTTCTAGGCCTAACAATGGTGGCTAATGTGCACTCGATGGGTGCCACCGTGGTCCTCCACGTCTCGCTTCTGATGACTTCGTGGCAACTATTGGAAAGCCAAAACAGCCCACATATGGTCGCCACGTCATTAACTAAACTACATCGGTCATCAAAGACACGCAGAGGATCCAAGCCTGATGTGGACTTATCATCACAAACTGTATTAGTTAATTCTAATTTATTTTATTTTCCACTCTTCCATCCATATAAATTTGATATTATATTTTCAGAAATAATATTTTAATTTTATTTGACACTGATAGATCTCAGCTTATTCCTTCTCGACGCGGCCCATCTCTCTCGTCCGCAGAGATCATCACATTCACAAGGTTGGTTCTTTTTTCCGGATCCGATTCAGTTTCTGCTCTCGAATTTTGATCTCCGTCTCATCTATTTTGCAACACAATTGTATCAAATCGGAACCTTTGCGATTCTGAATCTATCTGATCCTATCTGAGCAATCAGTTCAGTTATTTTATCTCATTCATCCATTTGTTAATTCAATTATCTCAGTTTTGGGAAGTTATTGATCCATTAGCAGTATTTTTCATTTGATTTTGTTGGGTCGATGGGAGCTTTTGTATCTGTAGCTCAATTGAGTTTATTGCCACTCTGTAACTTAGTTGAATTGGGATTCGTTGGTTGCGTTTCATGTGTTTTCTCGGCTGCCAAATAGGGTAGATGTGGGCTATGCTATGTCGTTTGTCGTGGTGTGATTGATACGAATGTAAGTTTATGCTAAAAACTGTTTGCTTATTTTGCTTTTGAAGGTTGAAAATGGGAATAGAGAAAAACATTGACGTGGAAGATGGGAATCTGGAGATTGGCATGGGTAAGTTTGCGGACTGCTTCGACTGGTTGTTTGAATTGCTGACGTTTTTTGGTGTCATTGCTTAATTTATGCTTCAATTGTTAGAGGAACATTGTTGTGAGTACTTCTTATGAAGAATTTTCAGTGGGTTCTGGCGTGTTTAGCTGATTATTTAGTGGTGTCAATTGTATGAATAATGTGAAATTGGCTAAAGCTCCCCAGAAGTGTGGTAGGAGCTGCACAAAAATTCATCATCTATTGACTGATTTTCAATTTTTATATCTTTTTTTCTACAACATTACAGAATATAGGACTGTCTCTGGAGTTGCCGGGCCTCTGGTTATCCTCGATAAAGTCAAGGTATACTCTCCTTTTACGTTCATCCTATTTTTTTTGCTTTTCTTTAAGCCATTATTTGAAAATTCTCCTTATCTTGTTGTATCAGGGACCGAAATATCAAGAAATTGTTAACATTCGTTTGGGAGATGGAACAACTCGCCGTGGTCAAGTCTTAGAAGTTGATGGTGAAAAAGCTGTTGTTCAGGTTAGCTGTTTCATAATTTTAGTGAATTAGAGGCTCATCAATGGATTGGTGGATAAATTCTTCTCATTTACAATCCATTGAAATCAGCTTTTCTTGTGATAAAAACTGACAAACCATTTTATGTTGCACTACTTTAACTGCCTGCATATACCTGCTATTGTGACATTTGTTTCAGAGTTCATGTTTTTCTGTCTGTGGAATGAACCTCCTCAATATATCACTTTACACTATTTGAATAGCATAAGATGTTGGGGTGATGATACTTGTGCAATTCTACATTAGTGGGTATTACTATAATGTAGTGATCATTTAAATTGCTCAGAAGACTCAAACTTGCTCCTCTGGTAGATGATAGAAAGTGCTAATTTATCTTTCTCAATAACTCCCTTTGTTGTAGTTTTGACTCGTAGATTCTTTGTTTCTGGTTCATATTTTCCAGTGCATTTATTACATGCAAGCTTTATTTATCATTTCTCTTGTTGATCAGGTGTTCGAGGGAACATCCGGGATTGATAACAAATACACAACCGTGCAATTTACAGGAGAGGTAGACATTCTATATAGCTTCTTCTCAACCGAAGTATAAGCAAATGCTAAGTTTGCTATGATGAGCCTCTTTTTTGCGCACTTAAGCATGATTTGGTCTATTAATGTTCGGATACAATTGAGTTCTAGCACTATCTAAGAAAAAGAATTTCTGGATGTATCATTGAGATGTATTTATTGGTGTCACACCCTCACATTGATCTTGCTCAACAGGTTCTGAAAACACCTGTTTCAATGGATATGCTTGGGCGCATTTTCAACGGCTCTGGGAAACCCATTGATAATGGTCCTCCTATCTTACCTGAGGCTTACTTGGATATATCTGGCAAGTAATCTTAAAATTTGGCTGATAGAAATGTTGTTTTGATACATTTATTGTATATTCACTTATATGTTTTAACTTTGAATATTATACTTGTCATCTTCAGGTAGTTCAATCAATCCCAGTGAGAGAACCTATCCAGAAGAGATGATACAAACCGGAATTTCAACGATTGATGTCATGAACTCCATTGCTAGGGGACAAAAGATTCCTCTCTTCTCTGCTGCTGGTCTTCCTCATAATGAAATAGCTGCTCAGATATGTCGCCAGGCTGGTTTGGTAAAGCGATTAGAGAAGACTGAAAATCTTATGCAGGTATAGTTTGTAACAAATTAAAATTTGGAGTTCGGACTGCTTATGTTTTCTCATTGTGTCATTGAATCATTTGCATCATGCGCTGTTTCTTCAATTGATTTGTCAAAACTAAAACCAACTAAGGTTTGAGCTTTAACAGTTCAAAAATGTCAGGCCATTTGGCTAACTTCTATATCTTGTCTCCTACAATTTCTCTGAATTTAAGTTTCCAGTGAGGTAGTTCCCATAACCTATTGATATACAGGATGCGGAAGAGGACAATTTTGCCATTGTTTTTGCAGCTATGGGAGTAAACATGGAGACAGCTCAGTTTTTTAAACGTGACTTTGAGGAAAATGGATCAATGGAGAGAGTGACCCTTTTTCTAAACCTGGTAACGTTTCTCAGTACATAATCTTCTTTAGGGGGATCTCTGTCTTAACATGTGATCCCTTTTATTCAAGTGAGGTTGTCTGAATTGTCATTTCTCATTTTTATCGTCATTATCATCTTGTTCAGGCTAATGACCCTACAATTGAACGCATCATTACTCCTCGAATTGCTCTTACTACTGCAGAATACTTGGCATATGAATGTGGGAAGCACGTTCTTGTCATCCTGACAGATATGAGTTCTTATGCTGATGCTCTTCGTGAGGTGACAATATATACATGCCTTCACTTTTTCCTAGGACTATCGGTGGGCGGTCATATCTGTCTATGTATCTTATTATCAAGTGATTCCGATTGTCCTCAGATATCCAACAAGTTTGCCGAACCAATAGGATTGTTCCATCTGTCATATACTCAGTTAAATGTAACACTGATTACTGATTGTAACTACAGGTGTCTGCTGCTAGAGAGGAAGTGCCAGGTAGGCGTGGATATCCTGGGTATATGTACACTGATCTGGCGACAATATATGAACGTGCTGGACGAATTGAAGGGAGAAAAGGCTCCATCACTCAAATTCCAATCTTAACCATGCCAAATGATGGTAACAGATCTTTTGACCACATTGATCATTTATATAAGTTCTTTTTGTTTCACTGGGAATTTTCTAAATTTGAATTCTTCATTGCATCAGACATTACTCATCCCACTCCAGATCTTACGGGTTATATCACAGAGGGGCAGATATATATTGATAGGCAGCTCCACAACAGACAGGTTGGTATATCACTTGGGGATTGAAAGAGGACTGTGCATACAATGTCATTCTCCAATTGAAGTCAATAGCATGTGTGTGTGTGTTCTTGTAAGGTTAAGTGACGTGTTTCTTTTTGAATGGAACAGATATACCCACCAATCAATGTTCTTCCTTCCTTGTCTCGTTTAATGAAGGTACGGATAAGGATCCCATTTTACATAGAAACTAAACTATGGTTCCAATTTGTTACCTTTAAGGAAATCTTGTAAGATTTGGGTTCTTACTAATTTGAAATGTCGGTGACATGGCAGAGTGCTATTGGTGAGGGAATGACTCGCAGGGACCACTCTGATGTGTCCAACCAGGTATTTTCTATTTCTTGGTGATAACATTGTATCTCAGTTGTGTCATTGAGAATATCTTTGGCCTCCTATTCAATCTTTTAATTTCCTCTTTCAGCTTTATGCAAATTACGCAATTGGGAAGGATGTTCAGGCAATGAAAGCTGTGGTAGGAGAAGAAGCGCTTTCTTCTGAGGACCTGGTCTGCAAATTACTCTCTTCATCACTAATTGCTTTGGTTTCTTGGAGCGTAAAAATTGATTCCTAACAATTTTATTGTCAATGTGACAGTTGTATTTGGAATTCCTGGACAAATTTGAGAGGAAATTTGTAGCACAAGGAGCATATGACACTCGCAACATCTTCCAGTCTCTTGATCTTGCATGGACTTTGCTTCGTATATTCCCCCGTGAGCTGCTCCATCGTATTCCAGCAAAGACCCTCGACCTGTTCTACAGTAGGGATGCCACTAACTGATGGAGGAAACAAGCCCATATTTTCAGTCTCGAGCATGAATAATAATGGTTCTTGACTTTGATTTCCTCATGTTCAAAGGTCATGCTAATTGAAGCTGAGACCAGTATTCTTTTCAGTCAGGATGTTCAGATCTGTAGTTTCTATATATTTATCAGTTCTTTCTCTGCCCCATTTGTGGTATCTTGGGTCCAAAACTGAGATCAGAGCTACTGGTAATTGTAAAGCTCTAAGATACTTTATGTTTAAGTCGGTAATATTTATCATCATTCTTTTGAACTATTGAAGTGTCACTGTGTTTTGGCCCTTACTTGAGAAACATATACATAGTTGAGCTGTGGTTGATTCTGGGTTGCTCTTGCTGCAGCTATCTCGATCCTTTCCCATCTCTTCCGCTTCTCGAGCTCTTCTTCCCATGCTGTGGACTCTCTGAACTCGAGCTCTCCCAAACACTTGGTGTACAAACTCGGGTTCTTCTCTTGCAGCATGGACTTGACATTCTCTGTCAATTGCTTCACGCTGTTGCTCCAGTGGGACTTGAGGTTCCGCTCTAACCCTGCCACCAAAGTAGCAAATACTTCTTTTATTGCCGTTGACGCCATCTTCATAACCAGGTCGTTGCTCCACACATAAAGCGCCCGCTCCGCAACCTGCCATAGCCCGGTCACAAATAGGACAAGCACATTACAAAAAACAGAGTAATTAGTTATTCACCTGAGAGTTGGGGCTGTTGAGGCACTTAGTAATTTGGTTGCATATGAGGGGAGCCAACTTCCTATACTGACCAGGGTCGATATTCTCCGCCAGTTGTTCCAATTCCCCAATAAGCAAGACCTCCTTGGGACAGTTGGTGAGGGGCCAGAACCTCAAAACGCCCCTAACAACAACCCCGCCGAGGCCGGGCTCTTTATGGACAAACTGAGAAACACAATAGGCCAGCTGCCGATGATACGCGTGCATCCCTTTGGGCTTGTGCAGAGGGATGAGCACTCTCATCAAGAACAGCTTATGCTCTTCCAAGATCGGAACGGTGAAGCCATTGATGATGGTTCCCCAAATCTCCAACAAGTCCCCGATCCCGGGATGCCTCTCTGTCTCAAACACAAACCGCAAGAACACACCACTCATGGCCTTGCGCATCGACGCTCGGTAGAACGAGAACCTCGAGTATATCCTGTGGTACACGGTCTTGAGACTGTCCCGTTCCCTCGGGTCTTCGGAATAGAACAGGGCGAGGAGGTTCACGAGGAAAGGCGGATCAATGTAGTCACGGAGCGTTCTTGGGTCTTCACCGGTGACCAGGCGGAGGAGGATGTCGTAGACGACATGAAGGTGAGGCCACGAGAGGGAAGGGGCGGAGGGGAGCTCTTCGTCGTCGGGTAAGTTAGAGACGGCGGAGGGGAGGGACGGTGGAGGGAGGGGGCGGAAGAGGTTGGCGGAGATCATGGCCGTCAGGGGAGGCATGATTTGGAGTGACAGTGGCTTCTTTGAGGACTTGATGTAAGAGAGGAGCTGAGTGAGCTTGAGCCGCTTAGGATCATGCTGAGAAGGAGAGTCCGAAACTAGGCGACAGTAAGTGACGATGGAGATGACTTCCTCTTGTTCGGTTTCATGTGTAACATGTGACATGGCATGGTAAGAAGAATCAGCAACCTTACTAGTAGTGTTCTTCCGGGAATCAACATCGAAGAGGTATTGGAGAGTGGTTGATCTTTTCTTCGGAGAGGATGATGGAGCATTCCTTTGAGCACCCATTGTTCCTCTCCGAGGTGCTGTTTACAAGAAAGAATGTTTTAATACTGTTTTGGAGTAAAACCCAAAAGGACAGCGATGTTTTATAGACAAATGTTGTTGTAAAATCCGATGATAAAAGAGATGAGAATCATATCTTTTATAGTCACAAGGTTGAGTGAAATTGTCCTAAACTAATTGTATTCAATGTTCTATCTTGCAGACCAAGAACAGCTTTTTAGCAAATCATAAGCTAGAGGACAGGAATGAATAACATAAAGCCCTCCTGTGGATGTGGAGTGGACTCAACAACCAAGAAACTCTACTCATGCAGGCTAAAGGGCACAATGCACACGGGCGGAGACTACAAAAGTTGATGAAAACGAAAGAAATATTTGTTAGAGAAGACATACTGAGTAGGAGTAATGAAGAAAAATGGGAAAACTAATGTATTGGTATGTGACTAGTTTGTGTTTCCTCTCCCATTTTTGACACAGCGGAAGCCTCTTGAATCCAACATATCAATTCAACCATACACCTCCAAGTGCTTTAGCAATATAGGACAAGTACCCATCATGCCATAGATCGCGAACAGAGAAAAGAAATAGCCAAGGATTAAGAGCATAAAACAGAGTTATTGGAATTGTTGCACCCGGGCTTTCCACTCTCAAAAAATGCTAACCAATTCCTAACTAGTGAGTGGAGTATTTTTCTCTTTTGACTAACAAGTGCAAATTTTATTCATAATAAAGCATGACAGAGGTGTGCATCAAGGAACAAGCTCCCTGACTAGAAAAAAACAGACATAGAAAATAACGTTCGTAATTCTTTTTATCAATATAATCGCCACAGACGGTTTTGAACCCATTTTGTGCATGTGTGCAATACAGTTGTTCTCAACACACGGTAGAGTAGCGGTCAACATGCTACAATAACACGAAAAAGTCAAAGTCCGCGCTTTTGATCTTATCTGTCCATCCTTCAGATGTGACCGTCCACATTTATTCTTAATTTATACGATAAACGTAGTTTTACTATATACCGCTCTTTTATATATAACTAAAATATGTCCTGGGACGAATTTTAAGAATTTATATCTAGACAAAAAAAAAAGAGTTAAGTTACGTAGACAAAGGTTAAGTCAGATCAAATCACAAAACCCTTCCTTCTGCTATCCTTTTGGATCATATCACATGTTTTATGCACATCAAATACGAAACAAAAAACTAAAGCATAATCAAGTAGACTGAATTTATTTATTTGAATCATCGAAAAGAATAAAACCAATTCAATGGAAAGAAACAAAGAACTCTCCTACTGGTATGTCACCAAAGTTGTGTAAGAAACACAACTCAAAAAAATAGTAAGAGGATGTCCCGATGTATATGTACACTGTTTAGAAATATTCAGGAATGGTTTGCAATGCAGGTGTCCAAGAGCCCTTTCTGGCATGCTTCTTCCGCAAGAGATTCAACCTCTGCTCCACGCACGATTTCTCAGCACTCCTCTTTGTGCCATGATCTCCTTGCATGACCTGCAACACTTTGTCCAAGTCTTGCTTCCTCACAACTATCTTGATTCTCACCACTCCCTCTTCTTCGCTCTGCGAAACGACGCTCCCTCCACTCACCTTCGCTATGGATTCCAACATGCTGCTCCTTCCATTCTTGTCGTTGTCGCTGTTATGCTTTCGGGTTTTGAGGTAACGAAACAATCCCCTCTTAGTCTTAGGCAATGACTTTGCTCCTGCAACCTTCGAGTACTCCATTTTCCCCTTCTTTCTTTTGCACTTGGTGAGGTATCGGTTGAGTGTTGGTGTTGCAAGCTCTTACGCCTTCGGAGAGCCTTTATAGGCTTATTGTGAAGAAGTTGACTTAGTATTTTCAGGAGGGAATCTCATCTCATGTCATGTGGAATGGTTTGGTAGCCCATTTCCATGAAGCAGAATGAATTAACAATTTAAGTCTTGATCAATATTCCCCTACCGATCACATGCCAACCCGCAATTCTAGGCTCTAGCTGTGGAAGAAACCTAACGAAAACGCCTATACCTAAAAACAAAATAAGGTCTATACGGTCACTAGGTTAATTGATAAATTTCTACAAATATGTTTATTTATTTATTTACCAGCAAGCCTAAAGAATTAGGTTTGTGGTAAATTAAACTCTCTTGTTTTTTTAGAGCCTATCCTACCCCTAGTTTGTCTTTGCTGTTATGGAGCTTCCTTCTGTCGTCGTCGCTGATGTGCCACCTAGGCTTGTTGGCTTGCCGTTCTCGTGTTCGCATGTCCCATCGGTGTAGAGTTCACATACTGATGGGAGTGGCTGAGTCCCCCAGCCCTCGGCGTCTCTTCCCCTTCTTGTCCCGCTTGTGGCTTCGTCGACTTCCAATCCTATCACCATATGCACCCTCATACCTTTCCCCGATGTCGCCTAGCTTCTCTGCTCCGTGTGGTTTGAAGATCCCACCACCACTCTCTCCTCCCCCATCCTCTATCGGCATTCTCTGCGGACTCGTCTTCAGATTCTCTGGGATCGACGGTGTGTATCCTCCCCGAGGAATACCTACCTACGCCGCCTGCGTTGCCTGGTCCGGTTATCCCACTATCTCTGCCGCCAATTGAAGGTGCCGCACCGCCTCCACCAGCACGATCTCCCCTGTCTGACGTCCCTCCACCACGCCCATCGAGTGAAGTGGTTCGGCCTTTCAGGGTTCGACGGAAGCGCCAACCAAGAGCGTATCTGCTCCGGCGTGATGGGGTGGATCCTCACCCACCAGAGGGAACCCTAATCCCTACCTCTGCGTTGCCGCTACCGTCGGCACCCACCAATCAACCGGCCACGAAGCCGAGACGAGGGCAGCCCTTGCGACGTCCCCCATTTATGTTCTTCCCACGCAACGTCCTCCTCGGCCTTCCCCCTCCAAACCCTGCTCTGCCGACCCAACCATTTTTCCAAGACCTTGCTCTGGCCCCTCCTCCCTCGGGCGGCGCGATTTCTAGGGTTTACCAAGACCTTACTCTGGCCCTCATCCCCCAGGTGGCGCGGTTTCTAGGATTTGCCAAGACCTTGCTCTAGCCCTTCATTCCCCGGGCGGTGCAATCCCACCAATCGCCTTGATTCAGGCTCCTCTTAATCCTACGATCCAGGACGGGTCGCGCAGGTGGGATTTAGGGCCAGGTCTCCTTCCGCCACCACATCGATCACTACAAACGTCGTCGCCACCGCCGTCTAAGCATCGTGCGGCGGTCTCATTGGTGATGTGTGTTCCAAGGAAACCCCATCTAGGGTTTCCTTTTGGGTCTCTATAGCCCAAGACTGATGGGCATCTGTAGCCCAAAACTGATGGGCATCTACAACCCATTAGTGGTGGGCCCTCCCGACCCACTATTGGTGGGTCTCGTCAGCCCATTACTGGTGGGCCCTCGGCACCCCCTGCGGTGAATGGAGAGGGAACTAGAGCAATCAAGAGGTCAGCTACGGGAGCACCTCGGGAGGAGCAGGTCAAGGCGGGAAAGCAGCCCCGCCAGGAGGAATGAGTGGTACGCCGTACGATGTGCTGCCTCCCCCCTTCACCATTACCGTCGAGGTCCCTCAGGATTTCCGGTATCCCATTCCCACTTTCTGTCTTCTGTTGTGGCCCATGAGGCATCCCAGCTCAGTGTTAGCTGGCCCATCCAATACCGTCAGTGACGATTATAGTATGAAAAGAACTATGACATCATTGTGTCTTTTGTCTGTTCTTGTTCTTCGTGGTCAGGGAGTTATTCCTGATGCACTCAGATGTACTTGATTTAAATTAATGAATTGCACCTTTCGCTCAAAAACCAGCAAGCCTAAAGGGATACTAACTTAAACCAACAAAGGTTAATCTCTAGCGTAAATCTCACCTCACACTTGTAATTATGATATTTTACACATGAAATAAGATATTGATTGTTTTTTTTTATCAGCAAGACATACTATAAAACTGTTCTTCGAAAAAAAGAACAGGGTGATGAAGCTTACAACATAATGATAGTCCTCACAGGGAACCTGAACCAACACCTCAACACACTGAAGGAAGACAAACCACAACAACACAACCTAACAAACGAAGGGCTAAATAATACCAAAGATAGAAACAATTTGATCTAAAATCAAAATTTTCCAACCATGTAGTTCATAAAAAGAAACAAGGTCTCAAATACCTAGATTTATCCAACATAAAGCCCAAAAACGAACCAAGTGCACCAACTTCCCGTTCTCCTCCACCCTCCACCAAAACTGGCCAAGAATTTCTCCCAGCTCAAAGAGCCACAGCTCCCAATTAAGGGTACCCTAGCCTTGTTAATATCAGCGGCCAGCATCGTGACAGCAAAGTCATTCCGGCGTAATCCACTGGAACCCACTGAACCAAGTACCAAACCGAAGGTCTTTCGAAGGCTTAAAAGCCTGAATCTCGTCGGCGGCCAACATCGAAATCCGTCGAGCGCAAGTCACAAATGTGGTCGGGAACTCGAATCAACTAGACGGAAAGTAAATGGATAGGGAAGGGAGACAAAAGAGCCAACAAAGGAAGAGCGGAGGAGAACATCAAACCATCAAGCGAGATGAATGATACCGGAAGCCGCAACATTCAGTGAGAACTACAATCGACGCCTCTGAGAGCGAGACACCATCACCAACAACGCTGTCCACTAGATCCACGACGATCCTTGAGCAGGAAACGCGTCCCACATCCGGAGCCAGCAGGAGACGCCAAGATCTGAGAGAAAGAGTTCCTCCGTCGCGACATTGAAGGGGCCACCGCCTAGGCACCGAGGCATGGACAGATCCGCGACTATCGACACCAAGGAAGGTGAGGAATGTCGTCCCACGACCGGATATGACCCCAATCGACCCCAGAACACACCAGAGAAGAAGGGGAAGGGTATGAATCAGTGACAGGGAGAAGAAAGGGAAAGGTAGGTGAGGATAGAAGCAGCGGATTTGGGCAGAAAAAGGGGGTTAACAAGGGCGGCGAGTTGAGGATGAAAAGTTAGGGTTTTCTAGAGAGAGGTCACATCGACTCTCTCTCTAGATTTCATTTTCAATTGCCTAACATATTGATTGTTGACACTTGGAGTGCAAGTTTCAGAATCAATCTCACTTAACCAGGTACAGCTGAATTCAAAATTCATAAATAAAGATCACAAATACTTATCAGTATTGCCTACAAAAGTTATACAACAAAGCGAGATGGTAAATTAAGATATATGAAGAAATGGGTGGTTGCGGAACTGATAGTCTTGTATTTCATATTTGTTTACGGTAGAGATTGTCAAATAGTTGAGCTGTGTGGGCATAGCCTGTCATTCTTGATGATTGCTCTTACAATCTAAGTCCTATTAGTACGTTATTGTATTGTTTTTCTTTTCTGAAATCATAGTACATTATTGTTTATCTCTACAAGAATGATATGCACCAAACATTGAGCTGGGGAATCATTTCCCAAGTTGGTACCGCCAAAATGGAGGCCAAAGATCAACAACCATAACTTGATTCCAATTTCAACTTTAAATAGCCAAGATGGAGGCTATTTAAAATTTGATTCTATGGTAGGAAATTCATGAGTGAGAGATGAATCAAAGAACAAATTGTAATTTCTGCGGATTTTGTAGGTGAATCTCTAGTCCAAAACATGACGACGAGGAACGGTTTGAGAGAGATGATGAAATAGGTTTAGATATCATTTTTTTTATCAGTAAAACAAATTTAAATTAAATCTGTTTTGAGGATAAAAAGAAGTTACATAAAGAAGATTACAAGATGACCAGAATCAGAATCCAACAACACCCAAAGAGGACCAAAACCAGAACCACACCGCTTCACGCAGGAAGCCACCACAAAACAACCGCATCACGATGGACGCCATCACTAAAACAAGGTTTAATACCTAAATTTAACAACCATTGAGCGCAAAAAGTGAAAAGGATCTGAAACATCCATATTTAACCAACATGAAGCAAATAGAGAAAAGACTTCCAACAAACGATAGATTTCGAACTCAGTCCTCCAAAACTCAATTATGGAAAACACCGAGAAAAGCCCCTAAGGGGGAGGACCGGTATTTGTACCGAGAATGAACTCAGACCTCTTGGAAGGCAGCAGCGAGTCAATCTTCTAGAAACCCGAGGCATGAATTCGAGCTGAGCGTTCTGAAACCGTGATCGGTAACCCCTCGCCGGCCAACACCTAGCGAGGACCCAAGGGGGAAGGCCTGTAAAAATACTGAGCACGATCCAACCCGAATCCGGACAGAACTGACACCAATGCCTACCGAGAAGCGCAACACCACACCGAAAGCCAAACCAGCAACCCTTTAAAAACTGCACCCCTAACTGGCAGTTGCTAAAGCTCGCACTCGATGCTCTAAAAATCGATTCTGGCAAACACCAAGAAAAGCCCCAAAGGGGGAGGATCCGTATCTCTACCAAGAGCGAGTCCAGACTTCCTAGCTAGCTGAGGAAATAATCACTACCAGGGATCTGCGACTGGAACTTGAGCTGAGTGTTCCGATACCGAAATCGGTAGCACCTTGCCGGCCAACACCAAGCGAGGACCCTAAGGGGAAGACTTGTAATTATAACGAGCACGAGCCAACCTGGACCATAAAAGATCTAACACATAAGCAGGTAAAGGAAAGAAACCCTTCCTAGCCACAAACCAAGTTGTTGTCACGCACACCCAAGTACCCCCATTTCCGCCGGGGAGTCCCAAACATTAGGATCCAAACACCAAAAAAGGCTCCCCCAAAAATCGAGCCACCAATCACCGGTCAGCACCGATTGAACCACCAACAAACACATCACCAAAACCAGAGCAAAAAAGGGAGAAAACAACCTGAGCAGAGACACCACCAAGTCTCTGACCAACCTAGCTTGGTGCAGGTGAAGGGTGACTATGAACAAGCGCAAGAACCCAACAACAACGAACCAGCAGGGAACAAAAACGAGGCTGAGCCGTAACAAAACAGATATCAACTGAGGAAATACAGAGAGGGAGGTCCGGTGAGAAATCGGGAGAGAGCGCGGGCTTGAAGGAGGAGCTCCGACGAGAGCAGGAGAACCCAAGCTCTCCGGAGCACCAGGGTCTGAATGCGGCTCTGTCCAAACCGAACCCTGGTCAAAACTGGCTCGATCTAGGACCTTGCCCGGTCCATGACCCGAACTTGGGCCAAATATGACCCGCTTCAAGACCCCGCCCGGTCCTTGACCCGAGGCCGTCTAAAACCCAAGTTTAGGGTATGTTTTTGTAATTATCAAAGAAGATGATAAAAAGCACAAGTTTAGGGTATGTAAAGTTTAGGGTATGTTTTTTCAATTATCAAACTAGATGATTAAAACATAAGTTTAGGGTATGTTTTTTGTAATTATCGAAGAAGATGATTAAAAACACAAGTTTAGGGTATGCTTTTTGTAATCAATATATTAATATGGGCGAAATGGGTATTTGTGGGTACCCAAATAGGTATTGGGTACAGATGGGTGGGACAAAGACGGGTTGTCACGCCCCAAATCCGGTTTTGGCCGGACTCGAGACATGACTTGAGTTGACAATAAAATAGTAATAAAATAATAATGAAACCGATTAAATGCTCAAATAAGGTTCCGATCAAATAACTCAAATAATGTGTTCCAAATCGTAAATAAGAGTAGTAAAGAGTCAAGGCTCTAAAAAGAGTACGTGAAACATAAGGTTCAATGTAATCGACCAATAACGTCTCTAAGACAGAACACCCAGAATATCCAGAAGCTCCCGAGCCTCGAGTCCACTAATCACCAAGCACGCCTGTAAAAACAGTAGATAAAACAACAGGTAGTGAGCTTACGCTCAGTAGGGAAAATCATAAACAATTTAACCTCCAATTTAGTAATGAAACTGCTTTGGCACGACGACACAATTTGCAATTAATACTATTAATCAATAAGAAGCTATGGAATAGGTAAAGATATGAATAATATCGCATTCTTAAGTATAACGGTAACTTTAAGAAATTAAATGAAAATCGCTGTAAATGTTTGATAACTACTAAAATGGGAACAAGTAAATATCACGCCAACAACTCAAATCCCAATACTCCGATCCACGATAGGTTCTTATGCCATGTCGGATCCCATACTCCGATCCACAAGAGTACTCGTGTCATGTCAGATTTCCCCTCGGTCCAGAGGAGACACATACATCGGGCTACCGGAAACATCCCTGAAGGACACATATCTTCAGGATTCTCGGAAATGCCCCCAAAGGACCATATGTCATCGGGGTGAAACAATAAGTAAACGTTCCCCGTAGGGTAAACAATCCCTCGGCTATGATACTACCCCACACCGGAATCCTCCACGGTGTAGGTACCATACCGGACCACAAATAATCATCCCCGCAGGGTAAACCATCCATCGGCTATGATACTACCCCACACCGGAATCCTCCACGGTGTAGGTACCATACCGGATCACCAATAACCATTCCCCGCAGGGTAAACCATCCATCGACTATGATACTACCCCACACCGGAATCCTCCGCGGTGTTGGTACCATACCGGATCACCAATAACCATTCCCCGCAGGGTAAACCATCCATCGACTATGATACTACCCCACACCGGAATCCTCCACGGTGTAGGTACCATACCGGATCACCAATAACCATCTTAAAACGCACACATGAGAATAACATGCCAAAACATCGTACAACCTAACTTAGAAATCAATCAATGCACACCACAATCACGCCAACAATTACACTTACCGACATACTTACCAACCACGTTCCATCGGTCTATCACTCACCCGATCATACCATTTGGCACAATCAATTATACTCAATCATTCATTTAATCATAAAATCATTCAAGCATTCATTCAATCATTCAAACATACAATTTATCTAGTTTCGTTAGACTCTTAATTTATCCTGAAGACTAAGCAAGCAATGCATGTGAGGCAACCACAACCAATCCTATGGCACATCTCGGCCTTTCTACCAGCACGACAATTTCCCAAGTATTGAAAGCGAGTTAAACTAGTTATTCACATCCTATACATGCATACTAGACACGTCATGTTATTAGTAATTGAAAGACGATTATTCTAGTTATTCGCATCCTATATGCATCTCTAGGACCTTTCCGATTTTATTATCCTAAAGGCATACTAAGCATTCTTTAAATTTTACGAGGAGTTAGTACTTTCCCTACCTCAAGGTCTTCCTCTAACAATTCTCCTTGCTGCGAGAGTCCGGGCTAGCTTCCTCTCCGTCTTCACTCGGGTCCAAGTCTCCTTCTCCTTTCGAGTTCGGGTACACGGTCTTGGATCATAAACAATACTAAAATTAACAACTAGCCAAAGAAGGTTTTCACACTAATCTGCTTCAGAACGTTCTAAAGGTAACTCCCGGGTCAAAGGAACGACTTTGGGCCCAAACTAGGCCCAATTAGATCAAACCCTAGCTTCTGGAAACCTGGCACGGAACCTGGCCCGTCCCGTATCACAATCCGGCCCGGAACCTGAGCCGGAACGCATCATGGACCGGCTCGAAGCCAGACACATACCGCGTCACAGTCCGGCCCGGTACCAGACACGGACCGCGCGACGCACCGGCCCGGAATCAGGCACGGACCGTGCGAGGTGCCGTGCCGGAGCCAAGGCCGTTCCGCGCCGTGTACCGTGCCGGTATCCAGCCCGTTCCGTGCCGCGTGCCATTCCGGAACGTGGCCCTCTCCGGGTCTCATTTCGTGCCGAACCAGACCAGAACCTCTCCCTTCTTCCCCAACTCGAATCCTGCAAAAACCCCATCAAAACCTCAATTCCCAGCTTCATAGAGCTTCAAAACAGTCATCAACAATCTCAAAACTTCAATACCCTCAATGGGTTCCATCAAAACTTCAACAAACACAACAAAACGAACCTAAACTTCACTAATTCTTCTCCAACATCAGCAATCAACAACCAAGGAAGCTAGTTCTTCAAGTTCTAACCAAAACCCACAAAAACCCAAAATAGATAGTAGATGAAATGAAGAGTTAAGAGTATACAAACCTCTAGGAAGATGAGATGATGAAGATGGGAGAAATTTGGAAAAGAAATGGTAGAGATATGGATCAAAGTTGCTTGTTTTCCTCTCTTTCTTCTTCCTCAAGCTATGGAGTTCTTCCTCTCTTGTTTCCTTAGCAATTTTCGGCCAACACTATAACAAATGAGCTGAATTGGTTTGCTTCAATGCCTTAAATGACCTATTGTGTTGCAAGGACCAAAAGCTCCTTAAGGTCTTATCCTTTTAAAAGCAATTTGGGAGGGTATAAAGGTCAATAGAACCTCTTTCTCATCCTCCAAGCTACTAATTACATGTGTCATAGTAGGGCCACTCTCATTTAAATAAAATCCAGCAGTCCAAAATTATATCGGAATTAGCCGATAAAAAGTTCGAGTTTGACCGAAAGTTGAGGTATCCAATATTATAGTCAAACGAAAGGTAATGGCCCAACTAAGCTAACCGTGATGACGGCTAAGCTTTTTGGGCCCCGGAAAGGTCCCGAATGACTTCCGGAGTCATCGGTTGACTTTTTCGGTCGAAAGTCAAACTTCGTCCAAAGCTCACTGGTTCGACCGGGATCGACCGGGGGCGGTTCTTACACGGGTCAACAATGGGTATTGGACGGATATGGGGAGTTAGGAATGACAAATGGGTAGAAATGGGTATCATAATATTCGTCCATACCCGCCCATTTGCCATCACTACATCCAACCCCGAGTCGTGAATCCGATTTGAGCTTCCCAGCGAACACGTGAGCAACAGATCCAGATCTGTGGGTTTGATTTGCAGAGAAGAGAATAAAGGGGATGGTGGGTTTGATTTGCAGAGAAGAGAAGAAAAGGGATGGAGGTTTTATATGAAGAGAGGAAAGGGGAGGGATTTGGAGGGATTAGTGTTATGTAGAATGGAAGGAGGTGCTGGATATGGACGGAGGCGAATATGCTGGGTAGAATGGTTGTGGTTTTGAAAATGGGGAATTAGGTTTTGTGGGGTTAAGAAAGGTTTCAGGGTAAAAATGGAATTTAAAAAAAATTAAGGTCATGTGCTATGCACATGACTATTTTCCACCAAAAAATAAACAGAAACTAACGACGGGTATGAACGTGAAAATAAAATCATAGTTAGGGTATAAAGGTGCAATAAACCATAGTTAGGGTAGTGTGATGAAAATCAAGAATTTTTAGGGTAGTGAGATGAAATTAACCCTTAAAAATAGCTAGTGTCCCATACCTAAGAACATAGCCTTATTTCTGTGATTTTGTACGTAAATCTGTAGTCCACAACATGATGACTAGGTAGAGTTTAAGAGGGGGATAAACTAGGCTTTGATTTTTTTTATCAACGAGAAATATTATTGATAATTAATAGAAATGATCATAAGGATCGAACAATGTGTGAACTTAAACAAACAAGACAAGATATAGTTTTGTGACGGTCGAAACACTAATTCTATAAAAAAAAATGTCCGGTAATACTAGGGATAAGACTGGGGGGATCCTTATTAGTCCAGTAAAATGCGCCAAAAATACAGTAGACGATCCCCGTCTCGACTTGGACTGATATTGTCACGCCCCAAATCCGGTTTTGACCAGACTCGGGACGTGAACTAAAGAAAATAATAAAATAAGAATAAAAGTAAATTTTAAATAACATTAATCTCCGAATAGTTCATAATCAAAATTTGATACCACTAGTCAAACGCTCAAAATATAATTAAGGGAAAACAAGGTTTGGTGCAAAATAGGAAGTACGTCTCTTATAAAAGATAAATCCCCGGACTCTCGATGATCCCCTGAGCTCTGAGACGTCCTCTAAACCGACTCACGATCGAAACCTGTAAAACAGTAAAAACAGAGGGGGTGAGCTTTCGCTTAGTAGGAAAAAGTAGTTAAGGGAATGGACTTCCGCTCCGTCACCATAATTACTAGAATCAATAATATAAACTGATATCTGACAACTGTTGGGTCTCGAGGTAGGGTTGGATATGAACCAACTCGCAGCGGAAAATCAAGGAAAACCAAGAGACGATTAAAACCATGAAACAACTAACAAAGAATGAATTCACAAGAGAAAAATCCAGCACTATTTCTTACCAAAACAAGAACACCGGTCAACGAATGATTGGCTTGAGTCTCCAAGACGCCTACGTATCCACATGGGAATGAAAGCCACGTAGTTCTTCTCTTTGAGGACTCAAGAACACAAAAATGGAGGTGGGAGCTTGCCAAACCCGAAATTGCAAGGGAAAGGGGAGAGAAGTTGTGTTTCCTATTCTTGTCTTGTGTTTGTTATGTTGAAAAAAGATGACTTAAACATAACAAACCCCATACTTGTACAACTAAAGGCATGGGACAAGTATGGTGACAAGTAAGGTGTAAATAGGACAAAGTATGACAAGAAAAGATTGGTTTAGGTGGTGAATCACCAACACCGCAATCCTTGTCTTGCTTACTTAGTACTAATTAATCAAGACTTGATTAATTAGTTCCATGGGCCTTGGTTGCATGGGCCTTTCATGGGCCTCTTGGAACATGGCCCGTGGCCATTTCCAACGAGGTCCCGTGATTCGCTCATCGCCTCCAAGCCTTCCATACCGGAAATGTCCAACATTATCCGACGCGATCAATCCCAAGACTCCGAGCCTTGTCTCGATCCGTAAAGTCCTATTCACTTACGGGCACATGACCCAAAACCCAGTTTTGGTCATGTCCCGAGACAACTCCCTTTTGGCCATTCTCCATAAATGTGTCAATGAGTTTCATCCTCCGGTGTGACCCTTAGGTTTATGCATGTCAATAGATCAACGGAAAATCCCATTTTACTTGATCGTATTCAAGTGGCAACTAACGAGACTTTAGTATTGCCTGACACTACATAACGAATCGACCCTGTCGATTTTAACCTTTCCGTCGTCCCTATCATTATCCTTTTATCTCTGATATCCTGATTGATATAAGGCATAAAGCCGTCATCCTTAAGATTCTCAATCACTGTTCCTTGATATGTGAGATGACTGAATATATGATACCCAGTATCATGTGCATGGCCATGCTATCCTTTCAGTCACTCTCGATCAAGCGGCCGAGAACCGATATCTTTCTCATACCTTAGTATGAGGGATAAATCCCGTAGCCGTCTTTCGTGTCACTCATGTAGCCCGTCCCCAAGCCAATCCTGGCCGTTATGGAAGCCCTATTATGGACAACGTTAGGCTCAGGTCAAACTCAGTTGTTGACTACATAGCGATCACAAAGACTCCTTGGTCTAAGGATACATGACAAGCTACGACAATGAATATGTTCATGATTTGATCTATGGCACATATTCATGTCGGGTCGTCCAATATCATGTCCCACATGATATCTATGACCAGACTCCGGAATCCCATTCCAATGACTCACAGAACGTAAACCATAAAGAGCCATCTTTCATACTAGTCGCTTCTGGTGAAGCTTTGTTGACTAGGGACCCATCGAGTGTGATCTATCTCGATATATGGTTCTATTCGCATGGTGGGCATAGATCAGAGCACACATCGATATATTACTCCAACACATAAGTAATATAAAGTCGCTTTAATTTTATTGCTAACGATGATATATACATTTGGACATTTAGGATTGAACTACGGGCACTAAAACTAACAACAACACGAATAGAAAACCAACATGAACACAACATTATCGACTATAGAACCCAACTAGGAAAACGTATAACCAACATAATATTATACTGCGACGTCCACTACGAACGTCACTCAACCCGACAAAATATAGACATAAGACAAGTACACCATGATACTTCGATTTACACACGCAGCTCAACATATCGTACCGGAACACGGCCTCGGTCTAGATATCTTCCCGGAAATCCAGCATCGGGGTGAAACAAATATATCATACCGGAATACACCCTCGGTCTAGATGTCTTCCTGGACACACAACATCGGGGTGAAACAATATACATCATACCGGAATACCCATAGGTCTCGATGTATTCCCGGACACACAGCATCGGGGTGAAACAATATACATCATATCGGAATACCCATTGGTCTAGATGTCTTCCCGGACACACAACATCGGGGTGAAACAACATACATCATACCGAAATACCCATCGGTCTAGATGTCTTCCCGGAAACGCACATCAGGGTGAAACAACATACATCGTACCGGAATACCCATCGGTCTAGATGTCTTCCCGGAAACGCACATCAGAGTGAAACAACATACATCGTACCGGAATACCCATCGGTCTAGATGTCTTCCCGAAAACGCACATCGGGGCAAACAAACAATACCGGACCGACACATACCTCGGTCGGGTATCTTCCCGTCGCACGGAGTACAAGTCACACCACACAATACCATACTGAACATGTTACACCGAACTTATCATGCCACCAAGCTTACCGACACAACTTACCAAGAACGCCACATCGGTCTATCATTCACCCGATCATATCACAAGACAACAATTCATATCACATTCATCACACTCATTCACCCAATCATATCACGAGACCATAATTTATATCACATTCATCACATCCTAATAGCATAACATGATTCTTAAATTAACCAAGGAATATACTATACGTCGACATTAAAGGATTATTAGCCACAACCAAACACAAATAGCACACACAATCCTAAGGCACGACATGGCCACATATGATTCTACAGCACGACAATTCCCATAATTTAAAATACGAGTACACTAGTGAATCGCATCCTATATGCAAGCTAAGACTTTACTGGTTATTAACGTCCCATATGCATACTATTAACATTCCTTAATTAAAACAGTAATTACTACTCTTCCCTACCTCAAGTGCTTTCCAAACGCTTAGTCAACGCGAACGCCTAGTAGTCTCCTCCTCCGATCTCGAGAATAACGTCTAGGGTCACAAGTAGTACTAGAATTAACAATCATTCAAGGTCAGTTTTTAATGAGAAATACCTAAATTACCCCTAACAATTAAAACTTGGGCCAAAAGCAAATTGGGCCCGAACAAGGCCCGTTTCGGGCAGCCCACAGGTCTGGCCAGAGTCCTGAACCCTGCCCCTCAGATGGCCGGCCAGGGGCCCGGACCGTGCCCCTCAGAGGGCCAGCCAGAGGCCCGGACCGTGCCCCTCAGAGGGCCGGTCAGGGACCCGGACCGTGCCCCTCAGAGGGCCGGTCAGAGGGCCGGACCTTGCCTCTCAGAGGGCCAGTCAGGGACCCGATCCGTGCCTCTCAGAGGGCCGGTACCAAGCCCGGACCGTGCCTCTCAGAGGGCCGGTCAAGGACCCTCTCCGTGCCGCTCAGAGGGCCGGCCAGAGGCCCTTTCCGTGCCAAACTGGACAGGCACCAACTTCTTCTTCCCTCAACTTCGTTTCCACGAAAATATACTTCAAAAACTCCATTTCTAACCTCATCAAACTCCAAAATTAATCTCACCAGCCTCCAAGCTTCCATACCCAAGTGGGTTTTCGTCAAAACAATCATCTAACAATAAATAACTCAAAAACCCATCTAGTTCATGCGATTTCTATGAAACCCATAATCCCAAACTCAATTGAAAGTAGGTTTTTAGATGCTACTTACCTTAGAAATGAAGAGATGATGAAGATTATGAGACTTTTGAGAAGATATGGTGAAGAAATCGATCCAAACTTCCTCTTTTCCTCCCTTTCTTCTTCCTCAAGCTATGAATCTTTTCTTCTCTCTTCCCTCTTGTGATTTTCGGCTACAATGAGTAAAATGGGCTGAACTGGTTGCTCCATGTGTACTTAAAACTTATTTTGAGAAAAGTCTACTTTGCCCCCTTGCTCTTTTATCTCTCTTTTGGCACATGTGAGGGAAAATGGGTCATTCTAGACCCATTTCTTCTTCTCCAAGCCACCATGGACAAGTGTCCATGTGGGGGCCACCTTTCCCTTATTAATTTCCAGCACAATTAATTTATAACGGTTTAACCTCTAATTAGGTCTAGTTTGACCCAAAGTTGACTTTTTTCGGAAAGATATTCGTTTGAAAGGAAACGACCCAATTAAGCTAGCTGTAATGACGGCTAAGCTTTTTGGGTCCCGGAAAGGTCCCGAATGACTCCCGGAGTCATCGGTTGACTTTTCTGGCGAAAAGTCAACTTTCGCCAGAATTCACCGGTTCGACCGGGATCGACCGGGGGTGGTTCTTACAGATATATTGTGTCGTAACAGTCGTCGAAGGAGTATGTCAGGGATAGGACGATATTGAGAAATAACCAATGTTTGTTCCGTGGAGGCCGGGGTGTGGCTCCTTTAATGCACCCCGTAGTGCCACAAGGTTCTCATGGTGACCAATATACGGCCTCATGATCATATCAATGGGGTCTTCAATATTGGGAACAGGGTGGTTTCCACGGGTATCTTGTGTAGCACTGCCCGAGCCATCAGTCCAAACAGTTGATGAAGAATCTTATCGGTCCAGCTCCCAGCCATTCCTATCCCCAGCATCTACAAGATCCCTTGAATTCTCCCTAGGGTGGTCCCTCTCTTGGGAATGTTTACCTTCAGCTCTCCGCTAAATAGGGCGTGTGTCCATGATAATGTGGGTCCTGAGGAGCATCATTTGCACCCTTAGAAACGGTCGAGCAGTCTGTTGTCCGCATCCCAGTGTAATAGCTTCCTCAATCACCCATACTCGTCGTACGATCGTTCTCCGTGGAGGGAATTCTCCGTGACTTGGTTCACCGTCAATACCGAGGTCACGTCCAGTGTCCCCTGGTCAAGGTCTTATGGGGCTCCTGATAGTCCCACGTCGAGCAGCGAATCTGTGCATGCCGAATCCCCTCAGAAGTAAGGGCCTCGGTTGAGGGGCTATGATCCTGTGTTGGCCATGGTTGCAGCTTCGAGCCGGGATCATAGAACCACTGTGCAAGCAGTGGTGGTGATGGATAGATATCCATTCCCACATGGGTCTCCGAGCAAGCGTTAGGGTGCCCATAGGCAAGATATTCACCATCGGTGCTTCGATCGTCCTATCGACTGAGGGGCGGCAGTGTGTGGCTAGGGCAGGAATGGCCGGATCCGTTTGGGTGTCTTGTCTCCAAACTCTCAGTTAGCTCTATGGCATTTGGTGAAAGTCGGTGTTACGGTTATTGTTGGGTGGTGGAAAGGTTATCTATGAATGGGTGGGAGATGATGGAGGCTACCCAGGGTGGTGGGTGTGCATGGGACGGTTGGGCGGCACACGGCGAGGCGAGGGGCGAAAGCTCTTCCTGGTGGTAGTGGCTAGTGGGAAGTCATAGTGGTTTGAAATGGACAAAGAGGCTTATAAAAACGGTGGGAGTAGGAGATTTTTGAAAACCCTAAAGGCAGACTCTTTTCAATTAGGCTTTGATATTAATTTAAACTTATATATATAGATAGAGGTCTCAAAAGTACGCATCAAATAATAAATGAATTTATACGTTGAGGTAATGAAATTTTTTGTGCAACGAGTTATGTCGTGTACCTATACGCATAGAGGGGTGGGCAACGGTAGGTTAACCCATATTGTCGGACCACAACCTATGACTATCCAAAATTCCATCACATTGACATCGACTGTTTTTTTACAATAAACTTATCGACTGGTTCCAATTGGATTAACAAAAAAAAAGAGTTACATATTCAAAAGATAGATAATCATTGATTTATATGAAATTCTATTAATTTTGAGTTTAATAAAGACAAGAAACCTGGTAAAAACTCGTCTTCTTAAAAACTCATCTTTCAAACGTTGGTAGAAGGTGAAAGGGGAGGAGATAGCAGTTCGTTTGGTGATATGGACCATGGAGATTTTTACATCGTTGCCGATTTTGGTTACCAGAACCATATAACGAACCCAAAATCGGATCCTATCGATTTTTTAACCTCCCAGTCCGGCCTGTTGTACACATTTCACAATTTATCCAATCAAAACTCAGCATTGTCCAAATTATTCATAATAATCATGAACGTTACGGTACAAAACATCCATATTGTATTAAGTTAACATAAGAAAAGAGGATAACCATATCTTTCATACGAATGGCAAGCTACCGATTTTTATGGATAACCATCCGCTTCTCCATCCACGCTTCCATTTGCTACTCTATCGAGCACACTAGCTCATTCACATCGTTTGGAACCTTATCTCTGGTACTAAAAATTGAGGTAAGGATTAGGACCCTTTGAGAAGCCTGCTTTGGTTTCCTTTTCTCTTCCTAACCCCGAAACACCTTGAATGTGTGACTTACCAATCAAGAAACTGAGCAGAAGAATCTAGTGATCATCATTATATGTCCCCAAGAAGATCAACCACGACGTCATGTTCCTTTCAAAATATCGTCTAAATATCCACACACACTATATATATATATATAGGGTAGCTATCCAGTAAAAACCACCCTTATTGTGCAAACTACGAACTCACCATGTGCTGACACGTGGCGCGCATAGTGCTGATAGTTTGCGCAGCACGGTGCTAATAGTTTGGGACTATCAACACTGTGCGCCCAAACTATTAGCACTCTGCGCGCCACGTGTCAGGGCCTGGTGAGTTCGTAGTTTGCACAATAAGGTGCGGTGTTTTATATATATATTGTCCACGTGTTAGCATCTGGTGCGCTGTGCTGACATCACTTTGGGGGGATCCTATGGCTCTCATGGGTTCGTAGTTTGCTATTTCGGGTCAGAACGTAGAACTAATCTGGGCCATTGATTATCCAGATCGGATGGCCACCGAAATTCAGGGGGGTGGGTGGTGATTGATTACGAAATCAATTACAAGATATGCATTAATTAAAAAGATATTAAAAGATATGCATCAAATCTGGGCCTTTAATTCTTTGATCCAAGGGCCCAGATTGAAAGTTCTGTGTTCTGACGAAAGATAGAAGTTTGTACCTGATTGTTATCCTATATATATATATATAGGGTAGCTATCCAGTAAAAACCATCCTTATTGTGCAAACTACGAACCAATCTAAGCCACAGGATGCGGTCAAAGTGACGTCAGCAGAGCGCGCGTGATGCTGACACGTGGCAGATTCGCGTGCGCCTCTGCCCGCGCGCGTGAGCGTGTTGACCACGCGCGTGCACGGTGCTAATAGTTTGGCGCGCACAATGCTAATAGTTTAGCACAATGCCAAACTATTAGCACTGTGCGCCCAAACTATTAGCACTATGCACGCCACGTGTCAGCACTGTGCGCGCCCACCAGCAGCGCGCGCGCCCACGTGTCAGCACCTGGTGAGTTCGTAGTTTGCACAATAAGGGGTGGTTTGTATTTGATACCAATCCTATATATATGCGAACCATGAATTACGGTGTGAACATGCGAACTCAACCAGATTGCGCCATGTGTCGCGCTCAGAAAATGCCCCCTTTTTTTTATAATCAAGTTTATCAATTCGATTTTTCCCGTTTCGTTTCAACTCCGATTTCATTTTTTCTTGCGCCAATATTCTTATTTTTTCAAGAGCTTTCTAACAAGTAGTGGATTGCATATATTTTGATGTGTTTTTGAATCAGTGTGTGGATGTGTGAATATGAGTGCGAAAAAGTGTGATGTGTTTTGCAAATTTAGTGTATATGGTTTGCGGATTTAATGTATATGGTTTGTGGATTTAATGTCTATGGTTTGCGGATTTAGTGTATATGGTTTGCGAATTTAGTGTGTTTTGCAAATTTAGTGTATATGATTTGCGGATTTAGTGTATATGGTTTGCGGATTTGGTGTATATGGTTTGCGAATTTAGTGTATATGGTTTGCGAATTTAGTGTAATTTTCACACTAAATTTGCTTGCTTTATATATTGTATACTGTTAAGTATTTCTTTGGGTGACAAGGGTTCAATTATTATCAACCATGGAGAATGTAAGTGAATTGATGCATACCCACATAATGTATTACATATTCAGAATTTGGTTCTTCCATGAATGATGAAGAGCTTCTTCACTTTTCAATTTCTGGTACTTGATAATTGAGTAAGTTATCTCTCTATGATTGGAATTATGTTGTTGTAGGGAGAAGAAACTGGTGGCAATGTAAAGAAGCAATTGGAAAAATTATTTAAAATGTCTCTTTAAAAAACAGTCTCAGATAAGGCATGATTAGAACCTTTAGTTTCAGTGTTTGCATTAAGAAATTATGTTTGGTTTTATTTTAATTTCATGCAATATGTATGTATTGGTTATTAGTTGATATATTAATTACACAGTAATAATGCCATGAGCCTATTCCATTGCAATTCAACAATATGTCTTCAGAAATAAACATGAAGATCTAATAGTAGTCAACTAAAAATAAATTCGCAAACCATATACACTAAATCCGCAAACCATATACATTAAATTTGCAAAACACACTAAATTCGCAAACCATATACAATAAATCCGCAAACCATATACATTAAATCTGCAAACCATATACACTAAATCCGCAAACCATATACACTAAATTTGCAAAACACATCACACTTTTTCGCACTCATATTCACACATCCACACACGTATTCAAAAACACATCAAAATATATGCAATCCACTACTTGTTAGAAAGCTCTTGAAAAAATAAGAATATTGGTGCAAAAAAAATTAAATCGGAGTTGAAACGAAGCGGGAAAAATTAAATTAATAAACTTGGTGGGGAAAAAAAGATGAGCATTTCTAAACGCGACACGTGTCATGTTGTTGTTGAGTTCGCAGATTCGCATTTTAAGAGGGGTTCGCACGTGAAAGCCTCCCTATATATGTATAGAGAGAGAGAGAGAGAGAGAGAGAGAGAGAGAGAGAGAGAGAGAGAGAGAGAGAGAGCTAAAAATGTCGTCCAAATTAGAGGAGAAATCTAATAGAAACTCCTATTATCCTAAAAACTGTGTGAACCAATCCTAGCCACACACCCTTAAGATCCAACATTCACCATAATGCCACATCATCACCCCAATTCCACCAAAACTCACGCCACTTTCATCCTCTCTCACACAAGCAATGACATAATTGTAATAACATGATGCTATGTGGACAAGTGCCCATTTTTTTTCTTAACCAATTCACTAATTTAATATTTCCCGATTCGTTTGAACTCCGATTAGCTTCAAACTTGCGCCAATATTTTTCTTTTTCCAAGGGCTTTAAATCAAGATCAGTCATAAATATATTTTGAAGCATCAAAATAAAAAAGTTATATTGGGGTGATAAAAACAATGTTGAGTGTTGATAAATCTTCACTAATAAATTTTTTATATCGGGGTATCAAACTAGTGTTAAATGTTGATAAAAAAACATGTACTGGGATGATAAAAAACAGATAATGAGGTGATAAAAATCATGTTCAATTAAAAATAAGGGTGATAAACTAGAGTTTAGTCTTGATAAAAAAACATATGATGGGATGATAAAAACACATGTAATTTAATGATAAACATAGTGTTTAGTGTTGATAAAACTAGTGCTTAGTGTTCATAAAAAACATGTGATGATGTGATAAAAATCATGTTCGATTTTGGAAAATGAGGTGATAAAACTAGTGTTCAGTGTTGATAAACCCAGTGTATAGTGTTGATAAACCCAATGTATAGTGCTGATAAAAATTACCCAGACTTAAGTTTTTTTTAAAATCAGCACTGAAATAAGGGTGATAACCTAAAGTTTAGTGTTGATAAAAAAACATGTGATGGGATGATAAAAACACATGTAATTTAATGATAAACATAGTGTTTAGTGTTCATAAAACTAGTGGTTAGTGTTCATAAAAAAACATGTGATGATGTAATAAAAATCATGTTCGATTTTGGAAAATGAGGTGATAAAACTAGTGTTCAGTGTTGATAAACCCAGTGTATAGTGTTGATAAACCCAATGTATAGTGCTGATAAAAATTACCCAGACTTAAGTTTTTTTTAAAATCAACCCCGAAATAAGGGTGATAACCTAGAGTTTAGTGTTGATAAAAATAACATGTGATGGGATGATAAAAACACATGTAATTTAATGATAAACATAGTGTTTAGTGTTGATAAAACTAGTGCTTAGTGTTCATAAAAAACATGTGATGATGTGATAAAAATCATGTTCGATTTTGAAAAATGAGGTGATAAAACTAGTGTTGATAAACTCAGCGTATAGTGTTGATAAACCTAGTGTATAGTGTTGATAAAAATTACCCAGACTTAGTTTTTTTAAAAATCAACCCCGAAATAAGGGTGATAACCTAGAGTTTAGTGTTGATAAAAAAATCATGTGATGGGATGATAAAAACACATGTAATTTAATGATAAACATAGTGTTTAGTGTTGATAAAACTAGTGCTTAGTGTTCATAAAAAACATGTGATGATGTGATAAAAATCATGTTCGATTTTGGAAAATGAGGTGATAAAACTAGTGTTCAGTGTTGATAAACCCAATGTATAGTGTTGATAAACCAAGTGTATAGTGTTGATAAAAATTACCCAGACTTAACTTTTTTTAAAAAATCAGCCCCGAAATAATTTATTTTTTCGTGCTTCAGAATATATTCATGATTGATCTTGATAGAAAGCCCTTGAAAAAACAAAACTAATGGCGCAAGTTTAAAGCCAATCGGAGTTCAAACGAAGCGGGAAAAATTAAATTAGTGAATTGGTAAAAAAAATAATATGATGGTTTTACTAAAAAGCCCTTACCACTTACTAAAAAGTGTTGTTTTTTTGTAGTCAACAAGTCAACAAATCAATTGCATCTCATCCGTCAATTCTTAAAATGAATGGCTTGGATTGGTTCACACGGTTTTTACGTTAAGGAGTGGTTTCTATTTGATTTTTCCTCGTCCAAATTAATCAAACTCCGATCCGTATTTCCCTATCTCCTAATTAATACAAAATAATTTCAATCAAGCAACAATTAAGTCACATTTATACCAAATGAGGGAGCAATTGAGGGATGAGAGGGAACAGCTGGCAAACCAAATGAGGGAGCAACTAAAGCAGGAGAAAGAACAGCTGGCGAATCAGATGGTATCAGAGCCCCGATTCATCAGGGACGATTCCGTCAGTACGATCAAGGCGAGCAACACCGGGAGTACCTCTACCGCATTCAGCTATGGGCACGAGTTGGCGGTGACGAGGCCATACCTTGCGGTGGTCAGCACAGCCAACTTTCCCATCCTTTCACGTACCAACTACGGAGAATGGGCAATCCTCATGGAGGTCGGGTTACAAGAGAGAGGCTTGTGGACCGCAATCCAAGGCGAGGAGGATCTCACTGACGAGATTGGATATCGCAACGATCGCTCCGCAATGGAGGTGATCCTGCGCTCGGTTCCGACCGAGATGATCTCAACGATTGGAAAAAAGAAGACGGCACACGAGGCATGGGTGGCGATCAAAACAATTTGTATGGGCTCAAACCGAGTCTGTGACGCGAAGGCTCAAACACTCCGGCGCGAGTTCGAGCGATTCACACACAAGGACGGAGAAACCGTCGACGAGTTGGCAATGCGACTTACTAGCATCGTTGCAAGTCTCGGTGTCCTCGGTGATGAGATACCGGAGAAACAAGTGATGCAAAAGTTCATTCGCATAGTTTCAACGCTTTATATGCAGCTCGCATTATCAATTGATAGCCTCGTGGACCTCGATACAATCAACATGGAGGAATTGATGGGACGCTTCAAGGCAGCGGAGGAACGCTTGAAGTTGGACGAAGAAGAGGAGGGCGGCACGAGGCTCCTCCTCACATAGGAAGAATGGCGTAACCGCATGGGACGACGGGACCATGGCGGCATGAATGCCTCACCCAAAACACGGAGAAAACACCGCAACGGTGGCAACAAGGATGATGCTGACATCACCAGGAAGCCAGGGAAGTACCACTACTGCAACATGGAAGATCATTGGATCCATGACGGCCGGAAGAAGAAGAGGGATGAGGCTGATGACGAAGCTCACCTTGTTCAGGAAGATGATGAAGAACCTGAGCTATTGATGGCTCAGGTGACGTCGACTGCGACTACACTTGCCAAAGCGGAGAGCGCCAAGCAAAAGCAGGACATCCAGCACGATCGTTCACCAAGGAGGACTCAACAAGCTCATGACGACATATCAAAGACCCAAGCTGACTCAAGTGCAAGTCAGGCCAAGACTGAGGGAGCGACCGAGGTGTCGGTCCAAAGGATAAGATGGACGCCGTGCTGGATGCGAAATCATGACGAGGGAACATCCGAGGAGCTTGCCAAAAGACCTAGGTGGACACCGAAAAGGGAGAAGGAGCGCTCGGAGCGTGGGAAAACTAATTCCATGCTCAAGGACGAGGAAGTGCCGGATGAGAAAATCAATATGGGAAGTTCTTGCCTCGATGTAACGGCAAAGAAGATGGCCAACCACGTCGTGGAGAAGGGAAAAATGGAACAAGGAAGGATGAATCCTGCTACTCACGATGAGGTGCACACCGAGGTCAACCTTGGGACGATCGACGATCGAAAGGACCCGGTGTGGTACATGAACACTGTAAGAACCGCCTCTGGTCGAACCGGTGAATCCTGGCGAAAGTTGACTTTTTGCCGGAAAAGTCAGCAGATGACTCCGGGAGTCATTCATGACCTTTCCGAGGCCCAAAAAGCTTAGCCGTCGTTACGGTTAGCTTAATTGGGCCGTTTCCTTTCAATTGACTGTAATGGTGGAAAAGTCAACATGCGGTCAAACAAAGACTTTTTATCGACTAAAACAGATTAAATTGGAATTGCTAAATTTTTCCAAGGACTAAGTGGTCCCTACATGGACACTTGTCCATGTTATCTTGGAGGGGAAGAAAAGAGGGCAAAAAGACCCTTTTGACCCCTTTTTTTTTATAGGCTAAGAGATATTATTAAGCAATCGTTCTACAAGAGAATAGAATGACACGAAAGAACGATCCCTGTAAACTCAACAGGAAAAGGAAAAAACATGAAGAAACACGATCAGAGAAAAACCGCTCCTCCTCCAGCTACCGATCTTCGTGGTCCCCTCCGACCCGGCTTCAAGCACCAAATTGGATCCCTGCACCAATCCTCACAGGTAACCCCAAAACGCAACGTGCCGGAGATCAAACAAATACCGAAAGCATGAGCCTTAATCTTCCCTACAACAACATCCACTGTCTCCACCACCTGGCTGAAAATACAACTGTTTCGCACCAACCATATATGCCACAATGTCACATATCCCACCCGAACCCAACAAGACCACCATCTCCGCGACCCTAGGCCCTTCCACCACAACAAAACTCCACCTATGCTCTCGGGCATAGGGCCAACAACTCCCCACCACCTAAAAATCTTGAACCAAACCTCCCAGGAAAAAGAACAATGTAAAAGCAGATGATTCACAAATTCAAAACTGGACTTACATAGAGGGCATAACATGCGGTTCAGTGAGATGTGAACGCCCTTGCTCTCCAGATACTCCATAGTGGGAAGCGCATTATTGTTGGGTCTCGAGGTAGGGTTGGAGATGAACCAACTCGCAGCGGAAAATCAATGAAAACCAAGAGACGATTAAACCATGAAACAACTAACAAAGAATGGATTCACAAGAGAAAAATTCAGCACTATTTCTTACCAAAACAAGAACACCGGTTAATGAATGATTGGCTTGAGTCTCCAAGACGCCTACGTATCCACATGGGAATCAAAGTCACGTAGTTCTTCTCTTTGAGGACTCAAGAACATAAAAATGGAGGTGGAAACTAGCCAAACCCGAAATGGCCATGGAAGAGGGAGAGAAAATGTGTTTCCTATTCTTGTCTTGTGTTTGTTATGTTGAAAAAAGATGACTTAAACATAACAAAACTCATACTTGTCCAACTAAAGGCATGGGACAAGTATGGTGTCAAGTAAGGTGTAAATAGGACAAAGTATGGCAAGACAAGATTGGGTTAGGTGGTGAATCACCAACACCTTAATCCTTGTCTTGCTTACTTAGTACTAATTAATCAAGACTTGATTAATTAGTTCCATGGGCCTTGGTTGCATGGGCCTTTCATGGGCCTCGGTTGCATGGGCCTTTCATGGGCCTCTTGGAACATGGCCCGTGGCCATTTCCAACGAGGTCCCGTGATTCGCTCATCGCCTCCAAGCCTTCCATATCGGAAATGTCCAACATTATCCGACGCGATCAATCCCAAGACTCCAAGCCTTGTCTCGATCCGTAAAGTCCTATTCACTTACGGGCACATGACCCAAAACCCAGTTTTGGTCATGTCCCGAGACAACTCCCTTTTGGCCATTCTCCATAAATGTGTCAATGAGTTTCATCCTCCGGTGTGACCCTTAGGTTTATGCATGTCAATAGATCAACGTAAAATCCCATTTACTTGATCCTATTTAAGTGGCAACTAACGAGACTTTAGTATTGCCTAACATTGCATAGCGAATCGACCCTGTCGATTCTAACCTTTCCGTCATCCCTGTCATTATTCTTTTATCTCCGATATCCTGATTGAGATAAAGCATAGAGCCGTCATCCTTATTATTCTCAATCACCGTTCCTTGGTATGTGAGATGACTGAAGATATGATACCCAGTATCATGTGCATGGCCATGCTATTCTTTCAGTCACTCTCGATCAAGCGGCCGAGAACCGATATCTTTCCCATACCTCAGTATGAGGGATAAATCCCTTAGCCGCCTTTCGTGTCACTCATGTAGCCCGTCCCCAAGCCAATCCTGGCCGTTATGGAAGCCCTGTTACGGACAACGTTAGGCTCAGGTCAAACTCAGTTGTTGACTACATAGCGATCACAAAGACTCCTTGGTCTAAGGATACATGACAAGATACGACACTGAATATGTTCATGACTTAATCTATGGCACATATTCAGGGCGGGTCGTCCAATATCATGTCCCACATGATATCTATGATCAGACTCCGGAATCCCATTCCAATGACTAACAGAACGTAAGCCATAAAGAGCCATCTTTCATACTAGTCGCTTCTAGTGAAGCTTTGTTGACTAGGGACCCATCAAGTGTGATCTATCTCGATCTATGGTTCTATTCGCATGGTGGGCATAGATCAGAGCACACATCGATATATTACTCCAACACATAAGTAATATAAAGCCGCTTTAATTTTATTGCTAACGATGATATACACATTTGGACATTTAGGATTGAACTATGGGCACTAAGACTAACAATTATGAGCCGCTAGCCAGACAAAAACACTAAACTTCGGTGGTAAATGCTTCACCCACAACACCGAAGCCCAGTCCAACGAATGAGAATAAACTGCAGGCCCTGAAAGTAAGGAAAAAGTTGAGGCAACCAAAAAACCTTTCGGAAACTTCTCCCAAACAAGAGCATCATCAACATCTGGTCTCAGAGAGAAACTATCCAATAGGCCCAACAAAGTAATCGTATTAGCCTCCTCACTAGGCTCCGGGTCACGAGTAAACCCCACCCTCCAAACTCCATGGACCCAAAAATAAGCCACCTTCTCGTACTTGGCCATGGAAATAGCGAAGAGACCAGGAAAGCGAATGCGTAACGGAGTTCTATCGACCCAAGCATCGTCCCAAAACGAGATACGCTTGCCATTTCCTACCTTCCAGTGAACACCCTGATTGCCAAACAAAACTCTGCAAGAAGGGTCTGAGGCTAGTGACATAATATGACTCACCAAAAAGGAAGACCCGGGCTTATCAACTTTCAACAAATCCCAATCATTCAAATCCCATCCAAAAAGAGTACAAATCACCTGTTTCCACAAAGAGTTGGTCTCACTAGCAAAACGCCACCACCATTTTGCTAACAGGCTTACGTTCATAGCCTCCAGTCTTCTAATACCAAGGCCACCCTCCTCTCTGGGCCTACAGACTGTTCTCCAATTCACCTTATAGAACAATTTCCCCGTGTAAGGATTGGTCCACAAAAAGTGCCTCTGCCATGCCTCCAAAATTTCAATGACCTTCTTCGGGGCTCGCAGAAGGGACATAAAAAATAAATGTAAAGCAGACAAGGTGGATTTCACAAGCACGATGCGTCCGGCCATGTTTAAGCCTTTCCGCTTCCACAAACCCAAGGACTTCTTAAACTTCTCCACAATAGGATTCCATGTAGCTACTTTCCTCGGATTGGCACCCAACCAAAAGCCCAAATATTTCATGGGTAGAAAACCGACCTGACAACCCAACACCCGAGCCACTTCTTCCTCCGAGACCCTGTTCTCATTCAGAACAACAGCGGTTGATTTATGGAAATTAATTTTCAGCCTTGAGCCCTTCTGAAAATTTACCAATAAATCCTTCACAAAAGTCAACTCCTCTACATCGCCCTTAAGGAATAACAGGGTATCATCAGCGAACTGTAGATGGGAGACAGATAGGCCAGCCGTCCCTACCTTTACCCCTTGTAAAAGACCATTGCGCTTCCCTTCCTCCAACAACTGATGAAGCCCTTCTGCAGCAATCAAAAATAAGAAAGGGGACAGAGGGCACCCTTGACGAATGCCATTAAACATAGGAAAATCCCCACTCGGCGAGCCATTTATCAGGATAGACAGTTGGGCACGAAAACAACCTTGCATCCACCCCCTCCATCTGCAATCAAAGCCCATTGTAATAACCACTCCCGGTCAACGCCAGTCAAACCTGCGAAAAACAGGAAAATTTAAAATTTTTGAGCAGACACTGAATTGAACTGGAATTTGACCCCTAGGATCATACCGGACTTAAGTTGACCCCGTTATCGACCAAAGTGAGTTCCGGGGGACTCAGGGCAACTCTCTGATCAATTTGGGAAATGTTGACTTTTCGCTGGAAAAGTCAACCGAGCGACGTTTTGGTCCATTCGAGGACCGTTTTGGATCCAAAAAGCTTAGCCGTCGTCGCATTGGTCTTAGTTGAGCCGTTTCCTTGTAGCCCGCCAAGTTTCGTAATTTCTTGGGAAAAGTGCCCGTTCGGGGCCCGATACGTCCGTTTTTCGCGAATCTGATTGGAAAATATCTAGGAGATATTTTCCAAAAGGTGTGGGACCCACTTGACACTTGTCCAATATGTGGTGGTGTTAGTTTTGGGGGGAAAATAAAGATGAGAGGACATAAGGGTGGCCGGCCATATTGTGCAAAAAGAAAAAAAAAATAGAAAATGTGTTAGTTTGTAGAAAGAGAAAGAAGAGAGAAGAAAGGGAGAGAAGAAGAAGGGAGTTGGGAGGTTTGGAGCACTATTCACGCTCATCCAACCATGGGATCGTCTCAAAGCTAGGAGAAAGTGCACTCCCCTCGTTCTCCTCTACGGTATACACCGAACCGATTCTCGTTTTGATTAATTTTGGAAGTTAGGTTTTTGTAAAACAATTAGTTTAGGGTGGTTTTGAGGTTGGGGTAATTGTTGGAGACGTTTTGGAGGTGTTTGGAGGGGAGAGATGACGTTTTCCGGTGACCGGAGGCTCGGGAGGAGCTCCGGCCATGGGTGGCTGGCCGGAGCTGGGACCAGCCACCACCATGGTGGCCGAGCCCCACTTTGAGCCCTAGGGCCCACGGCCAAGTGGGTCGGGTGGGGCCCACGTGCTCGGGTGCTCGGGTTTTATCGTTCGGGTGGTTTAAAACGTTCCCCAGACCGTTTATCCTTAACCGAATCGAAAATTGGATTTAAATTGGAAAGGTTACATTTAACGGGTTTTAGAAACTTGAAACGGAAATTAATTGACTCGGGAGTCGGAATTCAATTCGGTCAAGTACATTGGGACCCTTGAATTATCCTAAGACCGTAGGAACGAAAACGGGAAATTTTTGGAGCCCCGGAAGGGCATTTACAAAACCCGGGCAGATTCGCCATGTCGGGCGAATCGGGCCTTGACGGGTCCCTTATCGACAATGTCGAGCAGTTGGGAAGTTTGGGAGTGATCGACATTGTCGGGGTTAAGTTTGGGCATCGAGTTTAATGATTTTCAGTTTATTCCTGCGAGTTGTTAAGTGCCTTTAAATTGTGTTCTCTTAGATCGTGCCACGGACCGAGGCAAGGGAAAGCTGGGCGAGTGACTGAAATCATCACCGGAGCTCGTTGGTTGGCTTTTGGGAGAACATGCACGAGGTAGGGAAAAGTAGCCGGATCTCGGCCCTGACTAGGGAAAGTTAACAGTAGAATTGCATGTGACACCGGGGTGTCGTGGGTTAAGTAGGTTATCGAATATTAGAAAGGCATGATACGGGAACGTAGTGATTATTGGAAATGCATGTGACACTTAGTAGTGTCGTAGGAGCAGAGAACTTAGCGTGATTAGAATTACTACAGGCATATGACCATGCCCGGAGGTTGTTTGTGAACTTATCGATATTAGGAGTACTGGAGGCATATGACCATGCCCGGAGGTTGATTGAGAAACTGTTGATATTAGGACTGTTGGAGGCTTTGGTTAAGCCAGAGGTTGATTGTTTATTTGGTGTCTTGGGTGGCCTTGAGAGCCCGTGTATTATTGTTGAGTCGTGGGTGGCCATGAGAGCCCGTGTTATTATTTATGTTTTGGGTGGCCATGAGAGCCTGTACTTCACTGTTGGGGTTTTGGCTGGCCTGACCGAGTTATAGTCTCGGGAGGTTGCGAGCATTCTTTGGCTGGCTTACGAGTTAGAGTCTCAGTAAGTTGCGAGCGTGTATTATTGTTGAGTTTGGGTGGCCATGAGTGCCTGTGGGGTTGTTGAACCCGTGTCTTTACCTTTGGTGTTTTGGGGGGGGGGGCATGAGTGCCCGTGGGGTTGTGAACCCGTGTCTTTACTGTTGGTGGTTTGAGTGGCCGTGAGTGCCCATGGGGTTGTTGAGCCCGTGAGTTACTGTTGGTGTGTCTTGGGAGGCCGTGAGTGCCTGTGGGGCTGTTGAGTCCGAGTTTTACGGTTGGTGTCTTGGTGGCCATGAGTGCTTGTGAGTGTTGAACTTGTGTTGTTACTGGTTGTTGAACTTGCTTGTGATTGTAATTGTGATTGTGATTGTGATTGTGATTGTGGTTACCTGAGGTTGGGGGCCCGCTTCATGAAACCGGGGTCCACGAGCACACGCGTCTGCATGTTCAGACGGGGTAGGGGGCCCGCCCATCAATAAAGGGGTCCTGGCCGCGCGTGTGTGGTTTGGGTTTGTGAGCGTTCTTTGGCTGGCTTACGAGTTAGAGTCTCGGTAAGTTGCGAGCATTCTTCGGCTGGCTTACGAGTTAGAGTCTCGGTAAGTTGCGAGCATTCTGGGGCTGGCCTGACCGAGTTAGAGTCTCGGGAGGGTGCAAGCGTTCTTGGCACTGAGCAGTTGGCAGCTGGTTTGCGATCCTTTGTGATCTTGTTTGGTGTGCGATCCTTTGTGATCTTGTTTGGTGTTGCGTAGCTTTCTTTTGAGTCCTTGGAAGAGGTCGTGATCGTTGTGTCGGGTTTACTTTGCGTGTCAGAGTGTTGAGTTGGTCAAGGAAGGTAACAGTGGGTGTATGTTCAGTCAGAGTACTTGGGTTGGGGACAGTGTTCCCCGGTGTTGACCTTGTTTTTGGTGTTACCGGCTTTGTCTGCTAATTATGCCGTAGTCAGTCTGTTATCCGTGGTGGTGAGCGAACGCTCACCCCTAGCTGCTTTTCCTACAGGTACCGTTCGCAGGCTAGACTAGGCGAGCTTCTGAAGCTTGAAGAGCTAGAAGCGGGATTCTGGGGTTATTTGAGTCTAGCGACGTATACCATGGTTTTTGTCCACTTGTTGGGACGTGTTTTAAGTTGTAAATATTATTTTGTTGAACTAAACTGGTATTTTAAAGTGATTAATGGAAAAGGTGTTTACTATTTTAAAACGTTCGCGTCCCGAGTTCGGTTTACTGAAATTGGGGCGTGACACCCATCCTGCACAGCACCAAATCAATAAACCCCCAGTGAAGTTTCTCATAGGCCTTCTCAAAATCTAATTTAAGCAGAACAGCTTCCTCCTTTGACCTCTTCAGATTGTGAATTAATTATGAAGCAATCAAAACGCCATCCACCAATTGCCTCCCTGCAACAAACCCGCTCTGAGTATCACTGATCAAACCAGGAAGCACTGATTTTAGCCGGTTTGCTAGAATTTTCGCCAATATCTTGTAGGGCCCAGAAATCAAGCTGATGGGGCGGAAGTCATCAAAATGCTCTACCGTACTATACTTAGGGATTAATGTCAAGAAAGTCGAATTAATCCCTTTGCCCAACAAACCATTCGACTGAAAAGCTGTCAGGAAATTACACACATCCTCTCCTATCACCTTCCAGCACACCTGAAAAAAGCGCATGGAAAACCCATCCGGACCCGGGGCCTTTTCTCCACCACAACCCTTCACTGCCCGAAAAATCTCTTCATCAGCAAAATCCTCATCTAACCAATCCGCCTGAATACTAGACAACTGGCGAAACTACAAGACCGGCAAGGAGACCGCCACCTCCTGATCAACCTTAGACCGTCTTGAGAAATGATCTACAGCTGCTCTTTTAACCTCCTCCGGATTAGAAACAAAAGCATGCCCCACACGAAGCCGAGAAATTCTATTCCGAGTTGCTCTGAAATTAGCAATACGGTGAAAGAATTTCGTGCAACGATCACCCCCTCTGAACCAACGGACACGTGCCTTTTGACTCCACAATTTTGCCAACAAACGACTTTTCTGTAGCAATTGAGCTCTACAAAAAGCCTTTTTCTCACATTCCGCTGCCAATAAGCTCCTGTCATCTAAAATACTGTCCCAAGACTCCAACTCAGCCGATAAACGTGCAACCTCAGAGTCCAGTCTACCAAAAACCTCCTTATTCCAAACCTGCAAGTCACGTCTTAGGCATTTCAACTTGGAACAAAGAATAAAGTCGGGGTCCCCTGCAAAACAATAAGACTCCCACAACATCCGAACCGTTGGGAGGAAGGTCCTGTGATCAATCCAAGCATTAATAAAACGAACTGGTTTGGGGCCCCAATCAACATATTCCACCCCCAATAGGACCGGTCGGTGATCAGATACTCCCCTCGCCAGGCCCCGTTGTACCAGTACACCGCCCAGATCAGACAAAACATCAGGGGATACCAAGAATCTGTCAAGACGAGAAGCCTTCGACCCTGTGTCATACCAAGTATACTTGGAACCCACTATAGGTAAATCTAGCAAGCCCATATCATCCAGAAACATAGAAAATGTTTTACTATCAGTTCTGTTAAAACAACTACCACGCCTCTCCTCCACTGAGAGCACAAAATTAAAATCACCACCCAAAATCAAAAAAATCATGCAGTTGTCCACGAAAACCCAACAGAGTAGACCAGAGAGCTGCCCGCTTAGAGACAGAATTGGGGGCATAAATATTAACGCAACTGATAGGTAACTGAGCTCCAATTAACAAATCATTCCAACAAATCACATTATGTTCCAAAATGGTGCTTGTCTTAGGTAGAACAGACAATTTCCAAGCCAATAAAACACCCCATGCCGTCCCCACCGCTGGGACCTATTCACACCCCCAGTCACTACCAAAACCACAACTACGCAACACAATAGAATCAATCACTGATAATTTTGTTTCCTGCAACATAACCAAATCCACTCAATTCGACACCACCAACTTCTTAATGCTATTCCGTTTAATATCGGAATGCATACCTCTCACGTTCCACGTGTGGCACCTCATTATAAAACGATTATTTAAAGAAAGCCGGGACAGGTACAAGCTTTTTACCTGTTTTCGGCTGAACTGGAATTTCCTCTTTACTACCTCCGGAATCCTCAGTGAAAAGGGCTTGTTGAGGAACTTCGACGTCCAGACAATCGAATTGTTCCAAAACCAAAGGTCCAAGATCAATGGCCTTTTTCCCCACCTTTTTGCAATAGCTCCAGTCACCTGAACCGTCTCTAAGTTTCCGAGCTATATCAACTATGAAGCTGCCGGAATTACCTACCGTGCCAGCCGATTGTGATTTCGACCTTGTTTGATAGAAAATAGAAGGAGAGGTAATTGGTTTGGTCTGGCCCTTTTTCTTTGGTCTTCCACGCCCACGTTTGGGCTGATTCACAGTACCGTCTTCACCAGCTTGCAAACCAGGGAAAAAAGTAACCAGCTGATCGCTAGTTACAAAATCCTGCAACTGAGAGCCAGGATCGATCCCTTGTAGTTGATCGTCCCTGATAGTGATTCGCTTCTCATGATCAGAAGCCAAAGTTGCGTTCTGGAGAGGGAGAATCGCAGAGTCCTCTTTCGTGGTCTTCTCGCTGTCATTGAATAACTTTGAGAACGATGTGATTTCAGGCCCAAAGCCTGCCTGTATCCGTGGGCTTGAAGATTGAGTGGCTTCGAAACCCACAGAGTCGGCCTGTGGGTCGGACTCATTTGTCGAAGACATCTGCGAATAAGAAGCAGAGCTAGACGCAGGTGCGACACGAAAGGGGACCTCAGACGATCTTACAGGTGTCATGGCTATGGGAAAAGTGACGTCTCCCAAAGCTAATGAAACCTCAACCAAGGAGGATGGAACCGCAGGGCAATAAACCAAAACAAAAGCCCGGCCAAAAGAATCACCTGCATTGTCGGTATCTACTACGCAGATCACCTCGCAAAACAAGCCCCCTAAAACTTTAAATTTTTATTACTCCAGCCATGGAAAGGCACTCCCAAGACCTCCAACCAGCAGAAACGACCCGGCTTGAGAAGGACATTCGCATTTTCCCCAACATGATCAAACCAGGACGAGAGCCAACCCACGCCTTGTTCCTTTAGGGAAGATGAAAAATTCAACGTCCGAGCAAGACACTAGAAATACCCTGTTGCCCAAACCACGAAGTTCGACGTCTCTGACACCTTCCCTGCTCATAGCTTCCTGTAAGCTCATCACCGTACTGTCATTGCGAGCCACCGCCAAGAGACCGGATTCAACCAGAGCCAAATTGGGATGAACAATTTTCCCAACACAAGAAACACCTCCACCAGGTTTTGGAGAAGGCTCCCTTTGTTTGTCTCTAGTGAAAGGAGTACTTTTGGAAGCCTGAGCATTGTCTTTCAGATCATATGCCACCAAAATGCGATGTCCTCTGAAAATAATGCCATGACATTTATCAATGATCTGATCTGCAGCAACCATAGATTTTGGATAAACAAAACCAAAAAAACTTCCCTTCACAGTTGGCCTTCGGATCACCTTAGCGCGTTTCACTTCCCCAGCACATTTGCAAAAATCCTGAAGCCACACATCATCAACGACATAAGGGAGGTTGAAAACGAACAACTTGGGTGCCTGCAAATTCTCATTCTCAACTGATTGATCCTCAATTGGAGTAGTTTCCCCAAAATTCGAAACTGGCTTGTGCACAATAGAGATCACCGCCTCTCTTGGCTGAAGCGGTACAACCAAAGACTTCTTCCCCTTCAACATGTCGTCCGCCTCCTTCACACAACCCGCCACAACCCACACTTCTTTCCCCTTTTTGCGATCGGATCCTGATACAGCCACACGAGTCTCGCCAAACGATTTGGCCAGATCCACTGCACAAGGGAAAGCGACCCTATTCCCTCATATTCTTCATCATCTCATCATTCTAAAGACCGTGTTCTCGAGCTCGGAGGAGGGGACTACACGCCGGTTATGTGATTGAGCTTTGGTTAAGCATTTTGAGAACTTTAGGTAGGGAAGAGTAGTAAATTTCCGCCTTTAAATTTTGTTAATAGTATGTATATAGGATGATAATAATCGGAAAGGTCCTAGTTTGCATATAGGATGTGATTCACTAGATTAACCGCTTTTCAAGTACGATAATAACCGGATGAGTCTTAGTTTGCATATAGGATGTGATTCACTAGATTAATCGCTTTCAATTATGGGAAATTTTTGTGCTGGTATAATGGCCATGTCGAGCCTTAGGATTGCGTGCTGGTTGTACTTAATGATGATTATTCGTCCTTAATGTCGATGCATGTTCCGTCCTTAGGTTAAGATAAGAGTCATATTAAACTATATGAATTATGATGAGCATGATATGAATGATTACCTGGCGACATGATTGGTTGAGTGATTGTGTGAATGCTTATATGATTGTGCCTTGTGATATGATCGGGTGAGTGATAGACCGATGGGACGTGTTTGGTAAGTTGCCGGTAAGCTTGGTTGATAACATGAGTTCGGTGTAATGTGTTTTGTTTGGTATTGTGTGTATTATTGTTTAATTACCCCGAGGGTGTTTCTGGGAAGATATCCGCCCGAGGGGGATATGTCGGTCCAATATGTTTATGTTGTTGTTCCACCCCGATGCTACGTGTTCCGGGAAGACCTAGGCCGAGGGTTATTCTGGTATGGTATATGGTGATTCAACCCGATGCTGTGTGTTCGGGAAGACATCTAGACCAATGGACATTCTGGTATGATGTAGTGTTCCACCCCGATGTTGTGTGTCCGGGAAGACATCTAGGCCGATGGGTATCCCGGTATGATGTATTTGCTTCACCCCGATGTTGTGTGTCCGGGAAGACATCTGGACCGAGGGTTTATGCCGGTATGATGTATTGATTGAGTTGTGCGTGATGATCGGTTTCCTGTGCACTTGTCTCTTGCTTTGAGGTGTTGAGTTTAAGTAAAGTCTGTTGTGGTCTTAGCAGTACAATGTCCTATCACTTGTTTGTTTCTTGAATTTGAGACTATTATTGAGCTTTGGTGTCTATTCGGTTTCCTTTTGCGTTCTCAGTTGTTAGTAATATTAAGGAGCGGATTTCTCTTCACTCTACTACTTTTTCCTACTGAGCGTAAGCTCACCCCCTCTGTTTTACTGTTTTACATGTTTCATTGATGATTAGGCCTAGAGATTGTCTCAGGGCTCGGGAGCTCCGTGATGATCGGGTGGTTTTTTTATGTAGTCATGACGTACTTTCCACTTTTGTCCCAAACTATGTTTTCCTTACCTGTTTTGGATTGAGCGTTTGACTCATACTTATTAGAATTGTTATTTTGGAATTTAAAGATTTGGAGTTGGATTCGCTCAAAATTTACTTTTATTATTATTCCTAGTTCACGTCTCAAGTCCGGTCAAAACCGGATTTGGGGCGTGACAAACACGGGACGGAGTTTGATTCCAAATCATCAACTACCCACCTCACTAGAGCATGCTAGAAGGTGTTGGAGGAGGATGAGGCAGCAGCCTTGGGAGCAGCCTGCGGCATGACGGTACAACCTTTTGGGACTGGGGGAGCAGGCGTTGTAGAGAAGAACTTGTTCTCAGTCAAGAACACCATGGTGGAATTCACTTCAACACCAATATGAGATCCATCCCTAGGGGGAGAAGCCTCCGGGACCACACCAGAGAAAGAAGTACTAGCAAAAAGAGTTGAAGTAGAGTATATTTTTCCGGCAACACCATGTCCCGTTGGTACGACGGATCAACCAAGTCAAGGAGGAGTGGGCGCGATCTTTTGGTCCTCACCATCAAACGCCACTCCAGATGCAGAGTTACTGGGCGAGGAGGTTCCTCGCCGATATCGGAAGCTTGTCGATATCGGTTCAGAAGCAGGAGAGAGCACTGCAGTGGCGATGACAATGACCGTTGATCACAATTTACCGTCTCGAGCAACCGCCGATTCAGACCCCTTCAGGTTCGATGAGCTACAGAAACTCCTCAGTTTAATTGAGAAATCCATGGACGTACCCAAGGCCTTGATGAGTGAAACCCTGGTTATCAAGCCGGAGCACATGCTCGAGTATCTCTGTTGGGCAATGTGCAGCTGTGACCTTGCAAAGAATCTCAAGTCTATGGTTTTTCATCAAAAGGTTTGTGTAGGGGGGAACGGTTGCACCGTTCATATAACCGAGTTCTGGGAACGGGAACGGGTTTGGGATGCTCTGAAGCTTGCCCCAGACCCTACGGATCTCGCCTTCGAGTCCAGTAATTATGAGGAGGCAGAACCATACGAAGAATGTCCCAAGACAATCCTCAAAGAATGAAGATACGATGTAGGTGGGAGTTCCCCACGGAAGAGAAGGAACGATATGGAAGTGGTTGGTCATGCCGGCTACACGAGTCCTACTCTAGCTAGCTACCGAGAGTCTAGGCTAGATGGGATCGTTGGTTCCGCCCGACAACCGTTTGTGCACCAATCTGTGGTGGCACCCCGTCCATTAAATGAGGATAAAACCTACTTGGGATGTGGTGGTCCGCGAGAAAGGACTAGTCATCCCCGTAGTGTTTGTTCGATACCACGTGTTCGAGTATTCGTCCGAGAGAAGACTCGCCCTCCGCCGCGACCACCCAAAGATGGTGAGTGGCTTCTGCTCGGTGACCTACTCGGCAAGGAGGCTGATGTCGTCACACTTTACGTGGACAACAAATCAGCAATTCAGTTATGCAAGAATCCGGTCTTTCACGACCGGATCAAGCATATTGAGACACGTTACCATTTCATTAGGGAATGCGTTGATGACGGTAAAATCATCGTCGAGTACATCAAAACCGATGATCAGCTGGCGGACATAATGACAAAATCACTTGTTAGAGTAAAATTTCGAGACCTACGCTTGAAGATCGATATCGCTAACATACATGCCTAACTCAGGAGGAAGATTGTTATCTATTAAGCTAGTCATGCCGAAATTGGCACAACAACTACACATGTTTTTCCTTTTTCTTTTACTTTAGTAGGTGGTGGTAGTTGGTTCAACGCTACATCCGTGTCAAACTTTTGTTATTCTTTGTATTCTTTTTGTGCTATAAATACAAGATAACCCAAGGCATCCAAGTATACATTTGGGAATTGAGAATTAGCTTTTTTTTCTTTGGTTTCAATCAAGTATAGAACCAATTACAAATAATTCTCTCTTCTTTGTTCTCAATCAAGTTTAGAACCAACAAGTCATCCCAATTCAACTTGGTAGGTTGGCCCTCCATCATGTCCCCTATAATCTCATCAGCAACCATAGTTTTTGCGAACTCTCCTCCATTGAACTTGATTGGCACTTGATTATCAAAATCACTTGGTTCCATGCATAGAACACATATAAACTTAAGGTCATGTTAAATACAACACCAGCTAGTCATGGGTCTAAAGCATACTGATAGCCTCTAGATTCGATAATCTAAACATGTCTCTTCAATATCAATTTCAGAAATGGCATAAATATCCTCAATCCTATTCTCTCTCTGTTAATGGCAGCCAAATGCTCTAATATATGTTCCTAATAGTTCGTTGTTATGCTGCCCAAGTTTGTTCAGCCAAAAATCTCTCCCAAAGCCGTATCTGAACCCTATCTTCCACTATGTTTCAAGCTGCACACTAGATATAGTCTAGCTACTTCACTCTTGCGCTCTAATGACTATTCCACCGTCTCTTTCCTCCAAACCATGCCATGCTGCACCGGCCTCTCTCCTAACAATGTTACTGACACACCATCAATCACTACTGCACACCATCAATCACACCATAACGTCGGCCCACACTACTGCAAAAATCGACTTAGGAGACGGATAAAATGGATCCGTGGCCTAAGTTTTAGCCCTTAGGTCACGGATACAGCAATCCGTCTGCCAAGTGAACCACCAGGCCGACGGATGCTAGATCCGTAGATAAGGAAACTCATATCCGTCGGCCAAGTAGAAAAACTTGGCCCACGCATGCTGTATCCGTCAGCCAAGTGGAAAGAACTTGAGTGACGTATGTGGATCCGTCTGTCAAGTGCAAAAACTTGACCCACGCATGTTGTATCCGTCAGCCAAGTGAAAAGAGCTTGAGTGACGTATGTGCATCCGTCTGCCAAGTTCAAAAACCTTAGCCACATATGTGCATCCGTCTGCCAACTGACATACCTTAGCCACATATGTTGCATCCGTCAGCCAAGTTCGTTGTATCCGTTGGTAAGGTGAGGCAATATACGAAAGAATGTAACGGTATCCCGATAAACATAACGACAGTACACATGAAATATGTATGAAACAATGCGTATATAAAAAAACAGTTCATAGATAAATTGTTTGGAAACATTTGCCAGATAATGTGTTCACAGAATCACAACATTAAACATAGTCATAAAAGAAAACACAGACACGCCTAATAGAGTTACAAAACAAGCAGGTTTCTGATGACACGCTCCTTCATTTCTCTGGTCACTTCCATCCAGTCCTCAAAATGACGAAACCACACAGGCTCCGCTCTAGCATGAAGGTCATTGTCTTGAACCTCGTTCATCCATTCCTCGTTCAACCACGGAGGGGTATGCTGCGGGCCTCCAACAGGGGGTGGAGGTATTTCCATACCTTTCTCATTCATCAGCTGAGAAATATAGTCGTAGCGTTGACGTGATTCCTGGACTAATAGGGAATAATGTTGGACCCACGCTGGGGCAGCTGCAGCGTTGACTCTATGTGGACCAGGTACAACGGTTCCCGCATTTTCACGTGTCGCCACCTACGCTCTAGTCTACGATCAGAGTTTGGTTCCATATATCCTGACTTAGTCAAAGAACATATTACAATTATAATCAATCCCAAATAATTAAGTCAAATCATACGCAAATAATATTCATATAAACCAACAGTTAATAAATAAAGTGAACAATAATTAAAACAACTGTTAACCATTCAAAGTACAAAGTCATATAAAAAGTGCTATTGAAGTAAAAGTCATCCTTAACACACATCCGTTAAATAGTAGGAAATTAATATTCTAGCTAGGCGTCTAGTCTTCGTCCTCGCGCACAAAGTTGTCTTTCAGCCACTGCACGTACACCCTTGCGTCATGCTTCGGGCCGCGCATGGAGGTGGCTCCATCAGATGTACCAGACTCTGAGAGAGCAGCAACCCTTGCATGAAGACGCCTACCTCTTTCCTCAAGCCTAGCTCTTGCAGCAGCTCGTTCAGCGGCTCGTTCAGCAGCAAGTGCTTGTCTTTCAGCAGCTTCTTCCTCCGCAATCCTTCGTCCCTCTCGGTTAATGAGGCCCAGTAACCTCATCCGAGCAGCTGCTACAACTCTCGTGCGTGGCAAAGACGCTCTTGGAATGTTGTTGAATAAACGCATCATCTCAGCATGCAAATCAGGCCCCACTTGTTGAGGTCCATCATATTCGTCATCTGGGATGATGTTTTCCCCTACGCTACTTCTGTCATCCATTGACTAAATGAAAGCAAGTCTTAGTACTATATCAAAACGAATATAGCGGAAACAAATTGAAACTTACGTATATTAGCATCATAAAATGTATTAGCATATTAATCACCGAGTCATACAAAACAAACTTAAATATAACCTAATTTAAACATCGTTCATACACTAATTAAGTAATAAACTAGTCTCGGGACGGGCGCTTAGAAGTCGATCCAACAGACGGAGTCCGTCTTGCGCTTTGAGCAGTTTGTCTCGCAGCGGCGACCCTATCTCGTTCTTCCTTTTCCTTTCTAAGTCTATCTCCTTCAGCTGAAATCAGCCGCCTAATATACAAGCGAGTCTTTGCCTCGTGCATCGAAGAAAGTCCCCTAGGCAATTTGTTCATCACTAAGTTCATTGATTTTTCCCAGTCTACTTCCGTCACTACGGGAACTTCTTCATCAAAGTGATCTGCCCCAGTTAGGCTGTTCTCCCCAACACTACTGCTATTGTTGTCATCCATCGAAAGGATAACCTAATACACACACGAATTAACTTGTTTTTCAGGATGCAAACATACCGTGCATTATATTAAACCCTACTTTTCTAACTTTTTGAATATTTGTCACACATGTATCGTATTTTATTAAACCCTAAAATATTTTGAAACTAAACTTCCCGAAAACCCTTATTGTGAAACTAAATTGCCCTGAAACCCGTAGCCTAATTCTGCAACCCTACATTCTTTAAACCCTAAATTATGTTGACACTAAACTGCCCGGAAACTACGGATGTTATATGAGTCGGATTTTGTGATATCTGTACCCTATCTGATTTTAATACCCAAAACCTGATCAATACCTACCCAATCTCTACCCATTCGGGTCGGGTATTACCCCGACTTGTACATATATTTTTTTTGATCATCATGTTTTTTTTATAAAAAAGTCCAACGATTACAAATTATAATCGAAGGAAACGGGTCAAGCCCTCGTTACAACAACCCAAAAGGGCGAACCAGGGAAACAAACAATTACAAGGTCAATACCTAGATGTCTAACGTTAAACACAACTGAACCTACAGAACTCTAAAATCTAAAATCTAAAATTATATGAAATAAATCTAAATCATTCAACTGTTTGTACAGATTTGTTAAACATTACGTACCTTGAAGTGAGGGCGGCGGGTGGAGGGCGGCGGCGAGTGGACGGCGGCGGCGGGTGGACGGCGGCGGCGGGTGGACGGCGGCGGCGGCGGGCTGACGGCGGCGGTTGACGGCGAACGGCGTCGAAGATGGCAGTGAGAGGCAAGGGCGGCTGGATGGAGAGAAGAGAGGAAGGGGGCTGTTCTTAAATGGGAGGAACTAGGGTTGAGGGAGTTATATACTCTATCGTCTTGGCCGATGGATAGGCACATCCGTCGGGCAAGGAAAAACGACATCGTATCCCTCAATGGACGCGTCCAGGCCTGAAAACGGTACCGTTTCACCTGGCCGATGGATACATGCATCCGTCGGTCAAGGAAAACGACACCGTATCGTTTAATGGCCGAGTCAAGGGCTGAAACGATAGCGTTTTTGTGTATCTGTTACACCTGGCCGATGGATAGATGCATCCGTCGGCCAAGTGTTCTCCGCTGGACAGATTCTCAGCCACTCAAAAAACTTTACCTTCTCTCCCACCTCTTTTTCATCTCCCAACTCTTTCTTTTTCTTTCTTCCCAAATCTCTTTTTTCTCTCCCACCTCCATTTCTTTTTCTCTACACAAGATTCTCATTTGTTTGTCTCTATTGAAAAGAATCTTTTGTCTTGTTCGATACTGACAACATTCATGGCTCGTGTTGGTACTGACAACATTCGTGGCTCGTGGAAGGTGCTTGAAGCTCGATTATGGTACGTATGTTTATTACTAAAATTTTGTTCCTCTTGTTCTGTATATCGATCTATTTATTAGATATTGTGTTCAATAGTTGTTAGTATTGACTGTGTATCAGGATATTGATAAGAGTTGGATGACTTTCAGTAAGTACGATCCGAAGTTTATGGAAGGGGTAGCGGTTTTTATCGAATATATACAGACAAATTTCCCTAATATAGAATCACACAGGTGTCCGTGCGGTAGTTGTCTTAACGCATTTTACCAGACTGTGCCGGATATATATATGCATTTGATTCGGAACGGAATGATGAGGGGGTACGATATGTGGATTTTTCACGATGAAAAATTTAACATGCCAATGTTAACAGAAGTAATGAGTAGTAGTAGAAGAAGTTGGGACACTGGAGGTTCATCAAGTAGCGCAAATGTAGTAGTGAATGAAGAGCACCGGAGCGATCCAGTAATGATGGAGTATATGGAGGATGTGTTCCCATTTCGGTGTGGGGGACAAATGGATGAATTGGTACAGGATGACGATGAAATTGCGGATGTTGACAGGTCGATTGCACAAGAAGCGGCAGACAACTACACAAAGTTATTGAAAGAGCATAAAAAAAGTTGTACAAAGACGCGACAACGGATAGGTTGACGGTTATCATGGAGTTGATGGCTCTGAAGGAGAAATATCAATTGTCGAATGAAGCATTCACTGCGTCTTGTGTGTTGCATAAAGCATTGTTACCGGCTGAGAATCATTACCCGGCTTCATTCAAAGAGGCAAAGAGTGTTTTGAAGAGAGTCGGGATGGGTTACAAGACTTACCATGCATGTGAAAATGGTTGTATCTTATTCGATGGACCTAATGCGAAAGATGATGTGTGCTACAAATGTGATTCACCTCGCTATGAGAAGCTCGTCGGAATGCGAAAACCAAAGGCTAAGAAAACTGTAGGATATTTCCCAATTATTCCACAGTTGCAGAAATTGTACAGTTCACCTGATATTGCAAAGCAAATGCAATGGCATGGTAGTGAGGAAAGAAGGATCGACCCGGATAAGATGACTCACCCAGCAAACGGGGAAGGCTGGTTGGACTTCGATAGGACGTGGCCTCGTTTTGGATCTGAAGCTGCCAATGTGCGTCTTGCATTGGCAACTGACGGGTTTAGTCCGTTTGGTGCAAATGCTGTCCCTTATAGTGTGTGGCCCGTTGTAGTTATGCCTTACAATTTACCTCCAACCTCGTGCATGAAGAAAGAATTTAACATCTTAACGTTGTTGATTTCTGGCCCTACGTCGCCTGGGAAGTGCCTAAATGTTTTAATGAGACCGTTGATTGATGATTTGAAAAAGTTGTGGTCCGAAGGGGTTGTAACCTTTGATGCAGCCAACAAGCGAACGTTCAAGATGCGAGCGGCGGTTTTATCGACTATTAGTGACTTTCCCGGTTTGGGAATGTTGGGAGGCATTCAGACGAAGGGTTATAAGGCTTGTCCAATATGCCTGGATGATCTTGAAGGGCTTCACAGTCATAATCGGACGTACTACGTAGGAGCACGGAAGGACTTGCCAGAGAATCATGCATTACGGAAAAATAAAAAAATAAACGGGAAACGGGAGATGAAAAAATCCCGCCCTGAAAAGAGTGGGTATGAAATATATGAAGAAATATCGGACATTCAGTTTCCCGAACTGTCGTTACATCCAAAGTTTACTCAGAAGAACAAAGCCGGCCAGAAAAGGTTGTGTTGGACACATGAGTCGATATTTTGGGAACTCCCGTATTGGAAATCTTTGCATACAAGGCACGCATTGGACGTGATGCATATCGAAAAAAATGTGTGCGACAATCTTATTGGAACGCTTTTTAACTTGCCTGGGAAAACAAAAGATGATTTGAAAGCCAGACAAATGTGGGAGGAATTGGGTGTGCATGAGGATCTTTGGGCCAAAACAACGGGCAACAAGACATTCATGCCTTATGCCGACTACACGATCAAGCCTGAGAAACGTGGTGAAGCGCTTGATAAGGTTACAAATATAAGGTTTCCATCGGGCTATGCGGGATCCTTGAAAAACAAGATAAGCGTGAAGGATAAGAAGTTTTTTGGGCTTAAAACACACGACAATCATGTTTTGCTGCAACGTATTCTTCCCATCATTGTACGCCCTTATGTGGCACCGCACGTAGCCACCGTGATATGTGAGCTTGCAAATTTCTTTCAGTCTCTTTGTGCAAGGGAGATTTCAAAGAAGAAGCTAAAAGAGATGCATGTTGATATTGTATTGATTCTCAGTAAGTTGGAAATGATATTCCCTCCGCCGTTCCACACGATCATGGAGCATTTATGTAAACATCTCCCATCTCAAGTACTGCAAACCGGTCATGTCCACTATACTTGGATGTTCTCGATGGAACGTGAATTGAGGTACTATAAAAAATGGGTGCGCAACCACCGATACCCAGAGGGTTGCATCGCAGAATCGTATATCAATCATCAATGTGCGACGTTCATCAATTTGTACCTCGATAAACGAGTCATGGATCCGGAGACCCCAGATACATGGGGCATTTCTATTGTTTCCAAACATGTCCTTCCAACTATTCAGATATGGGAGCCCTTGTTAACAAAGGAATTCGTGCGTATCGCTCATTGGACCGCTATGCAGAATGCTGAAGAATTCAGCTCCGAGATGATTGATTTCAAAGAGGATTATGAGACGGAATACCCAGGGTCAACCGATTTACAACACCGAATTGGAAAATTTTGCTCAATGTTCAAGGAAACCGTAAGTTCAATATCAGTTAAACGTGTAGTCTTATATATATAAATAAACATATATTTGTCACTGTGTATATATTACTAATACCTATAAGCACAATTTCCCAGATGGAATCGTATCCCGATGACGATCCACAATATACGGCATCAAAGGCTCTGAGTCGTTACGTGCAGAGAGTAAATTATTATGCGCAATGTCATGTACACGGTGTGAAATACTTGTCCGAACAACGCGATAAAGGAAGAAGCTCACAGAACAGTGGTGTGATGCTAAATGCAGAGGGCGGTGTAGCTTATTACGGTGTGTTGTTATACGTCGTTGAGCTTATGTACACTGGACGGATGCCGGTTGTTCTGTTTTACTATCGATGGTATGATCTAAAATCCGTTAAAGTAGATAATGGTTTGATATCCATAAATACCAACACAAATGCATATCGCGACGATCCATTCTGTCTAGCAACCATGGCCAAACAGGCAAGTTGCATTACTTGTATATAGTATTGTACTTCATTGTTGGATGTGTTACTAATTATTTAATGTGCATTACAGATATTCTACATCGATGACCCGAAAATGGGTGGAGGGTATAAGATCGTGAACAAGGTTGCCCCTAGAGGACTATTCATCTCTGCAAATCGTTTTCCATCCATTTCGTACGCGGTTGACGCTCCTTACCAAGAGTCCGAGCCTGAAACTGCACTTCTTGTAGCGGAACTAAATGTGCTACCCCATTATGATGGCGGTCTCCAAGAGGTACATGATGTGGACGATAACGACGAGAATAGTGAAGATGACTGCGAAGATCATGGATACAACAATGAAGAAATACATGAATCCGATTAAATAAGCATTGTACTAATATTGTACGTACAAACATGTAACTTCTAATGTGTTGTATGTGTGCAAACTTATCAAGTTGAAAGAAATGCAATGATTGGTTGTGCAGATAAACTGTTTTCCAGGTAGCATGACGTTTCTTGCAATTTTGTTCTACTCTGCCTTGTAACTTGGCCGATGGATGCAAGCATCCGTCGGTCAGGACAGTTCCTAGCCGACGGATCCAAGCAGACACAAAAACAGAGAGCAAATGCTCTGTTTCAGTGGGTAATTCGTGCATAAACACGTGATATTGCTTTGTTTTTGTATGTTACAGCGTTCATACATTGTTTTACAACACCCTAAACATATATATGATGTGAAAGAGAATTACGGAAATCATTAAGTCAATTAATCGATTTTTTTACTTCTGTACCGACACATCCACTAAATATGTCGGTAAGGTTGTTATCACTTGGCAGACGGATGCGTATCCGTCTGCCAAGGTCGACCTATATGTCGGTAGAGATGGTTGACTAATTTGCAAAATATATTTGACCACCCTATTAACGACGAATGAACCGTTCGATGTTTGTTTTTTTTACATAAGTACACTAGTTTAGATAGTACATATGTGATGACCGGTCTTGGTTATATCATATGCGAGATACCGACAGGTATTGATCGAAATCTCCAGTTCCAGTATGTGCATGAACATATTCAGCTTATAACGTATGACATTGTCTCGTTCATTTTTTTTATGTCATATGTATGAGTATTATACGATCTTCTCTCCAAACTATGAGTCATACTAAGTACTTATATCGGTCCATTTTCAATACTCTAATAGTCGGGAAATATGACGGGTTTTCGGGTTTTGGTCAATGGTAGTCAAACAAAGCTGGCCGACGGATGTATATATCCATCGGCCAGGTGAAGAAATTTCTGCAAAATTTCTAAGTGTTGAAGGCAAAACGACATCGTATTTCCTTGGCCGATGGATAGCGACATCCGTCGGTAGAGGTCTAAATGTTAGGTCAAGACCGAGTCCGACTCCCTTTTCCCTCATTCCTCTTATCTTCTTCGTCAGTCTTCTCTCCCTCTCTCTGAGTCGCCGGTGACGTTTCTCGGCCGATCCTCTCGTCGCCGACCTGTTCGCGCCGCCGCCGAGTCCTACAAAGCCAGGGGTTGTCGTCTCCGACCAAAGATCGTCGTCGACGACGTCTTCGAGGCCCAGCGCCAACGCCTCTCTCGTGGCCGACCCGTTTCTTAGCCTACCGTCATCGTCTCCGACCTGTAAGCCTCTCTCTCTCTCTTTCTGTCAATCGGTAGTGTTGAGTGGGGGCTAATTTTCTGAGGGTTCTTAAATATACTCAATTTGTTGGATAGTTGTAGCTTTAATTTGGAATGACACTATATCGTTGATTGTTAATACTGTACTCAAGTCAATAGTGGACCCTTTAGAGGAAAAGTCAGGATGGAGATGAAAGAGGCCAAAGAAATGGTGGATCCTAGTCTTGAGAGAGGGGAGAATGTAAGATCCATGTAGGGTGGGGTTGGGTTGTTTAGGGTAAGTGTCCCTTCTTGTGTATATGTGCTTTATCTCTATGATTCAAGTTGTTGAAGTGCAAGTAGAGAGAGCTCCTATTAATTCACTATGGGCAAGTGGTTCAAATTTAAATGTACATATGATGGATAGATGTAAGGAAAGGCATGAGATGAGACTAAAATGTAGAGTGGTCTCAATGTGCTAGGCTGGCTTTCCCATACATGGGAAAAAAAGGTAGGTGACAAGTTTAAATTTTGACTAGGATGAGTAACCATTTTTGGATCCTCATTATAGGGTAGGGCTTGAATGATGTAACCATTAAATGCCTATGGTGGAGAAACACAAGTGTTTGAATGGTAGTTTATGTCCAAGAACTTTTGAATCAATGTGTATGTAACAAGTTGAATTCGAATAATCAAATTGTCGATGTTGGACGGGTAACATAGTTCAACCCACCAATTTGAGTTTCTGGATCGGGTTTAGTTTTAACGTGATATTATAGTCTAGTTTGGACTTGTGAGTCCGTTCTAACGTGTAATAACCTACCTTAGGAGCCAAAGTATGTATAAGTGTCCCAGAGGGATTGATCATATAACACAAATTATGAAATCTGATGAGTTTTAAGGTTGGACTGAGCTTTTAACACATGAATTCAAAATCATATAGAGAACAAAATGTCAAAAATGTCAAACTGAACTTCTATACATACAGTTCACTACAAATACAATTAACTAGACTCATACAATACAATGTTTAAAAAAAATCTGATTACACATGAATACAAATTTTATAACCAAGTAATCAACCTTAGATATGAGACATTTGCCTTCAATCCAACCACAAATATATATGCCTATGAAAGTAAATTTACATTTGCATTTGAGTTGTGTTGGTGACTTAGTGTACTATGAAATGTGATCTATGATTATTTTTAAAACAAAGGGCTCTGAGTGTAGTAGGCCATGGCCATGCTTGATATTTTTCTTGAGAAACATCATGCTTTAGAGTTGAGAAAGATAAGGACCACACCAAAGCTATGAGTGTCTCAACACTCATGGAACAAACACAAAAACAGAACAAAAAGAAGCATCTAAGATGTTTTTATTCATCACTTTCATGTGAAGAATATGTAAAAAAATATCAACTCTTACATCCTCAAGATAAGTAGAGTGTACATTTCACTATGTAGCCACACATTCCTATTTTTGTTTTGTTCCCATTCATTAACCTAAATTCATTGAAGAAATGGAGGAAGATTAATGTCATAAGACAAACTCCATCATTATATCCAAGAGCCGATTGATATGAATTTTTTAATTATAAATCAAAATTACTTACGAGGTTCAGCATGTTATCATTCTTCTGTCGGGTTCAAAAAATATATTTTATTATATTATAGTCATATACTATAGTATCTTTAATTTTTATATATATATTTGTTAATAGTCTGTGACTTTAGCCCTTTCAATTTGTTGACATCCGATTCACTTAAAAGTTGACAATAAACTTGTGACATGTAGTGATTGCGAAATATCTTTGTAGACGATGATATCTAATTTCTTGTATATTTCATCAATCGTAGTATGATCTCGTAGTCCCAAGTTATTGCACTATACCATTACTATGTATAGGATTGCAATTTTGTTGTTCAGTTTCTATGCTTTATTTTCTAAATCAAAGTATGCTTTGACTTCACATCTGTTTTTCAGGATGGGGAAGAGAAATTATAACAAGTTCTACAACCGGCTCAACTTCTTGAGCGCCCCCGAGGCCCTTCGAGTGCAACCCTGCGCATCTGGTGGAACCACCCAAGACTCCACCCAAAATACAACGGCTCGGGCACCTACAATGCGGCGCCTTCGAGACTGCGAGTCTCCTTCTGGCGGTTGTAGTGAGGCAGCCCCTTCTCCCGGTGGTAGTGAGGCAGCATCTACCACCAACAGGGAAGATGTCCTGAGCATTCGTTCCCAAAAAGCACTGGAGGAAGATGAGGATGTGGCTGCCATGCTGGCCGGAGGAGAGGTGGCCTCCACCATAACCAAGACCAAGACGGGGAAGCGAGGTATTGTGACCAACAAGAACCTCCACCGTAGGCTCAAGGATCTGGCTCCGCCAGGGGGAAAATTTATCTTGGGCCATAACGGTAAAGAACTGACAGGGACGCTTGAGAGGGAGGATGCCGTACGGGTGATTGGGTCCATAGTGCGGACTTACATCCCCATGGGCCAGGCGTACTTCCATGAAGTTCCTGAAAGTGCTAAGGAGGTTATGTTCTACCAGCTCAGCGTAAGTACATTACCTTTTCGCATTCATTGATTCATTTAATTACTTCTTATATAATTACTAATCCTGGTGTTTTTATTTTCTCAGATGTTGTACGAGTTCGAAACCGGTCCATTCTTTACCAAGCTTCTGGATTTTGTCATGGAAACGGCATCCAGCCGCTACCGTGAATGGAAGTATGAAATCCATGAGTGGATCGTGAAGATGGAGGCGAAGTACAAAGACCCCGAGCACCCCGATGCTGAGATACACGTACCCACACCGCTGGAGTTCCTTGAACGCGAGGAGCAGTTCCGTTGGCTCTGCAGGCACTTCAAATCAGAGGAATTCAAAGTAAGTACTTTATTATTGTGTTTGGTAAATTCTGTAAAGTATTACTCACGAGTTATCAATAAGTAGTTTCGAATTATAGTGTATTATAATTGATTACCATCTGATTTGTTTATTGTAGAAAGCGAGCGAGAAATCGAAGGCCTCTCGAGCACAGAACGTGACTGCACACCACGGGGGTAGTATGCCGCTTGCAAAATGGGCCAAACGGTTTCTTGCCAAATCCTCCCTCCTTCCACGCTGCGACGCCTACGTCGAGGTCTACACAAAGGAAAATGACCTCAACAAGGAGAACGTGAAAAGAGCGGTATATCTTGTTTTACTTAAATTTTTTGCATAACTTATTATTATATTGGTGTTTTATGTTTTATGTATTATAATACGATTATTTATATTTCTCTCCTGTATCGTATAAAACTTTAAATTATATTGGTGTTTTATGTTTTATGTATCTCAGGCACATGCAAAATCTGTTGTGGATGAGGCCCGTGAGCGGTTATCGCAGTCTCAGGTGACGGAGTGCGAGGGTTCATCGCCTACTGTGGCGAAGCCATTGACTTTGGAGGAAGAGCTCCCCCTCATCCAGATTATCACGGGTAAACAGCAGAAGGGAAGACTCCAATCAGGCATCGGGAAGGCGGTCAAGCTCCTAACCCAACGGGATGTGGGAGCCAGTGGGTGCTCGAGTGCGCGTTCAGTCAGCTCGTCTGAGGAGCTAGAAGAGCTGAAGACTCGCTTGGCTGATCAACAGGCTGAGTTCGCTCGGAAATTGGAGGAGCAACGCCGGTTGATGGAGGAGCAGCGCCTAGAAATGGAGTCTAGGATTGCTGCCCAAGCTGCTGTACAAGCTCAATTCCGGGAGTTGTTCAACTCTTGGGCTTCCACTCAGCAGAACAGCATCGTGCCTTCTTCTGTCAGACCGTCAGCGACTCCGGCTTCAGAGACCCCGCCATCTTGACCTTAATCAGTCCTCCCCTTTTTCCTATGAACATTATGATATTTGGATACCTGAACTGATAACTTTTTATGTTCACTGCACTGATAAACTTATTTAGAACTACTATATTTGATAATGTCGGTTGAATGTTTGGTTGACGTGTTTATGGTTTTTATGTGCTTGCTGTTCTTACTGTTTGGATGGTACAGGAACAGGTACATTTTACTGCACGGTTGGGTCCATGACTTTTGAAACATTTTTTTTTGTTTTTTTACTACAACTTGGCTGACGGATACAAGCATCTACATCCATCGGACAGGTTTAGACCTTGCCGACAGATAGCACCCGTCGGTAGGGTGTTAAACCTTGACCGACATATGGCACACGTCGTCAGGGTGGAAGTCTTGCCAGACGGGTGAGATACGACTGCCAAGACATAACACTTGCCTGACGGGTGCGATCCGTCTGCCAAGCCATAACACCCTGCCGACGGGTGACATCCGTCTGTCAAGAAGTTACTCCTTGCCGACGGGTCGGATATGTCGGCCAGGTGGAAATTCTTGACAGACGGATGACACCCGTCGGCAGGGTTACCGAACCAGAGTGACGGATCGGATCCGTGACTCAGGTGCTCAGTTTTGGCAGACGGAAGGGATCTGTCGGGTCATTTTTCAGCTTACCGATGGATTGTTGCATCCGTCGGCCAAAAACTTGGCCGACGAAACCTGGCCGACGGATCTTGGCCGACGGATGTATCCGTCAGGCAAGATCCAGGCCGACGGATAAGCTAACCTGGGAGACGGATCTGATCCGTCTCCCAGGTCAAGATCAGCAGTAGTGCCATGGTTTTCACAAAATCGGTATGTCGAAGGTTGCTCTTCAAAAGACCCTCAACCTCCGTTTTTCACTTATCGCCCCCTTCACTGGGATTCTCTCCGATGCTGCTGTACACGAGGCTACAAGCGACCATAGTCCCAGTCACGCCCCAAATCCGGTTTTGACCAGACTTGAGACGTAAACTAAAACAGTAGTAATTTTAAACGAAATTAAAGCCAAAACAAGTCTTAATTAATAAATTTAAAACTTTTAGCAATGCCACGAGTCGACAGTTCGGTAAAAACGACGGTAAAACAGTTCAAAAGATAACGGTACGTCTCTAGACTACTAGCCTAAGACCCTCGCAAGCTCCCAAGCGTCGAGCATCCAGCTGACCTGAAAAACAACAAGATAAGGGGGTGAGCTTTCTCTCAGTAGGAAAAGTAGTTAAGGTTATAAGCAAGCGCTCACCACCACGAGTAACCGTCCAATTAGGGCATACTAGTACAGCACACAACTAATTTTAAACACGGAACTCGTAACCACAATCCTCAACTCAAGACCAAACCACACTCACAAACATACTCACACGAACAAGCACAAACTGCAACCACACCACTTAACAGGTCATCAAGCATAATGTAAACAGTAAAAACACATACACGTCCCGTACCGCAGTCCCCTACTCCGCCGGTTGTCCACAGCCCGACTCTATCATATCGTACCGGAACACACAGCATCGGCCTATATATCTTCCCGGCAAACACTCAAGGCACAATCTCAATACGTCATACCAGAATCTCCATCGGCCTAGACATCTTCCCGGCACTCCTTCGGGGAAAGAACAACACAAACTGTCGACCTAGATATCCCACATCGGACAACCCCCTCGATGTAGGTATCGTACCAGAACCAATACCCGGGGGACCGCGCATACGTGGGACCACACCGTCGGCCTAGGTACTACTCTACACCGGCGTACCCCCTCGGTCGTAGGTACCATACCGGACACAACTCATCGTAACACACATCAAGATAATATCACACATCACAATGTCATTATTAAACACGGCTTACCAAGCACAACAATCGTACCACAACACGTCACGTCGGTATATCACTCACCCGACCATATCACATCTAAGGGTTCACATTATAACAAACACGACACACTCGCCCACACATAGCAACAGCATGTTCACCGGATATACTAATTCTTGACTATTAAACTTAACGACGCAAGGTCACACAGCATGCATCTCAAACAATAACAGGCAAATCAATCAGCACGCAACCTACGGCTCGACATGGCCGATCTACCAGCACGAAAATTTCTAGTGAATCACATCCTACATGTTACTAAGACTCGTCCGGTTATTGTATAATATAAACGACAGTTCCAGTTTTATTACCACCTAATATGCATACTAGTAACTTTCCGCAATTAAACCGGTATTCGCTACTTTCCCTACTTCAACCGAAGAACAACAGCTACGTCTCCTAGCTGCTGACGTCCTGGCTTGCTACCTCCGGTCTTTTCTTCGATCGAAGTCGGACTCTAAATTACACGGAAAGCCTAAAATCAAAATCGGTTCCAAAGTTAAATTAAAAGTTACGGCCAGTCCGATTTAAAATCAACAGTTGTCTTTTAAACTCGAGCGGGCTAAAAGCGGGATTATACGAAGAATCGGGTTCGAGTACTCGAGCTCCGAGCATAGAACCCGGTGCACGTTTTCCTAGGCACGATTTCCAATGCACGGATCCTGAGGCACGGGTTTCGAGGTACGGGTTCCGAGGCATGAATCCCGAGGTGTCCGATTCAACGTTCCCGCTTTAATCCCGTTCTAAGTCCGATTTACAGTCCGGTTTAGTCGTTCCACGTTTCCCAAAATCGATCAACAGTCCCAAAGTTACAGAATCCGTTCAAAGTCCAAAAACCGTCTTAATTCAAATCTGATTTTTAAACCCTTTTTGATTTACTTCTGTTTTCTTTCTTTTTCTTTTAATTTCCTTAATTACTTTGTTTCCACACGAACTGGTCCAGAAAGCTCGAGAAACAGAAAAGGATAAGAAGAGGTTTGGGTCTGAAATTTCTACCGACCACCGCGTGACAGTACTGGCTGAAGCCTCACGGTGGTAGTGGTTCTCCCCGTAGGGGGAAAGACGACGGCGGGAAGGTGGTTGTAGCGGCCGTGGGAGCGGTGGAGCACGACGAGGTCTCGCTCGCCTCAGATCTGGACGAACTCGACGGTTCCATCCCGGATCTGATGAGCGCTCCGGCGAGCTCCTCGGCTCTGGACGTGCACGGCGAGGGCTCGGTCTCGGTGAACGTTGGGCGGCGAGGATTAAAGGGAGGGAGGTGGAGGCGTTGTGGTGGAGAGAGAAGGTGAAGAGACAGCGAGAGGAACGGAGAAGAGGTCGGGTACGGCGTGCTTGGCTGAACGGAGACGCAAAGGAGAAGAAGGTCGTGTGGACGGCGGCGAGAGGGTCGGAGACGAGGACGACGGCGGCGTGCGGCTTGGTCTGCCCGGAGAGGATGAGAGGAAGAGAGAGAGAATCGGGATCGGGGGGTTCGAAGAAGAAGAGGGAGAAACGGGCGGCGTCTGAGAGAAAATGACGCCCAAACCCTAAAGTTGTGCCTTAAATAGCATGGGTTGCTTGCCATTTGGGCCTCTGATAGAGTGCTGGGCTACAAGGTCCAAAGAGGAGTGGTTCCGAGTCGGGGCGGGCCTGGCTGGGTCTACTGGTCGGGTCGGGTCTGGCCCGGTTCGATCTGATTTCAAACCACGACGAACCAAACGAACAAACTTTAAAGCTTAACCCGTTTTAAATCGGAGCGGTCTTTACAGTCTACCCCCCTTAAAAGAATTTCGTCCTCGAAATTCAAAACGAACGCGCTCCACTTAATCCTATCTCAGGGAACGTCCGGTTAAAACTCCCAGTCCATTAACCCTCAAACACACGAAAAACACTTAAGCCACTTAGTCGATACCGGAATCCATCGTCAGTAGAGACATCACACCTCCACACGCAACTAGGTCGAGATATCCTACACCGGAATCGTCCGTCGATGTAGGCATCAAACTGGAGCATTTCTCACATCGCGCTCAAAATAGATCCAACACACCGACACTTCTCCTCAATCACTCTCTTCACTTACACAAGTAACGCGTGCACAACAAAACAAAAGAAACCCACCACGCTTTTGCTGCGCCACTCTGATCTCATCGTCACTCGATCACCTTCCCTGACCGGTCTGACTGCTTATTGGTACTGCTGCGGCCCTCCGCCGCTCTTCACTCGTCTCCGATTGTCCCGGTAGACGAAAGTGTATACACACTGGCCCCCGTTCTACCGCGACGGGTCCTACCGATGACACTGATCCTGTCTGCCTCAACCGTCGGACAGAGCCTAAGGTCGGGAGAACCCTGATGTTCTCTATTTCCTCGGTTCTCGAATCTCGTACGGTTCCACAACACTGCTCGGTCACCGCCGCATCTCACGGACCTTCGCGGCCTCCCTATGACCTCGCTCTGTTGTCGTCGTCGTATCCACTAGCTCAGACTACACCTGAATCCTCAGGGTGAAAACTCGATCCAAACTCTGGGCTCGGGGCCCTCACTCGAACCTCCAGCAACGGTTCGCCTCGACCGCCACCAAACTGGTGCACATGGTCCACGCCGTAACCCTGGCCTTGTACTTATCCTCTCCAGTGGGAGTACCCTGGGCACCTGTGCCCCAACGGCTTACCTCTCCTGTCTCGATGCGCCACAACCTAAGTACCCTCCGCACGGCACACACACACACACTCAGTTTCTTAACTCGAAAAGAACGACACGCTTAAGATAACTAACGTCACACACAGAACAAACAGTTGCACTCATACTAATAATATACTAAGAAGTAAAGTCACACAATAACACTCAAACAGAGAAGTCCACACATATCAATCAAACAGTCACAGAGTTCACACACAAGTCACACAGTGCACAGTTTATATCACACGCACAGCTCACAATAGGCAACCATCAACTTGGAATTAAAGTCTTAGCACGACCATTTTCCACCATAACATTCATGTTGATATCGTGTCGTTACAACCTGATTCAGGCGTCCCCGAACTACGTTGTAACCACTTGATATCCCCCCATTCACGTCCGGCTATAGTGGCCCCTATAGCCAAACCGTGATAGTACTTACACTTCAGTTTCTGCAGAAAATCGGGCATGACTCGTTCGTAAATTACACTACCCATCCGCTTAAGCGGGCATTCAAAACACAACCTGCACAGCATAAACATAAATCAAAGCACACAGCAGTTCAATCAACTACCAAACCGAGACTCTCTTCGTCTCGTTTATACGCTTAGGACATCTCCGAATTGCGTAACCGACACACCGAAACTCAACAACCTAACTCTACCCACCTAGTTGATGTACGGTCCGAGGTTTGAAAATCAATTTCAAATGAAACCATGCTCTGATACCAAATTGTCACGCCCCAAATCCGGTTTTGACCAGACTCAAGACGTAAACTAAAACAGTAATAATTTTAAAGAAATTAAAGCCAAAACAAGTCTCAATTAATAAATTTAAAACTTTTGACAATGCCACGAGTCGACAGCTCGGTAAAAGCAACGGTAAAACAGTTCAAAAGATAACGGTACGTCTCTAGACTATTAGCCTAGGACCCTCGCAAGCTCCCAAGCGTCGAGCATCCAGCTAGTACACAACCCGCTCAGGACCTGAAAAACAACAAGATAAGGGGATGAGCTTTCTCTCAGTATGAAAAATAGTTAAGGTTATAAGCAAGCGCTCACCACCACGGGTAACCGTCCAATTAGGGCATACTAGTACAACACACAACTAATTTTCAATACGGAACTCGTAACCACAACCCTCAACTCAAGACCTGTCACACGCCAAATCCGGTATTGACCGGATTCGAAACGTGATTTGAAAATAATACAAAATGTAACAACAAAAGTGTCTCAAATCCACTATAATTATCCAATTTAGTTTCCAACAAAATATCTCAATTAAAAGTTCCAAAATAAATTCTTTAAATATAAGGTTCGCAACCAAAGATAGGACCATAATCGTCTCTAAAGCCAAAAGCACCCGGACCCACCGAAGCTCCCGAGCCTCGAGTCCACTACTCACAAGCACGCCTGAAACAACAGTCAATAAAACAAATAGGGGTGAGTTTACGCTCAGTAGGGAAAATAGATAAGCAGTTTAACCCCCAATTTAGTAATAAATATAGCTTTAGCATGACAATACATATTGCAATTAATACTTTTAATCCGAAAGATGCTATAACAAAGGCAAGATAAGAACAATATCACATTCTTAAGGATAACAGTCTTTAAGTTTAACAAATAGAAATTCACAATTTTGTTCGCGACTACATGATACGGAGAACTAAAAAGATGTTGAAATACGGGAATAAAACGGGATTTAACGCTTTCAAAGAGCCAGTAACAATCATAGAAATAAAGTAAACAATGCATTTATTCACAATCGATAGAAGATAGAGCGTTTAAGTAATGCCGTGGGACATGAAGTCACCACCCTCTGATCCACAATACTATTTGTGTCATGTCGGATCTCGTACTCCGATCCACAAGAGTGTTCGTGTCATATCAAATTATCCCTCGGTCCAGAGGAGGCACATACATCGGGCTACCGGTAACAATCCCTGGGGGACGCTTATCGTCGGGATTCTCGTAAATACCCCAAAAGAACCATATGTCATAGGGAACCAAGGTAATGCTCCCGCGGGACGCATACACTCGGGTGAGTCAATGAGTAACCATTCCCCGCAGGGTAAACCATCAATATCCCGCAGGATCAACCAACCAATGCCCCGCAGGGTCAACCAATCAATATCCCGCAGGATTAACCAACCAATGCCCGCATGGTCCTCCAATCAATATCCCGCAGGATTAACCAATCTATGCCCCGCAGGGTCCACAACCAATATCCCGCAGGATTAACCAACCAATTCCCCACAGGGTCCACAACCAGTATTCCGCAGGATCAATTAACCATTGCCCCGCAGGGTCCTCAACCAATATCCCGCAGGATTAACCAATCTATGCCCCGCAGGGTCCACAACCAATATCCCGCATGATAAATTAACCAAACGCAAGAGACCAACAGGTCAACACTTTACACAATCAGACTTAGAAGTTCAAGGATTCACCAATACACACCACAGGGGATTCATACCCACAATCACACTTACCATCGTACTTACCAACCACGTTCCACTGGTCCATCGACCACCTGATCGTACCATTTGGTACAACCAGTCATACTCGATCATCCATTCAATCATTCAATCATTCAAGCATCCAATCAATCATTCAATCATTCGAGCATTCAATCAATCATTCAAGCATTCATTCTATCAATCAAGCATGCAATTTATCTAGTTTCGTTAGACCCTTAATTTATCTTAAACTAAGCAAACAATGCATGAGAGGCAATCACAACCAATCCTATGGCTCATTTCGGCCTTTCTACCAGTAAAGCAATTTCCCAAGTATTGAAAGCGAGTTAAACTAGTTGTTCACGCCCTATGCATGCATACTAGACACGTCTGGTTATTAGTAATTGAAAGACGATTATTCTAGTTATTCGCATCCTATATGCAATCTAGGACCTTTCCGATTTTATTAACCTAATAGGCATACTAAGTATTGAATTGCACGAGGAGTTTAGCATTTCCCCTACCTTGTGGTCTTCCTCAAATAATTCTTTGATGTAGAGTTCGGCTAGCCTCCCCTCCGTTCTTCACACGGGTCCCGGAGTGATCTTCGTCCCTCTAGCTCGGTTCAAAGGTCTTGGAACACAAACAATACCAAAATTAACAACTAGCCAAAGACGGTTTTCAACCTAATCTACTTCAGAACGCTCTAACTGTAAAGACCCGGTTCAAAAGATCGACTTTGGGCCCAAACTAGGCCCAATTAGGCAAAACCCAAGCTTCTGGAAAACTGGCCCGGAACATGGCCCGCTCCGTATCACAGACCGGCCGGAATCCCAGACGGAACGTGTCACGGACCGGCCCGGTGCCAGACACGGACTGCGTCACGGTCCGTCCCGGTACCAGACACGGACCGCGCGACGCACCGGCCCGGGATCAGACACGAACCGTGCGAGGTGTCGTGTCGGAGCCAGAGCCGTTCCGCGCCGCGTACCGTGCCGGTAGCCAGCCCATTCCGTGTCACGTGTCGTGCCGGTACGTGGCCCTCTCCGGGTCCCGTTCCGCGCCGGACCAGACCTGACCTCTCCCTTTCTTCCCCAATACGAAATCTGCAAAAACTCCAACAAAACCTCCATTTCCAGCTCCCTCAAGCTTCAAAACAAACATCTAAAACCTCCAAGCTTCAACACCCTCAATGGGTTTCCGCAAAACTTCAAATAAACACAACACAACCAACCTAACTTCACTAATTCTTCTCCAAAAACAACAATCAAACAACACATGAAGCTAGTTCTTCAAGTTCCAACCAAATCCCACAAAACCCAAAATAGAAAGTAGATGAAATGAGAAGATGAGAGTATACAAACCTTGAGAAAGATGAGATGATGAAGCTAGTAAGCTTTTGGTGAAGAAAAGATGAAGACTAAGCCTAAAGTTCCTCCTTTTCCTCTCTTTCTTTTTGCTCAAGTTATGGTTCTCTCTCCTCTCTCTCTCCCTCTAGCCAATTTCGGCTGCAACAATAGAGTAGGAGCTGAATTGTCTCCAACAATGGCTTTAATTGACCTAGGAATCCAATTTACCAAAAGGCCCTCTAACGTTTTATCCAATTAAAGTCATTTGAGAGGGTATAAAGGTCAATAAAGCCTCATTCCCATCCTCCAAGTCACTAATGACATGTGTCATAGTGGGGCCACTTTCAATTAAATAAAATCCAGCAGTCCAAAATTATATCGGATTTAGCCGATAAAAAGTCTGAGTTTGACCGAAAGTTGACCTATCCAATATTACAGTCAAACGAAAGGTAATGGCCCAACTAAGCCAACCGTGATAGTGGCTAAGCTTTTTGGGCCCCGGAAAGGTCCCGAATGACTTCCGGAGTCATCAGTTGACTTTTCCAACCGAAAGTCAAACTTCGTCCAAGGTTCACCGGTTCGACCGGGATCGACCGGGGGCGGTTCTTACAATCTACCCCCCTTAAAAGAATTTCTTCCTCGAAATTTAAACCGAAATACTCAAAGGTCGAACTGGTGGGAAAAATTTCGCGCAAATTTCATCCTCGCGTTCCCAAGTTGATTCAGCTCTTTGGTGCTTCCCTTGCACTCGTGCTAGTGGGATAGTCTAGTCCCATAGGACCTTCTTCCGTGTAACTAATGTTCTAAGTGGTTGTTCATTATAAGATACATCATCTGTTAAATCGATGTCCGTCCACTCGATAACGTGGAAAGGGTCTGTAGTGCACTTTCGTGGCTGGGTTACGTGGAAGACGTTATGCACGTTACCTGGGCCGTCGTTGTCATGCAAAGCTTTAGACAACGGCTCCAACTCGCCCAAAACCCAAAGGTTCGATGAAACGCGGGGCTTGCTTGCCTTTGCCGTGGTTGAACCGCAATAGTCCCTTCCTCGGGCTCGCCTTCAGAATTACGTGATCGCCAACTGAATAATTCAACAGGTCGATGTCGTTTAACAATGTAAATCTTTCGTCGAATTTACGTAACCTTTAATCGTTCCCGAATCAACGCAAACTTCACTTAATCGTGCTTCACTAGATCACGCTAGTTACTCAAACGTCACCCTTAGCGGTGCGAAACCGTCTTACCCAAAAATTTACCAATTCAGCGTGCAATGTCTCACCAACTCAAGAACTAACGAGCAAAAACACAAGCCGAATAACACTCAAACACTTAAGAATCTCAAGTAACGGTCTTGATATCCTATACCGGAATTTTCCGTCGGTACATATCCTACCAAAACGCTCTGTAAGCCGAACAGAGTCGAAACCATGCATCAAATGTTCCTTCTCAATTTCCTCCTTAGCAACCGTTACAGGGACTAGCCACAACAGAACTCAAACACTACCAAGTCAAGACCAATCACAACCATTCTACAAGGAGAATACCAAAAATCAAACTTGGCGTTGACGAGCAGTATTTCTTAACGTTTCACAATTTCAACGTGAAACAAAATAGATCAGCACGAGGAATCAATGAGTATACACAACAAGTCGATTAGCCCTCAGACATTGAGGAACTACAGATAACGATCCTGGTAACCTATAACGAAATTCAACGTTGGTGTAGACAGCGGACCGTCACAAAAACCTCGATGTAGATACCTCACACCTGAACCCTCAACGGTAGGTATCACATCGGAAAATCGACATCGGTCTAGACATGCCATACCGGAACTTTCCGTCGGTATGGGTGTCTTACCGAAATACTCTGAAAGTCGGATAAACACGGAGCCATCCGCAGATGTAACTCCTCAGTTTCTCTTTAGTAACCGTCACAAGAATAGTTCACACTGGAACGTCGATAAGGTCATGTCACGAACTAACACACACAAGACAAGCAAGTAACACACGAATGAAACCACAAAAACAAAAGTTCTCATAACCACTGCAGGTTTGGAACAACCGCTCGTATCACCACATCTCGTGGAAAGGTAGGCGTACCCCAATCAAGGAAATGGTACAACGTACTAACATCTAGTCGGAAGGCGGCACGCCTCAAAACATACCACAATTAGAAGCTCATGTTATACCAAGTACGGCACACTTGTCCAACATAGCAACAGGTCACACCGGTCAAACTCATCAGGATTCCCAGCCTGATAACGGATCAGTCACACATCACATATCACGATCCTAAGTCATGGAAAAATCATCAACACCTAACTGCGATCAATCAAGAAGGCTATCCAACTCGCGATATTTCTCTTAACCTCGATACCTGTTCACACTTCTGACCAACCATCTTACAAGTCGCTTCGTCCAAGTCATCGTATCAGCGAGACCACAGTTCTCAAACCCGGTGCACGGTTCCGTACAACCACGAACTCTACCAACATCTAGTCGGACGAACGACGCACAACAACAAAGAACGGTAGAACCTCTTACTGGCACTTAGCCGAAAGTAGGCGTCCTTCAAGACACCAAAAGCAACCATACGATAAACACACTCGACAGCGAAACACAATCTAAGATTTATTAATAAAGGTTATCCCGATCGACGGTAATCCTTATACCGTTGACGCTTGACACTCTGAGATTTAACCCTCAGAATGGCACGGCAAGCGTACCGATCGTCAAGTAGTATTCGGGGTTTAAGTCCGAGATATCGTACCCAAGGGAGCAAATAAGCAAGCTCTTTAGTTAATTAATCCGATAATCAAGCTATTCCTATACTGGTGATTGGTTTGGTTTTGTAAAACATAAATTCATGCAAGTACTGAGAATATATAGATGATCCGAAAACAGAGCACAAAACCACAAACGGATTGTAAATCAGAGATAAAAGACGATCTAGGACTTTAACGGGATTCGAATGCGATGAACAACTTAACGGGATTCGGTATACATTTGCAACTACTACTATTCCAATGGCAACGGGAACTCTCTCAATGTAGTCCTAACCATCTCTCGATCGTATTAGGACCCTAACATACGCAGTCCACCTAATTATCTCTAATCTAGGTGTAGAAAGGTATATAGCACTACGATTTATGAGTTCCTCTAACTTTCGGGTTTTACTCCTATAGTTATTGCACTCGTGTCAGTCTAACCATATTCTGGCTTAGATTAAAACCCGAGTTGTTAAATTCCTAGTTCCTCTTCTTAACCTCATTTCTCAATTGTTGGTTAATAAGATTGAATCAAACATGTACGTGATCAAGGCAATGTAGCATTACGAGCGAAGTTGAACAAACATCTTCCTAATACTAGTTTGACAAATATACCACCGAATACGTTAACTCAATTCATCACATTCTTACCCTAGCCCTAGATCATGAGAGTTTAGTTCATGGCAAAGAGATACAAATACAAGGCCAGGATTGAAACAATAACATTCATATTAACTGATGAAAGTAATACAAAAATCAAATAGCAATCCAAACTACACAAAACCTTTGATGTAATCCTCGTATCTCTCCTTTTGATCTTCTCCAAGTGCTCTCCAATGTCCTTTTCTCCTCCAAAAACGTGCTCCCTTTGTAATTTCGTGATACCCCTTCTAAACCTAACTTTTGATTTAAATAGGGCCAAAAAAACGAGTCTGAAACGACGTGGAAAAAGGCCCAGTCGCGCTGCGAGGGCCTGGGCCGCGGTCTGGAGCTGAGGCTTTAGCAAACCAGAGAGTTAGGAGGGTCTGGGCCGCGGTCTGGTGGCGAGGCCGCCGCGGCCTGGAGGGTGGTCTGGTGGCCGAGACCGCCGCGGTCTGGAGGGTGGTCTGGTGGCCGAGACTTTAGCATTTTGACTTTTGGTATTTTTTTTGCTCCAATTCGCTCCAATTCTGTCCCGAATGTCCCAATTCCTCTAGAGATTGATCAACTGCACAAAACAAGAGAAATACTCATCAAAGTTCACCATCCCAGGACTGAAAAGCTCAAGAATGTGGGCTAAAACCATCTCAAATAGATGTATTTTTCGTTCACATCAACGCTCGTTCACGAGCTGTCGATCAAAACAACTTATAGTCAAATCCACCCAAGTCACCACTTAAGGAGCAATCAACACGCATTGAGATCTCGAGAATTAGCGTGGTTCCTTCAATCATTCCTCGAACAACTCAAAACCACAACGGTTAACTCTTAACTTTCCCTGTGCCCTGCATGGCACAAAATCCGACCTACCCCATAACGCTTCGTTCGGTGCCATCTTGTTACTGGCCTGGAAGCTTGTGGTAGTCGCACTCGTCCGTCTGTTTCCGGATTTCAACGTGAGGTGCTCTCACTTCTATGGCGTAACTTAATGGTTATGCTAGTCCTCGCGGGACGTTAGCGTTCGTTCTTCTCTCGCTGATGGAGATCTGCCTTGATACTCGGTTCGCGTTCTCCGTATTCTTCTCCGCTGGGAAAGTCGTCTGATTAACTCTCGGTGTTACCCCCCTGTTCCGTGTGAACTAGCGGTAAACCGGTTTGTTCCTCTGGGGAGAACGTAAGGAACACACTCTAATCTAGTCTCTCACGTACGACACACACTCGTGCAACTTTTCGCTCATTAACCGGGATTTTGAAACAACAAGTCTTGAAGGTTCGACTCTTAAGACCTAAATCTTCTAGCGGGGGTAGAAGAAGCTGGAGATTACGACTTCTGTGGGTTATGGGCCCACCACGCTTCCGCTGTGCTACTCTGATCTTATCGTCACTCGGTCATCTTCGGTGACCGGTCGGACCGTTTATTGGTCAAGGCCGTATCCTTTCTCCGCTCGGGCGTTCGACGCTGATAGCATTCGATGAACGTTTGATGTTTCCCCAACTCGGTTCTTAAAGTTCGATCAACACGTTCGAAACAGGACAGGAAATCTTTAGTACGGTAAGTTCTTAAGAATGAGACGGTTTGTTACTACACTTTCGTGTCCTACCGACACTTAGGGCTGTGTTCGGTCGGATATCCGACCCGACCCGTACATATTTGGGCCCAATAGTAAATTCGCGGGTCGGATATCAGTTCCATACTACCCACCCATCGAATCACAATTTTGAGTGAAATCCGACCATTCGGGTCTAGATCGGATCGGGCCAGACCCGCGGATATCCGAAAATGTAAAAAAAAATTGGGCTTTGTATATACAAGCCCATATCTGTAAACACATACAAGTAGAACAACGTGGTATTTCATTTCAAATGATAAAAACTTGGACATTTACATTACATACACTGAAATAAAAACATTTTCAGCAAGTCATACAAGTTATCTATTATACATTACAAGTCCATACTACTAATTTCATGAATTTTTCAATTCATCAAAAAATGCACCTTCAGCAAAATGTCATCAACTAGATGACTTAAACACTGGACAGTAAATGAACCAGATCCAAAAAATACCTAACTACACAACACAGAATGTTTTAAGTACAAAAAGAATTTTAAAGCCTTCATTCTTTGTCGAAGTTGAGTGTTGTTCCATCAAAAAAACTTAACAAATCACTCATGAAGCTAATCGACTTCAAACCCTGCAAAGACAACACCAGATTATAGAATTAAATCAACAATAACCAAATATCAATAATATTTGATGAGAAGACTTAAAAACAGCAGATTATAATTTATAGAAAGGGTACCAGCTTCATTCTTCTCAAGTTCTTCGTGATCTTCTATATATGTCATCTTACTTGCTGATTTTCTTATCCAATCTTGACAACATACTAATCCTTCCACAGTTGTTGGTGTCAATGAGCTCCTAAACTTGTTTACTATCCTACCACCAGTAGAAAAAGCTGACTCAGATGACACAGTTGAAATGGGGACTACTAATATATCCCTAGCCATAATAGAGAGTATTGGAAACCTAGGAGAATTGCACTTCCACCAATCTAATAGGTTAAACTTAGCCACATCTTCCTCTACCTCTTCATTTAAATACTTGTCCAATTCAGATTTGAGGACACTATTTTGAGAGGTTTTACACCTCTTAAAGGCAGCCCTCAAGCTACTACCTCTAGAAGTGTCATTCTCAACTAAATTGGTAGAGGATGATTGGGAACTAGTTTCACCTACGCTATTAGGGGAGTGCAATTTAACATACTCATCAAACATTTCATACAATGTATCTTTAACACTCAAAGATAGATCATAAGCAACATGTTCATCATACATACTATCAATAGCATACTTTACAACTTGCAACCTATTCCTAGGATCAAAAACAGATGCTATAAAGATGAGCACATTCATTTTGGACAGATTTGTCCAATATTTATCAAATTTCAGCTTCATCTTATTAGCCATATCAATTATTTCATAGTCATTTTCAACCATTTGACCCTTTTTAATTACTTGTAAAGTGTCATTAATTTCATCCAAAAACATATTAGATGTAACTTATGAAGAACCAGACACCCTACAAGTTAACTCATAAAAGTGCTTGAGAAATGGAAGAAACGACTTGGCTTTGGACCTATCATTATCACATAACATGCCTAAAAGCTCCTCATGATTTGATCCCTTCCTAAACTGGGTTGACATTTCTTTCCTAAATGTCTCATCCTCACTATCATACCTCTCAAAAGCTGCCTCCAATTTAACAGCAGTAGCTAGCATTAGATAGGTCGAATTCCATCTAGTAGGCATATCAAGGGATAATATGGATCTAGTGTCTAGTCTACAATCTTTCACACAGGTCTGAAACCTAGACAACCTAGATGGAGAATTTCTTACAAACTTTATAGTTGCCCGAATTCGATCAATAGAGGGGCTTAACTGCCTAAGGCCATCAGTCACAATAAGGTTAATGATATGGGCAATACACCTCATATGCATTAACCTTCCACTCAAAATATTAGTCCCTAGCACGTTGAACTTTCTCACTAAGTGTTGAACAGCTGGTTCATTTGCACTTGCATTGTCAACAGTAACAGGCATTACTTTGTCTATACCCCAATCTCTAAGACAATGCTCCATGGTCATCCCTATATCATCCCCCTTATGACCATGTATTTGACAAAAATTAATGATCTTTTTATGCAAGACCCAATTTTCATCTATGAAGTGAGCAGTCAAACACATATAATTTATCTGTTGTTTGCTAGTCCAAGTGTATGTGGTCAGGGACACTCTAGGGGATTTAGCTCTAAAGAAAGTCAACAATTTTTTCTTCTCACTCATGTAAAGGTCTTTGGAATCAGAAGTTACAACTGTCCTACCATGGATCTTGAATTGAGGGCAACAAGCTTTCATAAAATCCTGAAATCCCTCACCCTGGACAAACCTAAAAGGCAATTCATCTATAACTACCATCCTAGCTAATGCATCCCTAACAACTGCTTGTTGAAATTTCCAAGGTTCCTTATTACCTAAGGAGGCAACAGCGAACGGTATGGTAGGTTGTGATTTATCTATATGTTTCTCAGGGTTATGTTTACAAGACAAAGAATGAGCCAATAAGTTAGATGTTCCACAACTCTTAGGGTCACAAGAATATGTCACAGAACAGTATTTGCAAGTAGCATGTGATTTGCCAGCCTTATCTTTAACGGGTTCATGAAAATGTTTCCAAGCAGTACTAGTTCGCTTAGCCTTTTTTTTTTACACTAGCAGGTAGGGGTGTAGACATAATACCTGAGGCTGCTGCCTCTTGCTTAACAGCAAGGGAAGCAGCAACTTGTTCTCCTTCAAGAGCATCCCCAGCAGCAACTTCAGCCCCTCCAACTTCTTCATCACCTCCAACAACACTTCCTCCTTGACACTCTTCCATTATCAGCTAGACCTATCACAAAATATAGTACATAAATCAGTTAAATATCGGTACCCATACTTTTAAAATCCAGATTTATTAAACTGTTCATGCATCAAAATATAGTACATAAATCAGTTAAATATCGGTACCCATACTTTTAAAATCCAGATTTATTAAACTGTTCATGCATCAAACCTAAAGACCCTTAACAGATTCATGCTGAAAATCCATGAGAAATAAAAAGTCTAAAAATTTATTAAACATTTTTTGAAATCTGTTCATGTTTCCAAAATTTAATAAATAGTTTAATTTTAGTTCATGTTTCTAAAACTGAAGACATCCAACTTAAACTAAGATTACTCTGAAAATCCAACATAATACAAGTTAGCTTTAAGTAAAAAAAATAACATTTTTCATGGAACTGTTTATTAAAAATAAACCCCAAACATGTAAACACAAATAGATAGCATAATCATTTCATCAAAAATATAAAACACATACAGTTGTTTACACTCAGTTCATGAACATATTTTTTTAAATAAATATAAACTATAAACTAATACCACTTTTCAAAAATAACCCCTAATTTTTTAAATAAACAAAATTGTGAATAATCTGAAAATAAAATTAACCCTCAAATTTTAAATATAATGAAAAATATGAAAATGTTGTCAATGTCCATTAACATGCAAAATTTAGAAAAATGATGTCATCAACAAAAGTACTGTACTGATTACTGAGCTTTTTTAGAAAGCACATAAAAAGTAACCAGTACAATTGGATACATAAACAGATTTCCACATCTTAGTGCAGAAAGCCAAAAGTTTTAGCAAGCAGAAAAGTACTATATTGAGTTTCTTTAGAAATCACATAAAAGTAACCATTACTATTTGATACATAAACAGATTATGCCCTAAATGGCCAGAATATAACTCTTTCGTCCAAAAGGGAAACAAATAAGAGACTGAAAAATTGATCTCTTACAATTCTAAGGAAGTACGAATGGAAGAGAAATAAACTTGTTACCTTGCTGCCCTAAAAGCCCTATCTTCTTCTGCATTCAAAGTAAGCCTGCCATCTGCTAAGTCACAAGCTGCAATAGGGATCCCTAGCTGTTTCTGCAACTTTTTCACCACAAACACTTCAGATTCCTCACAAACACTTTTTTAAATAAATATTAACTATAAACTAAACTAATAAGAGTAGATTTATACATGATTTTGGCTTAAAAAGCTTTCGAACTGAACACCTCCAACTCAAACTGAGATTACTCTGAGAATCCAACATAATATAAGTTAGATCTAAGTAAATAAAATGAAATTCTGAGACAAAAAAAAATGAAACCCTATTATTAACAAAGGTTTCGAAATCATACCTAAAAAACAATCGATGGGGGGTTTAAGTTAAGGGTCAGATACATTAACACGGGTGTATGGGAATTTGTTGGCTTTAGCTAGGATTCAACTATTCTTTAGACGATGTTTAGGCTCCATTGAAACTAGATAGGTAAAGGGATGTATGGATGTGAGGAGAAAGATCGTCACTGTGGTGAGGGCGTGGTGGTGATTGGTGGTGAGGGTGTGGAGGTGGTGAGGGTGTGGGCGGTGATGGTGAGGGTGTGGTGGTGGGCGGCGTGACCTAGACTAGAAGAGGAGAGGGAGAGTCTGAAACTGAAAGAGAAAGTGAAGATAAGATTATGAGAGAGAGAAGATAGAGATAAGGTTAGGGTAAAAGAGTCGTTGGTAGTGGTGTGGTTTAGGTTCAACCACGTAGAAGGATCATGTCCATCCATTTGAAATAAAGAGAATTGATCAACGGTTCATATTAAACGAGTATTTTAAATCAGATATTTCGGGCGGGTCAGATATGGTTTTTTCCGAACCGTACCCGACCCAAATCCGCTCGGATGAGTCTTGAACTGGTCGCAGGTCGGGCTAGATGTCGGTCGGGTCGCGGATCAAATACACAGCCCTACCGACACTAGTCGGGACTACCATACCTCGAGTCGGTGTGTTAAGGTACGGGTGGGCTTAACAGTTTTAAATTCGTTCTAAAATAATGTAATCACGCAACAAAACAACCAAGTGTACTACTCATGTGTCAGCAAACACAAAATCCAAGATGTAGATAGTAATAAGTGCTCTAATGTCACACCTCAAATCCGGTTCTTGCTCGGACTCGAGGCATGACTAGGATAAAACAATTAAAAAGGCAATAACTCAACAGTAACTTCCTGAAAATCTCCAATATAAAACTCAAATCCACATAACTCAATTTTAAACATAAATAACCCTCCAGGGGTGTAATAATAATCCTCCAACAAGGTTTGTTCAAAACTGAAATGAAATGAAAACGAAGTCTCTACAGGACACCCACACCAAGAAACTCCCGAGCCTCTACTCCTCAAACAAGCCTGTAATCACAACAATAAACTCATAGGGGTGAGCTTGCGCTCAGTAGGGAAAATACATAACATGGTGGACTTTAAACTCAATAATTTCATCAGCAAAGTCAACAAGATAAATCTTAACAATCACAGGCAATAGGTAAACCGATCAATGTCGTGGCACATGGAGTCACCACCCTCCGATCCACATATGATGTGTCCTCTCGGATTTTCCCTCCAATCCAGAGGAGACGCGTATCATTGAGGCTACCGGAAACAACCCTTCAGGGCGCATATCGTCGGGATTCTCAGAAACGTCTCCAAAGGATTTTATGTCCTCGGGAACCAAGGTATTACTCCCATAGGAAGCATACACTTGGGCAATTCAATAATAATCAAATAATAATTGAGCACACACTCAAACCGAAACACGAAGCAATCCATTCCCAACAAACACCACTTCACTATCACACATAGCTCACGCATCACCGTTTCACCACAACACACAGTACACGAATAACACAATCACAACTTACCGTTCACTTACCAGTTACGACCCATCGGGGCATCGATCACCTGATTGCACCGCTCGGTACAACCAGTCATACTCGATGCTCCAAACAACCATTTAAGGAAATCAAGCAATCATTCAAATACAGCCAACAGTCAAACATGAGTTCAATCAACCAATCCTGGAAACCTTCAAACGAGCATTCAAATATGCAATTCAACTAGTTCCATTAGACTCTTTAGCCTATTCACTAAGCAACCAAACAACCAAGCATGTGATCCTAACACGCAACTAATCCGAGGGCTTTGCCAAGGCCGCTCTACCAGTAAAACAATTCCCAAGTATTGAAAGCGAGTTACACTAGTGATTGGCATCCTAATCATTCACCACTAGACACTTCCGGTTATTAGTAATTGAAGGACAATTAATCTAGTTATTCGCATCCTATAGGAATTTCTAGGACCTTTCCGATTTTATTGGCCTAACATGCATACTAAGCATTTAAACGAGAAGTTAAGACTTTCCCTACCTCAAGGTCTTCCTCTCAACACTCTGATGTCACAAACGATAGTCACCACACCGTTCTTCACACGGGTACCGACAAGGTCTACGGTCTTCAAGGTCTTCGTTCTTCAACTCGCGTCCACGTTCTCCCTTCTTTCATAGCTTGGTTCCACGGTCTTGGACCACAAAAGACCACAAAAAGACTACCAAATTAGTTCCCCCAACAAAGTGTTCTTCTCCTCAAAATACACAACAATGCTCAGAAATGGACCAAGGTTTGAAGAGGTGATGTGGGAATCAAATTGAGCTAAAAGGAAGGGTTTTGGGCTCTGAGGGTCTGATCCGGAATGCCATACGGACCGTGTGGCTAGCCGTGCCGGAATATGGCACGGACCATGTCACAGGTCGGCCCGGAAGCCAGGGCGGAACGCGTCACAGACCGGCTCGGAGAGCGACGCGGACCGTGTCAGGTGCCGTGCCGGACTCCCGTCCGTTCCGTGCCGTGTGTCGTGCCGGTACCAGGCCCGTTCCGTGCGGCATACCGTGCCGGCACCTGGCCCGGTCCGGGTCAGCTTCCGTATCAGACCTGACCAGCTCCTTCCCCTTTCTTCCCCAACTCGAATTTCACGAAAATCTCAACACAAACCCCATTTCCAATCTCTCTTAGCTCCAAAATGTTCAACCAAAGTTACCCAACAGCAACACCCTCAATGGGTTCATCAAACTTCAACCAAAAACACAATCCAACATCCTACTTCACTACTTCTTCTCCAAACAACATTCACAAAGCAAGTTCTTCAACTTTTAAGGCAAAACCCACAAAACCCCAAAGATTGGAAGTAGAAGAAATGGAGAGTTAAGAGTATCTTTACCTCTAGGTAGTTGAGATGGAGAAGATGAAGTGAAAATGGAGGCAAAAGGATCAAGAACAAGCTCTAAAATCCAAGCTTTCTTCTCTATCTTCTTCCTCAAGAAATGAGCTCTCCTCCTCCCCTCTCCTAGTGATTTTCAGCTGTACCAACAATGAATGAGCTGAATTGTTGCTCCCTTTCCTTTAAATGACCTAAAATGTCAATTTACTCAAAAGCCCTTAAGGTCTTATCCCTTTAAAGGCAAGTTAGGAGGGTATGAGAGTCATTTGAATCCCCATTTTCATCCTCCAAGCCAAGCATGACAAGTGTCATGTGTGGTCACTCCTACTTAATAAATTTCCAGCTTTCCAAGATTTTATCGAAAAACAACCGATATTAAGCCCAAGTTTGACCGACGGTTGACTTTAACAATATTACAGTCAAACTGAAGGAAACGGCCCAACTAAGCTAACCGTGATATTGGCTAAGCTTTTTGGGCCCCGAAAAGGTCTCGAATGACTTTCCGAGTCATCCCATGATCCCTGAAAGTCAAGCACACAAGCTCGAAGCATGTCCTCTAGAATCTGAATGGTGCGCTCTGACTGTCCATCTGTCTCAGGATGGTAAGCTGTACTCAACAGTACTTCGATGCCCAAAGCCTTCTGTAGACTCTTCCAGAACCTGGATGTGAAACGAGGGTCCCTATCAGATACCACTGACACTGGTACTCCATGTAGGAGAACAATCTCCCTACCATACAACCGGCCCAACATGTCCACAGTATCAGTCATCCTCATAGCTAGAAAGTGTGCAGACTTGGTCAGTCGATCAACTAACACCCAGACAGCATCGTGCCCCTTCGACGACCTTAGTAACCCACTCACAAAATCCATAGTCACGTGCTCCCACTTCCACTCAGAGATCGGTAAAGGCTGTAGCAAGCCTGCGGGACGCTGATGCTCGGCCTTCACCTATTGGCAGGTGAGGCACCTGGAAACAAAGTCTGCAACTGCCCCACGCATCCCGCTCCACCAAAACTATCGTCGCGTGTCTCTATACATCTTGTTGCCACCAGGGTGCACAACAAGGCGGGAGTGGTGGCACTCTCTCAACACGGTGTCTCTGCAACCGCTGGGCACAAACAGCCGTCCTCTAAAACGGAGACCCTGATCAGTGCCCATCTCTCAACCCTCGAGCTTGACACCGTCGATCAATCTCTCACGAAACCCTGCTGTCTCGGCATCCTCGGTCTGTGCCTCTAGCACTCGAGCAAATAACGTGGGCTGAGCCACCAAAGCACACAAGGCCATGCCATCTGTGACCTCCTCCAACTCCAGTCTGTATAAGCTCAACTGCTCCAGCATGTCCCACTCTCGTACCGCCATGCTGGCAATACAATGACTCGACTTCCTGCTCAAAGCATCGGCGACGACGTTCGCCTTGCCCGGATGATAGAGCAGCTCGAAGTCGTACTCCTCAAGTAACTCCATCCATCGCCTTTGGCGCATGTTCAGATCGCGATGTGAGAAGATATACTTGAGGCTCTTGTGATCAGAAAACACCCTGAACTGTTCACCGTACAGATAGTGTCTCCAGCTCTTTAGCGCAAATACCACCGCTGCTAGCTCAAGATCATGGGTCGGGTAGCTGCGCTCATGTACCTTCAACTGCCTCGAGCCGTAAGCAACCACCTTCCCACTCTGCATCAAAACACAACCTAACCCCTCGCCTGAGGCGTCACAATACATGTCATAGCCTACTCCCCGCTCTGGAACAATCAACACTGGAGTGTTAGTCAATCGAGCCTTTAGCTCGCGGAAAGAGTGCTCACACTCATCCGTCCAAAGGTACTCCGCCCCCTTGCGGGTCAAACCTGTCATAGGTGCTGCTAGACACGAGAAATCCTGAACAAAGCGTCGATAATAACCTGCCAACCCTAGAAAGCTCTGAATCTCAAAAACAATGCTGGGTCTGGCCCACTTCGACACTACATCAACCTTTGCCGGGTCGACCAAAATGCCCTCTCGAGATACCACATGCCCGAGAAACTTCACCTCGGTGAGCCAAAATTCGCACTTCTCCAGATTGTCGTACGACTGGTGAGTGCGTAAGAGTGTCAAAACGGTCCTCAGATGCTCCTCATGCTCCTCATGTCATCGACAAAGACTACTATAAACTGGTCCAGGTAAGGTCTGAAGATGCCATTCATTAAGTCCATAAAGGCGGCCGGTGCGTTCGTCAAACCGAACGGCATCACTAGAAACTCAAAGTGTCCATAACGAGTTCGGAACGCTGTCTTCTCTACGTCCTCGGCTCGGACCCTCAGCTGGTAGTACCCCGATCGAAGATCGATCTTCGAGAAGTACTTTGCTCCCCTCAGCTGATCAAATAAATCATCAATCCTCGGCATCGGATAGCGGTTCTTCACTGTCACCCGGTTCAACTTCCGGTAATCGATGCACATCCTCAAGGCTCCACCCTTCTTCTTCACGAAGAGGGCGGGTGCTCCCCACGGAGATATGCTCGGGCGAATGAAACCCTTCTGCTGACGTTCCTCGAGTTGTCGCTTTAGCTCGACCAACTCGGCTGGCGCAAACCGATACGGCGTCATCGAGATCGGCGCCGTACCTGGGATTAGATCGATCCTGAACTCCACCTTGCGCGCTGGCGGCAAGCCTGATAGCTCCTTCGGGAAGACCTCCGGGAACTCACGCACTACCCTCGGTAGCTCTCTGCTACTCTGCACGATCTCTGCCTCAGATCCCGTAGTCAAGGCGGATAGGAGAACTCCGCTCTTGCTACCCAAAACACACGTGATCACCCTGTCACCCGACCTCACTGTCACCTGACGTCGATAGCAATCGATCGTCGCTCGATACCTCGCGAGCCAGTCCATACCCAGAATTACGTCAAAGGCGTTCATATCAAGAACGAGTAAGTCACCAAGAAAGGGGCAATCTGCCACCCTAATCGCACAGTCTCTACAAACGGTGCTCAACACCACCTCACCCGTAGCCGGGGTCTCCAAACAAAGGGGTTGACTCAAAGTCTCCACCCGCAAACCCAAGGAAAAAGCAATAGACGAAGAGATGAACGAAAAGATCGCGTTGATTAGAGAGCGGTTGAAGACCGCACAGAGTCGGCAGAAGAGCTATGCAGACAGACGTCGCAGACCACTTGAGTTCACGGTCGGGGAGCACGTGTTTCTGAGGGTGAGTCCGAAGAAGGGCATGGTGCGGTTTAACCGCAGCGGAGGCAAGCTGGCACCGCGTTTCATTGGACCATTTGAGGTCTTAGAGAGGATCGGAGCTGTAGCTTATCGGTTAGCCTTGCCACCGCAACTTGGGAACGTGCATAACGTTTTTCACGTGTCCCAACTGCGGAAGTACATGGCAGATCCCTCGCACGTCATTGAGTGGTCAGACATCGAGGTAGCTGATGATGTCACTTATGAGGAGCAGCCCGTCGAGATCTTGGGTACAAAGGAGAAGGTCTTGCGGAACAAGACGATTCCGTTGGTCTTAGTGCGGTGGGGTCACCAAGGAGCTGGGTCGACGTGGGAGTGCGAGGATGAGATCCGCGCGAAGTATCCCCACCTGTTCAACCACTAAGGTACACAGTTGTCTTTAAATTTCGAGGACGAAATTCTTTTAAGGGGGGTAGATTGTAAGACCCGCCTCCGGTCGATCCCGGTAGAACCGGTGAATCCTAACTAAGTTTGACTTTCGACCGGAAAAGTCAACCTTAGTTAGGATTCACCAGTTCTACCGAGATCGACCGGGGGCGGGTCTTACATCTAAGCGATCTCAATATCGGAATTAAGTCCCTCAGCTCGGGGCCCGGTAATTGCGTACACTCGTCCCTGCCGCATCGGAGGTCCTCCTATCGGTGGTGGTGGTGGTAGTGCCACCTGCTGCTGAAGTCTAGGTGGGTGTCTCTGGGCTGCTGCTCCCTTCGTCTGACGCGGAGTTCTCGGAGGCTGTGCCTGACGAGGCTGTGCCTGCTGAGGTCTCGGTGCGGGTGCTACTCCAACCCGATTCGGAAACGCAAATGAAATGTGCCCCTTTCGGCCGCAATGATAGCACACCCTCTGCTCAACCCGCTGTCTCTCTCCAAACCTCTGTGGATAATCACCTGTCGATCCACGGGTCCACTGCTCCTCGGGCAGCCACTAGCTAAGTGCCCCTACTATCTGCATAAAGGGCATAGTTGCGCTACCGGGGCAGGTCCAACTGATGCTACTACTACTCCTCAGCGCATGCCACTCTGCTGGAACTGTGGCTGAAATGACCCAGAGACCCTCTGCCTCCTCGCATTACGTCCCTCGGACGTCCTCAAGAACTCACTCGGCCTCGGCCTGATATCCCGCGCTCTGGCGGTCTCTCGAAAATGTCTCTCAACCGCTAATGCCTGATCCACCAGTGTAGAGTACACCTCAGTCCTAAGGGCAATAACCCGATCTGCAATCGATGGAATGAGCCCTCGCTCAAATCGTCTGCAACGACTCTCCTCAGTCTGCACCATCTCAAGGTGCGAAGTGGGAAAAGGATAAGAACCTTGCCGCATACCCAGAGACAGTCATACCTCTCTGCCGCAGCTCTAGGAACTGCTGGTGTCTATCATCTCGAACAGATCGAGGAAAGTACTGCTCCAGGAACAGTCTACTGAAAAGCCGAAAATCATCACCCACTCTGGTCTGCACAGACTGCCACCACTAATAAGCCTCACCATCGAGTTGAAAGGTCGCGAAAATATTCTCAAACGACTATCAAGGTACCCCAAAAGTATCAAGGTTGCGGGTAATCCGCTCCAACCATATTACAGTTGCCTCGGAGTTTGAACCTCCGGAGAAGATAGGTGTACCCAACCTACGAAAATCCCTGAGAGCCTGGGCCGTGTAGCTATCCATGTAATAACCACTCTCGGTCAACGCTAGTCAAACCTGCGAAAAACAGGAAAATTTAAAAAATTTGAGCAGGCACTGAATTGAACAGGGATTGGACCCCGAGGGTCATATCGGACTTAAGTTGACCCCGTTATTGACCAAAGTGAGTTACGGGGGACTCAAGGCAACTTTCTGATCAATTTGGGAAATGTTGACTTTTCACTGGAAAAGTCAACCGAGCGACGTTTTGGTCCATTCGAGGACCGTTTTGGATCCGAAAAGCTTAGCCATCGTCGCAGCGGTCTTAGTTGAGCCGTTTCCTTGTGGCCCGCCAAGTTTCGTAATTTTTGGGAAAAAGTGCCCGTTCGGGGCCCGAAAGGTCCGATTTTCGCGAAACTGATTGAAAAATATCAACTAGATATTTTCCAAAAGGTGTGGGACCCACCTTGACACATGTCCTAAAGGTGGTGGTGTTAGTTTTGGGGGGAAATTGTGTGGAGGAGAAGAGGTGGCCGATTGTGGTGTTTTAAAGAGAGAAAAAAGTAGTTTTAATTAGTTGTTAGTTGTGCTAATTAGAAAGAGAAGAGAGAAGAAGAGAGTTAGAGAGAGAAGAAGGTGGAGAAGAAGATAGAAGATTAAAAGCTAGGGTTTTGGAGATTATTCAACCGTTGGATTGATTCAAAGCAAGGAGAAAACGTCTTCCCCTCGTCTTCCTCGTTGGTAAGACCTAACCCGATTCTCGTTTCGATTATTTCTCAAAAGCTAGGGTTTGGTTATAAACTATGGGTTAGGGTTGTATGGACGTTTTGGAGGTGTTGGAGACGTTGTAGAGGTGTTTGGGGGTGTAATGGCACGTTTTCCGGTGACCGAAGGCTCGGGAGGAGCTCCGGCCACCGTGGGTGGTGGCCGGCCGGCCATGAGGTGGCTGGCCGGAGCTGGCAGCAGCCACCACATGGTGGCCGAGCCACCCCTCAAACCCTAGGGTCTCGGCCAAGCCTCTTGGGTGGGGCCCACGTGCTCGGTTGCTCGGGTTTTAATGTTCGGGTGGTTTAAAACGTTCCCCGGACCATTTATCCTTAATCGAATCTAAAATTGGAATTAAATTGGAGAAGTTGTAATTAACGGGTTTTAGGAACTTTAAACGTTAATAAATTGATTTAGAAGTCGGAATTCGATTCCGTCAAGTGCGTTTGGTTCCTTGAATTATTCTAAGACCGTACAAACGAAAACGGGGACTTTTGGAGCCCCGGAAGGCAATTAACCAAAACCCGGGCAGATTCGCCATGTCGGGCGAATCTGGCCGTTACGGGTCCTTTATCAACAATGTCGAGTAATTGGGAAGTTTGGGAGTGATCGACAGTGTCGGGGTTAAGTTTGGGCATCGAGTTTATTGGTTTTCGGTTTATTCCTGCGAGTTGTTTAGTGACTTTAAATTGTGTTCCTTTAGATCGTGCCACGGACCGAGGCAAGGGAAAGATGGGTGAGTGACTGAGTTCATCACCGGAGCTCGTGGTTTGGCTTTTGGGAGAACACGCACGAGGTAGGGAAAAGTAGCCGGATCTCGGCCCTGACTGGGGAAAGTTAACAGTAGAATTGCATGTGACACCGGGGTGTCGTGGGTTGATGTAGGTTTATTTTAAATATTAGAAAAACATGATACGGGATCGTAGTAATTATTAGAAATGCATGATACGGGATCATAACGATTATGAGAAAATCATGTGACACTTAGTAGTGTCGTAGGAGCAGAGAACTTAGCGTAATTGATTTACTGGAGGCATATGACCATGCCCGGAGGTTGTTTGTGAAACTAGTGATCTTAGGACTGTTGGAGGCATCGAGTATGCCGGAGGTTGTTGTGCGTTATTTATTGTTGAGTTTGGGTGGCCTTGAGAGCCCGTGTTATTTATTGTTGAGTTTGTGCGGCCTTGAGAGCCCGTGTTATTTATTGTTGAGTTTGGGCGGCCTTGAGAGCCCGTGTTATTTATTGTTGAGTTTGGGCGGCCTTGAGAGCCCGTGTTATTTATTGTTGAGTTTGGGTGGCCTTGAGAGCCCGTGCTATTTATTGTTGAGTTTGGGCGGCCTTGAGAGCCCGTGTTATTTATTGTTGAGTTTGGGCCTTGAGAGCCCGTGTATTTAAATTGGTGTCTTGGGTGGCCATGAGTGCCCGTGTCTTACTGTTGATGTTTTGGGGTGACCGTGAGTGCCGTGGGGTTGTTGAACCCGAGTCTCGACCGTTGGTGTGTCTTGAGTGGCAATGAGTGTCGTGGGGTTGTTGAACCCGAGTCTTGACCGTTGGTGTGTCTTGAGTGGAAGTGAGTGCCCGTGGGGTTGTCGAACCCGAGTCTTGACCGTTGGTGTGTCTTGAGTGGCAGTGAGTGCCCGTGGGGTTGTTGAACCCGAGTCTTGACTGTTGAGGTGTCTTGAGTGGCCTTGAGTGCCTGTGTGATTGAACTTGCCTGTGATTGTGATTGTGGTTAGCTGAAGTTGCGAGTTCTAAAGGTCGACAGCCTGATCCGACTTAGTGTCGATGAATTGCGAGTTCTAAAGGTCGACAGCCTGATCCGACTTAATGTCGATGAATTGCGAGTTCTAAAGGTCGACAGCCTGATCCGACTTAGTGTCGATGAATTGCGAGTTCTAAAGGTCGACAGCCTGATCCGACTTCGTGTCGAGGAATTGCGATAGGTCGATCCCTGACCTGATTGAGATTGGTTACTGAGCAGCTGGTGTGTGATCCTTTGTGATCTTGTTTGACGTTGTGTAGTCTTTCTGTCGTGTCCTTGGAGGAGGTCGTCGATAGTTGTGTCGGGTCTACGTGGTGTTATCGAGTGTTGGGTCTGTTGAGGAAAGTAACGGGTTGTGGGTCAGTTGGGTACTTGAGTTGGGACTGTAGTCCCGGTGTTGGGTTTGGTTTTAGTGTTACTGGCTTTATCTACTAATCATGCCGTAGTCAGTCTGTTATTCGTGGTGGTGAGCGAACGCTCACCCCTAGCTGCTTTTCCTACAGGTAATGTTCGTGGGACGGACTAGGTGAGCTCTCGAAGCTTGTGGAGCTAGGAGCGGAGTCTGGGTTTTGTCTTTTTGAGTCTAGTGACGGATACCTTGTACTTTTGTCCACTTGTTGGGACGTGTTTTTAAACTGTAATTATTATGTTGATGAACTAAATTGGTATTTTAAAGTGTTTAATGAAATCAGGTTTCAAGTGCTTTTATGTTTTTAAAACGTTCGCGTCCCTAGTTCGGTTTACTGAAATTGGGGCGTGACAATCCATCTGGCCTGGTCTCTCGGTAGTGACTGCATCGGCAGTCGGCACAGACTCTGGTACCGGTGCAGCAGTCTCCTGCTAAGCGCTGAGCGCTGCTAGTACTGCATGGACCACCTCATCAATAGGGGCCGGCTGAGTCGGCTCTGCGATTGGAGAAACTCTAGGTGGTGACCCTGACGGTCCACCCTCAAAACTCTGGTGCTCTGTGGAAGCAGCACCTTGGGCGCTCGTTGTCCCTTCCAGTCCAACAGCTGGTGTCTGGCTCTTCCCCACAGTTGGGCGGCTCCTGGTACCCCTTGGTATATAAACACGTGACATCTCGTGTACTCGCTGTATTTATAACGTATAAGCTCATAATTCAATTTAACTCAAGTGGTTCGATTTATCATAAAAGGACGCTCTCATGTGTCTTAAAGGGATCCTACTTGGATCGATAATACGTAGTATAGTCATAAATAATACTTATATAGACAAAGAAGTCCGCACCTTGTGCGTCTCACACATCAAGCAAGCAAGTAATTCAATCGACTCCCACCGGAGGTATAGCTTTAAACAATCACACAGTCAATGTACCGGACCGGTATCCATCTCGGTCGGGTATCTTCCCTTCACGTGGGGCTCAAATCATAATCAGTTCCACAAATCATATCTGTAATTCCTTTCTCATAAATCTCAACTCTTTTCATAATTCTCAACACCTTACTTTTCTCTTATAACCTTCATGTCGATCTCGCGTCGTTACAACCGATTCAGGCATCCCCGAATCTCGTTGTAACCACTTGATATCCCCCTATCACGCTCGACTACAGTGGCGCCCCTGAGTCAGCCCGTGATAGTACAAACACTTCAGTTTCACAGAAATTTTGGCATGACCTATTCGTATTTTCCACTAACCATCCGCTTAAGCGGGACATCCAATCATCAATTTCACACAACATTCAGCACATAAGGTTCCCACAATCATCAAAGTACACTCCATGGTAAAGTACCACAGTACCACTTGGGTTTCTACCCTCTATTAAATTGACATCCAATTGTATCAGCATTTCAACCTTAATCCTTAAATAACAGTTAACATCGTAACCAAATCAACACTCCAACAATTTAGCACTTTCACGATTTAACACTTCAATAAGTCAAGAAGTCACCCTTCAATAAATCACACTTCAATACGTTAACACTTCAATCATATTAATCACGGTAACACACTCAATAAATGATTTGCTCAATAACCAATTTATAACGACTCGATCATTGCTCGTTAACCCAATACCGATCTCAACCGTTCGGCTTCACCGATCACTAAAACTTACAGCCAATAAGGCAAGGATACCAACCTAGCAATGCAATCAGCGTAATATAAAATATTCAAACTTAAACAAACATTGAAACAACCAAGACTCGTGTCTTTCCAACTCTATGCATCAAATGTTTCCAACTTGCGTCACTGAGTACCACGACTTATACCACCTAACTCTACCCACCTAATTGACGTCGGTCCGAGGTTTTGAAAACAAGTTCAAAATGAAATCAGGCTCTGATACCAAATTGTCACGCCCCAAATCCGGTATTGACCGGACTCGAGATGTGATTTAAAAATAATACAAAATGTAACAACAAAAGTGTCTCAAATCCACTATAACTATCCAATTTAGTTTCCAACAAAATATCTCAATTAAAAGTTCCAAAATAAATTCTTTAAATATAAGGTTCGCAACCAAAGATAGGACCATAATCGTCTCTAAAGCCAAAAGCACCCGGACCCACCGAAGCTCCCGAGCCTCGAGTCCACTACTCACAAGCACGCCTGAAACAACAGTCAATAAAACAAATAGGGGTGAGCTTACGCTCAGTAGGGAAAATAGATAAACAGTTTAACCCCCAATTTAGTAATAAAAATAGCTTTAGCATGACAATACATATTGCAATTAATACTTTTAATCCGAAAGATGCTATAACAAAGGCAAGATAAGAAAAATATCACATTCTTAAGGATAACAGTCTTTAAGTTTAACAAATAGAAATTCACAATTTCGTTCGGGACTCCATGAAACGGAGAACTAAAAAGATGTTGAAATACGGGAATAAAACGGGATATAACGCTTTCAAAGAGCCAGTAACAATCATAGAAATAAAGTAAACAATGCATTTATTAACAATCGATAGAAAATAGAGCGTTTAAGTAATGTCGTGGGACATGAAGTCACCACCCTCTGATCCACAATACTATTTGTGCCATGTCGGATCCCATACTCCGATCCACAAGAGTGTTCGTGTCATATCAGATTTTCCCTCGGTACAGAGGAGGCACATACATCGGGCTACCGGTAAAAATCCCTGAGGGACACTTATCTTCGGGATTCTCGGAAATACCCCCAAAGGACCATATGTCATAGGGAACCAAAGTATTGCTCCCGCAGGACGCATACACTCGGGTGAGTCAATGAGTAACCATTCCCCGCAGGGTAAACCATCAATATCCCGCAGGATCAACCAACCAATGGCCCGCAGGGTCCACCAATCAATATCCCGCAGGATTAACCAACCAATGCCCCGCAGGGTCCTCCAATCAATATCCCGCAGGATTAACCAATCTATGCCCCACAGGGTCCACAACCAATATCCCGCAGGATTAACCAACCAATGCCCCGCAGGGTCCACAACCAGTATCCCGCAGGATCAATTAACCATCGCCCCGCAGGGTCCTCAACCAATATCCCGCAGGATTAACCAATCTATGCCCCGCAGGGTCCACAACCAATATCCTGCATGATCAATTAACCAAACACAAGAGACCAACAGGTCGACACATTACACAATCAGACTTAGAAGTTCAAGGATTCACCAATACACACCACAGGGGATTCATACCCACAATCACACTTACCATCGTACTTACCAACCACGTTCCATTGGTCCATCGATCACCTGATCGTACCATTTGGTACAACCAGTCATACTCGATCATCCATTCAATCATTCAATCATTCAAGCATCCAATCAATTATTCAATCATTCGAGCATTCAATCAATCATTCAATCATTCAAGCATTCATTCTATAATCAAGCATGCAATTTATCTAGTTTCGTTAGACCCTTAATTTATCTTAAACTAAGCAAACAATGCATGTGAGGAAATCACAACCAATCTTATGGGTCATCCCGGCCTTTCTACCAGTAAAGCAATTTCCCAAGTATTGAAAGCGAGTTAAACTAGTTGTTCACGTCCTATGCATGCATACTAGACACGTCCGGTTATTAGTAATTGAAAGATGATTATTCTAGTTATTCGCATCCTATATGCAATCTAGGACCTTTCCGATTTTATTAACCTAATAGGCATACTAAGTATTGAATTGCACGAGGATTTTAGCATTTCCCCGACCTTGTGGTCTTCCTCTAATAATTCTTTGCTGTAGAGTTCGGCTAGCCTCCCCTCCGTTCTTCACACGGGTCCCGGAGTGATCTTCGTCCCTCTAGCTCGGTTCAAAGGTCTTGGAACACAAACAATACCAAAATTAGCAACTAGCCAAAGACGGTTCTCAACCTAATCTACTTCAGAACGCTCTAACTGTAAAGACCTAGTTCAAAAGATCGACTTTGGGCCCAAACTAGGCCCAATTAGGCAAAACCCTAGCTTCTGGAAAACTGGCCCGGAACATGGCCCGTTCCGTATCACAGACCGGCCCGGAATCCCAGCCGGAACGTGTCACTTTCCGGCCCGGTGCCAGACACGGACCGCGTCACGGTTCGGCCCGGTACCAGACACGGACTGCGCGACGCACCGGCCCGGGATCAGACAAGGACCGTGCGAGGTGCCGTGCCGGAGCCAGAGCCGTTCCGCGCCGCGTACCGTGCCGGTAGCCAACCCGTTCTGTGCGGCGTGCCGTGCCGGTACGTGGCCTTCTCCGGGTCCCGTTCCGCGCCAGACCAGACCTGACCTCTCCCTTTCTTCCCCAATACGAAATCTGCAAAAACTCCAACAAAACCTCCATTTCCAGCTCCCTCAAGCTTCAAAACAAACATCTAAAACCTCCAAGCTTTAACACCCTCGATGGGTTTCATCAAAACTTCAAATAAACACAACAAAACCAACCTACCTTCACTAATTCTTCTCCAAAAACAACAATCAAACAACACATGAAGCTAGTTCTTCAAGTTCCAACCAAAACCCACAAAACCCAAATAGAAAGTAGATGAAATGAGAAGATGAGAGTATACAAACCTTGAGAAAGATGAGATGATGAAGCTAGTAAGCTTTTGGTGAAGAAAAGATGAAGATTAAGCCTAAAGTTCCTCCTTTTCCTCTCTTTCTTCTTGCTCAAGTTATGGAGCTCTCTCCTCTCTCTCCCTCTTGCCAATTGTCTCCAACAATTGCTTTAATTGACCTAGGAATCCAATTTACCAAAAGGCCCTCTAAAGTTTTATCCAATTAAAGTCAATTGGGAGGGTATAAAGGTCAATAAAGCCTCATTCCCATCCTCCAAGTCACTAATGACATGTGTCATAGTGGGGCCACTTTCAATTAAATAAAATCCAGCAGTCCAAAATTATATCAAATTTAGCCGATAAAAAGTCTGAGTTTGACCGAAAGTTGACCTATCCAATATTACAGTCAAACGAAAGGTAATGGCCCAACTAAGCCAACAGTGATAGTGGCTAAGCTTTTTGGGCCCCGGTAAGGTCCTGAATGACTTCCGGAGTCATCGGTTGAATTTTTCGGCCGAAAGTCAAACTACGTCCAAGGTTCACCGGTTCGACCGGGATCGACCGGGGGCGGTTCTTACAAGACCAAACCACACTCACAAACATACTCACACGAACAAGCACAACTGCAACCACACCACTTAACAGGTCATCAAGCATAATGTAAACGGTAAAAACACATATACGTCCCGTACCGCAGTCCCCTACTCCGACGGTTGTCCACAGCCCTACTCTATCATATCGTACCGGAACACACAGCATCGGCCTGGATATCTTCCCGGCAAACACTCGGGGCACAATCTCAATACGTCATACCGGAATCTCCATCGGCCTAGACATCTTCCCGGCACTCCTTCGGGGAAAGAACAACACAAACCGTCGGCCTAGATATCCCTCATCGGACTACCCCCTCGATGTAGGTATCGTACCGGAACCACTACCCGGGGTACCGCGCATACGTGGGACCACACCGTCGGCCTAGGTATTACCCTACACCGGCGTACCCCCTCGGTCGTAGGTACCATACCGGACACAACTCCTCGGAACACACATCAAGATAATATCACACATCACAATGCCATAATTAAACACGGCTTACCAAGCCCAACTAACGTACCACAACACGTCACATCGGTCTATCACTCACCCGACCATATCACATCCAAGGGTTCACATCATAACAAACACGGCACACTCGCCCACACATAGCAACAACATGTTAACCGGATATACTAATTCTTGACTATTAAACTTAACGACGCAAGGTCACACAGCACGCATCTCAAACAATAACAGGAAAATCAATCAGCACGCAACCTTCGGCTCGACATGGCCGATCTACCAGCACGACAATTTCCCAAGTATTGAAAGCGGTTAACTAGTGAATCACATCCTACAAGTTACTAAGACTCGTCCGGTTATTGTATAATATAAACGATAGTTCCAGTTTTATTATCACCTAATATGCATACTAGTAACTTTCCGCAATTAAACCGGTATTCACTACTTTCCCTACCTCAACCGAAGAACAACAGCTACGTCTCCTAGCTGCTGACGTCCTGGCTTGCTACCTCCGGTCTTTTCTTCGATCGAAGCCGGACTCTAAATTACACGGAAAGCCCAAAATCAAAAACGGTTCCAAAGTTAAATTAAAAGTTACGGCCAGTCCGATTTAAAATCAACAGTTGTATTTTAAACTCGAGCGGGCTAAAAGCGGGATTATACGACGAATCAGGTTCGAGTACTCGAGCTCCGAACATAGAAACCGGTGCACGTTTTCCGATGCACGGTTTCCAATGTACGAGTCCTGAGGCGCAGGTTCCGAGGCGCGAATCCCGAGGCACGGGTTTCGAGGTACGAATTCTGAGGTGTCCGATTCAGCTTTCCCGCTTTAATCCGATTTACAGTCCGGTTTAGTCATTCCACGTTTCCCAAAATCGATCAACATTCCCAAAGTTACAGAATCCGTTCAAAGTCTAAAAACCGTCTTATTTCAAATCTGATTTTTAAACCACGACGAACCAAACGAACAGACTTTAAAGCTTAACCCGTTTTAAACCGGAGCGGTCTTTACCGTCCCTCGGTCGTCTCTGTCTCCCCACCCACACACCCCCTCCCGTCCATCACACGACATCATTCGTCCTCGTTCTCTACGCAAGGCCACACTGAAGTTCTCAAGGAAATCCTCATCTGCGATGGCTTCTCCGTCACCTCGAGCTCTCCCATCCCCCTCTGAGCCAAGGGTAGGTCTTCGAAACCCTGATGGAGGATGGGGTCAGGCCATGCTGCCACATGATCCCTGGCTCTCCACCTTTGCGAAAACACAGTCGCGAGGAGATATGGTGGTGGTAGGTCTCCCGATGATCCGACCACCCTTGTCACGCCCCAAATCCGGTTTTGACCGGACTCGAGACGTGAACTAAAAAGATAAATAATAAAAGCAATTTTAATAATAAAAATGGTCTCAAATAACAGTTTAAAAGCTTCGAATAGAAGCACGAGTTAACAGCTCGACAAAACCAAATAGTAAAACAGTTTAGAAACGGTAAAATTGTACGTCTCTGTACAATGCTAGCCTAAGACCCTCGCTAGCTCCCAAGCTCTGAGAATCCCGCTAGTCCAAATCCCGCTCAAGACCTGTAGAACAATAAAGTAAAGGGTGAGCTTTCGCTCAGTAGGAAAAAGTAGTTAAGGTGATGAGTGTCCGCTCGTCACCACGAGTAACCGTCCAGTTAGGGCATACTAGTAAGCACAGTAACTATAAAACAGTTAACAGAAATTTTAAGACAATGCTTAGTCCCCACCCGGGTACAAACCGCAAATCAGCTTCGACACCGAACCGAACTCATACCTCTTTTCTCAACTATGCCTTTAACCACTATCACCCAAACAAGTCTCAATGGACAATGACCACGGTTATCCCACAATCGGCCACACGTGCGAACTCGCAAGGCAATACACTAAACCCAGGTAAAACTGCATTTCAATTCAAAGAAGATCATTCAGCATGCATAAACAGTCACATCAGTCAACACAGATCAACACACCGAATAATATCAACACTCACTACCACCTATGGTATCCCAGAACAATGCATCGGCTTCCCATAGCCCGGCTCGACACGTCGCACTGATATTGACGTCGGCCCAGACCTCTTCCCTTCGGGGTACGACTCATAACATACTGGACCGGATTCTCCTACGGTCGGGTATCTTCCCGCAGCACGGTGTATAACTCACAACGTCCAGCCAATACACACACAACAGTAAAGCAATAGCAATCACGTAGCAAATCATTAGCAATACGCATGCATTGGGTCTCCCATAATACGCCGGATCACACCACTATAGCACATTTTGCTGACGCCAAGTCGGAGAGCAGGCGCACCTTATCACAGAATCATAGCACGTTTTACCGACATCCAGTTAGAAGGCAGGCGCACCTTAACACGAAACCATATCACATTTTACCGACAACTAGCCAGAAGGCAAGCACACCTGATCACGGAATCATAGAACGTTTTACCAACATCTAGTCAGAAGGCAGGCGCACCTTATCCATAACTCATTTTACCGACACCCGGTCGGAAGGCAGGCGCACCTTACCACATAACCACAACTCATTTTACCGACAACCGGTCGGAAGGCAGGCGCACCTTATCACATAATCTGCTCATCGAGCACACGTCACACCAACGTACCATGTCAAACATATCAACCAACTTATTATGCCAATCTATCATGCTAACACATCACTAGTCTGAACATCCTATACCGGAATCTCCGTCGGTATAGGTATCATAACGGAACACACGGTATAACATTACTAAACAATCTTACCGAAGCACATCATATCGGTCTATCAATCACCCGATCATACCACAAGCAATAGTTCACATCATAACACGCATGGCGCACTTTCCCAAACACTGCAACATACTACACCGAGTATACCATATCATGATTCTCAATCTAACAACGGATAACCTAAACATCAAACATCACAAGCATAGATCATGGCATTACAATCAACACACAAACCTAAGGGCTCGACATGGCCCACATGCATTTCTACAGCACGGCAATTCCCAAACTTACGGCTCGACATGGCTCGTAAGTTATCCCTCATTTCACTCGTTCCTCACATCCTAACATGCATTTCTAACAATTAAATTCAAGTAATCACAACCTATAAGCATACTAGTAACTTTTCGCAATTAAACCGGTATTCGCTACTTTCCCTACCTCAAAACAATCCAATCCCGCAGCGGACGACCTGGCTAGCTTCCTCCTCGTCACTTCACGAGGTCCAAAAGTCTCCATCTCCATCAAGCCCGGGTCCAAATTCTAAGATTACAAGCAATACACGAATTAATGCTAATTCAAGTGTGGATTAAAGAGGGAAATACCCAAACTAATCCCAATTGCTCAACTTGGCAAAATGAGCCCGGAAGGCCCATTTTGCCCGGAATCGGGGAAACGTCCCTCGCGAGTCCGAAAGTTTCCCTATTCGTGTCTATCCAACACAATTAATTTAATTGTTCCAAAGCACTTGACGGAATTAAATTCCGAGGTCCGAGCATTCTAAATTCGCGTTTAAAGGTTCTAAGCGTTTTTCCCGAAGTTTCATGAATCACATCCATAATTCGTTCCGAGTGTGAAAACATCGTCCCGGGGTTCACCCACGACCGCTCCATTTACGAAACCACAAAAAACCGGTCATGTGGGCCCCACGGCCACACATGGTCGTGGGTGGCCAAACCGGACCGGCCGGTCACGGTCCATGGGTGGCCGAACCATGGCCGGCCGTTTCCCAGGGTGGCCGAACCATGGCCGGTCATTTCTCTCCCCGGTTGCCAGATTCCGGCGAGCCTCCGGTCACCGGAAAAATATCTAATTTCTCCAACAAGCTCCTAACTAGTTCTAGGTTCTCCATAACACCATTTTTAAGCTTTAGAACTTCAATTTTCACCTCAACTAATCCAAAGTTTCAAGACCCATGGTGGGTTTCATCAAAAAACAACTCAAACCAAGTGATTTCCATCATCCAACTCCACTTCTTCTTCACAAATCAACATTTTAATCATCCAACACCCAAAACCCACTAGTTCAAGTCATCTCTACTCAAACCCACAACACCAATTTCATAAAATAAGGAAATAAAGCATACCAACCTCTAGGAAATGAAGAGATGAAGAAGATGAAGTAAATTTGAGAAGATTTGGTGTCACGCCCCAAATCCGGGTTTGACCGAATTCGAGACGTGAACTAAAACAATAATGATTTTATTTTTTTGTTAATAAGACCTACAAGTCTCAAATCATGCCTTCAAACTTAAAACAAACCCTCAAGTCGCAGCTCGATAAAAACAGCGGTAAATAATTTAACAAATAACAGTACGTCTCTAAACACTAGCCCGAATCCCTGTCAGCTCCCTAGCTCCGAGAATCCTGCTAGTACAAAACCTGCTCGACACCTGAAACACCACAAAATAAGGGGGTGAGCTTACGCTCAGTAGGAAAAGTAGTTAAGGATTTGAACCGCAGGTCATCACCACGGGTAACCGTCCAATTAAGGCATACTAGTAAGCACAACTATCAAAACAAGTAAACGTTCACTCCAAGACAGCACTTGGCCTTCACTCAGGCACAACCCGTAAAACCTACTCCCAAAAATCCGAACTCAAACCACTTCCCATAACTAGCTCTTGACACCCAACACCTAATAATTCTCGATGAATCAACACCTACAGTTATCTCACAACCAACCACACTTTCGAACTCGCACTGCAACACAGGAATCGGGTACAACCACCTCGAATCACCAAACACTCTCACAAGCCAAAGTCTTTGCCAGACGGCCCGTACGGCTCACACAGCAGACAAAGCACAAGGCCCAACAACACGCACAGCACACTAAGCCTCGGTTCCCACACCCAGTTACCGATTACCCTCACAAAATCATAAACATACTTAGAATAGATGCACAGAGTCAAACCGCAAGGAAGGGCACACAGCGAGATATACATAGATAAAATCAGAGAAAAAGGCACACAGCAGAACACACAATGAGTCCATAGGACGACACACAGCAATTAACGGGGAAGGGTCCGGACGAAACGCACACAGATGTCGTAAATTGCGGGAGTCAACTCCATCGATTTGCACACAGCTAATTATATCGCACTGGAACACACAGCGTCAGTCACGACATGTTCCTCCTCACACAGATGAAGGGCTCTACTCAACGTGAATATAAAACCGATTTGCACACAGCCGCTTATATCGCACTGGAACACACAGCGTCAGTCACGACATCTTCCTCCTCACACAGATGAAGGGCGCTACTCTCATATGTACCGAACTGGAACTCCCTCGATGAATCCCATCCCGGATTATGAGTCATCTGAACACGCCATCCTTGGTCTCGATATGATTATCCATCCGGCTACGCCGTCTCTTAAACACACACAGGGTTTCGCACACAGCACACTCACTGATGGTCTCGGTATACCAGCCGAACCATCTTAGCATACACCCGGTCTATCACTCACCCGGTCATTTCACAAACAAGGGTTCACATAGTCACACATGGCACACTTGCCCACACAAACACATCATGCAACATCGGTGATAATTCTATTTAGACATTTACAACGGTTATAATATTATTTAGATTCTCTTACATCGATTATAACGTTACTTAGACTCCCACACAGCGAGTAGACACACAGCACGCAACTCTAGGACCTAGACATGTCCCGTCTATCAGCACAGCAATTTCCCAGAAAGTACAAGCAAGTCAAACGGATATCAAACATGTTCGTTCCAAGTATTAACAAGACTCGTCCAATTAAACTAATAACATAACAGTTTTACCTATGTGTCACTAAGACGTTCCGGTTATTAACAACCCTAGTCATGCATACTAGTTCGTTCCGGTTATTAATAACCCTAGTCATGCATACTAGTTCACCAGTTCATAGTTAAGGAGGGGTCGATACTTTCCCTACCTCAAGACGAAACCGCAGCAGCGTCTCTTAGCTGCTGACGACCGGACCATCACCGTCTTCAAGGGCGATGTCCACGAAGTCCGAATCTGGTTTTACTCCGGTCTTCTCGGCGAAGCCCAAGCCTGGGTTAAACAAGTAAAAAGGTCTACTCAGTTCCAGTAACCAAGGTCCTCGTAAGGTCCAAAACGTCCTTTAAAAACCAATTTTAGGTGGGTTGGGCTCGCTCAAATGGGCCAGCGATTGAACTAATTGGGCCCTGAGCTGGCCCAATTCCCAGCTCGACCCAAACCAGCCCTTTCCCTTTTCTTTTTTTTATTTCTTTTAACCAAACCACAAGTTTCACTTTCCTACCCCAACGTTTCAGCAACAGTATCCTTTAAAAAGAAAAGGCGGGCTTTACATTTGGTGTAGAAATGGTCAAAAAAGAGCTTCCTTTCTCTTGCTTCTTCTTCAAGCTTCAATGGAGCTTCAATGGAGGATTTTTTTTATCTCTCTTCTAGCAAGGAATTTCGGCCATGGTGAGTAAAAATGCTGAATTTGTTGTTCCATGTGGTCTTATCCTCAAGGTGGAAAAGTCCATTTCGTCCGTTAGCCCATCTCTCTCTATTTTGTCCATACGTGGGGACCATTTGGTCTTTTAACCCACTTTTCTTCCCCTCCAAGCTAACATGAACATGTGTCCATGTGGGGACCACTCCTACCCCAAAATATCTCAGCTCTTATTATTTTATTCGTTAATAATCCAAAATCGACCTAGTTTGACTCGGGTTTGACTTTTTCACAAAAGGTGTCATTTGAAAGGGAATGACCCAACTAAGCTAACCGTAACGAAGGCTAAGCTTTTTGGGTCCCGGAAAGGTCCCGAATGACTCCCGGAGTCATCGGTTCACTTTTCCGGTGGAAAGTCAACTTTCGCCAAAAACCACCGGTTCGACCGGGATCGCCCGGGGGAGGTTCTTACAACCCCTCATATCCCTCCCAAACAGGCCAGACCTCGGGGCTACATCTGTCAAAAATTTGCGCTCTCCTCCCTCTCAAGTGGTGTGGCCATCTTCCACGGACACCTGCTCTAGTAATTTATCGGGGGTGGATTTCCTCTACTCCTTGGCCTTAGGACCAAGTCAACGCCTGGGCTCGGAGCCCCATTTTGTCTCGCCTCCGCTTCCAAGGGACGGATGATCTGCATGGGGATGGAGGCTTGAGGAGCCACCACATGCGTTAGTTGTTTCCCTGCGTCCGGCTCCACGTTTGAGGTATGTCGTATTGCCTAAGCCGAGAGAATCAATTGGGACGTCCAACCCAACCTAGGCCACCCGTTCTCTAGGGGAGATAGAGGGGTGTTTGGTGATGCATATCGTCTTGCCTAACTCAGAGATATGTAAGTTGGTAACCAATAATTCTTAAGAGGGAATTTAGGGTTTCTCTCGAAGGGGGCTAGAGATAATCCCCCCCCCCCCTAGGAAGATAAAGGAAGATGGGTATGAAGGAATTCGGGTGATGGATGGAAAGCAACTTTATCAGGATCCATGTGGGCCTTTTGCAATAGGTAGCATTGGAGGACTGACAGCCCGCCCTATTTTGGGGTCCCTCCATCATGTCATGTGAACCTTCCCCATACCACACGCGTCTCCCAACAAGCTGGGGATCCATCTAGGAGGATCCACAAGTTTCCAGGTTATGATGGGTAGGTTCAGGTCCAGCCGGACATAGTTTTATAGTCAGGTATATAGGTAGTCGTCTTGAGTCATGTTGCACGAGTCTTAATTTCCTGTTTTTCAGTTCATTTGGTTTCATTTTCTACTTATTAGGATTTAGTGTTTAGTCTTTCAAAACCCCGTCTATACCTGGGTATCTTTTGGAGAATTAGTTGTAGTTTGTCTAGGGATGTACTATTCTTCTATTATTCTTCTTATGGGTTAGGTATTTTTTCCAACCATTTCGTGAGATCGTTTCTTCATCCATCGTACACCGGCCAAATCGTTACGATAAATATTTTGGGTTTATTCCATTTCGAGATAAGGATGGGGCAAAACATGGTGTCGCTAGTTTGAACGGGTTCAAATTAATGGGTAAGTTTTATTCGTTGCCATTGCTCGTTATCGAAAGGTCTCGTTGGAGTCTAACAACCTAAAATAGAGCATCGACGAGGTTGAGATTAGCAGTCGGAAAATCGTTGTGGGTACCGATATCGTATCCACGAGTGATGGGGCGACATTATTCGCCGATTTCTCGACCAGAAACTCGTCAAAGACTAAGAGTGGTGGTGGTGATTCGTAGGTTTCGGGTGAGCTATGTTCCGTCATTCACAAAATTTCAAATTCAAAATACCATTCTGCTCCGGTAGGCATGGGTGAGAATCGTGGGGCTTTTGAAATTCAAGATTTGAACGGGGAGATTGTTCTAGAATCTGGTGGATCTGCAGATCTTATATGCGTTTTTCCTGGGGACGATGGTGCAGACACGACGTTGGGGGAGTTTGGACCGAATCCTGTTGGGCCTGGGTTTGGGCCTAATGTTTTGTGCCCAAATCCTTCAATAAGTATGGTTCAACCACTATTTGGTTCGGGTTCAGGTTCTGTCGGGTCGGTATCGGGTCGGGAAACCCAAGTTCCACCATTTTCTACTGTGGATATTTCGGGAGCTAATGTCCATTTAGCTGGTCATTCGTCACAACAGGTAGAAACTAGATATCCGATCGGGGTTCAACAAAGTAGTCCATGGAGGGAGATTCTCCTTCAACCTCCGAAATTTAAACCTTTGAATAAGGATCGTCATTCGAAGCAGGTTCCTTCTAGAGTTTTGAATCGTTAGAGTCGGCCTCCTAAATTTTCAGGGGACTACTTTACTATTGAAATCAAACCAGCTCGTTCCTTGAGTCGCGTGTATCCTGTAGACGTTGAGAAGCAGATTTTACAAACTCAAGCCGCTCCACTAGCTCATTCAACTAAAAAGCTTTTGATGATCCAAACTTGACTTTGGAAGGTGAAGAGTGGGTCACTGATGGTTGATTTTGTGACTCATTTTAGTTTTTTGTTTCGAATTTTGTTCCCGCAACTCCCTTTGAGAGTTCTCGTATAATAATTGATTTTGGTTAGATCCTCCTTGAATCTAACTTTTTTCTGAATAAAATTTCTTGAGTTTATCCAAAAATAATAATAAAATAAAATTGCTTCTTCCGATTCAAAAAAAAAAAACCGCTCAATTAGATGAACAACTATAGCTATGTAACCTACATTAAGCGTCAAAAAATTACCATTTTGTTCACTGATGTTCCTCTCTACTGCAATCCACTACCCTTATATATACGAGGCTAGCTTTGGAGAAGAACTTCTGATACCAAAATAGTGTCACTTATCCAAATGACGGCATCACAACCTCCCTCTCCCTTGCAAGATGGGTTTGCGTCCTTCCTTTGGACTTGCTTACAATAAAGCACATCGTCACAGAGATGAACAAGGTTTTGATATCATTTAAAACTCAAAACAATAGGTATTCTCAAAAATACTTACCAAATAATAAATATGTCAACAGTATCAGTATGAGATTCATATGCCTCCCACGAACGGTAGTCAACGTTTCGATATGTCTTCTTTATCCCAAAATTGAGGCTATAAGGTGAAAGATTGAATCAGCCACGTTACATTTCAATACTTCCTCTCGTATATATATGTGCCTGTTGGTAATACATAGGATCTTCCACGTGAACCAAAAAATATTAAATGAAAGTGCAAACAAGTTACATTCTAAATACCAAGGAATATCACTTGCCAGATAATTTGGTATTTGGTATCCTGCAGAACCGTATTGACGGCCGCGCCTCTTGTAATGGAACAGGACCTTCATTGCTAGACATGTTGGAGTGGAGATTGTGGCATGTTAATTTACCAAGCATATAGAAATTATCTAGGTAAAAGAAAGACATAACATATGGTACAAGAATATAAGTCGTTTGGCTCATAGAGTTGATGCTCGAATGTGTCATTCAAGTGAAAACCCTTCTATTTGTGTGTTTTTTTATGCTTACATATCTTGTACACAGTACATTCACCTTTAAAGTATTGTCACCTTCTTATTGGTTAATGGCCATACACATCATTTGTTTCATGTAGGAGAAATCTCGATAAAGTCTGATACATACGTTGGACCTTATCTGGAGGTATCGATTCCATCAGAAAGAAAGATATCCCGATGTGTTTTTGTTCTCCCGATGCATAATAAGAAAATCAATTCCAAATTGGAACAACATCATATACAAGAAATGCATTACAAAGGCATCCAATACCATTGGGGTGTCGGTCGTTGTCAAGAGTAAGACGGTGTCATTGTCACAAGAAAGCCCAAAAGTAATGAAAGTAGCAAAATACAACATGTAAGAAACAAATGAATGGCCAAGAATTCAGAAGAATTTATCCTACCATTTTTGGGAATTTTGTCAAGAGAGAAATAGACATGTCTGAAAAATATGTATGTATTAAAAGGTGCGAGAATTTTTAAAATACAGTAACATAAACATTTTGAAAGGACAATCACTTGAAAGAAGAAAATCATAAGACGTTATGTTTGGACATAATGACTCAATTTTTCTTTTTAAGGTCCTACATTGTATATAAATAGCATAATATTTCCATTTCAATGAAAATATATATTGTGACGAATTTTGAAGAAATTAATCGTAGAACAGGTGTAGGACAAAAAAAATAGTTTGTCACATGTCCGGGATCATGTCAGGTTGATAATACAAAATCCATTTAGTTGCATTCCTTTAGATCATATCACATGTTTTGTCAATACCAAGCACATCAAATATGAAACAAAAACTAAAACTAAAACTAAAATGAATCGAGCTAACTTTTGTTTATTTGAATCATAAGAAAGAAAAAAACCAAGTGAATGGAAAGAAAGAAAGAACTCTTCTACTAGCTAGTAGTAGTATGTCACCAAAGTTGGGTCAAAAACCCAACTAAAAAACAGTAAGAGAATGTCCCAATGTTAATGTACACAGTTTAGAAATATTCAGGAAGGCTTTGCAATGCCGGTGTCCAAGAACCCTTTCTGGAGTGCTTCTTCCGCAAGAGATTCAATCTCTGTTCTACGCATGACAAGGATGATTCCTCAGCCCTCCTCTTCGTGCCATGCATTACCTCCAACATTTTGTCCAAGTCTTGCTTCCTCACAACTATCTTGATCCTCACCACTCCCTCTTCCTTGCTCTGCGAAACGACGCTTCCTCCATTCACCTTCGCTATGGATTCCAACATACTTTTGTTGTTGTCGCTGTGATGGTTTCGGGTTTTGAGGAAACGAAACAATCCCCTCTCAGGCAATGACTTTGCTCCTGCAGCCTTCGATTTCTCCATTTTCTCCTTCTTCTTTTGCGCTTGGTGAGGTATGGAATGAGTGTTGGTGTTGCAAGCTCTTGTGCCTTTGGAGAGCCTTTATAGGCTTGTAATTGTGAACAAGTTGACGTTGTATTTTCAGGAGGGAATCTCGTGTCATGTTATTATGTAGAATTGTTTGGTAGCCATTTGCGTGAGCTGCTGAATGAATTAACAATTTAAGTCTTCATGAATAATGCAACAACATTCGCCCAACCGATCACATGCCAACCCATAATTTTAGCCTGAACAAACCAAACCAAAATGCCTATACCAGAAAATTAAGGGATATATGCCTTCAGTTTTTTTAAGATTAAAATTCATATAGTTATTATGATTTCAACTCTCGATCATCATGTCAAGTGATCAAACACTTCGTTATTTGGATAAAAAAAAATAAAAAAGTTCCATCAACAAGCTTAAAAGGATAAAAATCTAGTCTTAAACAAGTAATTTGATAAAATTCAACATCAGATCTCTTACGAAATAAAGTTTGACCAATTAGGTTAACCTTAATGAACAAAAAAACATAGATAAGTAAATTTTGGCGCATCATTATTAGTTTAGTTGTTAAAACTCAAGCTAATGCATAAAGGTTCAAGATACCTATCCAGCTATGTCATGAATAATATATATGTCCTCACATATATGGATAAAGATGATCCACAAAAATGGATAGGCTAATATCAAGCTATGATATAATGTCAAAGCTTAAATTCGGAAACAGAGCGCTCAAGATATTTATTAAGTTGTGACAATGGGTGTTGATTCGTGGAATACAAATCGAATATCATATTCAATATTTTTTTATCAGCAATTTTTTATAAATACCAAGTCTTTAAAATAAAAGATGAGACAAAGGGAAATCCCTCAACAAAGGTAACTTACAAATAAAGGTAATCCCGAATAAGGTCCCTAGCGCAAATAAATTGCATGGTAAGAAACTTAAATCGAAACTAGGAAGGGTCTAACAATCCTATACCCAGATTTTTCAACCATAAAGCAAACTTAAACAAGCCCAACAAGGGGAAACTAAAAAGCACTAAAAACAGGTCTATAACCTAAATATAACAACCATGAAGATCAAACCCAACGCGGGGAAACCAAAAGCAGTAAAAAAACAGGTCTAAAACCTAATGTCAACCAAGAAGCTCTAAGCACATCTCCTAAAAAACCTTCGATTTCCAAAACCAAAACTCAGCCGGTCCTCGAAACACCCCGAGTACAAATCAGAAAAAGTGAAAGAACTCCCCCTCTCATCGGAACGCCAACTCAAATAATTGAAAGTGTCTGACACGTCGCCGGCCAACACCAATAAAACGATAGAGAAAGGTCAGTGGTCGACAGACCACTGATGCTTCAAAACCCTAAAACATGAACCCAAAGACTTCAAACAAGGCACTAAGTCCTATAACCACTCGTCGGAGGTCAACACCTAATAATCAACGAGCCCCAAATCACAACGTATTGGAAACAAATGAAGACCAAATGGGATCCCGAACTACGGTACAAAGCAAAGCAACCACAATCACTAATCAGTAAACAGGGGGCATAACGAGACAATACCCCAGTCCGAAGCGATGGAACGAAAGCTCCGAATCGAAAAGCAACGGTAGTGAGTTCCCATAAACACGATGGGCAGCAACTACAGGAAAGGCCGAGCAAGAGGAAAATGAAGCCGGAACCAAAACGCCAAATACCACGAGCAGCCAAACTAAACGGAAGGGGAGAGCAGATCCACCACGGAAAAGGACTAATCGACTAGGGAAGTTTACACCGCTGGCTAACACCAGTATTACCGGTGAAAGTTCACCTGCCTCGACTCCCAGTTCCAAAGAGAACCCCAAAATTTGGCGACCCCGGTTCAAAGCGACCCTTGAACGCCGGCGAGGAGCAACCGGTGAGAACAGGACTTCAAAACCAGAACCCCTGAGACCTCGAAGCAAAACCATCAAAACTAGATCCGATTCTCACAGATCTGGTTCGCCAATCCGAGATCGACGCAGCAGCAACAGCAAACAACTCCACCGAGCGAGTATGGAAAGTACAAGACAAGATGGAGCTCCGGCTTCCTCGAAGGAATCTAGCGAGACAGCGGCGCCGACGACGGGGACTGGACCACGAGCTCTCCTTCCAGATCTGAGCCCAGCAACCACGGATGGGCTCCAAGTCGCGCGGCCTTTAACCTGAAGAGAACTCCAGTCATGCCCGGTAACCGGAAAACGAAACGGACTCAACAAATGAACAGAGAGAGCGGAGAGGTGAGGGGAAAAGACGATAGAGCAGATGAGGCCGCCGCCGGCAACGACCACAACCAAGGCCGTGACCGTTATCGGCGATGACGAGAAGGGGGTGGCGACATGTTTTGTTGTAGCTGGGGTTTAGCTTTTCGAGAGAGAGCCTGTTTAGAGAGATGCATTTAATCGAAAGAGGCTCCCTTATATTCAATATTTATATACTTTTTCAAAGTAATGCAAAATTTTATATACCAACGAAATATATACATACATCTGATGAAAGCGCAAACGACAACCAAAAATTACAGACTCCGACAATACACACTGATGTACAGAAAAGACCGAAGAGGATTACGATGTAACGATAGTACCCAGTGACAAATTATGCAAGTTAATGGGTGGTTGCGGAACTGATAGTCTTGTCTTTCATAACTGGTGACGGTGGAGATTGTCAAATAGTTTGAGCTGTGTAGGTATAGCCTGTCATTTTGATGATTGCTCTAACAATCTAAGTCTTTTTAGCATGTTATTGTCAATCTCTAGAAGAATATGCACCAAACTTGAAGCTGGGGAATCATTAGGAAGTTGGTACCATAACTTGATAAGCCTTCCGGCTATATAAAATTTTGAGTATATGGCTTGGAATTTCAAACTCATGGATGGGTAAAGGTCATATAAGTCACCTTTCTCCCACATCTAGCAATTTATTAGGGTTACTTCAACGAAAGGAAAAAATGTGTGTAGCATGGGCCGTTACAGGTTCTTTTTCTCTTTTATTTTTGCTACGCCCACTTTTTGTCAACTAGCTGTTAAGCAGGCTCTCTCTCTTCATTAAGAGGATTCGTTATGGGGCATTGACCCCGTGAAAGGCTTCCGCCAATGCCAAGAGTTAACCTTCGCTCTGTCTCTGCTTCAAGTTCCAACCACATCGGCACATGACGTCTTGTTAAAAAAACAAAAGTTACAACAAAAATGTTATTAATCTGACCAACCCCAAAACCTTCTTTTCATATATAACTTCTTTATATTTTAAAAATATTTACAAAATCCAAAATTTCAAAAATAATTTTTTTGAACGTATAATATGAGATTTTATTGATAATAAAACATATACAACATACAAATATGAAATATAATAAGAGGACTAGACATAATTCCGGGTCTAGACTCTAACAAAATTATTGTTTGTTAAACCCATTTTTGTGGTGTAGTGAGCACATATGAAATTTTTCTCCGAACTCTTCCTGAAAACGTTAATGGTGGCTTGATTGCATCTCACGGTGGTCATTTCTTGACTCAATATGATATGGGTCGTTTGAGGTGATAACGGACATCTAAGGAGAGCACCATAAAACAGGGGGTGGGGTAGGGGCAGGATGTTGGTGTGCATATGCACCGACACACACCTTAGGGCGAGGTGCGTGTCCCCATACTCACATCGGGGGTATCAGATTCTCGATCTAGCGGATGGGTTGGGGTGCCGAGTTTTCATCAGTTACAACCGGTAGGAGCTACTATTGATTCCACTCTCTTTGACTTCGAGGGGGAATGTCAAGGTTCCGATCCAATGGTTGGGGATGGATCGCTTCTACATGGATTCCCAGAACAAACAGATGCACACAGTTCTACCGTCGAGACCTGGGTTGGGCCACCAATGGCCTCCGATGATCGAAGGCGGCTCAGAGGATATGTGATCTCAATCGATTCGTAGCACAACGGTTGTAAGCAGGCATACGGTGGAGGTGACACAAGAGGCGATGGCAGCAGCTCTGATGGCCGAGGAAGCGATATGACAGTGGCAACTCTGGTGGAGAAGGAGGTGGTGGAGGCTCTGGTGGAAGAGGAGGAAATGGTAGTGGCAGCTCTGGTGGTGGCAGAGGTAGGGGCAGCAATGATGGTAAAGGAGGTGGTGCTGCTGCTAGGTCATGATCGATAGCGGGGGGACATGATGTTGGGTATGCACCGACCTTGGAAGGGCGAGGTGCGCATCCCCTCACACACCTCGTGGGTATCAAATTCTCGATCCAGCGGATAGGGTTAGGGTGTAGAGTTTTCATAAGTTGTTGTCGGCGGGATCAACTATTCATTCCACTTTCCCTGACTTCGAGCGGGGATGTTAATGATCCAATGGATGGGGATGTATCACTTCTGTATGCGCTCCCTGAATGATCGGGTGCACCACAATCCTAACTCCATGACGTGGGTCGGGCCACCGATGACATTGGATGATCGAAGGGCGCTCAAAAGATATGTGATCTCAATTTATTCGTAGTAGAGCGGCATTAACAAGGTATACGGTGTAATGGTTGACGTTGGATGAAGGGTACCAGTATTGCGCGTGCGCAATCAGCATCACGCTTGCACGCAACCAGCACCATGAGCACGTAAATGACACGTGTCTCCCTCTTGTGATTTCACAGTTTGCATGATAAAGACAATTTTTAGGTATGCCGTTGATGTGGACATAAATTGCATCGATTCTAAATGTTTTTAGCCCACATTCTTGAGCTTTTTAGTCCCGGGGTTGTATAACTTGGTCCACTTTTCTCTTTTTACTCGTACTTTGTCTCTCATTGTGTTTTGTAGGTGCTTTGATCGAAAAAATGGCTAAAATAGAGGAAAAATCGGTTTAAGGAGTTTTGGAAGCTGGTTGATCTTGCGAAAGGCACAACTTGTTTATACGAACTTCGATTGCCTCATATTTTTTTTTAAATCTAAGGGAATTCATAGATCTACAACTTTTTTCAAGGGCCCAAAACCGCCCGTCCCTCTATCAGGCTTGCGCGAGGCTTACCGACTTCTAGGCGTGTTTTCTACTTAAAAAGGGAAATTTTCCTATTCCAAATCCGAAATTGAGAAGGAAAAAAGGGGGCTTGAAGTCCTATATATAGAGGAGCACGAATTTGGAGAAGAAGAACTTGTATTGAGCATAATCCTAGAGAGCTAGCAAGTCAAGAGTAGAGATTCTTGAAGCTTGAAGGAGGAGGACCAACTTTTACAAGAAATTTGTGAGAAGAAAGAGTGAGAATAGATTTTTAGAGCTTCAATTCATCCTTTGTAATCCTACATTGATATTATTTCTCCAACTCTTCAAATATATTGGTTGTTCATTGTTGCTTTTCTTCCATCTTTTTCTTCTTCTTTCTCCATGAGTAGCTAAACTCCATAATCTAGGGTTATGGAGAGTTAGAGGTTTGAATTGCCATGTATTGAATGCATAATGTTGCGAAAGTTGAATCTATGTTAGGGTTTATTATTGGTTTACTCTTAATGCTCTATCCCCCGTGTAGGCTTGATAGACGATGAGGATTGCAATCCAACACTCGGAAGATGAGGATTGCAATTGGTCTAAAATGAATCATAAGTTAGGTTTAAATCTAGACTAGGGATAGGTAGGTTAACACAATTGCAATAGCCATAGATTTATATCAAAAGCTAGAAATTGTCAAAGAACGTCATACTTTGGGTCTTCCAGACACCTTTGATTCGGGAGAACTAGGCGGTTAGATTCCATTATGGTTCGAAACAACGGGAGAAGTTAGGACTAGTTTGAGAGATAATTCGTTGCCCTTATAATAGCCAAACTTCACAATAAATATCTTTATTGAATATGTGTGAATGATCTCTATGAACTCATATCTTGGATTGCTTTTTCTCTTCTTCTAATCTCTTCTGATTTACCTGAATACTTGTTCACATTTTCGTTATGTTTATTTTTACATAATCTTTTTAAACCAAAATCATATATTTTAACGAAACAACTTAATAACGAACTTCAAATAGGAATTTTTTTGTCTTGTGCTCTCTTGGGTACGATAATCCGGAACTTAAAATTCAGAAATACTACTTGACGACCGGTACACTTACCGTGCCATTTTCTATGCTAAAACCGCATGGCGTAACCGCCCCTAATGTTATATATATAATATTTGTTAATATTAGTAAACACAAATCTGATTAATCCTTGTTTAACGTCTAGAAGCCATATACTCGAAAGTCATCGCATACTTTTTAGAATCTTACCGAAAGAAAGAGGAAATGAAAACGGCACAAGAAAGAGGAAATGAAAACTGCACAACATGGATAGAAAGTAAAGTTTTGATTGATAGGGTTTACCTAATTATAATTAAATTTATTTAATTGCAAATTAAAAATAGAATTTTGCATTGATTAATATTACCTAATTACTTCCTTATAATTAATTGTATTCGACTATAGATTTGATTGGATATATGATTTACTTGTCATAAAAATCAATTGTAATTATTATTAATTAATTGTATACAATTAATGAAGGATATGCATATCTAACTTACTACAATTCAAAATTTTCTCCACGCAGTCTAGTAGTGTGCCTCCCTCTTTGAAAACCTCTCTAGCCCTAATCTAATCCTAACTATATTGCTTATCTCTTATTTCATCACGTCATCGCAAACCCCACTAATAGAACGTCCATCCCCTCCAAATTTATCATTGGAGGGGTCCTTGATTGTCGGTTTGGTCATGCTACCATGCCCGTTGCACGAGGTCGTCCGCCCTTTTAAAGCAAGGAAAAAGAGGCAAACAGAGTCATCTTATTCCACCCTGTTTCCGTCTCTAAAATCAGTCATCGTAGTCGAGAACCCCTTGATGACCACTACAATGGTGCAGTTCTCTCTAGGGCGAACCTTGTCGGCATCTCTCTCGAACAAACCAAAGAGGAGACCTCCTACAAGGACTATAGCCCCAACTTCCCTTTCAACCAAGTTTCTATCGACGCCCAATTCATTTCCTTCGGATGGACCTGAGTCCTAGAGGAATGGGGATACGAAATTGCATGTCACGGTCACGCTGTCGTCGCCAATCACTGTCGCTGCTCCAGCCCTCTCGATGTCGCCTCAAATGAGCTCGTTAATGGCTCTTGGGGATTCCCACCCCCTAGTCCCCTCCGATCCCCAACCCCCGTGACTGGTGATATCACACATGGCCATACTCCAAGAAGGTTACTCGAACTACTCTATCATGGAGAAGGACGACATGGAGGTGGTTGTGCCATTCACCCTAGTGGACCCTGCCATCCTCGCCCGCCAACTCTTCGACATGATCAAAAAGCTTCTGGCTCCACGATCTCCTCGCAAGGACTTTATTCTTTACATTATCACCAAGTCATGGGGTTGCTCGACATGAGGATTAGTGGTCAAGGATGTTGAACACAGGGTGTTTGCATTCTAATTCGAGTCTTAGGAGGCCCGGGATCGGGTTCGCATAAATGAGCCCTAGTGCTTTTATGGCCACCCTCTTGCTACTAGGAGACATTGATCCGTTGGCACGAGACATCCCCAAATTGGACCGACTGCAATTTTGGGTCCATGCCAAAGATTTACCATTGTTGGTTTGGACAAAGGCTACTAGGGAGTCTATTGGGGAAATATTAAGAGAATGCGTGTACATCCTATGTGACCAATGGGGTTTTTGATGGGGAGGGGCTGTCAAGTTGCGATTCTAGATGACCCTGGATTAACCACTACATTAGTCTCTGTTGTCGAGGTTCCAAGAGTTCCAGGATCTAGTTCGATTTTCCTTGACTTACACCAAATTGCCTAATTTCTGCTCCAATTGTGGTAGGATTGGGCATGGGGTCCAGGAGTGTGACCATGAGGTGCTGGGAGTTCCTTAGTTTGATACCTATAATCTGGAATTCAAGTCGGGCACTCAAGGACAGAACTATGCTATGAATTGGGAGGCAAAGGCGAAGTCACCCTTTCCACTAGGTTTCTCGGCTTTGACCCCAAACACGACACCTAAGGACTCTTTATCTCGAGGAAGGGGACCAATTGTAACCCCAAACATTGTACCTAACCCATGGGGTATAGTGCATGGGATTGGGGAGCCATTCAGGACCACTTGGGAGGTAGCTCAATCCTCGATGACTAGGTCGACCGGGACTAGCCCATCAACAACGTTGGGTACAAAGAGGGGGTCGGCTGGAGAACTCCGAGAAGATCAGGCGAGGGTTGGAAACAGTCTCACCAAGAGGAATGAGTGATGTCTGAGGCTTTAGGAACCATACCCAGGAGGGGTCTTTGATACAAACATGTCCTCTCCTTCGTACTGTTGAGATCAGGTTCGATTTCACTCCTTACGACAGAAAGAGTACCCCCCCCCCCCACCCCCTCATAGGATCAAGTTGTATTTCGACACCATCTTGAGCGGTTCTCGGCAGTACTGCTTTTTTTTCTTTATTGTTTTCTCAAAGTTGGGTGTGACACCGACGATTTTTCATAGAATCTCTGGAAAAGGACATTTCGAGGGGCCTTGTCTTCGTATTGACTTTTTTCATAATTAATAAAAACAGTATCTTTTTTAGCGAAATTTGCATAAATTTATTAATAAAAAGATTTTGTATAGAAAAAGGACTTTATAGGTCCATGTTTAACAAACTCCGAGAGAAATAATCGATAACAATACGGTTTTTAGTTAGAAGAGTCTTAAACTAAGAAGTAAAGATTATACTAAACCAAACCACTTGTAAGAACAGAACATGAAGACACGTGCAACTGAAACAACTAACTAAACCTGAATTAACACCATATCCGACTCGGCATGTGCCCAATCAAAGTAGCTTTGGATCCTCAAATTGGGGCCTTTAAATTGCTGGGAAATGCGCGCGATTTGGAGAGAGATCACGTGACATTGTGGACGGTTAAACCCTTGAAAAAGGAATAAAACAAAGAAAGGAAAACATAACCAAACGATCATGACGTCCACAAACTAGGAGACAGATCAAGGAGGAGGCATTAGTGGTGGCCAATAAGGAGGCTTCGTTACTATCGGCTTTAAAGGCGGTGGGGGCTGGTCAGGGGAGCGGCAGCTCTGGTGGCTCCCCCATGGAACATCAGCATATCCACAAGCTCGCAGGGATAGAGGTAGAGGCGACGGCGGTGCTCGATCACAAGTAGTGATTAGGGGACAGAACACCATGGATCCCTTCTCCTGACTAGTACGAGAGTGGATCCAGAATAAAGGCGGTGCTCGTGAAGGAGGAGGAGATGAAGGTGGTGGTGGTGGAGTAACTGCATGGGAGGAACTGGGATGGGCCGTGGAGACAGCCATGTCCACTACGGTGATGGAGGCTCTCGGACCCAGGAATTGTGATGGAGGTTGCGGAGAGGATGGAAGTGGCTGCTGCAACAGAGGTAGTGACGAACGAGACAATACTTAAAGAGGTGAATTCCATAATCGGAGCGATTGACTAGAGATGGCCCTGCAAAGCATTGAGCGAGGTAGAAATAATTAGTTAATAACGGGATTTATTATAATTTAATTAAGGGTATAATTATAAAAACATTACGGTAAACAATTGTACATTTGGTAAAAACTAGCTGAACGAGCGAAATTTATTCATGTGATAATCATACGACATGAACTCTTTTATAAAAATTCTTTACATTAATGTGTTTTTTAATTTGTGACCCTTTTGTATACGTGTTTATAAAATTTAGAACCTTTATATATGCCTTTGTTGTATTTTCTATTTTTTGAAGAAAAAAATAACCTCGCCACTAGATTGGTTGATGAAAAACAGCTCTCCATTAAGAAAACATCACAACTAATTTTTATAAACCGCTAAACACGTATAATTCGCCACAATTGTTTTACTATCAACCTTGCTAATTAATTATATTGATTTAAGGAATTGAAATTAAGTAATTATAATTCATTGTATTTGTGTAATTATGCAAGGAATTGTAATTCTCTCAAAAAAAATGCAAGGAATTGTAATTAGGTAATTAATTTAATAATTACAATTAACAGTGATTAGGTAACTAATTTAAGAATTATTTTAGTATTTATAATATAATATTTTATTTTATGTTTAGTTTATTATTTATACGTTGATTTTTATTTTATAATTTTCGTTGTTTTAATTTTTTAATTCTATTTTTTGAAATGAAACGTAATCAAAGAGAAATAAAACCTGACCCAAAGCAGGAAAATCAAGTATCAAAAAGGAAAAAAACTGAAAAATAAGTCCTAACAATAAGGGACAAAGACTAAATATTGAAGAAGCTCAAAGGTCGAAATTCTTTACTAGGATGTCCAAAAATCGATGTTGTGATAACGTCCAAAAAAACCAGTACAACGAAATCAAATGGGAAGCTAAGATAGAGCAGGCCCTTTTTAGAGTGGTGTCGAGGCAGACTATATACTCTCCCAAGGATCCATCGTGTGTCGTCATCCCTTGAATGATAGTGTAGGGCTTTAAAAACACGAGAATACTGGCTCCCGGATGGTAGAAGAGTACTGTGTCAGAACTTGGTGGGACCACTGAAACCATATGTTCAGTGAGGCGGCGTTGTTGGCCGACCCCACTGGACCACGAACTCCTCATTGGGCGAGCAAGGCGATGGTGATTGATGCCCCCGACGATGTTCGATATGCCCCCTCGGAGTGTGTGGAGTCCTCAAATTCAAATTCCTGGATCTCCCCCGCTAGACGCTTCCGTCCTGTAGGGATCTCGATTCGAGGGCCTGAAAGTCATTGTTCCTAGTGGGGACAAGTAGTGGTGCTGGTAACACCACCACCCTCTCGAAGTCGCTTCTCCCTCTCTAGAAGGGGTCGGTCCCTTACCCCATTGTAATCGGCGGCTCCACTTGATGTTTCCATCCTATCCCCTCGATCATGGGGATATCGGCATCGGAAACGGCTCGATGGAGGAGTTACCACCAACAGAGGTGTAACTCCAACCCCTTCTGCTTACCTCTTTGACCCTATACTACCGCCATCATCCTCCTCCTTTGGAACCCGAGTCCCATCCATTACCATCCTTGTGCGCCACCTCTTCCCCCCCTCTACCGTTGGTTGTGTGGAATTCAGCTACAAGAAGCCAGATACGAGATTTGCAGCGCCCTGTGGTACAAGACCCACGCCCACAACTTGGTATCGGCGTATCTCTTTCGTCGAGATCAATTGTGTCGTCTCCTAGAACTGATGACTAGACCGTGAGCCCCACCCTAACATCCACCGTCTCACCGAACCTAGAACTATCCAGCCAGCATGCCTTATGTCGCTGACTCTCCCATGGATGATGTTGCCTCTACCGCATGATCCATCTATATGAATTCTTTAACTAGGGTCTAGAGAGCGTGAACTTTTTCTTTGAATTTCTATTTTTAATTTTTTTAAGGGATAATTTCATTTTAGTACCCTAAAACTTTCGGATTTCGTTTTTAGTACCCTAAATGTTTTTTGTGCCACTTCAATACGCTAAATCTTTGTTTATTCCAGTTTAGTACCCGCTGCTAACTTTCCATCCATTTTTGGATGGAAAAACATCATGTGCCTTGCACATGACCCTATCTTTAATAATAATACCAAAACTACCCTTAGGTAGTTTAAAAAATTGAATTTTTGAAAAATAAAAATGATTTTTTATAAATAAAAACTGACTTTTGATTTTTATTTTCATATATAAATTAATTTTTACATAAAAACTTATTTTTTAAAACAATAAATTGATTTATAAAATTAAAATATATTTTTTATTTAAAAAACTGATTTTTATATATAAAAAATTCAATGGAAATTTTTTGAAAATTTGATGTAACATGAGGGGTATTTTGGACATCTTATGTTTATTGGATGGAAAGTTAACAACATTGGATGGAAAATCAGACGTTGGGTACTAAACTAGAATAAACAAAGATTAGGGTACTGAAGTGGCACAAAAAACATTTAGGGTACTAAAAACAAAATCCGAAAGTTTTAGGGTACCAAAATGGAATTGTCCCATCTTTTAATAAGAAAAAAATATTACAACAATATCGAATAATTAATTGATTTAAATAATAAAGATGTTAGAAAAATAACATAATAAATAGAACTTTTGATTGAAAATAACATTAATGGAATTATTAGTTGAATAAAGATCTCCACACCAATTCTTAAAACCCTAGTCGCATGCTCCCCTTTTTGATATCGCCGACATCGGGTAAAGTCAGACCATCACACGCGATCTTCGTGTGTTTCATGGTATGACTCTTAGAAGAAGTCATGCTTTACTCCTTCGCACCTCTAAGTCTCAACGTTATTGTACTTGAAAGACAGGGTATCTCTAGAGGCGAACTGTGGTTAGATGTTGCGGTGGTTGTCTCCCCCACGCCTCCGAGTCTCAACGTTGTTGTATTTGAAGGTTGAGACGTTTGTAGAGTCTATCCACATCTTCCTTTTGTGTTGGCTCTCCTCTCAATCGGGCTAGCTTCCTACACCATCACGGTAGTAGTCGTAGCTGGACCACGGATTCTTATTGCCAAGAGGGATCTGAGTACGGTATCAGGTGCCTTTGTTGGCCCAGACAATAATCAGGTGAGGTCTGCTACATAGTCTCGCCAAATCCAATGAGTCACTTGTGAGGAAGCGGGACGTCGGCGACAAGAAGCGTCCCGACTCCATCACGATTGGTTGCAACTGATCGTCCTCCTCCATCAGTTCCAAAGCTACTTGCTCACACCCCCACGCTTTACACAAACTTTTTAGTGAGCCTCATGAGAGATTTCAGCTTGTTTCAAACACCTTTGATTGGCTTTAGGTTTAGCCAGGATTGGTTTCATTGTCTTTTCTAGGCTTTGTTTTTGCATTGGTGTTTAGCCATTAAAACATCAAAATCGATTATACCTCGGTGATTAGAGGATTAAGTGTAGGATTAGTTCCGAATTGTCCACTCTCCCACTATTATTCTGTATGTTACCCTTGAACTATTAATAACACAAACCCCTTTGCTAAAAAAATAGAATCGATAATTGGTTTCTAACCACGGAAGAAATTTGTCACGTCAGCCTACTAAATTAAATAAATTAACAAAACGAACCACTAATTAATATACTATAACTCTAAAGGGAGTTACTTCCACCTTGCAACAAAATTAGGGATTTCACTCTCTAGAAAGCTCTCTCCCCCTCTCTAACCTTAACTTATCTCGCCGTCGTTCTCGGCGGTGACCTCGTGGCTTCGGCCACCGAGGTCACTGCCGAACCTCCCTCTCTTCTTCTTCTTCTTCTATTTGCCTCGTCCTCCTCCCGTCCCTTAACTCTCAGACCTTCTCTCTCTCCTTTCGGCGTTGTTTCGAGACGAACTTCGGGGTATCACAGTGACCCGCTAACAGATCTGGTCGTGGGACTTCCTTCCCCACCGCCCTAGGTGGAGATCTTTGCAGATCTGGGTACGTTGGCGCTTTGGTGGTTTTGGCTCTTCAAGTTATTGCTTCGGCTTCGCGGCGTCGCCTCGGTGACCGGTTCTCTTGTGGTTACCTCTTCTCTTCAAAAGCATAAATGGGACGCGTTTCTTCGTTCTCTCTGACCTGGATCGTGGTGCTTTTGGCCATATCTCGTTGTTGTGGAGTCAGCCTCTTCCGTTTGTGGGCACCACTTATAGATTTGGCTTCTTGAGGACATATCTACACTTTTGGGTTTTGGTTGCTCTCAAATACTCCCCCGCCATTTCCAGCTCTCCGTTGTCGTGTTTTCTCGTTGCTGGTCGTGCGTTCTGGTGAAGATCCTTTGGTTCTAGTGTGGTGACTCTCCCAGGCCTCCGTCAGGTTCAATCTCTCCCCCATTCTCCTTTTTTCCTTTATCGTGGTGGTGTTCTGTTCTTCCCATCCAAGTATATGGTTCGGGCTCGCCGGTTGGGGTTGGCCATCGGCGAGGGTTTAGGCTTATGCCTGTTGTGAAGCCCCTCGATAATAGTTAGGTTTTTGGGTTCCGGTGGGCTACCACCGGTTTCGTCTCTGTCGTTGCGGACTTGGCCGCCGTGTCCCTCTTCAGGGGATTGTGGTCCTAGTGAGCTCGGAGATGTTTTGTTTCTGGTAAGGTTTTAGGTAGAGTTTTTGGTTGGGCTTTTGAACATCTACAACTCGTTCTAGTCTTCATGGCTTAATGGTAGTGAAATCCAAGCATAAGGTCTTCTCTAGGTTTGTTTTCTTTAGTTTGGTTGTTCTGGTTTGAGGTTGACTGTACTCTCAATTCTCAGTCTGTATTTCTTTGTTTGTTTGTTCCTTGTAATGCCCTTGGTTGGACGGTCTGTATTTTTCAGTTTGGTTGGTTCTACCTTGGTCTGTCCCAGGTTGGACGGTGTTCAGGTTCGAGGTTTGAGGCTTAATATTTACTCAATGCTTATGTTTGTATGGACTATGTGTTTGATTTTTTTTCCTTTCAGTCTTTGAAAGGAAAACTTGTAATATATGCTTTGTTGATAAAAATAAATAAAAAAAAATAAAAAAAAAAAAAAACTCTAACGGGAGTTTCACCACCAAAGTACTTTAAGGTCATGAGTTTGGATCTCAAAACCTACTCACCTGTTTGGGACCAAATGGTGTTCACCTCTAACATATGGACTTTTTGGATATGTGAACGAGAAGGAAGTGGAACGATACCAAGTTGGATGCTTGCCAAATAATTTGGTATTCCGCAGAACCTTATTTTGAGGGCCGCTAAATACACACCCATTGTAGAGGAACAGACCCCAGACTTCTCCGGAAGCCCCTTACCAAATAATTCGGTGCTGTACAGAATCTTGTGGAGGAATTGCCCCCATGGAATAGCTTCTGCTTATCCCAATTTCCTACATAATGTATTCAAATAGGGGATGAATTGGCAAGTTTTCTTTGCTTACTCAAATCCAAAACACTTCACCTATTAGGAGTCCCTAAACTTTATCGAGTACGTTTGAGTTTTCATGAACCACTTAATAAGCTATACATTTACCCGTTCGTCACCTTCATTTTATGGTCTCCGGTTCATATGCAGATGTACACTAACAAAGTTGACATTTGAGTCGTGAAAACCCTACCTGATATACATGACCCGTTTGAAGCAAAATTTATTCAAACCGACTTACATAACTTGGGAACACATTACCATGAAACAGGGAGCTTGTTAATGTCTCACAAGAATTGTGTGTGTAACGAACCAGAGAAACACTTGCATCAAAACACCTCACAGCCTCACGATCTCTAGACTTGACAAGAACATCACACACTCATACACCTCCCTATACATATATCTCTCCCACTTCCCCCAAGTCTCACAATTCCACAATGGCCATGGCGCATAAACGCACAAGAAACATGGTGCTCTTCCCCTTCATGGCTCATGGCCACCTCAACCCTTTCATGGCCCTCGCAAGACAAATAGACCAAAGGAAAGGCTACACCGTCACCATCGTCAACACGCCTCGTAACATCGACAAGCTCAGAAACTCCCTCCCTTCCGAAACCAACATATGCTTCGCGGAGATCCACTTCCGCGGCACCGACTTTGGCCTGCCTCCGGACACCGAGAACACCGACTCTCTGTCGTATCAACTCATAGCCCAATTCTTGGAAGCCACGCAAGTTCTTGAGTCTCCTTTCAAGAGGCTCCTCCAAGACATGACCATGCGCGACGGGTTCGCTCCGACATGCATCGTATCCGACATGTTCTTGGGATGGACGGTTAAGGTTGCAAGAGAGCTCGGGATCTTTCACTCTGTTTTCATCGCCGGAGCTGGTTACAGCATGGCCGCGTATTTCTCCATCTCATTGAACCTGGCCCCGTCCAAGACTGACGACGAGGAGTTCTCACTCCCGGACTTCCCCGAAGCTTCCCGAGTTCATCAATCGCGGCTAGGAGACGATCTCAAGCTCAGCGACAGTACTGATTCTTGGTATCTTTTTAAGAAGCGCCAGTTCTCGTTCTGCTTATGCTCGGACGCGATCCTTTTGAATACAATACAAGGTTTGGGGGATGTTGGGGTCAAGTACTTTCGGAGAAAGACCGGAGGGAAGCCCGTGTGGATGATCGGGCCGGCGACCGAGAAGACCAGACAAGACATATCCTCTGGCTGCTCCGCCTGGCTGGATCTCCACCCGCCGGCCTCGGTTCTCTATGTGTCGTTCGGGTCCCAAAACAGTATCCTAGCCTCCCAAATGATGGAGCTGGCAATGGGTTTGGAGGCGAGCGGCGTGGCCTTCATGTGGGTGATCAGGCCGCCGATTGGGTCCGCCATGGCAGAGGAGGTGAGGCCGGAATGGTTACCTGCCGGGTTCGAGGAACGGATCAGCCGGAACAAGCAAGGTATTCTGGTAAGAAACTGGGCTCCTCAGCAAGAAATCTTGGCGCACGGATCAGTGGGGGCGTTCCTGAGCCATTGCGGGTGGAACTCGGTGCTGGAGAGCTTGAGTGAGGGGGTGCCTATCATCGGCTGGCCGGTGGCCGGAGAGCAATTCTTCAACTCCCACATGTTGGAGAACGCCGCGGGTGTCAGCGTCGAGGTCGCACGAGGCGAATCTCCGGTGATCGGGCATGATCACATAGCGGGAGTGATCAAGATGGTGATGGGTGAGACAGAGAAAGGGGCAGAGATGAGAAGAAATGCTGGCAAGTTTAAGGAGATGATGAGAGACGCGGTAAGAGAAGGAGAAGGTTTCAAAGGAGCATCTGTAAGAGCCATGGATGAGTTTCTAAGCACTGCAAGCATGACGAGTGAGAACTAAGTTTCATATAACTCGTACAAGCAAACAAAGTATTACATCTCTAAACAACTTAAGCTAATGTTCAAAGCTGATGAAACTGTGTTATGTTCACCAGAAAAATAAACATCACAATAACGGTTGCTACTTTACTAAATAGTAAAAGATCAAGTTGATGATTATATCCTTAAACAGAAACTGAGAAACCATGCCTAGTATTTACAGAGGACGAGTCAGTGTAAGCCAACCATCGAGAATATAAGCGTTGACTTAATATGTAAGAGCATATTACGCAAGAAAGGCTTCGTTCAAACAGAAACACGTACTGGTCCCTAGGTTATGTATAGAGTGGGCTGAAGTGCATTGCCTCTAAAACGATGGTAAAATAAGTTGTCCATTCGACCTATTATGGCATCCCACCACCGTCTTCATCAGAAGAGTCGTCACTATTGGCATTGAATGTCATTATAAGTTCCAGAAGTTCCTGACTTGCTGATGAGTCTTCTCCACCGTGCTCCGGGCTTGCCCTCCGCCTTTGTAGTGAAAATAACCGCATCATAAGGTCCTCTGGTGGAGCCAGAGGATACATCCAGCTCTTAGACCTGGGGTTGGTCTGAGCATACAAAGTGTATAATCATAAACCATAATTAATCTCCAACTATAATGGAAAGAAATGAGGAGCAGAGAGTCAAAAACCCAGGTCTTCTACACCCATTTCAAATCTAAGGTTTCAAGCTGAGACTTCAACACCAAAATACTAAATATAAATAATATTAAGGGTTAATTGCAAATAGCGTGTTTTGCACATGACTATCCTCAACTTTAAAACATTATTTACAGCTACCTAAACTTTCAAAAAATTGCAGGTGGCTCTTTTTTGCCAAAAAATGACGAAAATGTCCTTACCCAAATCTCAAGAAATTTAATAATCTTAACTTTTAAGGAGTATTTATCCATCTACTCAACCATTTTCTACATCTGACCAAAATGTTTTGGGCAACTTATGATGTCTTGTTTAAATTAGAGTCAAGGGAATTTTCATCATTTTCTGGAAGAAGAAAAAAAGAAGCAAGATCTGCAATTTTTTGAAAGTTTAGATAGCTGGATATAAAAGGTTATTAGCAATTAACCCTAACAATAAATCAACATAGTAGACTACTTTGACATCTGAAAATGATAGTATACCTGTTCGATATTTTTGGGTAGAGTAGCTCTTTCAATAGCTTTAGGAGTAAATATCTTGATGTCATTCTCGATTCCACTGCTTGCAAGCACTGTGGTATGAGGATTCGATTCGATACAGTTCACCACATACTTGTCTGCTTCCATGACACGAATGAGCTCTCCACCCTTTTTCTTCCATATGAATATCCGGCCACAATCAGAACCACTCACCACGTATTCGCTTTGAGGTCCAAAAAAGTGAACACCCTTAATTGTCTCTGAGTTTCTATGCCCCTTATAAACCTGAGGAATGGACTTTTCATCAATATCCATATTCGAAGAGGATCCAATCTCACTTGTATGGCTCCCCATAGACCCTGGAGATCCTGGAACAGGATTTGGTCCCAACCCCATATCTCTAGTAAAAAGATAGATAAAATCATCACTGTATGAGACCAGTAGTTCACTCTGGTCTGAAAAGGCCAAGCCTGTAATTCCAACTCGTTCGTCACCACGTAAATGTGGAGGGCAGAAGCAGTTAGTGGGACTCCCCAAATCAGTTGATCCGTCCCACCTATACTTCCTAACATCATAAAGCCGGGTGTATTCATCGGAGCCTCCAACAGCGAATATATTTGGATTCCTTGGATCAATTGCAATTGCATTTAGATGGATGGCCAGAAAATTATTCTTTTTCTCATCATCTGGGTAGCATGTAAGGAGTTTAGTACCAGTCTTAGCTCTCAGATCAATCTGCGCAAGACCATAGTAACTCCGTCACTATATCTTTAAGTTATATACTGAGGATAGTTATTGTCTATCAGTATGGAAATTTCCCAATCATGTTCAAAAATTCACATTCTCTTACCATTTTTTTTCAAGGCTTTCAAGGTGGGATTTATTCAATGAAAAGGGATTTCCAAACAGTATATATTCATGTAAATGAATAAAACTCACTTGCAGAACCAATCCATCTTCACCACAAGTATAAAAAATGTGAGGGCTTCCAGGATCGATAGCCAACTTATGAGCCCGGCCTTGATGTCTAGCTAGCAGTGATGTCTCCACTTTACCACGTTCCAGTATCTGAGCATGTCTCACCTAAAATGAAGCAAAAATATATCTAGAGTTATCATATAGACAACTTACCGTAAACATTTACTAGATGATTTTCCTAGCCCTTCACCCATTCTGTGTCCGACATGCTTTAGGATGAAACACAAATGCTGTTGTCTTCTACTCTTAAATATAATGTTCTGCTTCACACAAAATTACCTCACCATCTGCTGCACAGGTAACAATGCTTCGATCATTGGTGTAAGGCATGAACTTTGCCTGAAAAACATTGTTCCTATGACCTGAATCAAATGAAAGCTTGTCACACCCAGTTTGCCAATCCCAGAGGATAACTTGTTTGTCATCTGAGCCTGACATCAGAATGTCACCATCTTTATTGAAGCTGACTGTGTTGACACAACCTCGGTGCTTATTTAGTTTTTTGTAGATTTCAAGTCGGAGCACAAGATCCTGATACATGAAACAATTATGTGAATCCTCATATGTGTGTGTATGTATGTATGTATGTATGTATCTATATAGAGAGAGAGAGAGGGAGAACTATCATCCCATCTAGTGATTGAACCAGTTTCATTTAAGATAAAGATGAACCGTGTATTAACAAAACGCCACATATACAGTTCTAAATTGCATAGGCAATTGTAATGTGTTCAATTCAATCCAAATTATGTGAATCAAAATCTACAACAACGTTCAGATAAATAAAAAAACTAACAGTGAATACTCGTTGCGAGGGTTAAAACAAAAATAAAACCATAATACCACATCTATGAAATTGCTCAGGGTAGATCTAAGCACTACAAAATTTCATCAATACTTCTGCTAATGCAGGGTTGGACAACCAACCATGAACTTAAACGTGTTATTTAAACACTTGCTCTTTCCCATTGAGGAGACTATCAATGAAGAATTACCATATCCATAGACATTTCCTTAACCTTCAGCTCAGCCTCAGGCAGGTCATAGTTTCACTGTAGCGTGTTTAAGATAACCTACACGCACTGAAATAATTCTTTAATGTCTCCCATAATGCTCCGGACTCTCATGACAAAGTTGAGGAAGATTCCCATGACCATCAACATCCAATAATCCAATCTCAATTACAACTCAGAGTGATAAATAATGCAGACATTTAGCTTTCTTACTTACATTTCCTATTTGAAAAAGCCAACGACCTCATCCTGATTCTAGTTCCAATTAGGTAAAGTATTCTAAGTTCCTTTGTTGTACTCAACACATACTGATAAATTAGCAGAGTAACCCCCATATGATCACAAATGGAGATAATCACTTTGCCCCTAAACTAAACCAGATCTATATCACCTAAAAATGTAAGAAAATCGAGACGAATCAATCCCACCATATGAAGGCACGGATCGTGAATTGATCACATAACCCATCAATAATAAAAGCATCCCAAATCTTCAAAATCAGAAATTTCATCTAAAAATCAAAAACAAAAATGGAGGACCTTGGAAGCCCCGAAGCGGTGGGCAAAGTTCTTGGTGGAGAGGGAGCCGACCTCCCGTCGCCAAACATCGACCACAGCTCCGAATCGTCGGCTGTTGTTCATAATCCTTGTTTGTCTAAAAATGATCTTAATTTCCAGAATCTGTCCTTTTTTCTGTTTCAGTTTTTTTTTATCAATCTGAAAACTAATTTGGCGTTTGTATATTCGTGATCCATTATGGAAGCTCCACGTACATGCTGGAACCCAGAAATTCCAATACTAAAACTCATGGGTTTAGCCACGTGCTTTAATTTTAAGCTTAAACAGTTAAGCTATTGGATTCTTGTATCACTCTTCTGTTATACTATTTTGTCTCCACTCTCACAGTCTCAAATAAATAATACTTTGTTTTTAATGTCATCGTAATTGTATTGATCCCAGCGAATAGCTGTTTAGAGTTGCTAGTAAAACATCGGGAGTAAGCGTTACACGTCAATCAACATCAAATAGTCAATTGCATGTCTTGACTAAAGTATGAGCTACTGTATTTGTCTTTCTATAAACAAATTTAACTTTATAATCCGGTTCTCACTCAGCTTCAACCTACATTCCATAATAAGCATTCCCAATGGAGATATCAGCTGTGTTGTATTATTAATCGCTTGGACTACTCCGAGACAGTCAGATTCAATCACCCCCATCCTCCAGCCCATCTCCTTAATCCAGTCTAGTGTTGCATCGACAATCAAAGCTTCAGTCATCTCCGAATCCCTGGCCCCATCAAAGAGTATCACTCGGGCTGTTTTGACCATTCCGTCCGATCCCCTGCAAACCATACCACCACCACCTTTCTTGTCCCCTAAAACCACTTTGTCCACATTGATTTTGAGATCCCCCTCAATAATACTTGTGTCTTGTCAAATAAATATTTTTTAAACTGTTGTAAAATAAATATGGTATTGGTTTCTTAGTTGATTATTTGCATATAAAAATCATATTTCCACCCGTTTTATTTTGAAATTGTCTTTATAAGATTGTAAATAAATTTAAAAAAAATATTTAAATAGGTACTGCATATTTTTAAAATTTATAAGAATATGGTTACTTAGCAACTAGAAGAAGGTTCGAAATAAAGAAATAATATGCTCTCTAGTAAGTATGTCGGCTCTAGAGCTTCTGTTTTCACAATTCCGTTGCAGTTGTCAATCCCGGATCCGGAGGAGCCCTCAACGATGATCGGAGATGGCCAACCATGTCGCCATCGTGGCCAGGTCCTAGGGGTGATAGACATGTCGTGTATTCTTGCGCAAGCGGATCTCCTCCCAACCATGAATGAACGAACACTTGGACGTTTGTTCGCCCTGAACCTCTTCGACAACCAGTTTTCCCCGCTCCCAGCATCAACGAACAGTGCATGGATGCTCTGTCCGCCCCGATCAACAAGCGTTCTATTGCACCGCCTATTAAGGTATTCACTCACCCATCCTCCCTACTTATTGTCACTTCCCCCGTGAGGCCACCTCTATCTCTTATGTCGATTCCGGTTGAAGATTCCCTAACCATACCTCGATTAAGGCATAACGACCATGTCTCCTTTCAATCTATCTCGACGGATATTATAGAGGATGATCAGGTCCTATCACCACCAATTCCCTCCCTCGGAACTAAGGCTATCCCCTCTAGGACATGACCATGGTCCAACTCGAGGAATATATCCCCGATCCATACCAACCAATATGTTTCCATCGAACCCCATAGGACCCGGTTTGTACCCTGCCAAAGGCCCCCGAAAACTAGGTCTAAGGATCGACCCAGAACAAGTTCACTCGCCGGAAGCACCACCCCATCCCCGGGTGACTTATCTCGGGAAGAAGCTCGAACCCCGTTAACATCAAGGACACTGACAACTAACGTTTAGGGATTCCCGTCCCAACTAGCCAGACCCAACATTACAATTTCCCCGATCCCAACTAGGCTCATGGTGAATATTCTCGCTTGAAACTGCTAGGGAGTTGAAACCGAACCGTATCGCCAACACCTGAAGGCCATCATATATGCCCACAATCCGCATATCCTATTTCTATCGGGACAATGCAGGCGGCACCAGAAACATCCATACTTTGTTGAAACCTAGGATTTCGAGACGGGGAATGGGTTTCCTCTCTTACGGGACACCAAGGCGGTTAGTGCTATTTTGGGGATCGAACGTCTAGGTGGAAATTAGAAACGTCGACCAGAGATACATTGATACTACGGTTCATATCTTGGGAAGGGAACCCTTTAGTCTAACCAATATGTATGGAGAATCATATCGTAGTAAGAGACACCACATGTGGACTAAAATACGCCAATTGGGTCAACATGATAGACAAAGATGGATTCTCATAGGGGATTTCAATGCAATTCTAGCGCACAAGGACACCCGAGGTGGGAAACGATACCTACATAATCTGATCACGGATTTTCAAGAGCTCATAGAGGATATAGATGTTTTGGATATGCCGCTAAAAGGACTTTGGTATACCTAGTTTAGGAAACGAAGCATGGGGGATAAAAAGGAGATAAGAATGGATTGGGCACTTATCTCAAGATATTTAGCATGGGAAATGCCTCCTCCTCGTCTGATTAATACGGAAACGACTACCTCGGACCATTACCCGCTCCTTCTCATACTGGCACCTCTGACTCGCACTCCTCAACCTGCAAGGTTTATATTCGAGTCCAATTGGACGAAGGAACCAGAATGTGAATTCATTGTTCAAGGAGCTTAGGAGGGCCCATAATCTGATACTATTAGGGAAAGGATCGCCCGTATTGGAGTCGTACTTCACCCATGGAGAAGAAATTTCTATCGAGCAACACTCCAACAGATCAAATGGTGTCAACGACACATTGCTACCTTAAATGGATGGACAGTTAGGGAAGGAATCAACCGGAGGGAAGCTTTCCAAATACAATATGAGAAAGCTCTAGCGCAAAATGAGGCTTTCTAGAAACAACGAGCCAAGCAACATTGGCTCACGGAAGGAGACATGATTACAAAATTCTTCTTTGCAGTGGCCTCATTTCGTAAACGAATAAACCAAATATGACCTCTCCAAGATGAATTAGGTAACACGGTCACGTGGGAATCATGGATGGGGATTCTACTTCTGACAGATTTTAAAAAATTGTTCACCACCTCGGAGGCCTTCCTACAATCCATGAACCTTCGTATCTGGAAAAAGATCACTACAGGACAGAACCAACTTCTAACCGTTGTTATCGCTAAGGAGGAAGTCACACAGGCAGTTTTTCAGATGGGACCCGACAAAGCTCCAGGTCGGACGGGTTGAACCCAAAATTCTACCAATTTTACTAGCCCATCCTAGCCATGGCGGTCAAGACCTTTATTCATCAGATTATAATGGGAGGAGAGCTACAACGATACTACCATCGTCCTCATCCTAAAAGTAACAAAACCAAAACTTGTAACCGATCTCAGACCGATAGCCTTATGCAATGTCATCTTCCGCATTCTATCAAGGTCCTGGCTGACAGAATCAAAGGCTTGCTCCTGAATATAATATCCCCTACCCAAGGTTCTTTTTTCCTAGGTCGGTCCATCTAGGATAATATTTTTGTATCATTCGAGGTCATTCACTATCTTCGTCGGAAAATACTGTGGAATATTGGATTTATGGCTCTTAAGCTCGATATGAGTAAAGTGTATGATAGGGTTGAATGATCGTTCATTCTGACTATGACGAGTAAACAGGGATTCTCGGAACAATGGACAAAGCTCATGATGGTCTGTATGAGCACTGTCTCTTACCTAATTATAGCTAAGGGAAGCTCCCTAGCACCTATCATACCAGCTCGGGGTATTCGACAAAGAGATCCTTTATCGCCATATTTATTTCTTTTTTGTATGGAAGGGCTATCTAGATTAATCGAACAAGCTCAATGGAAGTCGCCTCCATGGATGTAAGGTGGCAAGGGGAGCACATTTGATTACCCATATGTTCTTTACAGATGACTGTTACATTTGCTGCAAAGCCACGGTGAAGGAAGACACAAAGGTCTGCGATCTAATCACCAAGTTTAGGGCCTGGTCGTGTCAAGTCCTTAGCCCCTAGAAATCTTATATGTTATTCAGTACGAATACGTACCTCCATACCCGATAAGTTTGTTCTCAAATTCTAAACATACCAGAAACGGGAGAGGCATGAATGTACCTAGGGGTGCCGACATGATTGGAAGAAGTAGAACAAGAAGTCTTTCCTACATGGGGTCAAAGTTCTCAAGCAGGTCCGTTCCTAGGATGGCAAGCTACTATCCCCAATTGGGCGGGAAGTGATGACCAAGTATGTTCTAACCTCTCTCCCTATGTATGTGATGTCAATATTTTGGGTCCCGAGGACTAGTACAAACAAGATACATATAGCCCTATCTCGTTTTTGGTAGAGAGTAACACCAGATAAGTAGCGTCCGATCATTTAGCAAGACTGGCACACACTGTTCCAACAAAAGATTAATGGTGGAATGGCATTCAGAGATCTCCAAGATGAAAATTTGTCCCTTTTAAGGAAACAAGCCCGGAACCTGATTAATCATCCCTAATCCCTGGTTGCCCGCTTGGTCAAAGCTCGTTATTATCCAGATGGGGCTTTCCAAACTACTGCGCGAAGATCAAACATGACCTATATATGGACAAGCATCAGGGCCAACGTCCCTACCTCATGTAGGGCGGGTTCAGGGTAAGAGGGTTTTAAGAGGGGCGGGTTACAGCGCAGTCAACGAGGATTTTGACCGAGAACGAGGCAAGAAAGCCCCGCCCCGCACTAGTAGTTGTAAAAAATACAGTACTAATAATTTATAAATCTCCTTCAAACCTTACCAAACCTTAAACTCTCTCATTTCATCCTCTAAATGTTCTATGCATTTTGTTTTAAATTATAATTTGAGAATTGTGTGAATTCAAGAATATGCATTTCATTTGGGGTGAGAGCAGGGCGGGGAATCCCCGTCCCATACGGGGCGCGGGGCACAAGTCCCCCGCCCCGAACCCACACCATTTCTATCTGTAGGGGTAATTACTAGTGCTTAGTTTAACTCATTGTCTCAATCAAGAATTCATTAATGTAAACGGAAAGTACATAATGATTGTAAATTGAAATGAAATATTGCTAAATGTGATCGCCATCTCCAAATAGAGAACATATGTGCTCGATGAGGTCTTCTTTGAAACGGGAATAGGTCTGCCAACGTGAAATATTTAGAGGCTTTACTTGTTGCGTTGTTGGTGTCGATGTCCCCTCATTCTCCAACGGCTCAATAGAACCATTATTTGCATGTCGTTCATCCTTCATTATCATCTTTTTGTGATAATGCACGCATTCATGAGTTAGATGTGTGACTCCCAGTCCCACATTCAGCTTAAGAGGGTAACAATATGAAAACGAATTTGTAAAACTTCAAATACTCATCGTACATCTTTTCTCACACGTCTCTTGATACATACCAAAACATTTATTGCCTTAGTAGTTGTGGACATGACATTGTTTATAAATGCAACCCAATAAAAATTAGAACATGACCTTAGTTTAGTGCGGATCCATGGGAAAAGAAGAGTAGATTGCAATGAGTTGTAGAGAGAAGATGAGGAGAAGGTATGTGTTGAAAAGGATAGGGAAGGGGGTTTGTGGGAATACTTAGCTTTAGCCACAATTTTTGACTCCACATGAGGACACATGGCAACACTTCATTGGTTGACTACTAATTGTCATAGTAAATGCATTTGTTGCAATGTACAACAAAGTTGTAGTCTAGAGAGAGTGACTCCCACATCTCTCTAGACTTTCGGCTTCCAAACCCTAGTTTCACCTCTTCTTCTTCGTCGCTGCCGGTGACTCATATGGCGTTTGCCATGGGAGTCACCGGTGGTTTCATCTTCTTACCCTCTTTTTGATCCCCCCCCCCTCCCCCTCCCCCTCCCCCTCCCCCTCCCCGTTGTTGTTTTATCCCTCTTCCAGCGTAGCGGTGCATCTCTTCACCTTCGGCGACGCATCTGTCAGATCTACGTGGGACGCTCTTCTCTGTGTGATGGCGAGATCTGGCCCTGCCTCCCGTTTTGCTTCTGGTCTCCGGAGCCTTGACTTCTCGCGGTGTGGCTCTCTTCTCCAGATCTACCTTACCTTTTTTACTGTTTTCGGCGGTGTCCGGGCCTCGTTGAGCGGCGAGGGGTTTAGGCCATGTTGGATTTGGTTTGGAAGGTTCGGTAACTGGACGGGGTTTCTTTCTTTGGGCGGTCAAATCCGGTGAGTTAGAAGCAGCTTCTACTTGGAGCTTGAGGCTGACTTTCGTGATTTGGTCCTCGGTAAGGTCTTCGTGACTATGTGTCCCTCTTCCTTTAATCACAATTTTACTCCTCTCCCTTCAGATCGGTTACCCAATTTCTTGAATTTGGACTCTCCCCTCATGGTTTGTCGGTCAGGTGTAGGCCTCTGGCGAGATCTCGTCTTATGAGGTCTGAGAGCTGCAGACCTGAATTTTCTACTAGCTCTCTCCCTTAGACTAACCGGCCCATCTTTCCTTAATATTAACCATATCCTTCCTCTCCTCGTTCCCATTATGTGGTCAAGGGTCAACAATCGGTGTTGGCCATTGTTAGAATTGCCTAACGGCGCATGAAAGCTCTGTGGTAGGGATTTGGGAACTTTGATCTGGTTTTTTAGGGTTAGGGTTAGTTTTCCTGGTCATAACAATCATTTGGGTGCCGGGTAATTGGGTGGTGTAGGTTGTTTTGGAAGGTTTGGACACTCTTCCGAATACCCTAGGACTTTTGGTCGGCTGGGTTCTTTAGTTAGTCGGGTTTTTTCTGCTTTCTTCGTGGTTATTTCCCTGTTTCAGCCTATTGGTTGCAGTATTTGGGTTCCATACCTGTTTTATTTCTTAGAAGCTTGCCTTTCTTTGGGGTTAAGACTGTGATTTCTTCCCCTTCTGCTCTTCTTGTTAGCAATTTTAGGTTTTTTGAGACCTGGTTTGAGGCACTTCTCTTTGTTTGTTGGTTCTCAGTGTTGATCTATCTATGTGTTAGACTTTTTTGTGGTCTTCTTAGTAGTTGCTGGTTAGTAGACCACTGGTTAGTTGTGCTTAATGTTAGAAAATTTGTGTGTAGACCGTTGTAATGTTTGGTTCATTTGTTCACCATTTAGGGTTGTTGTTCTGAGGCAGTGCTTAAACCTGTGCTCTGGTTTGTAATGAGGGCTTGTCCCTTATCCTTCATTTACACTTTGTAATCGTTGGATTTTTATTTTAAAAAAAAACTTGATGATCAAATAAAATGCATATGTTGCACCGAGTCCTTGACATTTGGTTTAGTTTCGATACCATTGTACCAAACTTATTTCATTGATAGTTGCCCTAATGTTCGGCACGTCCGCTACGCAAAGCACTTTTCAAGCTCCAGCCATTATGGATGGATGCCCTTATGCATCAAATTAGAACCAGGCGCATATCATATTTTTAAGGAAAAACTCCACGTGCTAACTATCAGACTTGTACATTTCAAGAATTGACTGTTGACTTATTAATCGATCAGATCAGGCCTGTAGACTTAGGTAATTACACAAACTCACATTTTTCGTTAGAAATGACAGAAAACGTTAGAAAAACACCAAAAACTAACTATCATATGACTATTGAACTCGAAAACTAATGGTAGACTTGTTACTTTTTGGAGTTTTTCCTAACGTTTTCTGTCATTTCTAAGGAAAATGTTAGTTTCTAATGAAAAATATTAGTTTGTGGAATTACTTTAAGTCTGTAGGCATGATCTACTCGATTAATAAGTCAACAGCCAATTCTTGAAAGGTACAAGTTGACAATAGTTAATTCCGGTTTTATCCCTATTTTCAATACAACATCATCAAGTAAGAAACTTCCTTACGATGTAAAATAAAATTATGTATAGAGTATAAAGCTTGAAAACATGCCTACCAGTTCAATCTAATTTTACTTTGTTCATCACCAAGTCAAGGAATGATGAGAGTTTTTGAGCGCAGACACAATAGTCCCATGGCAAATAGGCAAATAGTATCAGCCACAATAAACTCAGCAATTTACATGCCATTTTAGGAATCAAGAAAACTCAGAAACTCCGGGCTCTAAGAACAACCTAAGACTTCCAAATCTATAAAACCATGAAGAATCAGGAACTTTTTTGGTTAAGCTTTGAGAAAGACGGACCAAATACAATTTAAGAAGGGGGAGGTGGAGGCATCGACATTTGGTGCATAGGTGGCCTGCCCATCAATTGCTGAGGTGGTGGTGGTGGCATCCGCCATTGAGGTGGAGGCATTCCTCCACCCACCATTGGTGGAGGTGGCGGTCTCATTTGGCCCGCTTGATGAGGAGGCATCGGCATGCTCGGGGGAGGAGGCCTGTACTGCATTGGAGGAGGCATGGCATGAGGCGGGACCCCATGACCTTGCTGCTGCGGTTGACCCTGCCAGTGCTGTTGTCCGGATAAGTGCATTGGTGGAAAGACTTGCTGGGGTGGAGGCCGGAATGCTTGGACTGGCAGTGGAACCCCATTTGCAAACGGTCTAGGGGGCACCGGAGCACTGGCTGTATTGTTGACTTGGGGAACATTCGAGAGTGATGGTGGTCCACTGGCAAATAGAGTGTGCGGCCTGCTCTTTAGAGTGCTTGGATTGCTTGCAGCCAAAACTCTTTCTGCATCATGATATGAATCATCAATTAGTCTAAATATGCCTGAATGGATAAGTTCTGGTTCCTATTCTCCAAACCCAAACAAAATCCAGTCAAGTAAATGAACATGTGGAGACACTTCAATAAATGATACTGAAAATTGGAATTCCTTCATAGTGCTTCTTGATCATCACTCTCAGTGTCTTCTTAAGTGAAGAAAGAACATAACATAATAAAGCATCTAGGTATAAGCTTTACCTGCCGGAGTTCCATGGCGCTCCCCCTTTGTGTCTTTCTTGTATGCATATGACACTGTTATTTGCCTATTGCAAAGATATTGGCCATGCATTGCCTTGCACACAAAGAACAAAGCCCAATCAGTTCCATATTCAATAAAATGGTCAGCAAAGAGTCATTAATGTCTTGTATGAGACAATTAAGCTAGTTCAGACTTCATTAATATGCATGAAATTTGTCTAAGTAGAAATTACAGTATGTCATAGATTATAAAATCTAGTTATTGAATCAAGCATAATTTCTCAAGGCAAAGACATGGAGAGTCAAAAGGCATGCATTGACATGGCACCAAATTTTTGCACCTTTCAATATTAATTTTGAGAAGCTAAGACACTTCTCATCATCCAGAACGGCTTAAATAGAAAGAAAGAAAGAAAGAAAGAAAGAAAGAAAGAAAGAAAGAAAGAAAGAAAGAAAGAAAGAAAGAAAGAAAGAAAGAAAGAAAGAAAGAAAGAAAGAAAGAAAGAAAGAAAGAAAGAAAGAAAGAAAGAAAGAAAGAAAGAAAGAAAGAAAGAAAGAAAGAAAGAAAGAAAGAAAGAAAGAAAGAAAGAAAGAAAGAAAAACATTCATGTAAATATTGCAACATTGAGCCCGACACATTTCTCAGCCAAATTGGGTGAATTGAAAGTATTAGCAAATGAAAGCACACCTCAATAGCCGCGTCAGATGCCTCAAAAGAATCATAGCTAATGAAACCAAAGCCGCGGGAGTTTCCTGTCTCGGGATCTCTCATAATCTGGAAATTGATGAAGTAATCATCAGAATCTAATAACCCGCATAGAATACCGTTTTAAACGGTACAGAACACAATAACATATGACAATAGAGAGAAGTATGTTGCAGCCTAAACTCATAAACCCTTGTGTCCTTTTCTGTGCTGGTTTTAGGAAATTGATTTCGCAACAGCACAACTAAATACTCTAGAAGCAATTCTTCCTTCTTGCGGTCTGCTTAATATAATTTAACTTTCTTTATCTGTCTATGTTATAAGATCATAATGTGTAGGGCTTAAAACACGGCCATTGAACCCCTGAAGAAATTTGAGGATCGACATTATTGCACACCAAAATGCCATATCAAAAACTGGGGCAGTACTTATGGTATTATTCATGCCAAAAAAAAATCAACAAATAATAATATGTGAACAGTAATTACTAATGATGTGACTAACTCTTACAGACTGTAAGATATACTTTTTTTCCCTTCTTTAAAGAGTAGAGAAAATTAGGGAATAAAATTATATGAAATCAAACGCTTCCACGAGAAAAGTTAGAACATGACCTTTGGATTTGAGGCAATGACTCCGAATGCGCTGAAAGTGTCATATAGAAGCTTCTCATCTACATCCTGTATCGAATGATCGTATAAGTTATAGAAACTGGTAAATAGCACACTGTGTAGGTTAATTGTCAAAAACTACAGTAAAGTTTTGTCCACAAACGGAAGCATGCATAACATTTTGTCCACGCTTTGTGGGTGCACTGAAGTTTTGTCCACGACTTTTTTAGTTTAAACGTAACAGGGATGTTCAGAATGATGGTCTGGGCAGTGCTTCCCGGATTCAATAGATTTGTGGGCAATACATAATGCACCCACAAAGTGTGGACAAATAAAACTTCAGATCACCCACAAAGCGTGGACAAAACTTCAGTGCACAATGCATGGACAAAAGTTTTTGAATGCTTCCGTTTGTGGACAAAACTTTACTGTAGTTTTTGACAATTTATAATAAATCATACTTACAGGATCAAGATTTCCAATGAAAAGATTTGCACCAACATCCAAGGTCTTTTTATCTTGAGTTGCCTGAAAAGTAACAGAAATAAAACGCAAAAACTCATCAACAGTGCATAGAAAATATATAGCATAAGGATTCAGTAAGGAAAACCATCATACCTTATTTACACGAATTGGCTTCCCATAAAGTTTAATCATATTAAGCACCTTAATTGCCTGCATTATCAATAAATATTCATAATCAAATCAAATAAACCATTTGCCAAAAGATAAATGAAGAAGCACAACTGCAACCAAGCAATACTTACATAGTCAGCATCTTCCTCACTCCTGAATTCTACAAAGCCATATCCTTGATGAAGGTTCGTCACTCTATCTTTAGGAACATATACATTAACTAAAAACATAACAAAGAAAGGTTAACAATATACATTCGTAAGTCCTAAAAACAGGCAAAGTTCAAGATAAAATTACAGAAAAGATTCTGGAAAGTCAATCAAATATACCAACTTCACAACTAGAACATATAACCCAACAACATTCAAATGACAAAAAACAAGAACTAGCATCAATCCAAGACAATGATATTTAAATATGCCACCTAAAGCAAAGAAAACAGGACTCTGACCTCTGTAATTTCATAAATGCTCTACATTATACTCAAAACTTATAACTTTCCATGACTTTTTTAATCAGTAATAATGCAACCCCAAGGCTTGAGCCCAAAAGCATTGATAAGGAAACCAAGCTCTTAGCCACTTTCCTCAACTCTGATTGTTTAGAACAGATCAGTATTTTTTTCCAGCCACATAAGGATGGGTGTCAGTGCAGAATAGCAACTGAAATTCCAGAATCAGTTAGAATCGTGTCTCAGCCATCTAACAGAATACCTTATAATCACAATCTAAAGAACATGATAATTTTAAATAATCCAGTAAAACCTAGATTCTAACACACACACACACTACATATGACTTGGAAAACAATGCACAGTTCGTAGCAAACAGAGAAGTACAAAACACTTAAAGGGTGATATGCAGGTCAGTCAAAGGAATTTTAAGCTAGCTGGGTAGCGGGGAAATTGAAAATAGAACCAGAATAAAGGAACATTAATAGCTATAGAAGATAGAATTGAATGTGATACTTGGTGATATATATTCACTAGATTCTGACATATACTCAATTGTTTAGAACAATTACATTGACGCTAAATATTCATTGAAAATGTACTTCATGAAGATGGAAAGGAACTTACCAACAGGGCCTGCTTGAACAAACAATTCCCATAGCAGCTCCTCACTGGCCTGCAGATGGTCACAGAAAACATCTCATCAAAACTATTTCAACTGTAAAAATTAAGCCTTAATAGGAATGCATTTAAATTAAGGTTCCCTCACTTCTAATAATTTAGTAGGTTGCCAATTATAAAAATTGATGTCAGAACAAAAGACCAGGACCAGACATGAGAATGCAGATTTACTAGGAAGTCAATCATTTTGAAAGGTTGCCTAAAATGTCAGAATTTCTTAAGTGGTTTGATAGCTCAACAGTTACTCTTTACTAAAGATCTAATAACCCATAAGAAAGAGCACACAGTTTCTTATATGTTATATCATGGAGAAGCAAACCCACAGATGGACAAACTAATGGAGGTAAGTGAGTCCCAATAAGTTTTCCTGAGTATAACATGGAGAAATCGATTACATCGGTAATGATGATGAATCTTAAAATAAGATTTTCAAGCCACACTAGACACCATTCATTCATTTTCTGTATAATATTTAATGCTAGTGCTAAATGCCAGTACCTATAGCAGCAGAATACTAGATAGCAGATGCAAATCGGCATAAATGATTATCAACTTATAAAGTCATTTTGTTGTTTGATTTCCTTTCTCTCAAGAGCATGTTATCTAGATATTTGACCCACTTTTGCAAATTGTGTTCTGTCAAATTTCTTTGACCACCATGGAGTTGTCATGCGCGGATGCACAAGGAAATTGTGGCACACTGGTTTGTTTTGCCACAATTGAGACTTATTGTTACGGTTTTGGTGGAGACTTGCTATTTGGTTTTGAATAATGTAGAAAAATCACTCTTTCTAATAATAATTAGAAGATATTTTTATGGGTATTAGGAAACCTCATTACTACCTATTTAGTATTTACCCATTGTCTTCCCCTATAAATACTATATACTTGTGAACCCCAAAATAATTCATTTGTTGTGAGAGCAATAAGAAGATGTACCTACGTAATTCGGTGGGTTCTTGTATGATTGTGTATTTTCTCTTGGTTGCTTCTTACTTGATTATCGTTCCACATTGTTGTACCCCAGCAATGTGTATATGAGAAGCTGCAAAATATATCAACATAGATTGTGTCCAGTTCTTATGCACTTAATGCAACCTAACGCTAAATAGGCCTTCCGATACCCTAATGGCGAAATCCTTAAGTATATAAAGACAACCAAAAACTCAATAGTATCATGTAAGAGACTAATGAAAAAACATGTTCACTATACATGCTACAACGCATGCGAAGAAAATGAATACGTAAGAAAAGAAAACATCAAGTATTTAGACACCTGTGGATCGAGATTGCCAACATAAGCGGTGGCATCTTGGTTTCTTTCAGCAGCATGTTGGCCCAGCAAATTCGCTCCCACTCCAGGAGCAATTCGAGTCGTCATTGTAGATACACTGATTTCTACAATAACACAAAAATGTCATTTTAGGTCTGAATTTCAATTCAAGAAAAATCAACAAAAATAGTGATGAGAATTAAGATCTTACCTTGAGTTTCCGTGAAACGTGATGGAGAAGACTTGCTTGCTGCCGGCGAAGGGAGTGGTGGCTGCCTGCTGTTCGAAGCCTATCGCGCAGAAAAAAGCGGGGAAGGGAATTTTGTGTTTCGCGCAAGAGGCGAAAGGGAGTGGTTATAAACGGATTGGGCTGGGCCAAGCCTTGTTGTTGAACTTGTCACACACAAGGATAAACAGATTGGGCCAAGCTCAAACTTGTGACAAACCAGATATAAAAATAAATTAAAATTCAGGGACTTCTAATTGGGATCCGAACACAACACAGGCTCTCATGTAAACATTTATGAGTCTTAAATCATCAAGTTAGGTTCTTATATATTCAAGGTATTCTTTTTTATCCCTTATTTTCTTCCTTGAACACATCAACACATATCTGCTGAAGTCAGACAAGCACATCAAATTAAGTTAATTAGCCAACCAGATGATTCTTACTGACTAGAAAAATTAGATTTCAAGGTTTGCAGAGAAACTCAAATACACAAATGAATGAAACAATGTTAGACCCAAATAATCCCTAATAAAAAAAATCAAAAGCTCTTTTCACAAGTCATGTGTGAAAAACATCAGCAACAAAGAAAACCCAGAACGCACAAATTAGTATATTGTCTTCACAGAGCCGATATTTACATTTGCAGCTCAAAACGAGACGACACAATAACATATTAACATTTCGACGCCCAAATTAAACCCTAATTCGATTAGGCAAACGCTGAACATATATAAATTGAAATCTGGTTGAACCAAAATGATGCATAAAACGGATACACTGAGTTGTGTCTGTTGAGACGAATAATACCTGGAAAAAATCGATCTTTTGCAAGAATCGTTGAAGAGTGTCCTCCCACAATTTGAAGGCTCTCCCAATCTCTAGGCTTTGAATCGATGTGTCGTCCCAATCGAGACGGGCTATGGACCCACAGTTCCGTCCGAGTGTTTTCCATGGTGCTGACTCGCTCCTTCCGTAACTAAGAAATCAGTTGAAGAAGGAAGCACCAAAGGGTAAAGATGAAATAAGGCTAGTCACTTTGTGGCTTTCATATGACGGTTTAGACCCATTTTGAAAAGCCGGTTAATGCTCTTGGGCCTGACTTTTAAACCTCTTAAGCTAAACGTGTTTGGCCTGATTATCCAATATCCCTAACGTGCCAAACAGACTATTGGTCTTTCAAACTCGGTAACAAGTGGGTCTTGTATTGTCTTTTGTGGTGTTTGTTTTTGTAGATGAAAAGGCTATTGAGAGCATATATAACGGCTTGAGTGATAACCCCAAACATGGCTCTCTCGTAGAAAACTGTGCCTAGAGCCGAAGAAGTAAATCACAAATTTAAACCCAATCAGTACAATTACTAGGGCAAACGCGTCAAGAGCATAGTGAAGGAGAGAAAAAAAGAGAAACGGAGATTATATACTTACAGCTTCTTATAGGCTCAGAATTGAGAGAAAGACATGGCGCTTCAGAAGAGCGAAGAGAAAGTTGTCGGTGATGGAAGTCGCGACCGCTAGAAGAGGACTGAGGTAGTAGAAAGGTTATTGAGGGGGGAAATTATTGGAAAAGCCTACTCATGTTAATTATTTTGAGGGGTAGCCTCCGTCATTTGACATATCTGCATTTGACTTATTTTGAAGCAAAACCAATGAAAAGACATGACTACCCCTCCCACTTTCCCCTTCACTTCCCTCCAACTCAAAACCCAACTCTTTATCTTCTTCATTTTCATTCAAACCAAAACCTCTTCATCGTTCTCATCCTCTCGTTCTCGCTCTCGCTCTCTCTGCAAATCCGAGCAATCATCGGAGCCCATCTCCCTCACGACAAGTCCAACCAGGTACGATTTTGCAGAAACTTCTCTCTCTTTGTTGATTTTGTGAGGTAATTGGGGTTTGGGTTCATCACCGGTGAATGAGTGGGAAATCGTCGGCGATGTGCCTCATTGCTAGAGAAGGGCCGAATCCCCTCCGTATGAGGTTCACGCGGTGGCGGATTTAACCCATTAGAACGACGTATATGTCGTGGCCGGAAAATGACCTAACCAGGCTGTTTGGGACCATATGACTAAGTGTGGCCGTATGAGACCATGAGTCCAGTCGTATGAGACAGTAGTCGTATTAAACCCCACCCATGTGAAACCATGAGCCCATCTGTATGAGACCATGAGTCGTATGACCTCATACGACGCAAAATAAAAGGATAGGTAAAGTCTATGTCCCTCGTACGGCTGGATGTATTGACCGTACGACGAGTAACAATGATTAAGTCCAAATGATTTGAGCATTTCAGTTGTTATATATTTTGCATGTAGTAATTGTACTTACTACCTTAGGTATACAATAGCATAGCAATTGTAGCTCGTAGTGAGTAATTCTCGTTCAGTACCTACTACAAGTCCCTCTGAACCACCGCAGAGGTTTTCACGAATAGAAACCGTAGTCGAAGAAAGTCAGTTCTTTGATTGTCGGGTCAGTCAGAGGTGTGGGTTCAAAACCTTGACAGATACGGTCAACAAGTTGAAGGATGATACGACCACAATTCAAGATTTAAGAGATGGTCCATTCAGGAGGTTCACAAAGTTGCAGGAGAAGTTTACTCCCTCCAAGAACCTTGCGTGCTCCTTCATCTTTAGAGCACAAAGGTGACAAGATCGTCCGAGATGTGGTTTGTGATGAAAGAGACACCGATCAAGTTGTCCCTTAAGGAATACGCACTAATCACGGGGTTGAATTGCTCAACACCGAACAATGGAGATGAAGCGTTTGTAAGGCAATGCAACACTAAAGTGTTTAAGGAGAAATATTTTCGAGGTACCAAGCGTGGAGTGACGGTGGATAGCTTGCAGAACATGTTGGACGACCTCGTGAAGAAGCGGGTGGGATCGAGTCGCCGGAGGAACGAGTCGGACCTAGACATATGCAAACTGGCTAACCTGTTGTTCGTCGTTGATGCATTGCTACCAAACACAAAAAGAGATGAACAAATCCAAGAAGATTGGATGGGGTTAGTGGATAACCTAGAGATGTTCAAGAACTACCCATTGGGGCATGTCTTCTTCCAACATATAAGGGAGGATTGTATTCGAGACTTGGGCGCGAAGTATGCATCGATCCCGCTCGCGCCTGCATCGGGCCCCACCTACACCTTTTGCGGTTTTCTCCATGTGTTTACGGTAAGTAAAATAGTAATGATAATTCCGCATGGATAATATTTAATTTAATGTAATGCTTATGAATTAATTTATCTATGCAAGGTATTGGTGTTCGAGTGTATGCCTAAAATTGCATAAAAGTGGGGGTATGTGGATAAAAATTACACTCTGGACCTCCCACGGTTCTTCAAATGGTGCACGAAGTGGCCCAAGGCTCTGTCTCCAACGGAAGTTTCGGCCGAACTTGTAAAACCAGAGGTAATGAAATGTAATTTTTGAATTGACAATCAATTCTGATTATGGCAACGAATTGGGGGCGTAAATCGTGGGATTTGTCTCCCCACACATTTCCCTTTTTGCCCTTCCCAAGAGCCTATTTATACCTTATTTCGAACACTTGGAAAATATATCAAAACCAACTTTAAATCTCTTACTCTTTATCCATTCTCTCTGTTCTTGGTGACTTTCTCAATCTGTTAAAGTTCGTTTATAAAGTCGTTGTATCCTGGTAGACATTTGCTCATACAGGGCAATAGAAAGTCTTAAGAAAATTCGGCTTCTCTACCCCACCTTTTGTTTAAGTTTTCAGTTCTTCAGAATCAAAAGGCACTTGAGCAGGTACCTCAAGATCAAGGGAATCAAACTGCTCAAAAACAAAAGGGTCAAGATCAAGATCTTTTGTTGGAGTTTCAACCGTGTTGATTATCATTTATCTTTGTGTATTTGTACACATAATACAGATAAGATAATACTTTCAAAACCTATACAAAATATTCACTAAGAGTTTGAATAAAATCAAAATCTGATCTAATCGTTAACACGCCCCTGTAGTGTGAACGGGAGGTTCACAAACGTTCAGGCTGGACCGAAAATCAAGAAATAGAACTCTCGGCAAGCCTTTGATGAAGACATCTGCTATCTGCGAGCGCGAGGGGACGTGAAGCACCCGAACATGTCCTTTAGCAACCTTTTCCCGAAAAAAATGAATATCGATCTCAATGTGTTGGGTACGCTGATGTTTCACTGGATTTCCAGATAGGTATATGCCACTAATGTTGTCACAGTAGACCAGCGTAGCACGGGAAAGAGGACAATGAAGCTCAAGTAGTAGGTTTCTAATCCAACAGGCCTCGGACACAACATTCGCAACTCTCTTGTATTTGGCTTCAGTACTGGAACGAGAGAGCGTGGGCTATCATTTGGAGGACCAAGATATGAGGTTATCTCCCAAGAAAACACAAAAACCAGATGTAGGTCGCCGAGTGTCACGACAGCCCGCCGAGTCAGCATTTGTGTACGAGACGAGGCCGGAAATCGGGGTGGAGTATAGGTGAAGACCAAGATGCGTCGTACCCTGGAGGTAACGAATAATCCGCTTCAGAGCGCTCATGTGACTGACCCTCGAATCATGCATATGGAGACACACTTGTGGCACAACATAAGAGATATCAGGTCTCATGAAAGTAAGGTACTGAGTGCTCCTGCAAGACTACGATATAAGGAAGGATTCTCAAAGGGAGAACTATCAGCGACACCAAGTTTCCCATAAGTATCAACCAGAGTCGCTGAAGCATAACAAGACTCCATACCGGCACGAGCAATGATCTCGGTAGCATATTTTTGTTGGAAGAGAAATAGACCACCAGGATGATGAGTAACCGCGATGCCAAAGAAATATGACAAAGGACCCAGATCCTTCATGGCAAACTCAGAGCTGAGGCTGGACATAATCGAGAGTCGGAGAGAGTCACTCGAGGAAGATAGGATGATATCATCAACATACAGCAGAATGTAAGCAGTGTCATGGTCATACTATAGATGAACAAGGGTGATCAGATCTGTTGTGAGTAAAACCAATCAAAGAGATAAAGTCAGCAAATCATTGGTACCACGCTCGAGGTGCCTGTTTGAGCCCGTACAGAGAGCGGTTCAACAAGCACACATGATCAGGATGAGTAGAGCTGCGAAATCCCAGGGGCTGGTGCATGTAGACTGTCTCCGTAAGATTTCCATGTAAGAAGGCATTCTTCACGTCGATATGGTGAATCGACCATGACCGGGATACGGCAATGCTAATAACAGTGCGAATGGTCGAGGACTTGACCACGGGGCTGAACGTCTCATCACAATCAATGCCAACCTGTTGAGACCTGCCATCACCAACAAGACGTGTAATAACCACTCCCGGTCAACGCCAGTCAAACCCGCGAAAAACAGGAAAATTTAAATTTTTTTAAGACTGACAGTTAAGTGAACCTAAAATGACCCCGAGTGTCATACCGGACTTAAGTTGACCCCGTCATTGACCAAAGTGAGTTCCGGGGGACTCAGGGCAACTTTCTGATCAATTTGGGAAAAGTTGACTTTTCGCTGGAAAAGTCAACCGAGCGACGTTTTGGTCTATTCGAGGACCTTTTTGGATCCAAAAATCTTATCCGTCGTCGCAGCGGTCTTAGTTGAGCCATTTCCTTATAGCCCGCCAAGTTTCGTAATTTCTTGGGAAAATTGCCCGTTCGGGGCCCGAAACGTCCGATTTTCGCGAATCTGATTGGAAAATATCAAGTATATCTTGCTATTTTCCAAAAGGTGTGGGACCCACCTTGACACTTGTCCTATATGCGGTGGTGTTAGTTTTGGGGGGAAACATTGAGGGGACAAGAGAGTGGCCGGCCATAAAGGGAAAAAAGGAAAAAAAAATAGAAAATAGAGTTAGTTGTTTTAGAAAGAGAAAGAAGAGAGAAGAAAGGGAGAGAAGGAGAAGAAGAAGAGAGCTTGGAGTTAGGGTTTGCCACTATTCACGTCATCCAACCCTTGGATCGTCTCAAGGCAAGAATAAAGTACACTCTCCTCGTTCTCCTCTACGGTATACACCGAATCGTTTCTCGTTTTGATTAATTTTGGAAGTTAGGGTTTATGTAAAACTATTAGTTTAGGGTGTTTTGAGGTTGGGGTAATTGTTGGAGACGTTTTGGAAGTGTTTGGAGTCGAAGTATGACGTTTTCCGGTGACCGGAGGCTCGGGAGGAGCTCCGGCCACCGTGGGTGGTGGCCGGCCGGCCATGGGGTGGCTGGCCGGAGCTGGGACCAGCCACCACCATGGTGGCCGAGCCCCATTGAAACCCTAGGGCCCACGGCCAAGTGGGTCGGGTGGGGCCCATGTGCTCGGGTGCTCGGTTTTGGTGTTCGGGTGGTTTAAAACGTTCCCCAGACCATTTATCCATAACCGAATCGAAAATTGGAATTGAATTGGAAAAGTTATAATTATCGGGTTTAGAAACTTTAAACGTTAATTAATTGACTCGGAAGTCGGAATTCGATTCTGTCAAGTACATTGGGACCCTTGAATTATTCTAAGACCGTAGAAATGAAAACGGGAATTTTTGGAGCCCCGGAAGGGCATTTACAAAACCCGGGCAGATTCGCCATGTCGGGCGAATCGGGCCTTTACGGGTCCCTTATCGACTATGTCGAGTAATTGGGAAGTTTGGGAGCGATCGACATGGTCGGGGTTAAGTTTGGGCATTGAGTTTAATGATTTTCAGTTTTTTCCTGCGAGTTGTTAAGTGCCTTTAAATTGTGTTCTTTTAGATCGTGCCACGGACCGAGGCAAGGGAAAGCTGGGTGAGTGACTGAGATCATCATCGGAGCTCGTTGTTTGGCTTTTGGGAGAACACGCACGAGGTAGGGAAAAGTAGCCGGATCTCGGCCCTGACTAGGGAAAGTTAACAGTAGAATTGCATGTGACACCGAGGTGTCGTGGGTTATTTAGGTTTATCGAATATTAGAAAGGCATGATACGGGAACGTAGCGTTTATGAGAAAAGCATGTGACACTTAGTAGTGTCGTAGGAACAGAGAACTTAGCGATATTAGAATTACTGGAGGCATATGACCATGCCCGGAGGTTGACTGTTTAATTTATGTCTTGGGTGGCCATGAGAGCCCGTGTAGTATTGTTGATGTCTTGGGTGGCCATGAGAGCCCGTGTATTATTGTCGATGTCTTGGGTGGCCATGAGAGCCCGTGTATTATTGTCGATGTCTTGGGTGGCCATGAGAGCCCGTGTATTATTGTCGAGTCTTGGGTGGCCATGACAGCCCGTGGTATTATTGTTGGTGTTTTGGGTGGCCGTGAGTGCCCGTAGCTGCTTTTCCTACAGGTACTGATCACAGGACGGACTAGGTGAGCTCTCGAAGCTTGTGGAGCTAGGAGCGGAGTCCGGGTTTTTGTCTTTTGAGTCTAGTGACGGATACCTTGTACTTTTGTCCACGTGTTGGGACGTATTTTAAGTTGTAAATATTATTTTGTTGAACAAATGGTGTTTTTAAAGAGTTTATTCAAAACAGGTTTCAAACGGTTTTATTATTTCAAATGTTCGCGTCCCTAGTTCGGTTTTACTGAAATTGGGGCGTGACAGCTTGGTATCAGAGCTCGAGGTTTCACACCTCGGACTGTCCGTCAATTAGGTGGGAGAGCCGAGTCAGTGTAGACCCGTCATGTCTTGAGTCTTGTATTGTTTGTGCGTATGTTGCAGTATTTTGTTGCTGGCATACTGATTGTGTGTGGTTGCGTGAACTGTTTTTAAACTATCGCGGGTCGACTCAGGAGCGCTCCTGTAGTCGAACGTGACGGTGTTGATGTCAAGTCGGTACAACGTAGTTCGGGGACGCCTGGACCGGGTAACTACGTGATGTCAAGAAATGAGGTTTTAAAATGAAAGGGAGAAAGTTTTAAGATTGTTGGCCCTGTATGCGTATTTTAAACTTGATTGGCCCGGTGGGCGTGTGTTTTTATTTTGGTTGGCCCGGTGGGCAAGGTTCGACTTTGATTGGCCCGGTGAGCGGGGTCGTCGTTGTTGTGATTGTGTTTGGTGGTCGTTTGTCTGCGACGTACTAGTGTACGGGTCGCTATTAGCCGGAAAAGTTACGAGTACCCTAGGGTAGCCATGACGGGGTGATAGGTGCGAAGCTTTCGCAGCTACGGGACGGACCACGGGCCGACCTGGTACGAGACCAGGAAGGGCTCGTTGTTCCGATCCGGCAGCCAGCACGGACCGGCTGGTGTGCCGGCCCGGCAGCCAGCACGGCACGACTGGCGTGCCGGCCCGGCAGCCAGCACGACACGACTGGCGTGCCGGCCCGGCAGCCAGCCCGGCACGGATGGCGTGCCGGCCCGGAATGCCACATGGTCCGGCCCACCTGCCGGACCGGTCCAGCCGGTTATCTTCAAAAAAAATTTGTTTCGTTGTGCGTTTAGGTTTGTGGTTGTGTGACTCGGTTCACGTTCGTGATGAGCTACGAGAGGGATTTCTCTTAGAAGTGTCCCTAGCTATTTGCCCATCAGACTGAACATACATGGCCGAATTAGGGGAATTCGACGAAGCCATAACCTACTTCATTTTTCTAGTCTCCTCCAAGACAAGTCTCGAATGGGCTTCATAAAATAACGGGAGAGGGTCGCTTTGTTGAATAATAGTGGCAACCTTATCATAAGCCTCAGATAAACCCATAACTAGTTGAAGTACTAAACGATTATTAGAAACAAGAGCCCCCAAACCAGATAATTGATCAGCAATATTCTTTAATTCTTGACAAAAGCTCGAGATATTCGTAAAATCATCTAGTTTAATAGCAGAAAACTGATGCTCAAGGTAAACAGAACGTGAATGTCTATTGTCCTGGAATATCAGCCAGAGTGATTCCCAGGCTTGTGCAGCAGTACAATCAGGTGTGATAATAGTCTGTAGAAGGTCATTCGAAATCGTATCGTAGATCCATTGAAGGACCGTAGCATCGAGGCGGTCCCATAAATCAGTCGGAATGTCGGACCGGGGATCAACAATTTGAGGTAGAGGAGTGGTTACTGCACCCGTGGAAGTCGGGACCGAGTTCGTGTCCTCTGAGTCCTGCGACTCAGGTGTGGCAGTTGGAGAAGCAAAATAGCATGTGGAGAAGCTGCCGTGCCGGAGAGATCGCCGGAGCAAATTCCTGGAGAATGTGATGGAGTACTCGGTAGACGCGGCAGTGGACTTTGAACAGCTCTGTCCAAGAGGAATACTGTCCCTTGTCCATTTCCAGCGTAATAGGAATCGCAACCCGTATGTTTGATACGGTGAGAGTTGGATAAAGGCGTGTATCGGCCATGGTTGACGGCAAGGAGAAGTCGGAGCTGTAGAACGCGAGTCGGAGACACTGAAACCGCAAAAGTGTTGATCAGTAGGGTTGGAAATTTGCAGAACGCGATATGCAGAAGCCTTGGAGAAGTGGAGATCGCATACTGTATATTTTGGGGAAGAAGAGAAATCGGGAAAGGGAAGAAAAATAGGAATTTTGGCGGCAGCAAACGAGAGAAAAGGTACTAATCTGATACCATGTTGGAGTTTCAACCGTGTTGATTATCATTAATCTTTGTGTATTTGTACACATAATACAGATAAGATAATACTTTCAAAACCTATACAAAATATTCACTAAGGGTTTGAATAAACTCAAACTCTAATCTTATCGCTAACAGCTTTCTTGTCACTTTCTTACTTAATCACCAGAACTATCTTTGAGTGTTTCTTCAGTCATATCAACAATAATCGTACCACAATTATCGTCTCTACTACATGAACTAGTCCGAGCTCTCATCTGATAAAAACCGTTGGGGATTACCTTCTTAGGTCCACGACTTGGCTTCTTCTTTGGTTTGGACTCAACAGTAGGCTCACCCTCCTTTCCACTGACGCGTGCACCAAAAATTGGGGCAAAATTATGTTTGAACAATTCTTTCCCAATAATAGCAGCATCGTGATTTACAGGAGCAGAATTCTGGTTTACCAAAGCAAAAGGGACGGAATCCTGATTAAGAGTAACTTGTGCAGAATTTTGATTCAATGCATCCTTATCATAAATAAGACCTCCTTAACCATGTCCATATCCAGCTTCTTTCTTATCATAAATAAGACCTCCTTAACCATGTCCATATCCATCTTCTTTTGACTGCCAAACACTGCAGAATTTACAGGGTATCTATGCTATGACAATACAAGCTGTACGAGGCAAAAAATAAATGGAATATAATCAGAAACGGTCAACTTATGTATACAACGAAAGAGAGATGTGATCAAGGGATTAGAGAGATGATTAAGGACGACTGCTCTGTCAACACTAACAATCGATTAGGGTACCGCAAAACAACATGCGAGACCTACTATATATACAACCTCGTTGGGACTTATAATTACTATAAGCGTTAACGCAGGATGTAAGGGGAGCCTTCTCGCAATTGTCACTGGGAAGACTCTTGTATGTCCCGCTCTCCGATGCCTGACTTCCAACTATTATTTTCAAGGAACTTATTTATATAAAGGAGAATTTTGAAAATCCTCTCGGGCTTATACGAGCTCTAAGTCTTCCATCTATAAAAAGGGATCCACATTGGACCTTGGTTGCCATTTATAAAGTCATCTTAATAGTTTCTGGTCGTTTAAGACAGTTTAGGATAATGTATATGGGTTGTAGGAACTGAGTTTTTTTTTTTTTTTTGCATTCAAGCAGTATGTCACCATTTTACTTTATCTTACTCAAATAAGTTTTTGTCAACTCGAGACTTTTTTTCTCCGAGCATCAAGGATAATCTATATACTGGAGTTCTTTGTTTAGCGTAAGAGGCATCAATTCTCATCCTACATATGATGTCCGATTTTTTTTTTATAAAAGTTTATTTTCCTTAAAAAGGGTGAAATTCTAGCTCAAGTTCCTTTTTTATTTTATTAAAACGTACTATTTTATTTAAATATCAGAGAGAACGATACATTATAGTGCGTCAGGTAGAGGTCCAGACCACTGAAGAACAGATATAGAACGTGCTTCTCTAGCTATCCATTGAGCATCTTTGTTCGTAGTTCTTTTTACAAATTGAAGGGTAGTCCTCTCGTTTTGAGATATCATGTGACAGATGTCTCGTATAACTGTTCCTACAGAGGACGCCGGAGGGTCCCTATTTGTGATCATGTTGAGAAGAACCTGAGCATCGGAATTAATGAGAATTGGACCCGATCCCAATGTGACTGTATTATGAAGAGCTGTTCCGATCGCATATGCTTCCATCATGATCGGAGACCAACACCTTGGAAGTAATCCATTCGACACAAGGCATTCAACCTCATCTGCATCTCATGCTATGAAACCCCATGCTGATTGATCAGAGTCTTGAAATACAGCTCCGTCTACATTAATGATAATTATTCCCTTAGGTGGCCGAGTCCATCGGGACGGCCAAGAGGGTGGCTGCTTGCAGGGTGTATCCATAGTGGCTGCGGTTTCCCGCCAAACCGTGAGGTGGGCGTGAGCGGACGAGAACACCCCCAATGCCGTAGGCACGGTACCCTCCCACTTTAGTGCATTCCTTGCCTCCCAAATTTTCCAAAGGACGGACAATACTTCTTCCACCCGACTCCGCGGTCCCTTAGTTTCAATATCTTCCCACCATGTCACTAAAACCACTATTCGGTCATATGGAGGCATCCCTCCGAATTGCGTCCAACATGTCTTTGCGAAGCCACATCCAAAGAACAAGTGATCAACGGATTCTAGGGCTCGCCCACATATATCACACGATGGCGTAATCAGAACATAACGACAATTTAAGTTAGTTGCCACCTACAAGGTGTCGTTAAGGCAACTCTAAAGAAAGACTCGGAGATGTGGTTTGACTGAGATGTTCCACAGGGATGCCCAAGCCACTGCCACTATGTTTTGTCAAGAAACATGACGCTCTTTGGCCAAAATCGAGTAACTTGCCTTTGTGGAGTAAAGGTCTATTCGTTCAGTCGTCCAGTACCAAGCATCTTTGCTTCGGATGGTAGATAGAGGTACCTAAAGAATTTGATTCATCTCCTTGTCATCGAACAGATGGGATAACAGCGGTACATCCAAACAGCGGAAGTTAGAGATCATTAGACCTACAATTGGTGCGCCATCCAAGGACGGGCAGGTGGATTCAATCTCCAGATTTGGCTCTAGAAGCCAAGGCGTTCCCTTGATCAGCGTATCTCGGGCATCCCTTATCGCAATCCGCAACCCACTTTTCAGGAGATCTAGAGTTGAAAAAAATACTTGCCCAGGTGAAGCTTGGGTTTACCCCAATTCGTGCATACAGGAGGTTTGTGGAAGGAAAGTACCGGGCCTTCAGAACACGAGCCATAAGAGACGAGGGACGATGAAGGAGGCTCCAAGTAGGCTTCCTAAGTAGCATTGTGTTAACGTCCTGCAGATGTTTGAACATCATTCCACCCGCCTCCTTCGACATACATAATTTATCCCAGTCTTGTCAAATAATCGGTCGAGCCGATTTCCCACCCCATCAAAATCGTGCTAAAGCCAGATGAATACGGGAGACAATCCGATGGGGTATCCGAAATACAGACATCACATACATTGGTAAAGAAGTGAGCACTGATCGGATCATGACTTTCCTACCAGCGGAGGATAAGAGCTTTCCATCCCAAGATCGAATGCGTGTGATAATGCGGTCCTCCAGATACGACATAATTACATTCCTATTTCGGTTGATCATATTGGAAACCCCTAGGTACATGGATGTGGCTGATGTCTTAGAAATAGATAAGATCTGACAACATTCCTATCGTCGCCCAACTGACATGTTCATACTAAAAAAGATAAAGGACTTTTGGAGATTCATTACTTAACCTGAAATTTGCCCAAATAGACCGAGTATATCCCGGACTTGGCCAACTTCCCCTGTAGTGGCCATACAGAAAATGTAACAGTCATCTACAAAAAACATATGTGATATTATAGGAGCCCCTCTAGCAACCCGAACACCCCCGATATGCCCTGCTTCTTGCCCTTGCTGTAATAAAAAGGATAGACCCTCCATGCATAGGATAAAGAGATATGGAGACAAAGGATCCCCTTAACGGAGCCCACAAGTTGGTATGAACTTAAGAGTCTCCCGTCCACCGAAATATACCGTGTATTGGACCGTCTTCATACAACATGCCACCAACTCGATCCATTCGGCCGAGAAACCAAGGAAAACCATAATTCCCATAAGATAATCTCATTCCACCCGGTCATAAGCTTTGCTCATGTCCAGATTCAGAGCCATAAAACTCACCCCTTTGTCTTTTTCTATGAAGAAAGTGAATAACCTCAAATGCAATAAGGACGTTATCATGAATGCACCTCCCCTGAATAAATGCCCCTTGGGTTTCAGAAATAACATGATGTAGGAGGGGGCGCAGTCTATTTTGTTGGGTCTCGATGTCGTGGACATGTTAAACACAAAATTGCAGCGGAAGATTAACCACGAATCAATCGAGATGAGTCTACCAAATATGAAAAACAAGTCTGAAAATTCAGCAAAGGTTTGAGCACATCACCTTTGCTAGTGCCTCATCTTGCAGCTCGTGTTTCTCGCAAACTAACCGTTGAAACTCAAATCCCTTTAGTCAGATTGAAGACCCATATGTGGAGAACGTTCACTCCAAAAATAAGCTTCATCGGACATCGGATGATCCTCCGATCGAGCTCCTCAAAGTGACTGGTCGGACAAAACTGTGCTGAAAATCAGCACCCTCTAGTTGTCCGAAATTGGTTCAACAACACCCAACTTTGAATGGCTTGAGTCCTTTGGACGCCTACGTATCCGAGATGGAATCAAAGCCAACGTAGTTCTTGAGTTTGATGACTCAAGAACAGGAAAAACCAACCTTGATGCTTGGAGAAGGTTTTGCCAAGGTAGAGGAAGAAGAAGAAGAAGAAGAACTCTCTAATTCTCTACACTTGCATGTTCTCTTCTCCAACCTATCTTGCATGCTTAGTTAAGTGGAATCACTTAACTCTCTACTTGAGACAAGTGTCCATGCCAAGATGCTAGGTGGAACTAATAAACAACCTAGTTTATTAGTTTAGTGGAAATTGGGCCCCACCCAATTTTGGTCAACAAGACTAATAGTCATCTAATGACTTGAGTCCTTGTTGGGCCTAGCCTATATGGGCCGGCCATGGGCCTCTCCAAGAGAGCCCATGCCGAGCCCAATATGCTAGCCGGTCCACTATGGCGATCCCCGCCACAATTCCCTCCAACTTAGGTTTGTCATGTTCTTATCGAGTATCAAACTGTCGGTGTGACCCTTAGGTCTATGCATGTCGGTAAGATCAACGTAAAATACCATTTTACTTGATCTTACCAAAGTGGCGACTGACGAGACTCAGTATTGCCCGACCCTGCATAACGAATCGCGCCCTGTCGATTCTGACCTTTCAGCCGTCCTTGTCATTATCCCTTTATCACCGATATCCGGATTGAGATAAGGCACAGAGTCGTCATCCTTATTATCCTCAATTCATGTTCCTTGATATGTGAGATGACTGACCTTATGATACCCAGTATCATGTGCATGGCCATGCTTTCTTGTCAGTCACTCTCGATCAAGCGGCCGTGAACCAGATATCTTTCCCATACCGTAGTATGAGGGATAAATCCCTTAGCCGTCTATCATGTCACTCATGCAGTCATTCTCCAATCCAATCCTGGCCGTTATGGAAGCCCAGTCACGGTGCAACGTTGGGCTTTCAGGTCAAACTTGGTTGTTTACTGCATAGCAATCATATAGACTCCTCGGTCTAAGGATACCTGACAAGCTACGACTCTGAACATGTTCATGACTTAATCTATGGAACATATTCAGGTCGGGTCGTCCAACATCATGTCCCACATGATGTTTATGATCAGACTCCGGAACCATTTCCTATGGCTAATAGAACGTAAGACATCAAGAGTCATATCTCATACTAGTCGCTTCCAGAGAAGACTATTGACTAGGGACCTCATCGAGTGTAATCCATCCTGATCTATGGTTCTATTCGCATGGTGGGCATAGATCGGAAATACTCACGACATATTACTCCAACACTTAAGTAATATAAAAGCCGCTTTATTTTATATTGCTAACGATGATAATTACAATTGGACATTTACGATCGGACTACGGGCACTGAGGCTAACATATTTGCCAAAACGTTAGACAATATGCGGAAAATAACACTGCACAGAGAAATTGAGCGCAAGTATGTAACCGCATATGGGTCCGGTTTCTTAGGGATGAGAACAATAGAGGTATTGTTTAAAGTCGAGTCAACGGCGCTGGTCTCGAGAATGTTATGAATGAAAACAATCATTTCCTCAAACACCAACGCCCAGTAATGCTGATAGAACCTTGGGTTGAGACTGTCTGGTCCTAAAGACTTGTCCGGCCCCATTTCATTTGGAACACCGTAGTCCTTATCTCTAACTGCGTCCTCAGAAGTAAAAGACTATGGTTGTGAGCTGCTGAAATTCGAGTGGGGAGGTGGGCGACAAAGGTGGTCAGATCTGGGTTACTAGTGGCGAAGAGTCGACCAAAGTAATCCACAATTAATTCCCGCATACATGTATCCCATGTTACCAGATCACCAATCGCATTTTATAGAGAAACTATTGCATTAACTTAACAACGCTAGGAGCACGCAGCTTGGAATAATTTATTTTTACAATCATCGTCCGTTATCCAGTGTTATTTCGCCCGTTGTCTCCAGAATGTCGCATGTTCTCTTAGTGCACATTCATACTGGATTTGTATCGCTTCACGCTTATGCACTCCAGCCCTATCTGTTCTGCCATTCAACTCGATAATACGGCGCTGACACTATTTGATATGATTTATAGTCTTTTGAAAATGATTCCGACCCCAATTGTTCAAGGAAACTCCCAATTTACGAATCACATCAGCTATATGGGACGCATGCATCTTATCCCAAATTTCTTGTATCACATGACCACAACCGGGATCCTTCACCCATTAGGATTGAAAACGGAACTTATGGAGGCCCTAATGGGCCACTTTTCGAGCCAGAAAAAAGAGAATCGGCCAATGGTCTGAAGTCATAGTCCCCGTATTGAAGAATTACAGGTCCGGAAGGGAGTAATAGTAGGATCGGGACATTAATGCCCTATCTAAGTGGGATTGGATACGCCGATCATGGGTTCGTCCTCGGAACCAGGTTAACTGGTGACATGACATCGGGACATCCACAAGGCCGAGCTCGTCAACGACCAAACAAAAATCATCAATGAGAGTCGGAGGGTAGGTTCCCCCTCCAATCGTTTCATCTTGACCAAAAAATCCGTTAAAATACCCAATAATAATCTAGTGTGGGTGGGTTGGTGTGTGTAGTTGATGCAAGAAATCCCAGGTCCTATGTCGATTATCCCGCCGAGCTTCCCCATCTATACCTGGCAGCCTTATATCCTCATGACCCGGAGCCAAAACTTCAATATCAATGGGGGTGTTTATCCCGAAGGAAGTGCCGAAGATACTGCTTGTGTAGTCGAGAGCCCATACCTTGACAATTCCAAGCTAATATGCGAAGATCTGGTTTCTCAAATGGACAAGACGGGGAGGGGTGAACTCTTGATCCCGGGTCCACCCGCCACTGGCATTGGGGCATGGGAGTAGTCTGGGTAAAGGAAATTGGGGACGGGGTCATCTTAATTCAAGGGTCCCCCGACAAATTCACCGGTGGGATGGATGTCGGTTGTTGGGACCTCAACGGAGAGGTCGGGTGCTGAAGGGATGCTGTCATCGGAGATCAATAGTTCGGCACGGAACCTCGGCGAGGGGCGTCGCCATTCCAGGGGATATTCCTCTCCATCCCCTGTCGAGAAGAGTTGGGGGGTTGAGGAGGATGTCATGCTGACAGAATAGACGAACTGGAACGACGTCGGGAGGATCATGAACGGCTAGACTGAAATAGCTCGCGAGGCGGCGGCGACACCAAAACCCTAGGAAAGGTCTCCATACAATCTGAACCTTACTTTAAACAAAAACCTAACTCAAGTTCCTAATTTGACTTCAACATTCAAATTCCAAAATTACATAATAATAAAATTCTTTTTAACATTTCTTTCATACTCATTTCTTATCAACTCGTCTTCTTTTCTAATATTAATCCTTTATTTTGAAATTTTGGTACATATGAATTTCAAAAAAGGGTAAATTACGTCTGACTACCCCAAACTATACGTGTTTAACGTTTTACTACCCCAAAGTTAACTCGTAACAATCACCTACCCCGAACTAATGTTTAGTAACGACGATACCCCCTACCATCCACTTTTCCATCTATTCACTGTTCATATTTTTTAAAATTCCAAAACTGCCCTTGGAAAAATAACCCTTAAACCAATTCCAACCCTAAAACAGACCCTAAAACCATCTCCAACCCAAAATCAAACCCTAAAACCACCTTCATTCCTAACTCCACCCTAGTTTATTTATTTTAATTAAAATTGAATTATTATTTAAAATACATCATAATTATTAAAATAAATGTATAATACAATTATTTTGAAAAATTAAAATTTTATTTTTAATACTATTATTCATTTCACCTTTTTTTTTCTTTCTAATTTTCCTAAATTATTATTTTTCATTCATTTTTATAAATTATTTTTTTGAAAAATTATAATTTTACTTTTATATCAAATTGTAATATCAAAAATAAAATAAAATTTTATTTTATTATAATATTCTTTTTTCCTTACTGTTTTTTTCATAAATTCTTTAATTAATTTTAATTAAATTATTATTATTTTATTTAATTAATTTTTATTCAAATATTCTTTAATTAATTTTCACAAATTTCAACCAAAAATTTCATCCATAAATTTCAACCAAAAATTTCAATCCAGAAATTTCAACCAAAATTTTCAGAATCAATTTAAACCAAGAAGAAAAGGGAATTTCAACCAAAAAGAAATGGGAAATTGGTGTATTAGGGGGTTCATCTTCGTCTTCGTCTAAGGCAAAAATCATGGACGAGGGATAGGGGTTGGACCTGAGGGAAAGTGAGAGCATGTACAACAGAACGGACCTGTGTGAGGCCCTGGCCCTGAGGCCCTTGTGCTGACTGGACAAAAGTCAGGGAGTGGGAGTGCAGAAAAGTGGGTGTTCTACAACAGAAAGGACCTCTGAGGCCATGGGAGTGCTGAGCAGTGCTGACTGGATTATTATTTGATATTTTCCTGTTTTATTTAATTCGTTATCAGAAACCGTTTAAATTGTTTATAATTTTAAAAAAATTGGAAATAAATAATTAAGGACAATCAATAATTAATAAATAAATTTAACACGAATATAAATGAACTTCTAATTTTATTCAACCCCTTTTAATACAACCCAAAACAAAATACAAGTTCAAGAATCATCGTCTGTTGGGCCGACATCTGATGGTGGGGGTTGTCGTCGAAGTTCATCGATTTGGGCTTTAAGGGTGGCTATGAGTTGTCGCAGTTCGGACTTGAAAAACTTATGGTCTGCCATAGCCTCTTCGTCGTAGGAAGATGTATCCGCCCCAGAACCTCCTTGTAGGTGGCGAGGTTTGATTCCCACTGTTGGGTTAATGTCTGTATCAGGCGATGCCTTTCTACATGTTGTTCGCAACGTGAACATTCAGCATCCACCCGTGAACGTTCCAGCTCGACGAAGGCAGACATTTGGGCCGTGAGGACGGTCCCCTTCTTTGCGGCCTTCGCTGCCTTCTTCCCTTGCGGTCGGCGAGGGGGACTTGGGTCGGCCTCAGGGGATGGCGGTGTGTCGCTGAGAGGGACTTGAGTCCCCTCGTAGTTCTCGCTTGCTCCCCATTCTGGTTGTTGGGACTCACCACTGATATGTGTGCCCTCCTCCCCTATGCTTGTGGGTGGGGTTGAGCTGTAAGCCCCAGCCTCATCCAACCGTTGTCGTTGTTGGCGTACTTGACGGCGGACATTTCCCATTGTGCCCTCGTGGGCAGTGAACTTCGAGACGCCCTCGAGCCTCTCCACCCAATGATCCAGGTCGAACTTTAGTGGGTGGTCCTTAATCACTTTCCCTGCACCCTCCCACAGTTCCTTCGCACGTTTCATGTTCTCTGCTTGGTTGGCGCCGCTCGGTTTCTCCTCCTTGGACCTCTTCAAATAGCCGAGGAACCTCTTTGTCTGAGAGGAACCTCTGCCCCAACGTTTCTTGATAGCTTCCCAGCGTCGATGTGGGATACCTTCCTTGGAGTTGTATTTCTTCGTTACTGCGCACCAGAATGTGGTGCCGGTTTGAGAGTTTCCCTTGATGGCGTCCTTCGTAGTACTCAACCAGCAAGTTATGAGCCAATGGTCCTCCTGCTTGCTGAATGTCCGGCCCTCCGGGTCTGGTTCTTGGGGTTGCCCTCGGGGTTGGGCTCGGGCAGCAGGGGCTCGGGCTCGTCGTTGGGAAGGTCCGGCAGAGGATGGTTGGGGGGTTTGTACGTCGGATAGTGGATGACCCTCGTAGTTGTAGAATTGGGTTCCCATCCCCCATTGTGATTGTGGTTGGAACGGTGGCATCTGGAAACCTTGTGGGGGCATGGTCCAATGTGATGGCACTTGGAACCCTGGCGCCATTTGATATTGTTGGGGACGGTATTGCCCTGATAAAAAATTTTAAAACAATAAATTAAGTGCTAAAAAATAAAATAATAAAATAAGTGCAAATAATTAATCAAAAAAATGAATGCAATGCATTAATACAATAAAATAAGTACAAAAATTACGTTACATAAATAATAAGTTTGCACTAACATGAACTCGACCCCGGGTTCGAGTTTGGGTAGACAGAGCGATTGCCCGTTAGAATGTCTCTGAAACCTCGTGCCAGTTCGTCCTCGGTGAATCCTACTTCGTCACCAGCTGAATGTACACGAGACCCAGCTTCGCCCGACATTTTTCACGCGAATAATTGAAACGAGAGAGGAGAATTTGGGAAGATGAGAGTGAAATTGGAGAGTGAAAGTAGAGAGTGGTGTGGAAAAAATGAGAGTGAAGATGGGTATTTATAGGGTTAGTTATTTTTTATTTTTTATTTAAAAAAAATTTATAGCCGTTAGAACCCGACCGTTGCCAACGGTCGGGCCACGTGGCGCAGCCACAGGCTGCCACGGCAGCGAGGGCGCGCAGGGAGCTGGACCGGCCAGCGGGCAGCAGACGGGGCACGCAGCACGCACAGAGGGGGGCGGGAGCGCGAAAATGGGGAGCGGGCGCGCGTTTTTCGGCCTCCACAGCATGTCGGCCCGCGTGCCGCCGTCCGGGCGCGCGCGGAGTGGGGCGCGGGTGCGACCCGTTGTACATGCTCTGAGGGAAGAATATACACATCATTGGCGGAGCTTACCGGTAAGGGGACGGGGGTGGCAGATCTAACCGGTGAGGGGACGGGGCGACTAATCTGGCTGGTTGGAGGACGAGGTTGCGTGGAGGACTACCGGCGGCGAAGGTGGAAGGCTGGCTGGAGGGCACGGCTGGCGCGTGGGTGGTGACGGCGAAGATGAATAGGATGGATCGAAGATGAAGAAAATGGATCAAAGATGAAGAGGATGAATTGTGTTTGAAGAGAGAGAATCAAATGTGTGTGTTTTAACTTTGAAGAGAGAGAAGCAGATGGGTTGGGTTTAAAGAGAAGGGAGTGTGTGGGTGCGTGGGTACTTGTGCATATTAGATTAGGTTATATTTATTTATTTATAAATTATTATATTTAGTTAGAAAAATATATTTCAAATAAAAGTTTAATCAGATTTTAAAATTAATAAATTATATTATTTTTTATTAATTTATAGATATATTATTTTATAAATATTTGAAAATATATATTTAAAAAATATTTTATAATTTTTTTTAAATCTGATAAAAAATCTTATTTTTAAAATATTTTTTATGATTTTCAATTTTTTTTAATATGTAAAAGGGTTTGAGGGTAGGGTAAGATTTGTGTAAATTTCAATACTAAGCGAGGGTATTTTCATCATTTCACAAAAAAAATTAACAGACATGGATGGGCATAGGGTAACGTCGTTACAAATGGTTAGTTCGGGGTAGGTAAATGTTACGACTTAACTTTGGGGTAGTCAACCGTTAAACGCGTATAGTTTGGGGTAGTCAAACGTAATTTACCCTTCAAACAATAGTGGTAGGTTGCTAGGATAATTTCATTTCATTCCCATTTTTCTAATGTGATTATAGTTCATTTATATAGATTCTCTTTTATTATGAAAATTTACAATATAATAAGATGTTAAATATTTATTTGTAAGCTAATACTCTAACATATTTTTTTTTTGTAATATAATACCCCGTCAAACAATTATTTGTAAGATAATATTCTGATATAAATTTTTTGTAATATAATACCCTACCAAACATTTAACCACGGTTTGGTACCTAACCGTTAACTTTATGTTATTTTTCCATCCAAATAGTATAAAAAGTCCAAACTACCTGTCACCATGAAATGTCAAACTTTCCCTTCATTCATCTTCAAAGTTTTAATATCTACTATAAAAAAATCAATTTTGAAAATTTGAAGATGAATGAAAGACAATTTTGACATTTCATGGTGGTGAGTATTTTGGACTTTTTACACTCTTTGGATGGAAAAATAACATAAAGTTAACGGTTAGGTACCAAACTGTAGTTCAATGTTTGACAGGCCATTATATTGCAAAAAAAATTATGTTAGGTCATTATCTTGCAGATAAATGTTTGACAGGATATTATATTAAAAAAGGTATTTTTATTAATATTCATTGGTATTGTTTATTGTGATTTTCTTATTTTTCTTAAGTGCATATATATAGTGAATGAATCATATGAGAATCGCCTGTCACGGTGTGAACCTGCGAACCCGATGACGACGATCCAACTTCCTTAAGATGATCCTCTGCGTCACTATCCTCCTACGTCTAGAAAATCATATTTTCACCCATCTTTCGCCGGAACACTACTGTCCGAGTCGTTCAACCGTGCTCCTTCTTATCGTGTTTTTCTGGCCAAACACGTACCCCAGCCCCAAGTGGATCAGATCTGCACCCGTCGACACCCCCACCTCACTCAGGTCCTAGTACTAACTATCATAGGTCGTCCGCAAGTAGTTCTTTCTCGTCGTTGTTGTTTTTGTTGTTTAGGTTTTTTGTATTTTATTGTTCCCCCTATCGGAATCACGGATCTTCGGTAGGTGTGGCTACTGCCTCCAGTAGCGTGTCCAGTCGGACCTTTCTATCAACACATCTCTCCAGAGTATCGATGAGAAAGGTCGACTTGGTAGTCGATGTTTTATCCAGGTGTTGCATCGTCCTTTTCGAGATCTATTCATCTCGTTGGTCATTCCTTAGGCTCCCCAGAACGACCGACAGATGCAACTCTTATGTTGTTCAGAATGATTCGTTTGTTCTATAAGATTTATTAATTATTAATGAATCTTTTTTGTTTAAAAAAGGTAAGAATTAAAGGAAAAACTGGGTTTTGGAACAAAAAGAAAATGTTTGTGTGATGTTAGTGAAACTAGGAGTATATTTGGAATGTTACAAAAAATTATGGTCATGTGTTTTGCACATGTCCATTTTCTGTTCAAAAAGTTGATGGAAAGTACTAGATTGAAAATAAAACTTTTTCACAGTAGCAGAAAAAAAAGAAAGAAAAAATTTAGGCTACTGATTGGAAAATAAAACTTTTCCAAAATAAAAAGCTAATATTTCTCTATTTTTAGCATATTAGATAAAATTTTATTGAATTGAAAATAGATTAGATCATAAATATCATTCAATAGTGGAAAATCATGAAAATGGCAAGATACAGTTCTGTTGACAACCGAAACACTAATCATATGACTGAATGCCCCATAAAAATAGGGAGAAATGTAGGGGTGGTTCCCTATTCATACGGTGGGTGGTAAATGAGGTCCAAGAGACTTTATCCACCTCGACTTGAACTGACATGTTTTGTCTGAACAATCGTCCAAGGAGTAAATTAAGGAAAGGTGGAGAACAGGTGGGTCCAGTTCTGTAGAGGCTAGGGTGTTCCTCCTCAAGGACATCCCTCGGGGAATTAGGGTTGTCATGATGACCAACGATTTTTCTTCGCGGCATCGCTTGTACCCCAACGGTGCCAAACACCCTCCATGGGTTGATGTATCCTTCCTCTCCATTCTGGAACTTGTCAAGCCCTTCTGGTTCCCTAAGAGAGCTTTGATAATGTGTCCTTCCTGGTTGATTGGCAAACTAGCCTCGATTTACACTTTCATGTTCTCGGAACAAGAAGTGAAGATGAATGTGGTGTCCTCCCTGGCTACTGGAGTCATTTCGGTGTTGTAATGTAGGTTGCATGTCCACCATGACCAGAATCCTAAAGAGCATTGAGAGTTCTCGCATCACTTCCTGGTTAATCTGTTCGTCCGGTGTCCCTCCTAGGATCTCCAACACCATTATGTCCTAGTTGTGGATGGATCTAAATAGGTAGTATTATGGTGGATGGGGGTTCGGGCTCGGTTGGGATAGGCATGTGGTATTCGATCCTGGTTTCGGGGTCTATTGCCCTTTCTGATTCCCATAGAGCGGTGATGGCATGCTTGATTACAGGGTCCCCTATGCCAAGAGTGCCCTCTTGGTGGTGCGGTTCGGCTGGATCGGTTTGAGGGAGGCATCAATTAGAAATCATGCTCGGGGTCGCCTTGGGTGTGGAGATGCATTGGTGATGGATTCCTTCTATTGGGACAACCGGGGTAGTGGCCGAGGAGGTGCATCGGTGATGGATTCCTTTCATTGGGTCAACCGGGGTAGTGGTCGAGGCGGTCCCCTCGCCCTGAGAAAGACAACTATCGGAGAACAGGCCCGGAGTTGTCCCTGTCATGGGGGTGCAACAATGGTGGGGTGACCCTGCAAGGATGGTCAGGGTAGTGGGTGGGGTTATACTAATAGCCCTAGATGGTGTCTTTTCCGACGCAACGTCTCCAGGTTGGCGTGAGTACATGGGGAGACCTCACAGCAGTAAGTTCCACATCGACGACTAAAGTCTTGGCGTTGAGAGGATCCGGCGTTGTGGGGTGAGGTCTTGCTTGTTACTCGCTGAGGTGATCCAAGATCCCAGCCCACCACACATGCCACATGAGGGCGACACAGGTGGTGGCGCAGAGCAAATGAGGCCATAAGCATAGGGGGGTGGCGGTGAAGGCGTGGTTGTGCTGCAGGCGATCACAATCATAGAGGATGTCACAGACAAAAATAAGAGAGGAGAAACGAAAAAAAGCTCTAGAGGCCGATATTTTTGTGACTATAAATTTCTCTATTTACTAAGCCTAAACTAATAAACAAATTATCAATTTTTTTGGAAACTAATGTATTATTAGTTGTAGTTTTACCGTCTCACTTTTTTTGGAACAAGTTTTACACTCTTACTGTTCCACTTGTTTCGGAAAGTTTTTATTTTTATTTTTATTATATGCTTTGTAGTGGAAACAAGATTAGACTTGACAAAATCCATGAGTGATTTGGAAGGGACCGGGCCTCCACCCATGGCGCATATTCACAGTAGCTTTTGACTATACACTCATTTCTTTCCTTAATTTCGACAATTCGCATCTTAAATTCATGACAAAATTATTGCTACAGGACATATCTCATTATGTCATTTACAAGTAGGTACTTCTTAAATCATTTATAAATATTTAAAAAATAGGCGCATTTGGATTTGCATATTTAGAATACGATTTTTATTTAAAATTTAAAAAGTATAGTGTTTTTCTAGGTCAGAATAACAAAATACATAAATACCGAGACGTCACCGAAGTGATGTCACTGTATTCGCACCACTCATTTTCCTAAGGGTTGGTACTGTTAGTTAAGTCTATATATTTAGGGGGTCGCAACAACGTAGGAGAGAATAGAAATCAAGCACAAATATGAGTGAAATTGCTGTTGATGTCAACAATTGGAGCCTCCACGACCAATATTTACCTCCACGCCACTCCACAAGCACCGACCAACTTGGCCATAACAGAATAGAATATGAAGAAACCTATCTCGTGGTGGTATCTTCTGGGACTACGCCGGCCATGGGCATACCGCTGACGCCATACATTTGTTCCGGCGCGTCAAAAGCGGAGGCGAGCCAGCAAGAAGCGTGGCTTCCCATAACGGAGTCAAGAAACGGCAACATGTTCACTTGTGTCTCTCATTTGTTGAGTTCCGGAATCGGCTATCAAGCTCTCCTGCTTCCGGTCGCTCTTGCTTCTCTTGGATGGTGAACATTTCATCTTAGCTTCAATATCAACTTTCATTTGCTAGTGTGATTATCAATCTTAAATAAACCGTCATGTTCTTTAAAATAATGAGATTTCTAAACAAGATAGTTTTATTCAAGCTTGACTAATTGATTAAACACTTAAATTTAGATTTCAGTACCCACAATATCTTTATTTTTTATTTATTCGATAGTTATAAGCAATGTTGTAAAAAGTGCTGCAAACCCGATTTATACTCCTAAAACGTTTCATGCTGTTTGGACGGAATATGACCGATTAATCATCGCATGGACGATTAATTGAGCGGGTTGGTCAGGCGTCGGGTTGGATTCGTAGTTAAAAAACTGTTTCTAACCTTATACAATCTTAGTGAAACCATAAAATTATGCTAGTTGATTTGGTAGAGCATACTTTGTTCAAGTGTTATATCCTGAGTTTGATTCACAATATTAATTTTTTTGTTTAGTATTTTCAAAACATAAAAAGTGCACAAGTCTGTATTAATTGAGTTGATAAAGTCATACTTTTTTTTTGAAACGGGAAAGAAGTAGTATTACGATCTCATCATGCTTACAAGGGGGGACCTAACAGTCCCGGACACCAGATTTTGTCTCGATCGGTCGTGGCCCATCGGGCGCACATGGTTCCATACATATAATCTGCTTTTTTTCGCAGATCCGAACTCAAGAGTTCCTCGATCCAACGTTTCGAAAAGTAGATAACTAACAGAATAGAAACTATCTAACCAAAACATTATTCGCCCAAAACCAAACAACCTGAACAGAAAGATAGCCTTGGTTGAGGATTCCCCGAGACTTCCCGGCTTTAGACGTCCCGGGTTTGTGGGTATAGGCCGTTGACGGTCCTTCCCACCCCCGCCTTGGGGGATCATTCATCCCACGGGGGATCGTAGTCCCCCGGGCTGACTTCTTGTTCCTGTACTTGCTTGGTGACGATGGCAGTGTCTTGGACTCCGGCTTATGGCCCGTCTTGATTACCCTGGGTCTTGGACCAACAGCCGTGGTGAATCGCAGAATCCCCCGGCGGGCCAGGGTGCAGTTCATCAGTTCTCCCAACCTTGGATCAGGTTTTTTCCACTTTGCTCCGATCTTCATGTGTGGGTTAGGGCTTGAGGCTTCCCTGTCATGGCGTTTGGCGATTGTTGGAGTCGGGACCAAAACTCGGACAGTGGTACTCCGAGTGCCATGGCTCGTATGTCCCCTCTTGTTCACGAACCTCTTAGGGTGTGCTTGCCCCGTGAATTGAGGATTCATTCTGGGATATATCCCGATCCCCGAGTTAGCGTACCCTGGTTGGTAGGCCGAGGAGCAGGAAAAACAATGCACTGGATCCCATTAGTAGGTCGGGATCACACCTGGGAGGGGACGGGGGTCCGGCCCTGATACAAGGGCTCCTGTCGCCGGATTCCCTGGTCCCAGTCCGCTAGAGGACGGCGAGTGCAGTGGCTGGCGGCGGGGGGCCAGACGGACTCCGATAGAGGTTGTCTCCAGGGAGACGGGTGCACCCACGTCGGATCGGGGATCGCACCATGCATGGACCACCCACGAGCGTGGAGGATAAAAGTGGGGTTAGGATGATCGACCGTGAGGGGACGAGAGTGGTCGAAGGTGAAGGGACGAGGATGGGGGGAAACGATAGGCGACCATGGTGCCCTAAAGGGAGGACCATCATGTTGGCGGCGATTGATGGGTAAAACCATGATGCTGGTGCGGGAAGGAGAAACGCGAGGGAGGGGTATGTAGGCGAAGATGGACAGGCGATGGTTGATGGCGGGACGGTGGCGACGACGGCGGCAGCGGCTGCAACAGAAAACCCTAATAAGGGTAGAGAGGATCTCAATGAGGTGTGTGGAGAGTTTTTTTTTTATAACATCAATTTTTTAAAGTCATACATTATTGATATTCTTCTAAGAATTGTATGATACTTATAGTTTAGTAGTGTATTTATGTTTTTAAATATATTTAATGTTCGATATTATTAATATTTTTATATAGTATAATATAAATTTAATAATATATAATAAAAATAATAAATTAATAATCCAATTAACGCCTAAAACCCCTTTACATCTGACTGGTACCTAACGTTTTTTTACAACTTTAATTATAAGACTACTCGCAAAATAAGGATCACAAAAACTTAAAACCTTCTTCTGTCCTAATAGATCAAGTTTATCAATTATGTTCAAGTATAACTTTTGTCGGATTTGTGTTTGTACGTATATGGAAAATTACACTAAATTCAATGAATATTATACCAACGGTTGCAGGGCATGGGGGATCATTTGCTTGTCAATAGCATTCGTGTGGCAGCTCTATACGATATGGCTTCTCGTGCACCTCCACGAATCTCCCTCTGGGGTGCGCTACAGCAGATTCCTCCAGCTTGCAATCTCGGCCTTTGGTTAGTTCCCCAACCAGTCAAGCTGATGTCATGATCAAACGTTGTCAATAAAAGAGAGTCTTTCTTTATTTGTCATAGGTGGCAAGGTGGGCAAACTTTTATCGATATTTCCGGTAATGTATCTCTCTGGCGGATCTTGCGTGGTGCTGATCATCACGGGAGGTGGGGCCATGAAGCTCTTCTACAACGCCATGTGCGGTGATGGAGCCACGTGTCAGGACAAGTCATTCAACGGCGTGGAATGGTTCTTGTTGTTCACCTGCATCGCCATTGCAATTGCTCAGCTCCCCAACTTGAACTCCATCGCTGGTGCGTCCCTGATCGGAGCTATCACGGCCGTCGGATACTTCACTCTCATCTGGGCCCTATCGGTCCGAAAAGGAAGACCCAATGGGTCAATCTACCACCGGCCCATATCCCGGAAATCCGATACGGAGACCATTAGTGACGCGTTGAACGGAATTGGGATGATTGCTCTTTCCTTCAGAGGCCACAATCTAGTGCTCGAGATCCAGGTACCTTGGCATGGGCTTGAACTTGATCCAAATTAACGATAAATGGGCCTTGTCTTGGAAAGTGTTTGACACAAAACGACGTCACGTTCACTGCAGGGGACATTGCCAACAAGTCCAAAGAAGCCGTCCCACGAGATAATGTGGAGAGGAGTGACAACCTCGTACCTTATCATTGCAGTATCTCTATTTTCCCTTGCCATCGCTGGTTTTTGGGCTTATGGAATCAAGGTACATACCCATTAAGAAAAGAGAACAAGCACGTTCATAAACTGTCCTTTTGTTGTTGATGATGATGAATTGATTGATCTCAGGTACCTGTCGTACCCGGAGGCTTGTTGCTAGCATTTTCAGACTTGCACGAACTCGAGACGTCCAAATATGTGATGGGCTTAATATATCTCCTAGTTGTGGTGAACAGCCTGAGTTCATTCCAAATCTATGCCATGCCTGTGTTCGACAACTTGGAGTTGCGCTACACTAGCATGAAGAAGCACCAATGTCCTCCATTCGTTAGGGTAGGTTTTCGCCTTTTCTTCGGTGGACTTGCCTTGTTCATTGCCGTGGCATTCCCGTTTTTGGGGAGCCTGACCGGAGTCATTGGAGGGGTCGCCTTGCCGTTGACGTATGCCTATCCATGCTTCATGTGGATCGCGATCAAGAAGCCGAGATGTAATGGAGCAATGTGGTACCTTAATTATGTACTAGGATGTTTAGGGGTGGTTATTAGCGTTGTTCTGGTTTGTGGTGCTGTGTGGAACATAGCTGACAAAGGGTTGGATGCCAATTTCTTCCACCCTCATTGACAAGGACTGATTGTAGCAAGAAAAACACTGTCATGGCGTTGAGAGAACTGTATATACTTTCAAGAAAATTCTACTAAAACAAAATCAATCCAACCTTCATATTGGTGTAGTCCACTTGAGTCTATTTCAAAACTACCACTGTTTCTGAGTTTCAATGGCACAACTTGTGCTCATATCTACTTCTAATCCTCTCTACATCTCCCCGCCGTCACTACCGTCTCCCTCATTTTTACTGCGCTTCGTCCACCGGCGACGCCATGGCCACCGACCAAAGATGTAGCCGGTGGTGACACTCCCTTCCCCCTCCTTCTTCTTCTTCCCCCTTTTCCCTTCTCTCTGCTCGCGTTCGTCTGCTTCATGTTGGAGGTTTCCATATCCACTTTCTGCTAGTGTTGAGCGACTCTAAGCTGAAGAGATGGTTGCTGCTCGGTTGTGTTGTAGTGCTCGGCCTCTGTGGGTTGCAGAGCCTCTGTTCGCCGGAGTAGGGGGTCGTCCCTAGACCTCTGGTTTGGTCTCCGATACGGGGGCTTGGGCTGCCCGTGGAGCCGGTGGAGTTGTGATGGGTGGTTCCTGCGGTTCTTTGCCGGCGGCTGGTACAGAGCTCCTGGTTCGGGCCCGCACTGTTGTGAGTAGGCTTCGACCATGGAAGCTTTGTACTTCTAGTTACAGTGAAGTCGTTGAGGCGTACTTTGTACTCGGCTCAGTTTTGGGAGTGCAGTTCAGATCCGGTGTGAGACTCATTTCTGAACCCTCGGTTAAAGATTGTAGCGGCTCTGTTCTCGGCTCCCTTTCCTATCCTTGGTGTTTATCCGAAGGCTCGTACAAGGCCCTGTGTGGGAAGCGTTTCTTCTGCAGAAGATCGTTGGGGTCATGTCTGAGCTTAACCTGTCGTTGGCTGTCGAGGTGGTGGCCCCAGCTCGTCGGAGGTTCTCTTCGGTGCTACAGCGATTCAGGGCTTGACCCGGTTGGTACGGTTTAATACCACATTATTCGTCAGTATTTACACTACTTGGTCCCGAGTTTTAGTTTCATGGCGTACTTCTAGTTAGTCCCTACTCTTGTTTAGTAGGGGCTCGACGGTTTTTGGTGTAGGCCTCCGACGGGTTGTTATGGGTCTGTTGACCTTTGTTGAAGTGGATTTGGTTCTGAAGCTTGGGTGCTGAGTTCCGGTGATTTTCGTCACTGGTCCTCCTCCGCCATTTACGGTGTAGGCCGCCATCGTGTCTGAGCTTTTCGACTCTTTGAGTTGGTGGAACGAATGAGTTTGGGGTGTATTATATTTGGTCGGGTTTTTTGGTAGTCAAAAGTGGTGTGTTGTTTTTTGTGCTTCACGGTTGGGAGATCTAGGTATTAGACCTGTTTGTTTAGTATTTTGAGCTTCATTGTACATTTAATATTTTAGACTGTTTATAGTTTCGGTTCAGCTTCCCGAAAGGAAGCCCACCGACGAAGTCATCACTCCTCGGCGACCCAAAGGCGAGTTTGCGACTGTCTTCTCCGAAGCTCCATCGGTAGAGATCGAGGAAAAAAAGCCTCAAAACAAAGGAGATCGAACCAAGAGAGGTGAGAGGTGTGGGGGAAAACGATTACTGGATCTGAAGGACTCTGGCGATGGAATCGGGACAGATCTGAGAAGTTCCGTCCAAACAAAAATGTGAGCTTTTTTTAATCAGCAATACAAAATAAAGAACTCAAACTTGGATTTTATAACAAGAGTTGAATAACTCAGCCATAGGTGGATATCCTTAAAACTCAGAACGGAATATGCAATGAATTTGGAAGGGGACACTATAAGCTGAAGCCACGTGGTCCGTACAGGCAAAGGTCTTGAAATTTCCAAATCTCCAAAATGAAGAAAAACACAGAAACAGAGAACTCCTCTTGATCAGAACAAGACCGTCCACACCGACCATTCATGGTTCTCACTTCCCGATGACTGACACAACAAACTCTCTCCATCGCCAATGTTTAGGAATCTTTCCCTCTTCACTCTATAAATAGCCACATTGTGTCACCAACATAATCATCACAATCAACTCAAAATCTGTTTTTTTTTTAGCTCACTTGGTGTCATTTTGGTAACTTTGTGCTACTATGGCAGATCAGCAGCAACCTCAGAGCCATGCTTGCAAGGCTGCGGAGACAAAAGACAATGGACTGTTCGATTTCTTGAAAGGGAAGAAAGAAGAGAAGCCTCAACATGATGCTGTCATGGTAGATGTTGACAAGCCCTCTCTCTTGGAGAGGATCTCTGGTTCTATAGGAAACTCCAGCTCCGTAAGTAATGCTCTGGGTTTCTGTTTTTGGTAGAGTTAATGCAACATATCTATTACACCTATGGTGGGTTGGAACATTGCAGGACAGCGATGATGCAGAAGGAGATGGAGAAAGCAAGAAGAGGAAGAAGAAAGGGTTGAAGGAGAAGCTCCCACTTGAAGAGGACAAAGGTTTGTTAGAGAAGATCAAAGAGAAGCTCCCAAATATGCAGCCGGAGGAGAAAGGACTGATGGAGAAGTTCAAAGAGAAGCTCCCAAATGTGCAGCCTGAGGAGAAAGGGTTCGTGGAGAAGATCAAGGAGAAGCTTCCTCATGCTGAGCCGGAGAAGAAAGGGTTCGTGGAGAAGATCAAGGAGAAGCTTCCAAACGCAGAACCGCATCACGAGGAAAACAACAAAGGGGTTTTCGAGAAAATTAAGGAGAAGCTTCCTGGGCAGCACAAGGATGGAGCTCCGGCTCAATGTGGGTGTCACTCAGCTGATGACAAGGGACTGTTCGACAAGATTAAGGACAAGATGCCTGGTTGTCACAGCAATGAGCAGGAGAAGATGAAAGACAAGTGAAGTGGAGATGGTTATTGTAATGTCCTTGTGTGTTAGCCTTTATGTTTGTCTTGCTTTGTTTGTGTATTAAGCTTATTTCAGTGTCCTTTTAGTAGTTATATGGTCGACTTTTTGACTAAAAATTAAAATTTCATTAATTAGATTTCTATCTGACATTGGACGTGCACCAGGAAGTCTCTGACTACCCACAGTAGAAGAGCTATTACAATGTACATCAGTCCTATCAGGTTTGGGGTGCTTTGCCATCCATATTGTTCATTTGTACCTCTCCACAAAACAAATTTCAGCTTGGTTGGAAGTATTTAATGGATCCAACTAGATTGTGTTAGAGAAAACCCAAGGCCAGCAGATCTTGCGAGGGCCAAGACAATTCTTTCCTTTCTACTAAGTAGTGGCAAGCTCATTCCCCCATTGACATGCCTTCAGTGTCCATGCCTTCTTACCAAAGACTGAGAAAGAGGAAGCCCAGATGGTGGTTCAAATCTTGGAAGTACTTCAGCTTCAGGGTTGCTGAGGAGGGTCTGGATCCTGAGAAGAAGAAGAACAACAATGTTTTTAGAGTTTCTTTTACCAAGACTATGAAGAAATTGGATGATGGACAAGGCTCACTCACATGGGTGATCTTTTTGCTGGAAATTATCTGTTTGTGCAGACCAGCCCTGTTGTTTCTTATCAGAAACCCCACTAGGGTCATCATGACAGCTTCTCATTCAACAGTCATTTTATTCTATGTTTTGTACTCTAATTTAAAAAACTATAACATGTCATGCAAGCTCTAGAGTTTGTGTATATTATTGCACTTTTTAGTGTTAGCACATCTGAAGAAAATCAAACACTTATTAATCTTTAATTTCTGCAAAGAGAAAAGATTTAACAATGGCAAACACAACATGAAGCTTCCATTGGCTTTATTATAGCTTCTCAATGAACGATCATATTCCTCAGATTTCCTTGGATTATGCTAAAACTACAGAACTTAAGAACAGTGACAAAATAACAGGAAGGGAGGGAAAGTGAAAGAGAACTCACAGCTTCTGGTGACCATTAACCTCAAGCATCTTCAGACCAACTAGTGGTGGGTTTTGCAACTTTGAACTCCAGATGTTAAAAGTCTCAACCTTCCATATCCACCTCATCATGGCTGTCTGTTTGTGTACTTGAATGATCATTACAAAACTGTTTCCTCGGATTTCTTTGTAACTTGTTAAGGATCCTCCATGTTACAGCATCTGGGGCCAGTCCATTCCTTTTCATTTCTTTGACAATTTGATAAGCTTCTCTCTTCAACCCCATCTTGCACGCATTATCAATTACAATGTTGTAGCTCACAATATTTGGATTGATGCCTGAATCCACAAGTTCATATAAGAAGTGACACGCATCGTTCAATCTGCCTGAGCGGCAAATGCCCTTGAGAATGGCTGCATAAACATAATCATCATGAATCTTGGAGGGCCAAATAACATCATCCCAAAACCTCTTAGCCTCCTCAATTTGATCAAGCTCGCATAATCCATCAATAATTATCGCATATGTTCTACTATCAGCCACCATACCATCAGTAACCATGCTATCAAAAACCTTCATTGCTTCATTTACAAGTTCCAGTTTAAACAAACCTTGAAGAACAACATTATATGTCACAATACCTGGCTTCAATCCAACTTTAGGCATGACTTGATGCAACATGCCAAGAGCTTCTTCCATTTTTCCAACAGCCAGCAAACCATGAATAATTGAAGTGAAGGTTACAGCATCGGGTGCGCAAAACTTTCCCATCACCATATCATTAAGTATGCTTAAACCATCTTCAACTCTTCCCATCTTACAAAACCCGTTTATAACTGTGTTGAGGGTAATCAAATCGGGCTGACAATGATTTTGAAGCATAGTAACGAGTACATTTAAGAGCTCAGTTGGGTTGTTCATGAGACAAAGAGCTCTTAAATAGATGTTGTATATTCTAGTTCTATTTACACATTCCTTTTTTAACATCATACAGAGAAGTTCTCTTGCCTTGGACATGTCTGGAACTCTGCATAGACCTTCTACTAGAACCATATAAGTATGCTCGGAGGGAATGTACCCAAAGTCAACTCCTTCCTCTACCATCTGATAAGCCCTCATGCAACTTCCCTCCTTGCTAAGGCCATTCACAATAGAGTCGTATGAAAGCAAACTAGGAACAAAGCCTTTCTTCCTCATAATGTAAACAATCCTTGCGGCCCCATGGTTCCTCCCAGCCTGACAAAGAGAATGTATCATCTTGGCAAACACAAACTCCTCCAACACGGTCTTCCCTTGAGGCATGGTCTCTGCAATCTTAAATACCTCGTGAAAATACCCTTCTCTACACAAAGAATCAACTAAACTGGCAAAGGCAGCATTTTTTAAAGTCGTTTCCTCATCATCCTTCATCCTACTCCAAAGTTTGCACATCAACTCTCTACCATGTTGAATATCCCTCTTACGCAAAACACCACGAATCAAAACACTATAAGTGAGCGAATTGGGTACAACCCCCTTCTCAAACATTTCATCTAACACCTTCCGGGTATTACCTACTTCACCAACAGAACCATACCCATCGATTAGAGTAGTGTAAGAAACAACATTTGGGCAAAGCCCTCTGCTTTTCATATCGAAAAACAACATGTGCACCTCATTGGGCCGCAAGCACAAGCAAAGCAAACGGTTATAGTTAATCATGTGGAGTACAAATTTAGGCTTTACAGAACACAGGTAAAACAGTGTTGGATAACTTAGTAATTAAGAAAATATGATTTTGTATTTAAAATTGCTTTTACTTTAAGTAAAGTTGTTTTGCTATTTTTAGTTTTGACTAAAGATGAGATGGTTATGCCATGACCAACTTAGGGGAGGATTTCCTGGGATTGCCCCCCACAAAATGTCTATTTTACCCTTAATCGATAGCTATTTAAATCCATCTCATTAGTCATTCTGAACAAGAAAAAAAACACACATCAAAAATTAATTCACTCCCTCCCATTCATGTTTCATTCTCTCTCGTTCTTGGTGATTTCTCCACACGGTTGAAGTTTGACTACGTTAGTCGTTGGCAGTAAGCGTCTTAAGGAAAGTGGATTACCAATTTACCATACCTCGACTAAGCATCCAATTTCCTCAATCCTTACTCAGTAAGCTAGCTGATTCGGTGAAGGTTATTTTTATTTAGTTTTGTAATTTATATTACTTACTTGAATTTGTTTATTCGTCAATATGTTAACTCTATTTCCTACAATCTTAACACGCATACCAGAGTATTGACGATGAACAGGTTCAAAGTTCTAATTTCCAGCTTCTAAGTACAGTAAAACAAAATAACAATATAAAACCTTTAGTCTATGTTCTGTTTAAGACTCTACAGGTACAATCGGAACCACTAATTTGATGGCTGCAAAACAGGCTAAAGATCCTATTCCTGGAAACTGTTACAAATTGTAACAGTTCATTTTTGTATCTAACTAATTTCCTTTGCAGGTCTCAATGCTATAATATTTGCTATTCCTATTTGTTATACTAAATTGTGCATTTCATTGCATCTGGAAATCCAACAGAAATTTCAAGTTTGACTTCTACAAATTTCGAACAAACAGGTTCAAAACAATTTCAGCTTCTGGGATATAGAATCGGAATGAAAAATTTGTGTTTTTCGAAACCCTTTTTCGAAATCTGTTTTTGGAGAACAAAAGAGAGAGAGAAAATAACCGTTCGGGAAATTTGTATCTTCCAAAACTGTGTCAAATGAAATCGGCCGTAAATTTTTCCAAAACGTTTCCAGAAACCATTTTGGAATTCAAAAGGTGATTTTGTTTCGAAACTGGATGGAAAGGGAAAATTTTTGAATCGAAGTTTCGGGAACTTACTTGCGTTGAATCTTAAACTCGGATTCATCTCTTTTTGGAGCTCGAAATTCCTTTTCGCTGCTAGTGTTTCTCTGTCACAGGTTGAAGGAAGGAAAGGGAAAAAAAAACTTAAACGAAGGTTTGAATCCTACCGGTTTTGGAGCTAGACAATCGGAACGGAACAAAAAAAAATTCAGGTGAAGACTCCTTGTATTCGCTGCTTGGCTTTCGCGTGTGGAGGTTGAAGAAGCTAATTGAGATACACGAATGAGGAAGACGCAAATGGGATTTGTGTTTCTTTTTGGGCCGAATTCTATCGGTGTGTTAGAAGCCCAAAGGAAAAAAAGTTCAGTCCAATGAAATTCAGCACACACCAAAAGGAGGACCAGCCCAAAGCAAAGTTCACCAGCGCGCAACACAGGAGAGCTCGCAGGAGCCAGGTCGGACCGAGCGCGGGTCAGACGGATCCGCAGGAGCGGGTCGGCATAGAACAGGTACGGGCCGTTGGTGCGGGTGAGAACCGGTTCTCGGATCACCCGAACCGATTGGATAGAAAAGAAAGAAAAAAAAATTGGGTTCAATATTGAAACTTACTCTTAAATATTGGTTACGAACACTACACTACCCACGTTTTCAAAATGAACACTACACTACCCTTAAGTATCGGTCAGACGATTTTGTTAGTAAAAATGGACGGAATTTTCAATTCCGTTAGTCATATGACCTCAAGTGTCATATAATGGATGGAAAAATGATCTTTTTTTGGCCCTTAAGTATTTGACCTCTATACATTTTATAAGGAACTATAACGAGGGTACAATGGTAATGTCCCTTATAAAATGTGTAGAGGTCATATAATCAAGGGGAAACGTCATTTTACCATCCATTACATGACGCTTGAGGTCATATGACTAACGGAATGGAAAATTCCGTCCATTTTTACTAACAAAATCGCGTGACCAATACTTAAGGGTAGTGTAGTGTTCATTTTGAAAACGTGGGTAGTGTAGTGTTCGTGACCAATACTTAAGAGTAAGTTTCGATATTTAACCCAAAAATCTTCTTAGGAAAATCAATGTCCACTTCAAGAATTATATTCAATGAAAGGTTATGAATTATTGTACAAATTTTGAATTTATACGGAATTCGAATCAAAGAAACAGTTTGAAATTAAATTCCTAAACAGTTTTCTATTTGAAAAAAAAAACTATTCTTTCACGATGAGTCGTGGAAAATGATGGGAAAATGGACATTTGTTTTTTAGGGAAATTAATGTTTGTTTCAACATTAATTTCCAAGGAAATTATATATTCTTGAAAAAAATTGAACCCATACGGAATTCAAAAACATGGGAAACGAACTTAAAATAAAATTCCTAAACGGTTTTCTCTAAATTCAAGAAGGAAAAAAATTGGATAATTTAATAAAAGGTTTCCTATTTTCCCAAAATTATAAGAAGGAAATAAATTGGAATGATTTCCGAAACGATTTTCTACTTTCCAAAAATGCATTTTCGCAACTGATCGTGGATATAAAATGGAAAGGTTCATGTGATCGGTCGTGTTTCTTGGAAAACATGTCAAGACGATAAAATACCGGACTCATGTGAAATCTGTAAAGTTCATCTGATTTGGTTCTAAAATTTAGAACACGTACGAATAAAATCAAACGATAAAAAGATATCCGATTAAATAATGGCAAATTGAATAGTTTCAATTGGTTTGAAACATATAAAAAAACGATATGGATATAAAACAAAATTTGATCATGTTTTTAGTAAGAACACGTAATGAAAAATTGAATATGTTTGATTTACTCCTAATTGGAATAAAACTATATAAGAACATGAAAAGAGGAAATGAATAGTTTCGATTTCCAATTAATTATTGTAACCATTAATGGACTCTCTCTACTAGGGTTTCGGCGCTCATAGCACAGGCGCAGCGCCGTCGTCACTCCCGGCCACGGTCCAGTCATCCTCCATCGTAATGACAACCATCTTCTCAACAAGGTACCACCAATTCGAGCTCACCGTGTAGCAATCCCAAACCTCTCCCTCGTCTTCTCCCTCGATGCGCTCCTCGATGGATCCATCGTCGGCTAACTTGTCGCTTCCCATACCGAGGTCTCCGCCATCGGTTCCTGTCCCTCCTCAATGTCAGCGTAGGGGGGACCCGAGTTCGGGGTCTGGAACGAATCATAACCCCCCAATCGAGAAACTTGACTTTCGGGTTCTATCGTGGAACTATCAATGAATGGGTACTCGTCCTCATAAGCAGCATCTCCGTCACCTCCTTTGAGATCACCTCTCCCATATCTTTTTCATGTTTGAGACGATTTTGGGAGGGCATGAGTGCCGATTACTATCTCAGCCGTTGGGGTTTCAAGGTCATTATTATGTCTTGGCATCGCCATTAGGATGCGGCTTGGCTCTGTTTTGGGTCACAGGGGTGAATGTCAGCATTAGGGGTTGGGACGATCACCACATTGATGTGGATGTCGCGGTTGTTGGGTACGACGACCTCCGAATAAATTGAATTTATGAGGAAGCTCGTCGGGATCTTCGACATCAGACTTAGAACCCTCTCCGCAAATTGCACTAACCAACCCGGCCTAATTGGGAATTTTAATGGAATCGTGGGGAACGATGAAACAACAATAGGGTGGTCTTATCCTCAATACCTCATCGATGACTTCCGAAATGTGTTGGATGAACTGGATTTAATGGAGATACCTCTTTTTGGACATCAACTTATCTGGTCTCGGGGGCGTACTTACGGTGCCAGGATTCAATCTTGTTTGGATAGGGCGTTGGTCCTAAGTCCGTTCTACTACACCCTTTCAGACTTGATTATGTGTAATACAGGTGCAACAACGTCTGACCAATGGCCTCTCCTTCTGTCACTAGCTCGCAATGTGGGTCACCGTGCACCCCCCAAATTTAGATTGCAGTCCCAATGGACGCAAGATCCGAATTGTGAAAGGCTCATTAAGGATAAGTGTGGAACAAATCCAATGTCTCTAATGCGAGTTGTCATAAAAAAAATGTGGGCTCAGCTTTGGGCACGTGGGGTTAGGGATGGCAATGGGTCGGGTCTGGGCCGGGTTTTGTGATACCTATACCCGGCCCGATTTTCCTACATGTGGCCCGAGCCCGCCCGAGACCCGGTAGTGGCCCACTTGTGGCCCGACCCGCTTGTGGCCCGACCGGGTCGGGTATTACCCTACCCGCCCAATAAAAGAGTCGTATTTTTTTTCTTCCAGGACACCATAATTTAATCTCACTACTAAATTTATATTGACAAATCATGTATATATGATGTGTAAAAGTTTAATGTACTTATATGAAACATACAATCTTATCATCTCAGACAAGTAAAACAAGTAACATTCAACTAAAACTAATCACTTCCAAATTTTTTATTTTGATGACTAATAAACCAAAATCAAATATAATTATCCATATATAATTAATCAAGTCTCGTCTATTTCTCATTTCCAATCATCACAATTCAAGTATTCACATCGACATCGACCATGGTGTATTCCTGAATCAAAACAAGAAACATCAAGATATAAAAATAATTATAACAATAAATTAGCTTGTAAAAATAATTATAACAATAAATTAGCTTGTATGTCATTAAAATATTTATAATATACCTTATCATCTTTATCATAATCAAAGAGTAGAAACATATATATAGGGTATAAACGTAAAAATTAACAAATAAATTTTGTTTTATTTGTGCTAGATAAGTGCCCTGGTCCGGACGGGCTCAACCATCAATTTTATCAGCATTATTGGCTTAATGTTGACAGCTTTGACACTACCTTGAATGTCGCAACTGTGGTACTCATCCCGAAGAAGCCTGACCTGGAACGCGTTACTAATCTTCGACCGATACTGCTTTGTAATGTCATCATCCGCATATTGTCAAAAGTCTTAGCTAATCGGCTTAATCCTTTTTTTTACAGCATGTTATCTCAGAGGAGCAGGGAGCATTCATTCAAGGACAATGTATTCAGGATAATGTCCTGATCTCCTTTGAAATCATACACTATCTGCGTCGGAAGAGACAAGGAAAAGTGTCGGCGAAAGAGGAAGTGGTGTCACCATAGGCGAACTGATCGGCGGTGTTCCCGACAAGGACGACTCGTACGGGACCGATGAGGACAACAAAGAGGATTGTAAAGACCTGAAATTTTTATTGGTCTAAATTGACGGTTTTAAAACGACGGGTTGGAAAGCGGAGCGAAAATTTAAACGAGGGCGAATAAAAAAGAAAAAAAAAGAGGTTTGACTTAGACCAGACCAGACTCGGGTTTGGGCCGAGCCAGAGCTGGCCCAAGCTTCAGCTCGCTCGAGCCCAAAAACCCGGCCCTGATTCGCGAACAAAACCCTATTTTCTGTCGCTTCGTTACCCATTTTGACGCGCACGGAAATCGAAGCTTCTCTTCCTCGCCTCCTTCGCTCTCTCGCTTCCTCTCTGATTCACCGAACCTCACCGGAGCCGCCTCTGATCTCTGTCACTCCTTCTTCTTCTAATCCCACCCACAACTTTGCCACACCACCAGAACCTCTCCCGTTCCCCTCCTTCTACTCTTTCGAAGCGAAGCGAACAAAACCAGCGCCATCACCTTCATCTCGAACCTCGTCGCCGTCCCATCAAGCGTCTCCTAGCCTACGACGGACAGATCGGAACCGGTGAGCCCCTCTCCTGGACTTATCTACCTTCCCCGCGTTTTTCCCCGTGAGATTCGAGTGAGAACGGACTTGATTTGGGCGGGTTCGACCAGACGAGGCTCGCCGGAGCTTCGAGCTCCAGATCCGTTGTTTCAACGCCGGCGAAGCACCAACGTCGTCAGATCTGGAGCGAACGAGCTCGAGTTTAGCCCTGACGACCTCCCTTCGCCCCTCTCCATGTCTTGACGACGTCTTCACCGTGGAGAAACCAACCTCAACCCCTGCCGCCGCCGTCGCCGGAGAACGGGACCCAAACCCTAACCTCGAGCAGCTTTGTCTTCATATCTGAACCTCGCGTCTTTGGGCCTGGGACAAAGGCGAGTCAGACGGGCCTGGATCGAGTTGGGCCTCGGCCTGGACTGGCCGGGCTTGGGTCCGGATCCTGTACCGGATCTGGATCCGGGCTCGGGTCAGGTCCGGGCCGGTTGACTTGGACGGGTCAGATCCGGGTCAGGACAGTTTTAATTAATAAATTAATTAATTAAATTGGGTTTAAAACTAGATAAATACTTGGACTGTCGGACAAATTAAATAACGTTTGGACAAACAGACTTTTGGACTAAAATGATAATTAGAGAACCATTACAAGTTGGACCAGGGCTGATGACGGTCCCTTTTGTGTTAAAACCAGGCCATCACCCCGAGCACGGAGAAGACCGGAGTTGGCCAGGACGGCAGCAGCTAGGAGACGCAACTGTTAGTTCGTCAAGAGGTAGGGATTACCTCGAACCCGCTTTATTACGGTTTACTAGAATGCGTATAGGGAAACCTAATAATCGGATAAACAACTAGTATGCATATAGGATGTGAATAACTAGCTTATACGTATCAACTGTGAACATGTACGATTTCAGTCTTGGGAATTGCTGTGCTGGTAGAATCGGGCCATGTCGCGCCTGTAGGACTGTTTGCTGAGTGTATCTGATTGTGTGCTCTGTGCTGCTTGAACGGTTAATAAGTAACGAACATGAAAACGAGTAGAATTGAACTAGTGATACATGTTGATGACTTGAGTGGTTATTTTCATGTTTCGTTGATCTGTTGATTTGGGGATGTTGGAGGACGAATACCGGTTAAGCCGATGGGGTTACCACGTGGAGTGTGGTGTCGGTAAGTGATGGTAAGTGTGGAACAGTTGTGAGTGTAACTAAGGGTCAAAGCATATTATATTCGGTGTAACATGTCGTTGTTAGGTGTGGGCAAGTGTGACGTGATTGTATGATGTGAATCATTGTCTGTGATATGGTCGGGTGAGTGATAAACCGACGTGACATGATATGTGATATTTGGTGAAGCATGTGTTGCTATGTGTGGTAAATTGAGAAGCATGATATGTGATATTCGGTGAAGCATGTGTTGCTATGTTGTGGGCAAGTGTGCCATGTGTGAGTATGATCGTGATTGTGGTTGTGGTACTGTGGTTCCCTGTGAGTGTTCTTGTGATTGTGATTGTGGATTGTGGTTACCCGAGAAAGGTGGTTTCCCTACCTTCCGACCGTGAGTCGGTAAAACACTGTGTCCCGCGAATAGGTGGTTTCCCTACCTTCCGACTAGCACTCGGGAAAACGATGTGTCCGCGATGTGTTGCGCGAAGAGGCGATTTCCCTGCCTTCCGTGTATCGGTAAAACGTTGTGTCCGCGATGTGTTGCGCGAAGAGGCGATTTCCCTGCCTTCCATGTGTTGGTAAAACGCTATGTTTCGCGATGTGTTACGCGAAGAGATATGTTCCGCGATGAGGTCGACCGCCTCTCCTGACTGTGGGTTAGGGGAAAGTTGCGTACGGCTACGCCGGGCTGAGCGGGTTGCTCCCGAGACCGTGCATTGGTTACGAGTTGTGTGTTTGAGTATGCCTTGATTTGATGGAGTGTTACTTGAATTCGATTGAGTATTACTGTGTTGTGACTATGGGTGTTTTCCTTGTTACGAGTTAAATGTGGCTGAGAATGCCTTGCTTTGACTGTTGGTGATTGTGCCTGTGAGTGCCGTTGACTATGTACTGTGGAAATTGAGTGTTGGTTGTTCCTTGGTGTGTAAGTTAAAGCGTTGTCTTTATGGCTATCCGTGAGTCGGTCGTGAAAGGGCTTGGACGAGAATTTTCGGGATAGTTTGTGGTTGAGTAAAGTGGGAGTTGTTTTATTTGGGTTACATGATTCCGTTGTTGCCTGCGTATGGACCTTAGTCAACGGTTTGGTGTTGAGTTGATGTGGGTGTAGCCGGGCTATGAGTGTCGAGTATCAAACCTCTTATTATATTTTAAACTGTGGAAAAGCGTTTTGGTAAATCCGATATAAGGAGGTCTTTCATGGCTTTCCCTACTGAGCGTCAAGCTCACCCCCCTTATTATATTGTTTTACAGGTTTGAGATGATTTGTGGTCTAGCGGGATTCTCGGAGTTAGGGAGCTAGAGAGGATTTAAGCTAGTCTGGTCTAGAGACGTACCCTCTTTTGAACTGAACGTTTATTGTTGGCTTGATGAGATGTTGACTCGTTGTATCAGTTTTACTACTTCCGAATTATTATTTCAGAGTTTATTTCTTTTAACTCGCTTTATTTACTTATTATTTTAGCTCACGTCTCGAGTCCGGTCTAAACCGGATTTGGGGCGTGACAAGGATGAAGGGGACTAGTCCACTAGTGGAGGTGATGGATAGAACGAGGCTCGAAAAAGGAGAATGCACGTGGCAGCAACATGAAACTCTATAGGATGGAGAAAGAGAGGACGGCAACTTGTTGTAAATCTTAACGTAACCATTTTTTTCTATCAAATACGTACATAACTTATTAAGACGAAAGAGTTCTAATCTACTTACATGGTAAATTCATGTATACAAAATGTTGAAAGTATGCGACATGTAGAAAAGTTAAAATAAAAGCCTTATTAAAGAAGCGTGAAATATGTTTTAACACTTTTAAAACGCAACTCTTAGTTTTCTCTCTGAAACTCTAGTGTTTTGCGAACATGGTGGCGGTGACATCTTCTCACGGATGCGACAACCACCACGAGTTCAACAGCGGAGAGGCGGGTACTGACACGACGGGGCTCTCCCGGTCGATATCCCCCCTTCCCTGTCTCGGGATCTACTGCACGATCCAATGGTGGCGCTTCCATCATCGGGAGGGGTGGCGGTGGAGACTGCTCACATATCCTCCGCAAGTAGAGCGGAGGAAGGTCTGACGGTCCAGGTCTGAGGCACGAGCGGACGATGGACACATGGGTCTCTTCTCGACCAACCTCGGGGACCATTATGGCGAACCCCAATAGTAGGCCCGAGACCAAGACACATGTCATCTGAACAGGGCCTGAGTGACGTGCCTCGTCAGGTGATGTCAGTGCAAGATGGACATGTTGGAGCGGGTCACACTTTTCAATGGAGATCGGTAACGCCGGAGACGGTGTCAGAGGACCACGGTATCGAGTTGTTGGTCACCATTGGGGGTCGTCTCCTAGTGACGACAAATGTACCTGGGAGGGGACAACAAATAACAGAGGTGGATCGAACGGAAGTGGAGAGGATGGTCAGAGACAGGAAGAGGCGGTCGGGCAAGGGGCCGGCTAGGGTTCATGACGAACTAGGCCCACATCCAATATGCCTCCCTCACTGGCCTTTAGGTTTGGGTCCGGTTGTCGATGGGCCTCGGGCCCAACCTCATGCAGATGGGAGGCGGTCTGGATCATGGACGAGGCGTGATACTGGTGGACCGACATGAGTTTACAATCTAGTCAGGCCCAACATGGATCGACCAGGTATCAATCTGGATAGAGGTTTAGAGGGCTCGGCATGAGACATGCTGGGGAGATGGAGGGATCTGGGATCTAGATTGGGGGACCTTAGGATTAAGGAGGTGATCTTCCCTCCCTCGGAGATTTGTGGTAGGGGTAGAATTTCGCTTACGCCCTAGTTGTAAAGGTTCTCTCCTCCCGGGCGTTCTTTGAAGACTTTGGTGGATTGGATGGAAGACATGTGGAACATGCGAAAGGTGGAGGCGCGACCATTTGAAGATGGTGTGGTGGCCTTCTTTTTCAAGTCAGCGAGGGAACGCGCGAAAGTACTGGCAGGAGAGCCATGGGCGTTCGTGAACTCCCTGGTCCTATTTACGGACCTAAGCGATCACGTGAGGCCGAGCGACATCCTCTTTACTCATTTCTTGGCGTGGGCCTGAGTCTCTAACTTCCCGATCGGGTCATGGAATAGGGGAGTGGGGTTCCGGTTGGAAAATATGTTGGGAGTCTGCTTGGGTGTGGATGATGATGCTGACGGGATGTGCGGGGTGACTTCATGCGCATCAGTTTTGGTTCCGTCTTACAAAATCCCATATACGCACAATGCACCATGTTTCTTACGAGCGGTTACCAGATCACTACTTTAGAGACGTCATAGTTGTTGGGGACAAGGGGCGTCGTCGGCATAAACCCAAGCCTACCCTGGCTGGGCCGCTCTCTGCGATCTCTCCGTCTCTATGTCCGATTCCGGAGGAAGGTTTATCTCTCGGAGCGTCTTCTCGGTACCGGCTGCTACACCGAAGCGAGGGAGGCCTTTGCGTCGCCCTGGGGTACTTTCTTCCCCAAGTAATGGTCTTTTGGCCTTACCGCCCCCAAACCTTAGCCCGACGACTCCTCCGCCCGACCTCCCACCCTCTCTCATCGGCCACGACCTTGCTCTGGCCCTATGCGATGGCGGCGAGGACTCTGGGGTTGCCCCAATCCTACTTACGGTTTCACCGACCCTACCTAGGGTTTCTTCAGCCTCACAACTAGATCCCGGCCTTGTTCTGACCCCTAAACTTACATGGGACCGGGTCTTTATTCTTACTATCGAGGCCTCAAATCCTCTACTTCAGCGAGATCCGGCGAAAGGGAAGGCCCCTGCACCTGCGGACGCCGAGGTAAGCCAGGGTACTCTGAAACGGGGGGCAGCTGGGGTCCCCCGGGAGGATCAATTCAGGGCGGGGAAGCAACCCCACCAGAAGGAATGAGTAGTAATACATGCTTCAAGGACTGGACCTGGGAGGGGTCCCTATACGATGCGCTGCCTCCCCCCATCACCTTTACCGTCGAGGTCCCTCAGGATCTCCGTACCCCCATCCCCCTATCCATATTCTACCTTTTCCCATGAGACATCACAAAACCGTTTGTGTCGGTTATCTACTTTTTCCCATGAGGCCTCACAAAACCGCTTGTGTCGGTTATGATATTAGAAGGCTCAGAGAATCATTGTTCGTCTATTCTGACCTTCTCTCAGTGGTCGGGGAGCCTGTTCCTCGACGTTCGCTATGTAACCAGTTTCGATCTTTAATAATATTGCACATTTCGCTCAAAAAAAATAAACAGAAAGAACATTAAAATAAAATATACAAAATACAAAATAAACATATAATGCTCATTATTTTCTAAAAAAAAAAAACAGATCTAACATTTATTTTGACCGCCCCCATTGAAAACATGCCAAAAACAAAAAGGATGCTGTCTTTGTACCCATTATAAAAATAGAAATAAATGTACTAAACACAATTGTTGACTACAAATCGACGGCGAACCAGCTGACAGCCTTGCCATTAGCTGGTACGCGGAGGAATAGCTAAACGGAGTAGTACTGGACATACCCATTTTCCCTGATTGAATACTAAACTTGTCAAAGTTACCACTAAATAATTGAGTTGTATTTTCAAGGAATAACTCCAAAGTAACCTCATCTTAACACACACTAGTCAAATTTTATGTGAAACTTTTTTTTTTTTTTTTTGTAGTTGTTACAACTCCTGTTAGTTTTGACATAAAATATTCAGAATGATGTCAACAATTATATATACTTTTTTTGAACGAAAATTGCAATATTATATTTTTTAAGAACGATTACATCGAAATGCCTCGAGGAACATGCTCCTCGACTATGAAAGGTCAGTGTGAACGAACAACGGTTCACTGAACCTTTTAGTACCAGAACCGTCACAAACGGTTTTTTGACGTCCCATGAGCAAAGGTAGAAGACGGAGAGGGGGAACGGGATACCGGAGATCCTGAGGGACCTCTACGGTAATGGCGGTGGTGGGAGGCAAAGCATCGTCTAGGGACCCCTCCCAGAGTCAGTCCCCCGATGCTCAGGTGGTGTATCATTCCTCCCAGCGGGGCATCTCCCCTGCCTGTGACTTGCGTCCCAGCTAGATGCTGGCGTCATCCTTCCCACGACTTCAGCAGCTGCGCCCCTACGATCCAAAGGCGCCGTAACTTCCACAACTCGCGCTCCTGGGTGAGTGCGTCCTCCACCCCCAAACCTACCACGCTCCCGTGGTAGCTGGACAGTAATCGAATCAACATGAATTGATCTCCACCAGCCCCTCGCCGGATGTTCATGTGTACAAAAGTCGGGGCTTGTTTATAACACCACCCAGGGGGGCTGTCGCGGGCACCTGGCTGGCATCCCAGGTGGGGGCTCGAGGACTCAGGTTAGGAACCGGGTTCATTGTTACCCCGATCCCCATTCCTCGAGGTAATTGAGCCTTAGATATCGGATCCATTGTCACCAAGGTTGGGGCCACAGACTCTAGCTCCCAACCCACCGCATCACCATCTCCACCAAAATCCCCATAGGTTTGCGGCGCCACCCCCGTAGGAAAAGATTGGTGAACCACTGGACGTCTGACGCGTGTGCGAGGCCCTCTTGCCGCATTGTATCACAGCAGACCTCTCTGATACGCCGGAAGGTGATTTTAAAGATACCGTGTCGAAGCCGATGTCCGGGTTCTCCTCCGGGCCGTGGTCCCCATGTGATCCGGTGCCTCCATCCTCCAGGCCAGAGACAGAGGGCCATCATCCCCATAAGCAGAATCGGGGCCGAATCTGTTGTAAGGTATCCAAACCCTACTTCACCTCCGTGCCTAGCCACGCCGAACGAACATGGAGGATACTTCCACCGCACTCCGTCTCACCCCGTAGCGATCACGGACCAGGCGCTAGAGTCGGATTTTTACAATCGTGACTGAGGAGAAAGTCGAGCTTTCCGTCACGTCCCTGATCAATCCCGCCTCCATGAAGCGAGGGGGTGCAGACTTTGGAGGCACATCTCCAAGCCGTGGCCCATCCAACCCAAACACCATGGCAAGGTCGTAGTGTGCCCAGGGAGATGGGTTAGTGTTCGGACGAAAACGTGCTGCTTCTTGGTGTGGGTCGAAAGGCACCCCAGGCCCCCGCACCAGTTCCTCTCGATGTAGGACTCCAAGCTACAAAGAAGGGGACAAGGCGCGCGGAACCGAAAACCCAGTCGGCATCGACAGATAGGAGAATTGAGGTCCCGATGCGATCGAGCTAGAAGTCGGCGAGACAGTAGGAGGGACGACGAGAGAGAGGGAAGACGAAGGGATATGGATGGGGATCCAGTCACATCGATATATATCCCCCGCACCAGGCGTGGTCTGCGAGGGTTGCGACCCGATGGGACAGAGGAACACGGGGACTGTAATTCCGACAACGACTACAGACGGCATAGGAGCGACAGTGGCAGGGGAAAACTACATAGCGGCTAAGGGCTAGAGTTAGGACTAGGTTTAATATCTCAACGAGGCGAGAGAGAGAGAAAATGAATGTGTAATTTTATATATCAATCGTTAGTTTTTGGTACAAAAAGTCCTTTACAATTTATTGTTAGAAAATGTCGATAGTAGGGGTAAGTAATTGCTCAATTGGGGTAACCCAAGAGGCTATTCAAAATTGTCCAAAGCATTCAAACGAAATGTACATCGAAAATCAACCAAGTTATAAATATCGGCTAAAAAATGGTTCGCTTTTGTTTTGTTCACAAAAAAATGCCGGTTATAGTTTTTTTTGTAAAACGTAAGGGTATTATTAATCATGTCAAACGATCGTTACATCAATCGAGTTCCAAACCCCTGAATCCAATGTATGTTAGAGACTCTTGTAGGAGTCCCGACGAACTTGGACCCGTAATAATAATCTAATTTGCATTATAGACAAAAAGGAAAACAAATAAACACAAAGATTAACATACGAAACTATAGAGCCTGCGATGCCAGTCTTCTGAAACCCGTAACTTGCGTAGTGTGACGTTATGGTATTGCCGACCCGTCGTCTTGTTTCGTCGGGATCACTTGAGATGTCCCTCCTTATGATGAGACTTGGTTTAGATATGTTAAGGAAAAAAGGAGCATGCTTCGTTCGTGCTTGCATCGATACTGCTCGCCGAATCAAATTGCTCGTCTTCGGATAACATCAGTAGATCAAAACACCATGACTTCACCCAAAAGGGCAGCCCATAAATCGACTTCACCCATAAGGGCAAACCATAAATCGACTTCATCCAACGCCGAAACTCGATTATGGCGACCCTAAATCGGGGGCATATTGAGACAACTTCATAAGAGAAGAAGAAGAAGAAGAAGAAAAATTAAGAAAACAAAAGGGAGAGAGTCGTTGTTGACGACGAGGACGACTTGACTATTTGTCGTCGTTGGTAAAGAGAAAAGAAAGGCTATATTCACGTTTAACTTCCAATGCTTGTCGGCTACAGTTTATTGTTGTGAATCATATATAATGAGTGTTAGGTTATGAGATTTTACTCAATTTTTAGCATCCTTTATGAGAAAATCTCGATAGGTATACAAATGAACAAGTTTTAACATAAACATTCATTTTATAATCGTTCAACCATATTGATTACTTTGTTGATTTTCCCCAATGTTAGAATAAAATTATAATTAGACCTTCAATTATCAGCTTGAGCTTTTAGTTGAGTTGGTCCTCTTATATGGTATTAGAGTTGACTACCTCACGGACCCGGGTTAAAACCACACACTTTACACACAAAAAATACTAACTTCTTCTAATTTATCAAAATTGTCAAAAATGGGTCACGCTTATCTCTCTTCTTAATGGGATTATCACCTCTTCTAAATAATTCACTTCCAAACCCGTAAAACTGGCTTATTCGTGAAGGCGCGTGTTAAAATATAACTATAATTGGGTCTTCAACTACCAACTTGAGATTTTAGTTGAGTTACTCTTATAAAATGGTATAAGAGCTTTATTCCTCACAGACCCGGGTTCAAACCCCACTTTGTAAAAAAATAAATATTTTTTCTCAATTTATCTAATTTGTCCCAAATGGGCCATCCATTATCTCTCTTCTCAATGGACTCTTCTCCTCTTCTAAAAGTTCACTTCTAAAGTCGTAAACGGAGTTGTCTGTGAGTGCGCATGTTAGAATAAAAATATATTCGAGCATTCAATTATCATCTTAAGCTTTTAGTTGAGTTGGTCCTCTAATACCCAAATCTAAAAACTTTATTCATTAAGGAACTTAAGGATGTGGAGGGCACGTTTCTTTCATGGGATACAAAATTGAAGGATCACATCCAGTCCTTTTATCATCCCCTCTCCAAGAAGTCAGGGGGGATGTATCATCGTGGCTTCCGAGTATAATCCAACGGATTATGGCGATCCAGAATGAGTCACTTATTGTGCCAGTGTCGTTAGAGGAAGTCCGGGAGGCGACGTTTTCTATGGGCCCTAATAAGTCACCCAGACCAGATGGCCTCAACTTGTTCTTCTACCAAAAGTATTGGTGTACGGTTGAGGAGGATGTCATAGATTGCATCCGTCAGGTTTTCACCGGAGAAGAGGTCTCTCGTTCTCTCAACGCCATGACACTTGCCCTTATTCCTAAGGCGACTACACCGGTTAGTCTTAAGGATCTCTACTCCATTGCTCTCTACAATGTGCTTTTCAAGATCGTCCCTAAGGTGGACGTCAGTCGCCTTAAGCCCTTTTGGATGGGATTATCTCTCAGTCCCAACATGCTTTTTTCTTGGCTCGTTATCCAAGATAACATCATCGTGTCTTTAGAAAGTCTCAATCACTTGTCTTTAGAAACTCTCAATCACTTGAAATGTAAACGACATGGGCGGGAAGGTTGTGTAGCCTTGAAGCTCGACATGAGAAAATCTTATGACATAGTCGAATGGCAGTTTCCGTGGGGCATGATACAGACTTTTGGGTTCTATGACGCGTGGATTGACCTTATGTGTATTTGCACCTACTCTGTGGCATACAATATAGTAGTAGGATGTCATCTGATGAGTTTTGTTTTCCCTAAGAGAGGTATCAAACAAGGGGATCCTTTATCCTCATATTTATTTCTTTTCTGTATGAAGGGTCTAGCCCGCCTGCTATAATCGTCTGAGGGACAAGGATGGGGTCAAGATTGCGCCAACTCCTCCATTATCTTACTTTTTCTTTGTAGATGATGAATATGTCCACTACAAGGCCACTCACTTGGAGATGGGTAGGGTCAAGAATTATATGCGGGTGTTTGAGGAAGCCTCGAGGATGATGTTGAATCTGCAGAAATCACCTCTGTTCTTCAGCACTAACACGTATCTAGATGCACCAGAGGAGGGCGTTCGATTTCTGGGAATCCCAAAGCTCATTAAACCATCCTCGTACTTAGGGGTTCCAACCAGATGGGACGAAGCAAGAAAAGCATCTTACAGTACATCCTTGATCGCCCCCTCTAAAAGATCAACAGATGGGATGGAAATATGTTGAATGGGGTGGGTAAGGAGGTGATGGTGAAATCAGTCCTTCAGTTTATTCCTACGTACGTCATGAGTGATATGTGTCTCCTAAGGGACTAGTAGACTATATCAACGTCGCTCTATCTCTCTTCTAGTGGCAGTGACAATTCGATCATTTGGTAGTCTTGGTCGGCCATTTCCCAGCCTAAAGAGACTATGCGTCTGGGTTTCAGTGACCTATAAGACTCTAACAAAACGTTGTTGGGGAAACAATTATGAAAGATCATCATAGAGGACACCAACCTGCTTTCCAGAGTTCTTAAAGCCAGGTATTTCTCGAATTCTACAATTATGAAGGCCAAGAAGGCTCCTAACCAGAGCTTTATTAGGAAAAGCATCCTCTTACCCCAAGATTACATCAAGCATGATTGTAGACGTTCTCTTGGCCCAAGGATAACTACGTTTGTTCTGCTCCACCCTTGGCTGATGAGTCTTGATCCCTAGATCTCTTCGAAGAGACCGTCCCTAGAACACTGTCACGTGGAGGGTCTTAAAGTCGAGGACTTGAATTTGGAACGAGGAAGTCATTAAAGACCTATTCAATGAGAGGGATAACGACGGTATATTGTCTGTTGCCATCAACTCGTCGACAACCTCGAATTCGTGGTATTGGGTGGACGAGGCTTTGATTCACTACTCGGTTCGCTCGGCCTATGAACTACTTGTACAAGATCACCACACTCTTGGCCACCTGTTTGATATTTGGGGCAAAATCTGTGCATTGGATGTGCTCCCAAAAATTCGAACCGTCCTCTAGAGGACATGTGTGGGGTGTCTCCAGGTTACGACACGCCTTCGGGTCCGAAAAGGTGGATGTACTGGACTCCTTCCCAGCGTGTCAAGGGGGTGTCGAGTCAGAGATTCACCTTTTAGTGTCCGACTCCCTCGCGGTTCAATGATGTCGGCTCAGGGGTTTACTACACCCGTCTGAGGAGGACGACATGGACAACTGGCTTCGCGATATACTTGCCATAAACCCACCCTCCTAAGGAGGAACGGTGAAGTGTCTACTTTGGAAACTGCCGAAGGCTAGGAACAGGATGGTGTGGGAACATGTTTCCCTTTCAGCAACCCTTATCAAACATACGACGTCTCTACTTAACACCGGTGGCAGGAAGCACGAGCACGACGCAAGATCCTCCGAGCCCAGCCCAACCCGCCTGCCCAATGTGTGACTACTCAATAGGTAAATCCCCTTTCAAGAGTGCTGGAAATCAACACTAATGGGGCCTTCTTTGCCGTCACCGAGAAAGTGGTTACATGGTGGGTGTGTAGAGACAACGAGGGTCGTCCGACAGGGGCACGATCTACTTCGGCCTTGGGACCGGAATTACCAAGCCTAGTCGAGGCAAGTGCCATATGGGATACGTAGTGGCTCGAGCAACGACCGCACTGAAGAGCTCATGTCAGGAGTGATGCCAAGTAGTGGTGGACATGATGTAAAAAAAATGAGGCTCTCCTCCTTACTGGGGTTAGTCATCAGTGACTATATTTCCCATCTATGTAAGCTCGAGGTAGTGTAACTCGAATTCGTTAGGTGAAAATCGAACAAATCTACTCATTGGTTTGTCAGGGCAACCTATTCTTCCCATGTTTGCGAGACAAGAAGTGTACCTCTTTGAGCCATTTCGATATATTCGTATTAGCACGTATAAATAATATTGACTATGTTTATCGTTCTAAAAGAAAAACTTTATTCGATTATCTATGGATATGAGGCCAATCCCTTAACAACTAGGACTATAAAGATCCCATATACACCCCCTCAGAATATTTGTTGAGAACACAATCTTCCAATACTCTAATAAATAAACATTTTGTAAAATAAATAGGGTGTATAGCTTTGCCTTCACAATCTATGAACCTACAATACATGTCCGCAGTTATTATCATATAAATATGAACAAGAAAAAGGAGAAAAAAATGGATGGATGGTTGGTTAGGTATAGAAGCAACTTAGAACATGAATATTGCGTGTGTCCCGTCAGAAATCACGGGACAGCCAGCTTGCACTTCCCTTCCTTGTTCACTGACGCGGTTAGCCGCTCTCCTCTACATCCTACCACACGGTACGCCCGCCAAACCTCTCATGACGTGGCCGCATCATGAAGTCTTGATGGATTATCAAGTGGCCCGGGCCCACCACCGCCAGTCACGGCCCCACTAAGAAAAGCGTGTACATTTCTAGGGGCTTTCCAGAGCTTCCCTCACGGCCTCGACTTTATATACCCGCCAACTTTGTCACCATCTTACACATATTATCATCATCTTAACGTCGGAGCATAGAAATGTTGAGCCACAACGCAGCCTTAGTGTTCACGGTGCTCTTGTTTTCCGGCATTGCGATCGCCGAGGATCCTTACCGGTACTTCGACTGGAAAGTCACCTCCGGTGACATTTACCCGCTCGGAGTTCGGCAACAAGTTAGTAAATATGCTCTTTCATTTGTGTATCGTATCGAAAACATAACAAAAGAGACATCGTCTTATTGACTAAGTTTATTGTTGACAGGGCATTCTTATCAACGGGCAATTTCCGGGACCGGAGATATACTCGGTGACCAATGACAACCTCATAATTAATGTGCACAATCACTTGTCCGAGCCATTTCTGATTTCATGGTAATTCTAGGAAATTAACATCATCATGAGCTGTTACATTGACCAAAAAGGGATGTCTTTATTTGGGATGCGTGTGCGCAATGCTCATTGTTTACTTGTAGTCTACTTGTTAATTAGAAGTTAAAACTGTGAAGTCAACGTAACATAAATTTCCCATGTGAGCCCTTTTGACTTTGGTGTTGTATTTGTGTTACAGGAATGGGGTTCAGCAGAGGAGGAACTCGTACCAGGATGGAGTGTACGGAACCACCTGCCCGATCCCTCCGGGCAAGAACTTCACTTACGTTCTCCAAGTTAAGGATCAAATCGGAAGCTTCTACTACTTCCCTTCTCTGGGCTTCCAGAAGGCGGCCGGAGGGTTCGGGGCCATCAAGATCCTCAGCCGGCCCAGGATCCCTGTCCCGTTCCCCGAGCCTGCTGCCGATTACTCTGTTCTCATCGGAGACTGGTACAAGTTGAACCACAATGTACGAGATTTCCAAACATATAATTTTCTTGCAAACACTGTTGCCAATTACTAATGCATGAACAGAATCAAACCTTTTTCAGACATTGAAGGCGGTATTGGACAAGGGTCACAGGCTCCCCTCCCCCCATGGTGTTTTGATCAACGGCCGCGGATCCAATGGCGCATCTTTCACCGTTGAACAAGGTATGTAACTCTGTCATTCAAATTATGTGACGTTCTATTTGTTAAATGAACATTTTGATCTTATTTATCAAGTATGAGCATTTTTGTTGTTACAGGAAAAACGTATAGGTTCAGGATATCGAACGTAGGGGTGGAGAATTCGCTCAACTTTCGGATTCAGGGGCATAAGATGAAGCTAGTGGAGGTGGAAGGGACACACACTCTTCAAACCTCCTACTCTTCGCTTGATGTTCATGTGGGACAGTCCTACTCCGTCCTCGTCACCGCAGATCAGCCAGCCCAGGACTACTACATTGTAGTATCCACCAGGTTCACCACCAAGGTCCTCACCACCACCGGCGTCCTTCATTACAGCAACTCCGCCCGCCCCGTCTCCGGACCCGTTCCTTCAGGACCCACCACCGACATCGCTTCTTCTCTAAATCAAGCTCGCTCTGTCAGGTACATTGATTTTCATCGCCACATATTAAATAACGCTGATACAACATGTTACATAGTGATGACACTGACATGAATATCTTTGTCTGGTAGGACGAACCTCACAGCCAGTGGACCGAGGCCCAACCCGCAGGGGTCGTACCATTACGGCCTCATCAACATCAGCAGAACCATCAAGCTCGTGAGCTCCGCCGCGCAAGTCAACGGCAAGCAGAGGTACGCCGTCAACAGCGTGTCGTTTGTGCCGGCGGATACTCCCCTGAAGCTAGCTGACCACTTCAAGATCGGAGGCGTTTTTCGGGTCGGAAGCATTACGGACAGTCCTACTAACAAACCGATGTACGTGGATACATCGGTGATGGGTGCCGATTTCAGAGCGTTTGTGGAGATCGTGTTTGAGAATCGGGAAAACATCGTCCAGAGCTGGCATCTCGATGGTTACGCTTTTTGGGTCGTCGGGTAAGAAGCGACGCTCTTTGTCTTGAAATCATAATCATCAGTCCATATATTTGTTATGATTAGCGAATGCAAATTTAAATTAGAGAGAAAAAAGGAGTACAAGATGATGGTCTAGCTACAGACTAGTGAATCATCGTCCATGTATGAAGTTATTATAATTATATAATCTTTGTTGCAGAATGGACGAGGGATTGTGGAGTCCTAGTAGCCGCAATCAGTACAATCTGAGAGACGCGGTTTCACGTAGCACAACGCAGGTGTACCCAAAGTCATGGACAGCTATCTACGTAGCGCTTGACAACGTGGGAATGTGGAACCTGAGGACGGAGTTCTGGGCAAGGCAATACCTAGGACAACAATTCTACCTGAGAGTCTACTCTCCGGTGGAGTCGATCCGGGACGAGTACCCCATTCCCAAGAATGCACTTCTCTGCGGCAGGGCAGTTGGTAGACATACCAGACCTCTATAACCACCTTATCCCCAAAATCAAAATGATATGTATCTAGTTAGCCCCAGCTTGGGTCGGGGTCACATTCTTTTACTACATGAAATTCAATTTGTTGTATAACCTTTTCAACTAATAAACGAGAATCCCTTGTTGACATCAATAGCATGATTTGCTTTACATAGGTTTCTCCCGATGTGTTCATACAATTTACAGTATAAGTTCTGGATTCATCCTATAAATGGATGATCTCAATTCATCCTAAAAATACAGAACAAGTGATTCGGCAAACTGACCGGACCTTCAACACTTAAGACCCAAAGAATAATTTGTTGGGCTAATACCAGCCCATGAACCCATAGAACTTTTGAGCCCACATATTTTCACGATAAGCCTAAACTTCATATCGATCACACATTCCATTCAGGAAGCACATTTGTCTATCTAACCTTTTATCCATCCAAAACCCAATTTTATAACCATCAAACCATATTATTATTTTTTATCAGCACTTTTTTTTTTATAAATATAAAAACCAAACAATTTCAAAGTGAAATTCGAAGGTCAAGGGCAAAGCCTTCAGAGCACTTACAACCAACAGAAACCAGAGGACGCAGCCTCAAACCAACACCCCAACAAGGGGGAGAACAAATCTAAGGGTCTAAAAACCCAGATCAACCTAACAATAAGCACAATAAATAACCAATCCCAACAAGGGAAAAAAAATACTAGAACAAGTTTTAGAACCAAGATTTAACTAACGTTAAGTACAAACCAACAAAGAAAACCTATTAACTAACAACGAAGCACCAAGAGCCCCAAGTCCCCGAAAACGCCCACCGCAGCAATCAGACACCCACTTCGGAAATGAAGATCAACTACAACCACCACCGGTCTGCAACTCTGAGAAGTGAAGAAGGAAGCCCCACAGTCCGGCGAGCTACAATCGAAGACACAGAGACCAAATCAAAAAAAAAACCGCAAGGAAGCTCAACCCCATCATTCTAATAACTCCCCCACACCCATCAAAGAACCAAACAAGGAACCCCGACATCGGGAAAATCCAAACGTTGACCCAAATCAAAGACATAACTCTATATCCCCACCCTACCAACCACCACAAGATAAAATCCCTCATAACCCAAGCCCCAACAGCTTCAACGGTGCCCGAAGGCAAAACAACCCACGACGGTCAACGCCAGTCGTGGGCCCCGGACCAAACATGGCCGGGAAAGTAAGATCGAGGGAAGAGAGTTTAAGGAAGAAAATTTGTGGTAGAAGGAGGGGAGACCTAAGGTCAATCTTGACAAACCCGAACATCATCTCTCCAATCTCCAAAACTGAAGATCCCGACGGTGGCCAACACCGACCAATCGGCCCGAAGGGAGAGAGACATCAACCCATTCTTCAAAGAGAAGAGAGGGAGCCGGGGAAACGGAGAGGGCATGTGAAGGAGGAGATGATTTACCTCAACTCAGATCTGACGCTCCTCTCTCCGATCTCGACGAAACGAGACCCCAACGGCGGCCAGCACCAACCGCAGGACTAACAAAGGTGAGAGAAGGCTCCAAAAACGACGTCAGGGAGTACATATATGGACATCAAAGCAGGAGAACGGCGAATCGAGAAAACTAAACAATCTGAAGGGGAAGGTGAAAGGAGAGGGGAAATGAAGAAACACGGGGAGGACCAGGATAGTAGCCATCGGCGACAGCCAAAAGAGGCCGTCACCGGCGGCCACACACGGGAGAGGAAGAAGGAGGCGCTCAAGAGCTAGGGTTTCGAGTTCTTTCTAGAGAGAGGTACCGCGTCTCTCTTTAGAATGCAACCGTAGGTTTGGTTCCAGATCCGTTAAACCATATTTATCTCATATAAATACAATATTTTAACCCCCTGCATCTCATGTACCACCTAATCAATAAAAAATAATGAGTTTTTATTAAGAATTAATTAAAAGATTAAAGAATAATTAAAGATTTAATCAAATGTTGAGTTTGTATTGGTCATTTAATGCTCTTCTATTAGTCTTTCCTAACAGCTGACGGTGGTTAAAACATAGGAACTATTATTGAATATTTTGAAATATAAAGTTACTAGAAATGTGTTACCAATATATAAGAGATACTACAAGTAAGTATCCCTATAATCATACCATATTTTTGAAATTTATTGTATGATCAATTAAGATAAAAAAATCAAATTATTTTCATAATTAGCGCACATGTAATAAGAATTGAATTTTGATTTATTGTCTAAATCTTGGTTTGTTTCTGCTAAGAAAAAAATCGTTTTTGTTATTCGGTAAGTCCGGCGGTCGACCGACGTCTCTACTCCCATCCCGAACTTGTTTCAGGCTAAGGCACTAGCTGCCAAGCTGAACAAAAAGAGGAAGGGCAACCAGCAGCTAGATTGTAGCAAAAGAGTCGTCCTTCCAATGCGGAAGTCAATGAAAACTTCCTCAACCCCCGCCCCTTCCTTCGAAGTCTCTCAAGAAATAGAAGACAGAGTGTGGGCGCGACTCGATAAGAGAGTGAGGCAGGAGGTGGCGAACCAACTCATGAAAGAGAAGGAACAATTAGCAAAGGCCAAAGCGGAGTTGGAGAACCAAATGAGGGAAGAGCGGGAACAATTGGCATTAAAGAACGCGGAGGTGGAAACGTCACTAAAACCGGTAAACGACTTTATCATACTCTTCTAAGGATCTATCCCGACAGTACAACTACATATTCTTGAAGACGGTCTGGGTAAGGACGACCCGGGTAAGGACGGGTCGAGATTTAGGCTATGAACATTTGTTACAAGTTTCTTGGAAATTTGTAATGTATATAAATTTCGGATGTTTATAACTTTCGGACTATTGCGTATATACATATATAACTATTGTTTAATTATGAATGTGACTGACATTTGGCTGCACATTTGGTATTATGCAAGTTCTGCATGTTCGGGTGCACGTTCAAATAATATATATTTTTAAATTCTGCATTTAACTTCTGTGACGAAAGAACTTTCATCTGTGGCAAAGACATGGTGTCACAAAGGTTCAGGCCTAATTATTTATTCTACGACGCCATAAATGACGTCGTAGTGGTAACAACTCTTCTGTGACGTCCTGAAATGATGTCACAAAAGTAATTTTTGGGCAAAACAATGTGACCCTTATGGCATCGCAGAGGTTGGAGGAGGTACTTCTACAACACTGTATGCAAACTTTGCGGCGTCATACGGGCGTCACAGAAGTTGCTTTCTCTTGTAGTGGATCAACATAATTGGATGATTGTCTGACATAGTAATTCCAGTGTTCTGTAAAGCAATAAAGAGCTCTTGACTGAGCTCATCCGACACAAGGGCACAGTTTATACATGATTCCACCCGACGGTCTACAATATGACCTTGAAACCAGGTAACGGGTGGCCTGATGACGGGACATCAGTCACCTAATGTCCTCTAAGACAATCTGAAATTACAGGTGGATACGAATTACCTCCTCGAGTCTCCATCTGCGTGAAAATCCTGTTACAATCATCGATGAGGATCCAGCGATTGAATTCCCTCCGAGCAAGCCAACGCATCATGGCCTAAGTACGGTGGCAGTCAGCCAGTCCAGCCTCTCCGTATACGTTTGTTAGACGAAATTCCTCATGGCCTAGGATCTGAATCCCCACATCGATGCAACCCAATAACCAGGTATGCTTCGTGACGTTCATGTCTAAACCCCAAAAGATGGTAATCCCCCCACAGTGACCCGCAGTCGGGACCTACGTGCCGTCATAAAAGCCGAGATTGAGACGGAGCACGGTGGTCCGGTCACCCAGCTTCATAGTATTAGAGAGGAACATGAGATTGCTGAACGAGAGCCTTCAAGTGTTGTCCATGGCGAGTGTTGCAATTCCTTAGCAATTTCTCGCCAAAACTCTGACCTCGATAACGACGGGAGAAGAAGCGATGGAACTAGAGACAGAGGGATCTTCGCCACTGGGGTATAACCGATGACGACAGTGTGGGTGAGGAAGGTAGTGGCGATATCAAGGAGAGTTGAGGCGGGTGGAGAAGAGGTGGGGGATATGCGGAGCGAAATATTGGTGGAGGAAATCCGAAACGAGGCATCAGGAAAGGAGGATCGGGATGGGGCACCGAAAAAAGAAGATCATGACAATTGATCACGAAGGGAGCGTTGGGCTAGAGTATTAAGAGAAAAGCACGGTGTATGGAAAGGACAAATAAGACTGGCGAAGAGAGGAGAGAGGACATGCTTTCGTTTCCTTTATATCACACAACGCATTCAAAATCGATCCCATTTCGTGTGGGTACTGAAACTGATCAATTGAAGTTAATTCCGGGTGTTTACACACACAATGATAAGGATGTCAACTGTGTACTCGCCCACCGGAGCTTAGCAGTAGCAATATTAACAACCTTCCCGCCGCTAAACCTCCCGACCAGCCGACCTACAAGGTTGATAGTCTCATCAACCTCCGGCTACTGACGTGCGCACCAACAATAAAAGACAATTCAACGCTCTCAATACAAGCCTCGAACTAATTCTTTACCAATCATTTACTGCCACGCTGCGGACCCACATATATTAACTTATTGACGGCTGATATTTAATCTGATTTCTATATATCTTTATGTAACTACTTTAGCTGTCATTAAATCCCTTTAATATGCACCAATGTTTTCAAATAAAAGTTCCATTAAAATGGAACTCTTATATTTCGGGTATTTAATAACCAGTGTTGTGCTCGGATCATAAATATTACAGTAATATAGGTGGAGCCATCGAGTTTGATCTTTATGAGATATGAGAGGATTGAATAAGGTTATATGAAATTTTAATTAATTATTTATAGTATTTTTAAAGATTTACATGAAATTAAAAATGATAAGTAAGTGTGATTAATTTAGATAGTAAATATTAACTAAACGTTACTCAAGATTAAAAATATGATTTTTTTTTATAAATTAGCTAGTCTAATTTTGAAAAAAAAAAGCTTTATGGGATTATAAGGTTTCGTTCCACCTCATCTCCCGTCTTTTTTGATTGTCGTGTCGTATCATTGCAGTCAAGTCTGTCCTCCTCGAGACTCCATCCTCATTACTCCCACCCACCTTAGCTCTACCATAGCCGCCCTCATGTCTCCCGCCCATTATGGCGACTTCCATCACCTCCCACACCACTACCATAAAATATCCCCAGCTCCTCCACCATTTCAATCCACCCTCCCAATGGTCATACTACTGGATCCGCCCAGAGACTTCATCAAACCAGTCCGATTGAGAAGGAAACGAGATCGGATACCACGTCCTTTGTCAAATATGAGGTGTTTCTCGACCCTTATCACGCCTTCTGCTTCATGTCGCCTTGTTATGGCATACCCTCACTGCATCCACTCCACCTGACCGGAGCTCTCTCATCCCCATCACCATAGTCACTGAGGAGCAGTGCCCCCGACCTTTGTCTCACCGTCGCCTGCATCTGGATCGGTGACTATGATAATCCAACCCTTGCCCAGCCACTCATCACCCCGAATGCCACTACCAGCATCGCCTCTGTGCATATCCTCTACCAAGGTCAACCCTAAGATACCCCCACAACCCTTCATCAGGACAGAGCCGCTGAACCACCGCATGGGGCCAACCCTCTACTCGTGCCTCACCTTAAGTCCCCCTTTCTAGGTTTATCAAAATGATTCAGGCGAAGAGTCGACAAGATCGATCGTCGCTCCCTCTACTACCACAACAACTGCAACCACCACTACATGTTCCTTCCGTCAAGTCCTCGGGAGACACAGTCATCGCCTCTACCACCCCTGGCTTGCTTGTCCCGCAACTGGGTCCCACAATCCCCCATCGTAAAGGCAACTGTGGGAACCTAGGGAGGGAACAGTGAGCCTATTTCTGATTGGACCCCCCGGTTTGCTCAAGTGTCGACCCAACCTCTACCGCCAACGCTCCGACCCCTTAAAACCATGTTTAGTCGGACGTACCCACTAATGAGTGGAGATGACTATGCGTCAAAATCCTCTTTTTACGTGCATTAGGACACGGTCATCAAGCAATAAATAAAACGGATAAATACCGGTCGAACCAACATGGAGTAGAGGTGTCACTAGTATTTTGCTAAAACCTAGGGGCGTGGGCAATCACTTCAACATCCCTGAAAGGGAAAATAAAGAGCAGAAAAATAAATGGTTGCTTTAGTTTAGAAACAAATGACATATGTACAGGCTACTAGATAAGACACATAACTTTTGATTCACACAAAGAATCGGTCACGAGTATAAACATCAATCTACATAGCGCACACAACAATTATGGGAAAATCCCCAAATCATTCGGTCGGCTTGAAACACACAAGAGACTCGAGAAAACACATCCTAACATATTTCTATCTCGTCAATAGGAAATCAAGACATAAAAATATCGAAAATCCTGAATAAGTTCACTAAATGGCTAAAGTTTTCTTTTTTACGAACTCTAACCTAGAATTTGATATACACCCGATAGACGAAATAGCTAGCACATGAATTCGGATTCAAAAACATGACAATCGAACACAACGAACGAAAATTATGTATAATTACCGAGTAGCTTAAATATAGATGAATACCCATAGAAGCAATTGGATGCTAATTAAGCTCAAAAACCCAAAATCATGCCAACACACCACCAGACTCAAATTAATCACAAACCCATGCATCAGTTTAACGAAAATCAGCATCTACACAACACTCATGACCAAAGATTGAAGTCCAAGGTCATGGAATCCAAATCCTACTCAAGCATACCAAAAAAAAACCGAGCTTTACAACAAAACAGAGAAGAGTAGAGATTAGAACCGGGATTAAGTTGAGAAACCCAATCGAAAACTTCTCTTGCTTGCAAACCCACCATGTCCAACTCTCCAAAATTCAACTCATGAAAATAGAGAAGTAGGAGATTGTCGGAGGCTCGTGGATGCTTGAAATCTCCTTGGATTGTCTTAGTTATGACCTTTGGTGGTAGAAAATACTCTCAAGTATGAAGAACACTCAAGAACAAATAAAGAACAGGAGAGAGAGAAAAAAGAAATGAAAAAAAAACTTCTTTTTCTGAAAAGAAAGATTCATTAAGCACTTAATAAATCTTACAATCTAAACATAAATCAAACCGTACAAGCGTTGCATCCATCGGTCGTTCTCGAGAATCCGAGAGACTTCTAGTAAGATGAATAGCTCTCGAGACGGGGGCGTAACGCCTAGATAAAAACTACTATCGATCGGGTTTCCTTATCGATTCTCTGAAGAGATCTACCGATAAAGAGTCTCAACCGGACACGTCGCCAAAGGCAGCAGCTACACCTGACGGATAACTGAAAATCCAACAGGGAGTACAAACAAAAACCAAATAATAGGTAAAGAACATAAACAACAAAAACATCAATGACGACCAAGAAACTACTTGGGACGACCTCTGAAGTATGAGATTGAAGTCGTAGCGAAGTGGACGGCACAAACGGGTACAACTCCGATCCACTAAGGGTTGGTGCACGGGACTGGCCGGATAAACACGAAATGCAGGAGCACGACTCGACTGCGATATTCCGACGAAAGTTGAGCGCAAATCTGAACGTCTAACTGGAAGAAGAACGTGGAAAAATGGTTTGGCCTAGGGTAGTCGAGATGTTGTCGATGGGGGTTGAATTTAGAGGGTATGGGCTTTTGGTCCACCTTGATCGTCGCCAATTAAGGAGGGCGAAGGGGAGTGGGCGGTGGTTGGTCAGGACGTGGGGAGGCGGGAGGAATCGAACCACGGTGTGGGGGTGTGGGTTTTTTCGGAGGATAGCAGACCTGGCCGACGAGGCGACGGGGATGGCCGTGGAAGGCGGCGTTGGGGCCAGATCTGGCCGGAAGGGGAAGCATATATGTGGTGGGGGGAGACGACGAAAGGGAACGATAATAGGACGAGGAGATCGTGAGTTTCACCGGCGAACTAAGACAAGCAGCGTCGAGGGGGAGGCGAGGGCATGTTCGGCAGCGTACGTGGCTGAGGGGTGGGGCAAACAACTGTGATGGAGGGGAGAAGTGCGGAGGGCAGAGGACAGGGAGGGGAAAGGAGGTAATGAGGAGGTGGGTGGGGTAAGGTGGTTGTGAAGACTGCTTCGGTAAAAAGTTTTAATTTATCTAATTTTATTCAATCAGAACATCGGGGTTGACATTTAGGTCGATTTTTGGTAACGACGAGGTCGAAGGTCTGTTTTAATTATAATTCGGAAAAAAAACTGGACCGGGCTGGGACAGACCCGACTAGCGATCCGGCCCAAGTGTGCGACCCGACCCAAGCCTGAACTATATGAAGTCAGTTTTAGGGTTTTGAACCCATTGTCTTCGTCTCACCCTAAACGCGCGCCCCCCTCTTCTCGAGCCTGACCCTCTCTTCTTCTCTCTCTTTCCGACCTTCGCCGCCCCTACCTCTCGCCATCTCCGTCCAGCCACGCTCGCACCGTCTCCGTCTCCATCCCTCTCCCTTAGTCGTCGCTCCCTTTTTCCCCTACGCCGAGCCACCGTCTCCCTCGTCTTCTCCGTCCAGACCCGCCGTCGCGGCGCCCCTCGCGGCGCCCCTCGCGACCTCCCCCACATCCTTCGTCTCCGATCAGACGCCGCCACCGAGTCCCGGACCTCCCTCACCTCTCTCTTCTCCGTTCAGCCACCGCCGGCCCTCGCCTCCGAACTTCCCCTTCGCTGTCGCACTCGTCGGATCTGAGACGGAACCGCACCGTCCAGATCCGAGACGAGTGTTTCGCCGTGCTTGCCGCGCCCAACGCTTCAACCACCACAACCCGTCGTTCGTTTCCCTTACGGTGAGTCGCAATCGTGGGCTTTGGGTCACCGGCGGTGCCATCGCCGGTGGTCGGCCGGACTCAAAACCGAGATCCTTTCCCCCTTTCCTTCTTTTTTGTTCTGTTTCCCGTGCTTTGTTTGGATCGGATTGTTCTGGATCTGGTTAAGGTTGAAATAAATTAAAGAAATAATAAAAAAAAGAAAGGGTTTTAAAAAGAGTTTTAAAACGAGTATCAAATTTATTTGAAAAAAGTTATAAAAAAAATCAGATTTAATTACAAAGGACTGATATTTGGAATGTTGAGCAAATCAGAGAAATTTTGGGACTTTTAATCGAACCCAGTACGGTTGGATGACGGTTTAAACTGGACCATTAAATCGGATTAGAACGGGACAAAGCAGGAACGCTGAATCGAACCTCGGAAATAGGGTATCGAAACCCGTGTCTCGGGAATCGTGACTCGAACCACGTGCCCGGGATCCGTGCATTGGGAACTGCGCCTCGGGAAACGTGCACTGGGTTCTGTGCTCGGGGCTCGAGTACTCGAACCCGATTCGTCTTTTAATCCCGCTTTTAGCCCGCTCGAGTTTAAAAAGGAAACTGTTGAACTTCAATCGAACCCGTCGAAACTTTTATTTCGACTTTGGAACCGTTTTTGAGTTTGGCTTTCGTGTTGTTTTAGAGTCTGGCTTCGATCAAAGAGAAGACCGGAGGTAGCGTACCAGGACGTCAGCAGCTAGGAGACGTAGCTGTTGTTCTTCGGTTGAGGTAAGGAAAGTAGCGGATACCGCTTTAATTACGGAAAGTTACTAGTGTGCATGATTAGGAAATTATAATAACCGGAAAGGTCCTAGTTGGAATATAGGATGTGATTCACTAGTATAGCCGCTTCCGTTTACTAAATACCGGACGAGTCTTAGTAACATGTAGGATGCGATTCACTAGCTATACTCGCTTTCAATATATGGGGAACCAAAATTTGCTTCAAAGTCGGTTGAAATGAAAAAGACATGCACTAGTGGGCTGAGATGATCGTGTGTGGGCGGGTCTGGAGCTCCAACAATGCAACCTGGTGCGAGAGGCGTTTGGTCAAGTCATGTGGTTTGGTTAACGATCCTAGGGTCATGAGCTGCGTTCAACGAAAAGACAGATCTCGGTCTTGTGCGGTCAGCGGATCAACATCTCAGAGAGGCGTGGCTGTACGGTAGGCGATGTACTGGCAGCGCACAAGATCAGATCTGAAGATGCATTTCCCACTTATAATTTTCAACTTCCGTCACTTATTCGCGCTCTGTTTGACCTCCGATCGACCTCGTTCTTGTGCCAATAATTTCTTTTTTTCGAGGCCTACAAAAAAAGACCAATGGTGAATATATTTTGAACAATTGGAAAATATCGACTACGAACGAGGTTTAGCGCAATTATTAAATAAAGCTAAAAGTATAAAAAATGGGACATAAACAAGATAAAAACATGAGGAAAATAACCAAATTAGATAGGACACATTTACGCTCATCACCCACCTCGAAAGGGAGGCAGCTCGGGAGGCTCATTTCTGGCTCTAGGCATGGGGGTGATGCTGCCATCTAAATGACACATAGCTTGGCCTCCATACACAATCCTTCATGTGACAAGCCGAAAGATCCCCCTAAAACCAACCATGGTGACCTCATCGCAAGTAAAACACGGAAGAGTGGATGATCTCAAAGTCCACCAACCACCCTCACTGATGTCGAACGCTCTAGACCCCCGAGAAATGTTGTGGACCTCCAGAATGGTCATTTGAGGGATCATAAGATAGCTTCACGCCCCGTTAGGACGTATTCCTGGAACCGCGACCCAAGATCTCTTACCTACCATGCCAACACGTCTGTAGTGCTGGAAGCACGTGTGTCTCTACTCGGTACCACTACCTCCCACTTCAGGAGTTGCAAGGCCAAGTGAATCTGGTGTGACACAAGATATCCTGCCTAACCAGGAGAACCTTCTTGTGTGTTTCCAATATTTGGATGGAATCTCCTTGGCGATGGGTGCCCAACAACTCCGCCTAGGACAATGACTACATCATCAAGCATCGGGGCGTGTATGAGGATGCACACCCCCGCGTTACCAAGGTCGGTGTAATCCTGATGACCCATTCCCCCCATTACCTAGAGTTCTCCTTGACAACCTGTTATCCCCTCAAACGCACCAGGCCTCTCAGCACGGCTAACTCCAAGTCGATTCAAATAATCAGTATTACAAGATACATCTATGTAGTCACTAGAGTGGATTAAATCCACTTTTAACTTCCCCTAGATTATTTGGGTATCTTGTAATAGGGTTTAGCGGCCGCTGCCTACGGGTCACAACTTCAGTCTTACTGTTCTATTTAACTAGTTTTGATACCTTTTATACACTGTTTATGGTCGGTCCCTATGGCAGTAAGCCTTTCATGATTAAATAAACTTCCCCATAATATGCTAAAAAAACTAAACATTACTATGGAACTAATAATGGAAAAATTAAAGCGGAACGAAAGGGTTTAAAGAGAGATGAAGTTATCTCTAGAAGCTATGGTCGACCCTAGTGCATCGACGACAATACATCGTCATTCTCGTGCAACATACCATCGTTGGTGCCCGACCTAGCGACACCTCTATCGTCTTTCCCGGGCTTCATCCCGGCTCCCTGTCCAGACGGGTCTCTCCTCATATGTGGGTATCTCCTCCCCGTTGTCATCCAACACCAACACGCAACTGCCTCCAACGTCGTCACCCTACCTCACCATCGTTCACGATCTAGAATCACCACCTCCTACACTTCTACTAGAGCCGACACCTCATCCCTTATCACCAAAGCCTCCGCCTCCTACGTCGTCTCTACCACGTGCCTACTTACTATGGAACTGTTGAGATCCTATATGTCCTCATATGGACGTTGATCACCCACGTTCATCGAATACCTGACCTTGAATCTGATGCCATGAATGTGGCACACTCAACCATTTGGGGACTCTATGCAGGGACACTCCTTCCCCATTTGCTGGATCAGGACCCTAACACCCCCGCTTGGAGTCAGAGAGAACTGAATCAACAATTGATCCTATCAGCATAAAGGGGTGAAAACTCGGTGCCCCAACCCCATCCGTTGGATCGGGAGCCTCCCCTTTTCCTGGTGATCTCCTTAGATACCCAATATTCCCCTAGTTGCACCAAAAATGTCTCTGTTGAGAGACCAGTGTCTGTGTGTTTCTCAAACACCACATGCATTTTAGGCTGAGACAGGAACTGTGCGGAGTACACTACGATCGTGCGCCTACCGTCACGAGGATTTACATCATAAATTTTCACCTAAATTAGCGGGTATTTTGTTATAAAGTTAGCGTTTAGAACATATTGTCCAAGACAATGTCTCGCCTTTTCAATTCCCTCAGTTATCTTCACAATATGTTACTTATTTGAGTTCTTTATTAATGAATTCCACTTTATGCTCCAAAAATAAAACTAAACATTACCTAAAGAGGGACCAATATGATTAAAACATTATGGTCATACTGAAAATATAAACAACTGAAAATAATTTGAATTACTAGTTGATGTAGGTGACACTCTAATCGTTCCACATCATTTCAAATATGTCCACGTCTTCCTTCTCCTGATGTAGTCCGGGAACGTGGTTGCTTATGGCTCCAGATAGTTGAAGATATATGAGCGCAACTACCCTACCCATGAATTAGAGTTGGCAACAATCGTTTTCGCGCTGAAGAGCTGGCGACACTACCTGTATGGAGAGCGATTCCGGGTGTTCTCGGATCACAAGAGTCTCAAGTACATCTTCTCCCAGCGAGACTTGAACATGCGCCAGAGGCGATGGATGTAGTTACTTGAGGAGTACGACTTCGAGCTACTCTACCATCCGGGAAAGGCGAACGTTGTCGTCGATGCCCTGAGTAGGAAGTCGGTCCACTGCCTTACCGGTATATCAGTCCGAGAGTGGGACATGATGGAGGAGTTGAACTCATTCAGACTTGAGCTAGATGAGATGACTGAGGGCGTGGCCATGTGTTCGTTGGTGGCTCAGCCCACGCTAGTTGCTCGTGTGCTAGAGGCACAGGCCGAGGATGCCAAGACGGTAGTGATCCGGAAGAGATTTACCAACAGTGTTGACGCTGAGGGCTGGGAGGAGGGTACTGATCTGGGTCTACGTTACCGAGGAGGAATATTTGTGCCGCGTTGCTGTAGAGACGATGTGTTGAGAGAGTCTCATCACTCCCGTCTTGCTGTGCACCCTAGTGGCACCAAGATGTATAGGGATGACAGACGACAATTTTGGTGGAACGGGATGCGTAGAGCAGTTGCGGAGTTTGTCTCGAGATGCCTCACTTTCCAGCAAGTGAAGGCCGAGCATCAGCATCCCGCCGGTTTATTGCAGCCATTGCCGATCGCGCAGTGGAAGTGGGAGCACGTCACGATGGACTTCGTGTGTGGCTTACCGAGGTCACCGAGAGGGCACGACGCCGTTTGGGTAGTGGTCGACCGACTGACCAAGTCGGCACACTTCTTAGCCATGAGGATGACCGATACGGTCGACACTCTGAGCCGTCTGTACGTTCGAGAGACTATCCGACTTCACGGGGTGCCAGTGTCGGTCGTGTCCAACCGAGATCCTCGATTCACCTCCAGATTTTGGGAGAGCTTGCAGAGAGCTTTGGTGACCGAGGTTCTACTTATTACTGCGTACCACCCACAGACGGATGGTCAGTCAGAGCGAACGATTCATATCTTAGAGGACATGCTGCGAGCGTGCGTGTTAGACTTCCGAGGATCATGGGAGGATCACTTGCCATTAGCCGAGTTCACCTACAACAACAGCTTCCAGTCCAGTATCAGGATGGCACCATTTGAGGCGTTGTCTGGTAGGCCGTGTCGTTCTCCCGTGTGTTGGACAGAGGTGGGAGACAAGAGTTTGCTTGGTCCGGAGCTTGTCCGAAAGACGACCGAGAAGGTCGCGTTGATTCGTGAGCGGCTGAAGACAGCGCAGAGCCGAAAGAAGAGTTACACTGATAGACGGCGCCGAGCTCTCGAGTTTACAGTTGGTGATCACGTGTTTTTGAGGGTGAGCACGAAGAAGGGGCTTGTGCGGTTCAACCGCGGCGGAGGCAAGTTGGCCCCGCGGTTTACCCGGCCTTTTAAGGTTTTGGGCAAAGTGGGAGCCGTTGCTTACCGTCTTGCATTAACACCGCAGCTTGAGAACGTTCATAACGTCTTCCACGTTTCCCAACTGCGGAAGTACACTGCGGACCCCTCCCACGTTATCGAGTGGATGGACATCGAGGTAGCTGAGGATGTTTCGTATGAGGAGCAGCCAGTCAGGATTCTGGATACGCGAGAGCAGGTCTTGCGTGGCAAGACTATCCCACTGGTGCGGGTGCAATGACGGCACCACGGAGTAGGTTCGCGCGAAGTACCCCAGCCTGTTCGACCCTCTAGGTACTTTAGTTTTAAATTTCGAGGAAGAAATTCTTTTAAGGGGGGTAGATTGTAAGAACCACCCCCGGTTGATCCTGGTCGAACCGGTGATTTCTGGCGAAAGTTGACCTTCGGCCGGAAAAGTCAACCGATGACTCCGAGAGTCATTTGGGATCTTTCAGGGACCCAAAAATCTTAGCCGTCGTTACGGTTAGCTTAGTTGGATCTTTTCCTTTCAAATGACTAATTTTACGAAAAAGTCAACTTTTGGTCAAATTGGGCCTAATTAGAGGATAAACGTTATTTAATTAATTGTGGTGGAAATTGTTAAGGGCAAGGTGCCCCCCACATGGACACTTTTCCATGGTGGCTTGGAGGAGAAGAAATGGGTCTAGAGAGACCCATTTACCCCCCCCCCCCCCCCCCCCCCCCAATGTGGGCCAAATTAGAATGAAATGAGCAAAGGGCAAACTAGGTAATTCAACTATAGGTTAAAGGAAACTTTTGGGTGACAATTCAGCTCATATTCCTTTGATGGCCAAAATCTACAAGAGGGAGGAGAGAAGAAAAAACTTCTTAGCTTGAGGAACAAGAAAGGGAGGAAAGGAGGAAGCTTGGTGCCATTTCTTCATCAAACCTTCTCAAAAACATCACCATCTTCATCATCTCATCATTTCCAAGGTAAGTAAGCTCTAACAATCTACTTTCAATCAATTTGGGTCTCTTGGGTAATTGTTGTTTTGATGAAACCCACTAAGGGTAGTGAAGTATCGAAATTATGGGACTGATTTGGAGGTTTGGGGTTGATAAAAATGAAGTTTTTGGTGTTGTTTTCGTGAAAAAGGGGCTGGAGGAAGAAGAAGAGCGAATCTGCTCGGACCCGTCACGGATCCGTGACGGGAGACGTCACGGCTCCGTGATGGGTACCGTGACGGGAGACGTCACGGCTCCGTGACGGAGACCTTGACGGCACACGTCACGGTTCCGTGACGTCATCCGTGACGGGGAGCCTCACGGCTCCGTGACCCGAACCGTAGCAGATCAGTTTTCGACCTTTTGAGTCTATTTTGGGTGTTTTTCGTTTAATTAGAAAGGTTATCTTGAACCGAATGTTTGAGGGTTTTTAACTTGTGTGTTTGCCTCTTAAACCACCCTTGATTTATCATTAATTCTAGTATTAATTTATGATCCTAGACTTTATTCTCAAGCTCGAAGGAGGAGACTACTAGACGTTCGTGTGACTAAGCGTTTGGAAAGCACTTGAGGCAGGGAAGAGTAGTAATTATCGCTTTTAATTAAAGAATGTTAATAGTATGCATATAGGACGTTAATAACCGGTAAAGTCTTAGTTTGCATATAGGATGTGATTAACTAGAATAGCCGCTTTCAATTATGGGAATTGACGTGCTGTAAAATCACATGTGGCCATGTCGGGCCTTAGGATTATGTGTTGGTTGTGTTTGATTGTGGTTAATCGTCCTTAAATGTCGATGCATAGTTTACTCTTTGGTTAATTTAAGAATCATATTATGCTATATGATTTATGTTGAATGTGATATGAGTGGTTATTTCGTGACATGATGGGTTGAATGAATGTGATGTTAATGTTGTCTTGTGATATGATCAGGTGAATGATAGACCGATACGGTGTTCTTGGTAAGTTGTGACGATAGGCTTCGTTGGTATGATAAGTTCGGTGTGGTGTGTTTTGTGTGGCATCGTGTGGTGTAACTTGTACCCCAAGCGACGGGAAGATACCCGACCGAGGTGTGTGCCGGTCCGGTATGTGTGCGATGAGATTTCCCCGATGTGCGTTCCGGGAAGAAATCTAGGCCGAGGTGCGTTTCCGGTATGATGTATTGTTGTTTCACCCTGATGCTGTGTGTCTGGGAAGACATCTAGACCGATGAGTATTCCAGTATGATGTGTTGTTTCACCCCGATGTTGTGTGTCCGGGAAGACATCTAGACCGATGGGTATTCCGGTATGATGTGTGTCTCACCCCGATGCTGTGTGTCCGGGAAGACATCTAGACCGATGGTGTATTCCGGTATGATGTATTGCTTCACCCCGATGCATGTGTCTGGGAAGACATCTAGGCCGAGGGTGTACTCCAGTATGATGTACTTGTTGAGTTGTGCGTGGTGATCGGAGTATCACGGTGTACGTGCCTTATGTCTACTTGATATCGGGTTTGAGTGACGTTCGTAGTGGTCTTAATAATATAATGTTCTGTTACTTGAAAGGTTCTTTAGTTTCGCCCCATTATCGGTAACGTTGTTTTCCTGTCGGTTTCGGTTTGTGTTGTCAATCTTTGGTAAGAGTCATCGTTATCGAGTATTTATGATAACGGAGTGGAAGTCCATTCTCTTTACTACTTTTTCCTACTGAGCGAAAGCTCACCCCCTCTGTTTTTACTGTTTTACAGGTTTCGATGGTGAGTCAGTTTAGAGGACGTCTCAGAGCTCGGGAGCTCCTCGAGAGTCCGGGGTTTATTTATTTAGTAGAGACGTACTTTCTTTTATGAACTAAACATTGTATTTATTTATTTGGATTTGAGCGTTGACTCACAGTATTTTATTGTTGATTTGGAACTAATTTTCGGAGTTAAAATAAGTAGATTTCCCTTTTATTATTACTGTTTTATTTTGTTTTAGTTCACGTCTCGCGTTCGGTCAAACCGGATTTGGGGCGTGACAGATAATGTCTCGCCTTTTCAATTCCCTCAGTTATCTTAACAATATGTTACTTATTTGAGTTCTTTATTAATGAATCCCACTTTATGCTCCAAAAATAAAACTAAACATTACCTAAAGAAGGACCAATATGACTAAAACATTATGGTCATACTGAAAATATAAACAATTGAAAATAATTTGAATTACTAGTTGATGTAGATGACACTCTAATCATTCCACATCATTTCAAATACGTCCACGTCTTCCTTCTCCTTAGTCGTCTTCCTTCTCAAGTGTCTCCTTAGTTATCACTGCCTAGTTTTCTTCGTATTCATTTCTTGTCTGTGGATCTCCATCTCCACCATAGCAACAAAATGTTCATCGGGTATGTCATCTTTGTTCTTTATTTTTTGTCGCCTTCTGACCTTGTGGACGCACTTAGAAGCTGGGGTTGAAGCTCTTTCACGTGTCGACACAGATCATTGTGGCTGTGAACTAGAATCGTGCTCTAGTTCCCAAGGAGAACTTAGATTCGGTTGTGAATCACAAATTTGCTCCATTGATGACAATGCTTGGGACGATAAATATGAACTAACCGCATCTAACAATGTCTTATTTGAGACTTTCTCTACTAGTTCACCAAACTGTGCTTTAGGTTCCATATTTGGTTGTCATTAGACCGCTTCCCACTAATACATCTAGGTGAAGTTTATTGGTTCTTCATATCGCTCGTAAAACCTTAAAGCATTCTCGTGGAATTGGTCATCGAACTGGCCACTGGTATATATACTCTGTCGTTGTAAAAATTAACCATTAAATTTTTTCACTCTACAGTTTAGTTTGGACCAATGGTCTTTCAATTGCTTGCACTCATCTAGAGGTAAGTCGGATCCTCGTTGTACTCCTTTTGAACTCCTACCCAAGCCTTTGTCCAATCTTGTTGTTCCCTCAATATGAGTTAAACAAGTGGTGAAGCCAACAGAAGATTAACTTCAAGTCTTTTTCTATACTGAATTTGGTAGTATGTCTGTCATTTGGTATGGCTGTTATACTTAGAATAGATTTTTTTTATCAAAGAGAAATAAATAAATTAACAAAGAAATGATTACAAAGCAAAGGCCCCAAAACTCAGGAAGAGCGAGAGAAGCAACAAAGCACTAAAACTAGCTACACCATCAAGTTATTCTAATGGGATAAGGGGTCTCATTGCTATAATGGTGACTCTGGACCGTGTCTATCTTTCGGAAACCCTCTTCGGATGTACCCCTATACCGGACCCCTATGCTCGCAATAATTTTTGTGATAATGGGGTAATCTTCTCCCTGGTCCGCCCATCAATCAACAACAAGGAGCACCCCGAAAAGATTCCTAATTCGAGAAGAGAGTCGCTAACGTCAGCATGGAGAAGTGGTGAGACACATGCACTAATAGGGACGAGAGTCGTATCCAAACCAGCGTACAAGTCCATAAATGAGGTCCTGTCATCAGGATCATCCTCGGCCATGTCCACCCACCTTCCGAGTTGCGACTCGACGAACTAGAAGACCCAACACAACTCAGATTGTGAGACCTAGCAATGTTAACACCCAGCTAGCGAGAGCTCTCCATGTGGTCCAACCGGTAAAAAAAAACTTGACTATTATACCAATAAGTCGATTTTCTTTTTAAAAAAATGAATAAAATAACGATAACATTTTGCATTTCGAGTAGATTTTTTTCTATAAATACAATACACTATAATTGTCTCCACACATTTTCTCATTCTCTCCCAAGCTTATCTTTTTTTTATATCCTTTTTCGCTCACTCTCAAATTCTCCATGAATACTAAATTTGTAACCAAGAGGGTGAGTTCATTCGCTGAAGTACACAAAAGAAAGATGAATACCTTCGGTAGCAAATTTTCTCTCGGTATCGATTGCGACAACTTCACCAAACTGAGAGGGAATTTTTTGAGCTGGTCAATAAACGTGGATATGGGTTAGTTGGCTACGAAAGACGGATAATCCTGGTTCAAAACGACAATCTGGGTGTTCACGATTGGGCGTTTACGTTCGACTACGATCCCTTTTCTAGCAAGTAGGCCCTTCTTCCTCAGAGACTTGGAATAGATAATAGTGTTTACGCGATATAACTAGGTAAAGGTGGAATGTGAGGAGGAAAAGCTTAAAAAAACGTGTGATTTTAAATTAGACACTTGTTGAGCCCACAATGCATCCGAAAAATGGCGGTGGCGGCTCTGATGGTAGAGGAGTAAGTGGTGGTGCTAGATCGTGAGCAATGATGGGGGAAGGCGGCGCGCTGGTAGCGATGTCTCAGGAGGCGGAGGCGGTGGAGTTGGGGGTGACTTTTTGATCGTTAGAGGAGAAGGGGGTAGGAGCGGTAGTGCTCGATTACGAGCGGTGGTGAGAGAACGGATCACCATTAAGCTTTTCTACCAACCGTTCCGAGAAGGGATACGAATCAGAGAAGTTGCCTATGAAGAAAGATGAGGTGGTGGTGTAGTAATGGTAGGCACATAGGACGATGCCTGTGAGTGACAAAATCGCCGTGAAGAGTTAGAGCGGACTAAAAGAACCACAACATTACTCTCTTTTAGAATTTCAATCGTATTTTATTTAAATGAATCTTAAATTCAAATGCAACTCAAATTTTATGACACGCACCTTTAAACTAAAAATTTAACTAGTCATCATACTCCCTAAGAACTTACAAACACACAGACTGTGATACGCTTTCTCTCTCTCCACACAAAGCCCAATTTTCAGAAGCTACAACCGCCACCGGCGGCCATAGTAGCTTAGGCCACGGAGGCTGTCGGTGAGGCTCTCCTCTTCCAACTCTCTCGCCTTCCCTGGACGCTACTAGTCTCCCTCGTCGACTTCACGCCCCTCCGTCGTGAGCCGTCTCTGCCCGATGCTTTGACGGTTTGCATCTCCCCTCCGACCAGATCTGGTGACTGAACCGCCATCTCCGCCTCACGCAACCTCCCCCCAAGCCTTGTCGGACAACTTCCTCTTCCCGCCGCTGCCTAAGCTTCTTCAACCACCATTTTTGTCGGCCCCTTCGCCACTTACTATCGCCCCTCTCCCATCCCCCCCCCCCCCTCCGCATCCCTATTCCCCCGTTTCTCTCCCCGTCATCCCCTCCGACCTTCCCACCCACATACCGACCCTTCTTTTCTCCCCTAACCCTTGCCTTTCTCCAACCATATTCTTCCTAGATCTAGCTGGATCTCCCACCTCGTCCCACCCCGGCCTGTCCACCACCCTCCTCCCCCGACAACGACGAAGGCCAACCACCAGTCCCCAAGACAACAACGACCCTAGGTACTCCGGTTGAGTCTCTCCGTCATGCTTACAATCATATCAGGTCCCATCTCCCGTAAGAACTCCGTAGTCCGAGCCGCCCAGTCGTTCTCTTGCATTAAGTGATCTCTCGGCCAGGCCCGTTCACCCGCCTCAAGCAAACCAAATCTGTACCAATCGGCGCTGTCCACCTTCCCCCTTGCCTCTCTCTCTCTCGGTCCCAGACATCAGAGGTCGGTTGTGTGTAGTTTATGTTCGTAGTTTTCGTTTATGTTTATTTAGTTTATGTTTGTTTTTTGTGTGTTCCCTTTGCTGGAATCTCGGATATCTGGTATGGGTGGTTGTTGCCTTTGAAGACGGATCCGTTCGGATCTCTCTTTTTGCGTTTCTCTTCGAAGAGTCGATAAGAAAAATCAGTCTGGTTGTTACTGTTTATTTAGGTACTTCGTCGCCTTGTTCGAGAGTTATTCATCTCGCTGGTTGTGTCTCGAGTTCTCAAAAACGGCCGACAAATACAACATTTGTATTATTGAAATTGTATTTTCCGGCATGTAAGATTTATTAATCGATTAATGAATCTTTCCGTTAAAAAAAACTACTCATCATACACTTAATCCATCTACCGTCCCAAATGGCACACATCACCCGCTTGTGCTGGTAATACCGTTTCGGTAATGCGTATAACGTAGTACATGATACAATAGACGCAACTGACCTAAACGAATAAACTCATGTCAACACGATGTCAGCGGTCAAGATTCTCTTACATCTGTGGGACCCACTCACTAAATCAACGCTTCAGATCCCATCACCTGTCCAGAAAATTGCACTCCACTGTATATTGTATTCTGCCCGATGCCAAGGTCAATTCATCTCCCCGATAAAATTATTCCAAACCGACGGTTGGTTATGGGAGCTCCAAGGTATACTACTCTGAGGATGCCCGCAGCAGAACACACCGTTAGGAGTCCGGACTGAAAATCGTGTCCACGCAAGCATTTTGGCAACATATAGTAGGGCCCAAGAACAAAGGTCCGTGTCTGGTGCCGTTATTGAAATGACGGCCCCGGGTAACGCCGTCTGCTTTTTGTGGAGAGAGAAACAAAAGAAGCAGAGAGCAGTAGATAGATACATAGGGTGAGAGTGAAGGAAGGAGTACGTTGTGAGCAAGACCGAGACAGAGAGACCGTGCTTTGGGCTCTTTTCCTTTTCTGTCCGCTTTCCTACTCACTCACTACCGGCCATTTGCCGACGAGCTAGGACATTTTCAAATGTACGCCTGAGATCTGCGGCCGACGGATCTAGGAGCGATGACGGGGAGTTTCTATTCGGAGGATGGCTCGGATCAGCAGAGCGAGCGTTGCGGAAGCTACAGCATAAGCGCGGATGTGAGCGAGTCGGAGAGCTGCAGTAGCTTCTCGTGTCGACGGTTCGACGGGGAGGGGGCTTCGAGCTCGATTGCGTCGTCGCCGCGTCCGCTGCTCCGGAATTTCAGTTTTCCTGTCCCGGTGATGCTGCCGGTCATTGGAGGCAAGGATTTGATGGTTTGGGACGACAAGCCTGAGAAACGGGAAGCTGATTTATCTGGTAAATTTCGAATTTGTTTAGATTTGTTTTGTGGTGTTCATTGCATTTGTAGGTCAATGATTGTGTGCAAATTTACGTATTCCTGGTCAAAATGGCCTTCATTTGGTTGCTGAGAAAATGAGGGTAGTAGAGACAGTGAATTTTCAGGCCTTGGATAAGTGGTTACTAAAATTGGATGAAAATATTTGCTTCTGTTTGTCTTTACTTTTACAATTAACCTTTCATTGACTAAATAGGGATCTTATTTTACAATGTCTGGAAAAAATCTAGACTATACTCTTTGAACGTTATTCCATTTTTTGTTTAATTTTGTAGAGGTTGCGATGATGAAGGAGAGATTTGCTAAGCTTTTACTAGGTGAAGACATGTCTGGAGGTGGGAAAGGTGTCTGCACTGCGCTAGCCATCTCCAATGCCATCACAAACCTCTCTGGTTCGTATTCGTAATCACTTTGTATATGCATAGTAGGGTTCTTTTTGTGTGTGTCTGCTGAGCTGAAGTACAATTAAAAATGGCTGCAGCTACTGTGTTTGGTGAGCTGTGGAGGTTAGAGCCATTGGCGCCACAAAAGAAGGCAATGTGGCATCGGGAGATGCAATGGCTTTTATGTGTGAGTGACTCCATTGTTGAGCTAGTACCTTCAATACAACAATTCCCTGGAGGGGGGTCATATGAAGTCATGGCCACTCGACCACGCTCGGATCTATACATGAATCTACCTGCTCTTAAGAAGCTTGATGCAATGTTGCTTAGCATGCTTGATGGGTTTCAGGAAACAGAGTTTTGGTACGTGGATAGAGGGATCATTATGGGTGATACTGAGTCTTGTGAAGCATATTCATCATCATACTCTGATGGGAGGCCATCAATTAGGCAGGAAGAGAAGTGGTGGCTGCCTTGTCCAAAAGTTCCGGAAAACGGATTGTCTGAGGAAGCAAAGAAGAAATTGCAGCAGTACAGGGACTGCACCAACCAGATATTGAAGGCAGCTATGGCTATTAATAGTAGTGTGCTAGCTGAAATGGAGATTCCAGATGCTTACTTGGAGACATTGCCTAAGGTATGCGTTTGTTTCAGACCTTCTGTTACTGGTTTTAGTGGATAGTTTAAGTTTGGTTTTAGTGGTCTGATTTTTTTTTAAATCTTATAAAACTGCTTATGAACTTGGATTGAATTTTCCTCTCATTCAGGCTTTAATTTCAGGATTAATCATGATATTGAGTAGAATAAACAGTTATACCTTTTTCTTGTCAGTAAACTCCGTGTGCTGTTTATAAATGCTTCATTAATGTAATTATATGGACAAATGGCTTCTTTAGCTGATAGTTTAATTTACAAGTCGGATTTGTTGAGAATCTTTTAGGGTTGCATCTGAAATGAGACGGAACAATATTTGGGCATAAGTAATTATTAATATGCATCTTCAGTAATAAAAGATGTGATCTCTGTGAATTCTCTCAATTAATTGTAATGATTGTTCATCAGCCACTATCCTTGTAGTTGCAATTCACATAAGCCATGCTCTATTATGCATCTTTTTCTCCAATGTATGTTGCTCCACTTAATCCTTAATCTACTTTATAATTCATGGTTTCACGTGATTCTCATTTCAATGTTTGCTACATCATGTTCACAAACTCATTGGTTATAGTTGTCTTGATACCATTTTCGTGACCATTCTGTTTCGTATCTGTAAACTATACCCTTGTCGTGGTTGTCATTTCTTGTGCAAGTCTGCATTGACAATGAGATATTAAGGAATAAAGTACACACTGTACCCTTACTAAAAGAGTGCAGTTTGTGTTGATGTGTTATTTACTTTATTGCTGTCTATATTAGTTAAGAATATTATTTAAGTGAAAATCATTAACTAGCATCTAAAGCTGTGTGTTACCTATCTGATCCATTCTGCAATTTTCTTATGGCGGATGAAACATAACCTTTGATTATCCAATTTTATTGCAGAATGGAAAGGCTTGTTTGGGTGATATTATCTATCGCTACATAACAGCAGACCAGTTTTCACCAGAATGCCTTCTTGATTACCTAGATCTGTCATCAGAACACCAGACTCTGGAAATAGTTAACAGGGTGGAGGCATCAGTTCACGTCTGGAAGCAGAAAGATCAGAAAAAACTCATTAATCACACGAAACATAAGCGTCCAACATGGGGTGGCAAGGTAAAGGGTCTAGTTGCTGATACAGAGAAGACCCACTTTATGGCACAACGAGCAGAGACTCTCTTGCAGAGCTTGAGGCTTCGCTTCCCTGGTCTCCCTCAGACTGCATTGGACATGCATAAAATTCAATATAACAAGGTACTATTTGCTATCTTCTTAATATCTTATACAAGTTGTCTTGAAAATGGTGTTGGGGAAAGTGAAAAATGATCTAGAGAGAGCCAGAATAGGACATTCTCTATAAACAGTGTTCTAAAACTTGGGAGAACCCAAGAGAACCAAAGCACCGAGTTTGAGAAGTGTGAATCGGTCCAGTACTCGGCCCAACTCATCCAAAAAACGGTAAAAAATCGGCCAAAACTCGGTCACCTGTGTTTTTTTAAATAAATTAAAACTTATCTATTTATGCTTATTGTTGTATGAACTTGTTTCCTATGTTCTTTTTGTTTGAAATATGGTTTTTGGTTTTGTTTAAACTCATTAAGTTGTTTGGAATTATCTTATTTTCCTAGACTATTGTTATTTTTGTCTTTAATATATGTATTATATATATATATATAGGGTAGCTATCCAGTAAAAACCACCCTTATTGTGCAAACTACGAACTCACCAGGTGCTGACACGTGACACGTTTAGTGCTAATAGTTTGCGCAGCACGGTGCTAATAGTTTGAGACTATTAGCACTGTGCGCCCAAACTATTAGCACTCTGCGCGCCACGTGTCAGCGCCTGGTGAGTTCGTAGTTTGCACAATAAGGTGCAGTGTTTTATATATATATTGTCCACGTGTCAACATCTGGTGCGCTCTGCTGACATCACTTTGGGGGGATCCTGTGGCTCTCATGGGTTCGTAGTTTGCACAATAAGGGGGGGTTTGTACCTGATACCAATCCTATATATATATATAGGGGGACAATCAAGTACAAACCTTATTTCGGGTTAGAACGTAGAACTAATCTGGGCCATTGATTACTCAGATCGAATGGCCACCGAAATTCAGGGGGGGAGGGTGGTGATTGATTACGAAATCAATTACAAGATATGCATTAATTAAAAAGATATTAAAAGATATGCATTAAATCTGGGCCATTAATTCTACGATCCAAGGGCCCAGATTGATAGTTCTACGTTCTGACGAAAGATACAAGTTTGTAACTGATTGTTATCCTATATATATATATATATATATATGTTTAATACAAAATGAGCTTGGGCGAGTTCTCCCCGATAGGTCAAATGCTCCTTATCCTAAGTTTGGCCGATCCCCAGTTTTAGAACCTCGTCTACACGATTGAAACTAAGTTCCCAGTTGGGTAAAATCATTTTGATGACATTCTTTATTCAATGCCATGGACGCTCCCACTTTGTCACCAATATATGTTGTGGTTGGTTCCATGCTGTTTAGGAGAAGTTTGAGAATCCAAATGGAGATGATGAATTTTGTTGGTGCAGGATGTTGGTCAATCGATTCTGGAGAGTTATTCAAGGGTAACGGAGAGCTTGGCCTTTAACATAATGGCGAGGATCGATGATGTTATTTACGTAGATGATGCAATGAAGCGATCTGCTGCAGCAGAGTCCATGTCGCTCTTTGGCAGGGGAGGTCCAGGCGGTCTTCCAATCCAAAAGCGAATATCTCCAAGCCCTTTCTCTATACATCACAGTCCTTTTGCCTCGCCATTTGCTACACCTACCTTATGCTCATCCACTCCTGTGGCCGGGAGCCCTGGACGGGCTCCACCACCCGCTTTAAAGAGCGTTCCCCCCAAGGAAGCCCAGGACCAGAAGTTACCGAAACCGATTCCCACTGCTGATTATGACAAGATATGGTCATATACTGGCAATCTTAGCTCAAGATGGGTGTCTGAAAATGCAGCAGAGCGAGATTGAGTTGGACTGAGCATATAAAATGTAATATTGTAAATATGGTAGCAATAAAATGTTATGTTCTGAATTTGTGAGTTTTGACTTGTCTTTTTCATTTGATAGATGGAGTAGGGCAGATTCTTTTTTAGTATTGTATGTTTCTTTTTATGAAGAAATAAATAGATTAATAATTAATGAGTTGAGTTAGCTTTCTCTTGATGTTGCACTTAGGTTTTCTTTTCTTTTCCAACAATTAGTTATGTAGCCTGATGGTCCATAGAGGCCAGAATAGGAGAACGGAGAACACTCGCCTCCATGTTACCAATCTTCAGGTTAGTTTGCTTTTTAGATGCTTTGAACATTGTTATTGTGTCTCAAACCCTGGCTACAAATTCAAACGCTTCATCATTGTGTGTTCAATCTTTCCTGTTGAATGTACCCTAATCTTTGAGTACAGTACTGCTGGTGGATTTGAGGCTCAGTCGGGACCATAAAATGTTTTTTTTTCCTCCAGCAGCTGAGCTGGATATTGATCTTTCATAGATGATGAGATAAGACTCCCACTCCCTACACAAATCTCCCTCCGAAAAAGAAGTGGTTGAGCTGTAAATTTGAAGTTACAGTGTAGCATTAAAAGAACAGCTACCTCATCATTTGTCAAACAAAGTACCTGGGATCAGTCCCCCAGCCATCCTATTCATCTTAACAAACAAATGAAAAGGATGAAACTATAAAGCAATCTTAACAAAACTCTTTTCTGTGTGCAAGTTCGGGAGATACATTTTGAGCCAATGGCTAACATCTCCTAACGAGAAAACAATTTTGCTGCAAATTAGGATTCTGTGACACATGGACACTGACTAAAATCAACCGCTGATTATTACTACGCTCTGTGTTAGAGTAGCCTTGATTGGTTTCACGTACTATAACTGTCACAAGCCACAACCGAGCAATTCCCATGACCACATTCGACTGCTTGGAATATGTACATTGAAGAAATGACCTGCTGGGTAGTAGTAAGTTTGGAAGGAAGTAACTGTGGTGAGCCATAGAACGAGATAATTCTGCTATTTACATGGCCAATTGTTCAAACCGATTTTGCACCTGTCACGTATATCAAATTTCAGAAATCCATTTGGTTTATAGAATGATCTATACAGAGAACAATGTTGACAACGCTAAATATAAGAATTCACTGCCAGGATAATACATTGGATGCATACAGAAATAATGTTCAATTTTATGGTAGCTTTGTGATCAATGAAATGGTTACAATCATAAAAGAAAGGTTATGCAGCACCTGATCATAACATGACATGCACACACACCCTGATTCTCATCACACAAGAAGTAGAAGTACTGAAGATAATGAACTTGATATAAAAATAGTAAAGGAAGAGCATAACTTACTTCCATTCTTGTTGAGGTAACCCAATCAGGAGGTGGCCAAAACAGTTTTCGATACTCAGGAAAATGCTTTAAGGGTGCAATAGTACCATTCCCTAAATCAAATACACCAATATCATTATCCTTCACTACATCATCTTCATCTGGATTTGTACCAAAGAAATTCCCTGCAAAGATTATGCAATTCCCTCTGCAGGCAGAAAGATCACCCACACCTGCAGAAAACGTGCAATCGTCACTTAAGAACAATATTCGATCCCCCAAGTTTCTGACCTCGTCCCACTTCTGCTCTTGTTCAGACAACTGATAAACCTTAAACCGCACTGTCCTCTCAGTTACACAATCAAATTGCTCCGGATGTTCATCAGCCAACCCCATATCTGGCTCCAGTTCAATACTCAAATACATATCAACTAATAACAATTCACCCATTGATTCAATCAAAATCTTCTTGTCACCCCCAAACAAAGGATTGGCAATCAAGCTCAAACTCGAAGACAGACCAACAATGACAGTCCTCCCTGTGCTGTCGACAGCATAAAAATTCCCTTTAAACAATATGACATCATCATAAGGGAAAGGCATGTGTTGAATTATGGTCCACTGTTTATCTCCATGCTTAAACATGGCCAATTTCCCAGAAACATGAATGGTAAGCAACACAAAATCATTACTTCCACAATCTGAGTTCATACAAACAACCTTCTCCATGTATAAATTAGCTCCATCACTCAATATGTTACGAACAGGACGAAGATTTATGTACTGCAGAACAAATTCCTGGCCCAATTCGAAAGCCCGAAGGTTCCATAAATCCAATACCTGGGGAAAATTATCGGGAAGCCTAATGGCTTGAGATCTCGAGAGCGGGTGCAGCAGGTGCAGTTTCTCGGGAAAATCTTCGATTTTTATCAACCAGGAAAGTGGGTTCGCTTTATCGCGAGTTTGTGGCGGACCCAAAAGGAAAACGGTGCGTCTGGAGAGGTAGAATCCCCAGGCGGTGTTGGAGAGACCGTCGTTCGGTAGCGTCACGAAGCGACTCGAAAAACTACGGGAATTGGGGCCGACGGAGGACCGCCAGGACGGGCACACCGATCGGAACCGGAGGATGTCGAATTGGGTCCCAAGGCGTTTCACGATTTCACCTAGGAGTTCTCTGGGGAGTTGGGACCATTCCGCCATGGATTGATTTTCCATGGAAGATGGAGAAAATAGGGAAGCAGAAACGGAACTAGCTATCGAATCTCAGATCCTCAATCGATCACGCTTTGCTAACTTGAGGCACTCTACGGTTTGGGGCTGTTTGGCTGCCTGAGAAATCGAGCGCGGCAAGGAGGGTTCGGTGATAACTGTTACACGTGCACGACAAGGAGAACAGTGGATAGCCCCTCCCCGATCCGATCTGACTGTAACTAGGGATGGTAAAACGCCCTGCTTTCGACGGGATCCCATCCCCGTCCCGTGCGCGGGGCGGATTCAGGACGGAGATTTTTTAAGCGGGACGGGACAATAAACGGGGATTTTGGCGGGACGCATGGCGGGGATGGGACAAGCACTCCCCGCACCCGCATCATTATTTTATAATAAAATATTATAATTTATACATACATAATAATAACAATAAACTTGTCTAAGAACATTTTCTCATGTTTAAACTTTTGTTGTGTGATCATATTTGTAGAAATAAAGTAATGTCATTTTCTTCGTTTACAGAGCATGCTAATATAAAATTGTTCTTGTTTGATATCGTGATAGAGTTTATAGCATTTGTTTATGAAATTGTATTCACAATAATGTATATTTTCTCATGATTCTATTTGTATTATTATGAAGTCAAGTTGAGAACTCTAAGTTTTATGTTATAAGATATTTCGTTCAGGGCCGTCTCTACGCATTTGGTGGCCTTAGGCAAAAGTTTAAAAATGGGCCTTTTAATCATTAAAACATAATTGTATTCAAAGAACTATTTTCTCATAAGTCTGATGTCAGAATAATTAAAAAGTTTCAAACTAAATCACTGACAGATTCAAGCTAATTATAGAACTTCGATTTTACATTGTTATCAACTAATTAATAAAACAATCGAACAATAATTAACATTACTAACACTGTATTGCATATTGTTTTTCGCGTCTATCTTTGTTCTCCGTGACCAAGATAAAAATATATATCAAATAGTGAAAGAAGAAGACTTTTTCAGAACGAAATAGAACTTAAGAAGAAAATTATAATGAAACAATAGAGAACTTCAAGAAAAAGATCAAAATTTGAGATAAATCTAAACCTAAAACTAACCTTATACTTATTTATGATTTGAATGAGAGAAAAAAAAATACAAAAATAATAGAATTAAGAAGAAAGAAATTCATGTTTTGGTAACAAAATTTTATTGTATTTTAAAAACAAAATTCAACTAGATTGAAGATTAAGAATAAGAAACGTTACTTGAAAAAAAAAGGAAACATATGTTTTTGGAATATAATATTTAAATATATATATAAGAAATATGGAATTGTTTATGAATTACGTTTGGTACATGTAATTTAAATATATATAGTATAAAAGAATATCCAAATCTGAATTGTGTGCGTGTAATTTGATAAGAGGAAAAATCAAATAGAAACCACTCATTCTCTAAAAAAAAAATAGAAACCACTCCTTAACGTAAAAACTGTGTGAACCAGTCCAAGCCATTCATTTTAAGAATGGATGGATGAGATGCAATTGATTTGTTGACTGCAAAAAAACATCACTTTTTAGTAAGAGGTAAGAACTTTTTAGTAAAACCATCATATTTTTTTTTACCAATTCACTAATTTAATTTTTCCTGCTTCGTTTGAACTCCGATTGGCTTCAAACTTGTGCCATTAGTTTTGTTTTTTCAAGGGTTTTCTATCAAGATCAGTCATGAATATATTTTGAAGCACGAATTTTTTTTATTTTCGGGGTTGATTTTTAAAAAAAAATTAAGTTTGGGTAATTTTTACCAACACTATACACTGGGTTTATCAACACTATACACTGGATTTATCAACACTATACACTGGATTTATCACCTCATTTTCCAAAATCGAACATGATTTTTATCACATCATCACATGTTTTTTTATAAACACTAAGCACTAGTTTTATCAACACTAAACACTATGTTTATCATTCAATTACATGTGTTTTTATCATCCCATCACATGTTTTTTTTATCAACATTAAACTCTATGTTATCACCCTTATTTCAGGGCTGATTTTAAAAAAAGTTAAGTCTGGGTAATTTTTATCAACACTATACACTGAGTTTATCAACACTATACAGTAGGTTTATCAACATTGAACACTAGTTTTATCACCTCATTTTTCAAAATCGAACATGATTTTTATCACATCATCACATGCTTTTTATGAACACTAAGCACTAATTTTATCAACACTAAACACTATGTTTATCATTAAATTACATGTGTTTTTATCATCTCATCACATGTTTTTTTATCAACACTAAACTCTAGGTCATCACCCTTATTTCGGGGCTGATTTAAAAAAAAATTTAAGTCTGGGTAATTTTTATCAACACTATACACTGGATTTATCAACACTATACACTGGATTTATCACCTCATTTTCCAAAATCGAACATGATTTTTATCACATCATCACATGTTTTTTATGAACACTAAGCACTAGTTTTATCAACACTAAACCCTATGTTTACCATTAAATTACATGTATTTTTATCATCCCATCACATGTTTTTTTTATCAACATTAAACTCTATGTTATCACCCTTATTTCAGGGCTGATTTTAAAAAAAAGTTAAGTCTGGGTAATTTTTATCAACACTATACACTGAGTTTATCAACACTATACAGTAGGTTTATCAACATTGAACACTAGTTTTATCACCTCATTTTTCAAAATCGAACATGATTTTTATCACATCATCACATGTTTTTTATGAACACTAAGCACTAGTTTTATCAACACTAAACACTATATTTATCATTAAATTACATGTGTTTTTATCATCTCATCACATGTTTTTTTATCAACACTAAACTCTAGGTCATCACCCTTATTTCGGGGCTGATTTAAAAAAAAATTTAAGTCTGGGTAATTTTTATCAACACTATACACTGGATTTATCAACACTATACACTGGATTTATCACCTCATTTTCCAAAATCGAACATGATTTTTATCACATCATCACATGTTTTTTATGAACACTAAGCACTAGTTTTATCAACACTAAACCCTATGTTTACCATTAAATTACATGTATTTTTATCATCCCATCACATGTTTTTTTTATCAACACTAAACTCTAGGTTATTACCCTTATTTCAGGGCTGATTTAAAAAAAAAGTTAAGTCTGGGTAATTTTTATCAACACTATACATTGGGTTTATCAACACTATACACTGGGTTTATCAACACTGAACACTAGTTTTATCACCTCATTTTCCAAAATCGAATATGATTTTTATCACATCATCACATGTTTTTTATGAACACTAAGCACTAGTTTTATCAACAATAAACACTATTTTAGCACTAGTTTGATACCCCGATATAAAAAAATTATTAGTGAAAATTTATCAACACTAAACATTGTTTTTATCACCCAATATAAATTTTTATTTTCGTGCTTCAAAATATATTCATGACTGATCTTGATTTAAAGCCCTTGGAAAAAGAAAAATATTGGCGCAAGTTTGAAGCTAATCGGAGTTGAAACGAAGCGGGAGTGATTAAATTAATGAATTGTTGAACTAAAAAATGGACACTTGTCCACATGGCACCATGCTATTACAATTATGCCCTTGCTTGTGTGAGAAAGTAAGAAAGTGGCGTGAGTTTTGGTTGAATTGTGGTGATGATGTGGCATTATGGTGAATGTTGGATCTAAAGGGTGTGTGGCTAGGATTGGTTCACACAATTTTTAGGATAAGAAGGGTTTCTATTAGATTTCTCCTCAGTTTGATAATAGCATTAATTGTGGGTTTGGTACTGGGCTGGAGTTTTTCCATAACTAAGCCCATTTTTTTTTAAATGTGGCCTTGAGTATAGATGTGGCCTTAGGCCACCGCCTAATTAGCCAAGGGGTGGGGCCGGCTCTGATTTCGTTAAGACACTTTTATTATGTGTAAACTGTTATGAGACATAGATATCATTGTTATGTGATGTTTATTTTAAATGTATGTTGTTTTAAAATTATGGGTTGACTATACATGTTGTTTAAAATTATGGATTGAGAATTGTCATTTCAAATGTGCATTTTTTCGGGTGATGAGAATGGGGCGGGAACGGGATAAGGAATAAAATCCCCCGCGGGGCAAGAGTGGGACGGGGAATAAAATCCACGTTCTCCGTGGGGTCCCTACGAGGTCAACACGGGGTCAACGCAGGGACGGGGCGGGGACGGGGCGAGTGGCGAGGCGAGTGGTGGGGACGCGGGACGGGGACAAGGGTCCCCGCCCCATTGTCATCCCTAATTGTAATCGGACCCAATAAAATAATAAAAATGGTCTGTTTTTTTAGCAGAAGAGCAAATACTTTGCTAATCATAACGCACGACACAAGATAATGTATTAAGTAGGGGACCACGTGACCACATTAAGACAAGTGATGAACAAGTCTCTCTCACTAATCAGTGAGAGAATATGTTCGCTGGCTTTTTAACGAAGACGAGGAAAGAACCCTCTGTATTGTTCAAGAAAGCTCAATATTTTGTGTAATAATGTTTAGTGGGGAGATAACTGACGCCCTGAATTGACCATATTAACCACTACATGAGCATCTGAACGGATGATGACCCGACTTCACCTCTGCATCCTAGAAAAGTACAAAGTCGTAGCGATCGCAAGGGGCCCTATAATGGACGACTCCTAGATCCCCGGTAGCACCCCGTTTATTGTCGCTAACACCATGCCTGAGGAGGATCTAACAATGAATCCCCACGCTGATGGTTCCGAGTTAGCAAAGATCGTCTCATCCACATTAATAATTGTCCATCCCGCTGGTGGTGGAGTGAATTTGTCAGGATGAGGAGTAATGCTAGGCAGTCTAGAAGGAGTCATAGGCGCATGAGCCGCCGCCTGGACGCCTAAAGCCATCAGGGTCTTATCATTCCAATTTATGGACTTCGAGATCTCCCAAATCCAGCACAATAGATGTGCCTTCTGTTCCAGAGATGCCTCAATCATAAGAGTGTTCCATCCTTTCCCAAAGGAGTCCGAAGATGGTATGATCATTCCTTCATTAAATAAAGTCCAACAACATTTTGCAAATCTACAACAAAAGAATAGGTGGTCATTCGATTCAGCATGGCGAGAGCATAAAGGACACGTACCATAGGAACAAACCTTCGGCGGAGATTGTTCGCGACCTGGAGAGAACCCGCCAATGTCCGCCAGAGTAATATATGGAGCCTTTGTGGAACTGGAATCTTCCAAACATTCAGTCCAGCCGAGGAAAATCCATACCCGCTTGACAACATCCGACTCTCATTTACACACCGATACCCCTCCTTTGTAGTGTATCTTTCTTTCGGATATGAGAAACAGTACCATTCATCCATAGACCAAGTAGACGATATGGGGATAGAGAGGATATCGTCCCGATTCTCCGACGAAAAAAGTTGGCCTATCAGAGGGGCATCCCATCGTCTAGTGCATGAGATAAACAGACCCTCACCAAGTGATCTACAAGGTTTTGAGTGAAAATATGGACTGTATGCCTCATTCCCATTAACCAAGGTTGCCCCAGAATCAGGGTATCACGCCCCAAATCAATAGCTTTCTATAAGCCAGAGAGCAGAAAATTTTTAGCCGCAAAAATACTTGACCAAGTAAAGCTCGGTTGCGCAACCCCCACCTGCCTAGGAAAATCCGAAGTAAGGTAATATATCGTCTTTAGCACCCTGTCTACCAACGAGGACGAGCAGTGAAGAAGGTTCCAAGATTGCATAGCTAGTAGTGTAAGATTCACGTCCTGCATCTGACGAAAGCCCATTCCCCCATCTTGTTTCGGACGACATAGCTTTTCTCAATCATGCCAGATAATCGGCCTTTCATTTAGAGTCATCAATTCCCACCAAAAATTGGCTAGGGTCGTGTGTATTAGGTCTGTTATACTCTGGGGCACCTTAAACACAAACATAACATATACATGGATAGAGGTAAGAACCAATCTAATCATGACTTCCCGACCAATTGGGGACAAAAGTTTTCCATCCTTGGCTTGCACTCGTCGATGACCCTATCCGCCAAGTACCACATACTCTGAGTCTTATGCATACCGATCATGTTCGGGACCCCAAGGTATAATGATGCTTCTAAGGCCTCTACAATCTGGAGCGTAGAGCAGCAGACATTGTGAATGTCCAATGAGGTATTCATAATGAAAAAAAAACTAAGGATTTTTGATGATTCAATACCTGAAAAAATAGCGAGCCAAACGTCGAAAGGAGAGTATGAACCCGCTCGACCTCTTCTGGGGTTGCGCGACAGAAGAAGTAACAATTGTCTGCAAAATAAAAACAGATAGGGGGTCCCGTTGGCGTAGACCCTTGGATGAGGTAAACACTGGGGTTTCATTGCCGCCTGAGCTGACCAATACTGCATCAAGCCCATACATATAGCCAATAACGTCATCCAGTCTGACGAAAAACCTTTACGTTGTAGAATTGCCAACAGAAATGGTCATTCCACCCTATCATACGCCTTGCTCATGTCCAGTTTTATTGCCATGTAACCTATGCACCCGACCTCCGTCGCCAAAGAAAGTGAATGATCTCAAAGGAAATAAGAATATTATCTTGAATGCTCCTTCCCGGGATGAAAGCCCCTTGAGTATGCTCTATTAGGGTTTGAAGCAACAACTTCAGACGGTTAGTCAGGACTTTAGACATAATGTGAAAGATCACATTACATAGGGCTATCGGTCGTAAATCAATGATAAGCAACGAGTTTGGCTTCTTCAGAATCAACACCACATTAGTAATATTTAAATATCGATCAAAAACTCATTCCCGGATCGTTGTATGATTAAATAAGATAACCTCCTTCAGTACTAGCAGCCAATACTACTGGTAAAACCATAGGTTCAATCCGTCCGTTCCCGGGGCCTTATCAAGCCCCATTAGAAAAATCGTTTTGCGAACTTCCTCCGTCGAAACCTCTTATAATAATTCCGCATTCTGACCCCCTGTTACACCCCCATGGTAAAGTGGATAGGGAAATCACAAAATCTAGGTTGGAAGTGGCGAACAAAGTGGCATAGTAATCAATAACCAACTCCCGAAACCCTGTGTACCGTGTAACATGTTGTCCAATATTATTCTGGATTGAGCAGACAACGTTAACCTTCCTTCGTTACGAGCACGTAGCATGAAAAAACTTCATGTTGCGATCTCTTTCATGTTGTGATCGTCGTTCCCATCTTGTCCCCGATGAAAAAAACCCACTTTCTTAGTCAATGCCTTGAACGACACCTTAGAGGCTTGTACCCACAAAATCGTGGCCTTGAACTGAATGTCCTCTAAGTTCAAGTTGTGATCTAGTTTGGTAAGAGCTACCAATGCCTTATTGAACCCCATGGTTCCATATCCAGAACCTTCTCCCTGTCCTTTTTCTGATCTTAAGAAAAAAATGTGATTTTGCGGGTGAGAGTTTGGATCTTAAGCTCGTCCACGCCCCGTTCTTTCTCCATAACCTCTTTGAACACGCCAGGGTTGTACGCTTTCCCCGTGAGGACCTTGCTAGTGAGCTCGAACTCTGATTTTAAGTCTTCCTTTGGTATTATCACTTCCTCGTAATCGTTGTCTTGGATAATCGCCTTCAAACGCTCAAATACCCCCTACATCTCCGCCTCCCCTCTCTGGTTCCCACCCGTGGAAACTACCGTTGTCATCCAGACATAAAACGACGATGTCGCCTTCAACAAAACCTGGAGACACGTTCATTGATCCCTTGAAACTTTAGTTCTGAAAACCTCAGAGCAAAGTACAATATAAACAAATAAGAAATCAATATCGTTAAATGAGAATAATTATAAGGTAGATATTACATATATAGAATTATTTCTAAATTAAATGTAGTTTTATAAAGCATGGAACAATTATTCAATTCTTTATCGATTTTTAGGTTTTTCAACATTCTTCTCCTCTTCCATTTTATTTTTTGTCTCCCTATTTACATACATAACCGCTTGTCCAGCTTCATGGCGTTTCCACCATCACCTCCGATAATACCCCTCGCCACTCTACACGCCCCCTAAGGTTTGACTGATGCAATAGGCACCATAGGTTTGACCCTTTAAAGTGAGTCCTTCTTACAATCGCTTCTGCCACTACCACTTGCATACAGAGCCTAACGACATGGAATATCCTGCTCCAGACTCCGATGAACGCCCCTCGTGTGATGAGACCAGTCCAACGATACCACAGAATAGATGGAAAGGTCAATCCTCCACTAGATACCCATAGTAGCGGCCATGCAGGGACATGATCACCTGCCCGGGTGGTCTCGATCGACTAATCCAATGATGCAATACCCTCAACTAATGTATTCGACCACGTCCCTCCCAATCTTCCGTACGAGATCTACACGGAACAACCATCTCCAAACAAGGGAAACATTCTCAAGTAAAGATCTTGATTGTGCACGTCGACTCCACTTACTGGCGTTGTGAAGACCTCCTTGTTAAAAAGTTTTGTTTTAATTAAATTTAATCGTTCGGAGCTTCGAGTTTGAAAAGTATTGGTTCGGTTGTTAGTAGCGTAGCGGTGAGAAGTCAGATCGAAGTTTGGTAACCTTTGCATAAAAAAAAGGAAAAGGGGTCGGATTGGGTCAGACCAGACCCGACCAGCACCCGGCCCGAGTAGGTCCGACCAGCCCAATCCCTTCCGCGTTTGGGCCGTGCGTCAGGCCTGTTAGAGGCCTAATTACCGAGCCCGACTATTTAAGCCGTTTCCTAGGGTTTCAGACCCATTCGTCTGCCTCCTTCTTTAGATCGCGCATCCCCTCTCCCGAGTTCCCTCTCGACACAGTCCCCACCACCGTTCTCTGTCCCTCTCTCTTCCCTCCATCCCCGTCTCTACCTCTCCACCTTTTCTCGAGGATGCCCACGTCTGTGTGCGAGGATGCCCCCGTCAATGTGCGAGGATGCCCACGTCTGTGTTTGAGGATGCCCACATCTGTGTGCGAGGAAGATATCGGGGCTGATGTTGTATGAACCAGTACGACATAAGTGGATGTGCGTATCCGGTGGTATGGCTTATGCCAGTAGACGACATCTGTGTGTGTCTCGCTTGTGCCTTATTCTGGCTGTTTGGTTGTGTGCTGTCCTACGACATCTGTGTGTGTCTTGTTGTGTGCTTTATTCACATTGGTTGGCTGTGTGCAATTGTGTAAGTACGTTTAAGGTTGTGGAAATGGGCAGTAACGGGGAAGTGTGTCGCTGGGCTTTGTGCGTTGTCTGTTGTGTGAGCCGTGCGGGATGTCTGGCTTTGTGCATTGGGTTAAGTAAGACTGTGGTCTTGTGAGAGTGTTGGGTGACTCGAGGTGATGTTGTACCTGATTCCTGTGTTGCAGTGCGAGTTCGCACGTGTGGTCGGTTGTGAGATAACCGTAGGCGTGGTTCATTGATAATTGTTAGGTGATGGGTGTCAAGAGCTAGTTATGGAAAGTGGTATGAGTTCGGTTCGTTGTGAGTTGTGTTACGGGTTATGCCTGATGGAAGGCTAAGTGTTGTCTTGGAGTAATTGTTTTCTTTTGACTTTTAATAGTTGTGCTTTACTAGCATGCCCTAATCGGACGGTTACCCGTGGTGATGAACTGTGGTTCAGAACCTTAACTACTTTTCCTACTGAGCGTAGGCTCACCCACTTACTGTGTTGTATTTCAGGTGTTGAGCGGGATCTGTACTAGCAGGATTCTCGGAGCTTGGGAGCTAGCGAGGGTTTAGCTAGTGTCTAGCGACGTACCATTAACTGTTGAACTATTTTTTTATTGTTGTTTTTATCGATGTGCGACTCGCGGCATTGTTTAAAGTTTTGAACTACTATTTGAGACTTAATTTGGCTTACTTTCATTTCAATTTATTATTGTTTTAGCTCACGTCTCGAGTCCGATCAAAACCGGATTTGGGGCGTGATAGGAGTGCACCCGTGGAGGCCGATCCACACCCAAGAACTAGTGGTGGAAGAAGAGGTTGGAGTAGGATGGGACAGGACTGGACAACAGGATGACCCTCATGCGAGAACCATGCCTTTTCAGATCTGCATTATTGTGGGCATACTTCCTCGTATGCTGCCACCAGTCGGGACCCAGAGCCAAGAGGTGAGAGACCAACATCAGTTTGTAGTCAAGAGTAGGGACCTCGAAACCGGTGGAAGTCGCAACCTAAATCCAGAAGCAACCTACCCCCCGAAGGGTCAGCACTGATAGGAAACCTCTGATCATGAACGGGGGACTCGTGAATGCTCCCTCTCAAAGGGAATTTTGGCCCCAGTGGGGAGAACGGGAGGCTTGCCAAGCAGCCTCGTTGGTATCCATGAGACCGTTAGGACATCATAAGTTGTCCAAGAGGAGCCACACCCTGACCTTTAGGGAACGGACACTACCCAACCTCCACTTTTTTCCGGAATACTCATTGGCAAATTGTTGAGACACCACATGCCCGACCAAGTCCAGACAGAGAAAGTCATCTAGATCTCCGTGTCACTCATAGAGAATAACCTCCTATATTGTACTCTGGTATAAACAGATTTTCTATTATAAGGTCAATGTACTGAATGTCACATAAACTTTATCTTGTCATTTTCCGTTATTTCTACTGTTTATATGATCAGTTTTTATTTCTCATAAATACCTCAATAAAATATCATACTTTATGCCCAAAAACAAAAAAAAGTGTGAAATAGTTTCTGAAAGGGAAAACTCCAGAAAACAACTATGGTTCGACTTCCTAGTACAAATAACAACTATAGACTTTGTTACCGACTATAGTACACAGTCATGTAACTTAAATTATCAGAAACCATAATCAACCATCCAAATAGACGGAAAACGTTGCTGAAAAGCGTGTGTTGCTCACGTGTGAAGTAACAAACCGTTTAATGACAGGAATGCCCTCAGTAAATAAGTGAAATATGGACAAAAATCATCCATTCGAACTCCTTTTCGTATAGTTTCAGAATGCGCAGGAAGAAGAGAGTCATGAAAGTCGAAGATGAAGAAGGTCGACAGTGCAGGAAGAAGACGGCCGAGATCGCAGGAGGAAGAAGGTGCAATGGTAAGATCTGAAACCCTTTGTTAGTAGGTAGATTTGTTTGTGTCAAAAATATGAAATCCCCAAATGAAATTCCCAAACCCTGTGTTAGTAGCTCGATGTTGTCGTGTGGAAAAGTTAATTTCCAACACAACATGGGTCTGATTTAGATATATAGCCGATTTTTTTTTGCAACCCTAATCCGAAAAAGATATGGGTAGAAATTAGGGTTACAAATTTTTTTGGATGAATAAAAATTATGTATTATTGAAATTGTTCAGAGCAAACTAGATTTGATTTAGAGATGCTATGTATTATTGAAATTGAGTGTATTATCAAAATTCTGTGCATTATTGAAGTTGTTTGAGCAAGGATGTTTTTCTTCATTATTGTGGTGAATTTGTAGGGAATTATTGTTAAAAAAATTTAGGAAGTTTAATAAAGGTGTTCATATGTCATGGGAAAGTAAGGGTGTCGTATTTTGAATTGTGGAATCCATTTGTTGTATTTTGAAACATGACAGTAGTGTTGTAACATTTGTTTTGATCTGAACTGATAATTTTGTGTAAGGACGTTGAATTTGGAAAGCAAAGCATAATGTTATGCTACTGTGGTGTTCCAGCTCCTATGCTCACATCATACTCAATTAAAAATCCTGGTAGAAGATTTTATGGTTGTGGGAAATACAATGTAAGACATCCAACTCGTATTATAACTGTATTTAACATTAATTTATGGTGAAAGGAGATTTCAACTTTGTGAAGTGCTGAACAATAATGTCTGATGCAGGGTGAAAGAAGTTGTAAGTTTTTTCTATGGGTAGATGAATTAGTACCTGAACTGCATGAGAGGATAACGTCATTCGAAGAAGCCTTACGTCAAGAGACAAGAAAGAACGGGAAAAGGGCCAGATGTTTTTCCAATTGTATTTGGTTTATGTATGGTATCATGTTTTATATGGTGCTACTATTTATGATTAATGATTAGAAGGAAGACATGTAGGTTATGTAGACCTAAATGAGTCTTTCACTGTTATATTGTGTAATAGTTTAAGTTTGTATTTAGGGTTGCTTATCAGTCAGCAGTATTTAATGTTTGTATTTATGTAGCAGTTAATGATAAGTTATCCAACAATGTATTGCACACAACTTACCTAATATTATGACATTTTGAACACAAGTTAACATAACATAGATATGAAGTACATGTTGTTTCACTTGCAACACATACAATTAGAAGGCAAATTACCACACAAACGGTTTACGAAATAGACTTTTGGATGCAGTCGTACTACCTTGAGATGAAACAATCTCCTTTTCATCTCCACTGTCTTGGACATCGGGTTCTGGGATCTGAGGGGGAGATGATGGAGGAGCTTGTTTGTAAGGTTGTGGTGGTTTCACTTTGGGATGAAACAATTTCCTTCTGGTTGTAGTAGTAGTACGTTGTTGGACTGGTGGTTGCTCTAGCTTGCTCTGAACTTCATCATCAGATGCATGATCATCATCGTCTAGGACATAGCCTTCAGTTGGAGGCTAGTATTTTGCTTCTCCTTCATCCGGATAAGGGTATTCCCAATCGGACAACAATTCTTGTGGATGCACATATGGTGGTGTGGGAGGAGGAGGACCATAAGATGTTGCTTTGTTCCATTGATCAGTGTGCTCGGAAGATGACTGAGGTGAACCATGCCAACCTTTTGACTCCCATTCTCGCAACCTCCTTTCATCCTCCTCATCTAAAACATATTTCTTGTCCATACATCTGTGTGGTCCTAACAAGTAAAGCACATGACCTTTTATAGGCAATATTGTAAGTTCAGAACCACACATACCAATGGAAAAATAATTAAACAACATTCATTTCAATTATAAGATAAGATTTGAAGACTTGTTTCATACACAGTGAAAGCAACCCAACCCACCCCTTACAAAAGCTCCCAAAGCTGTCCTGGAAGAGGGAATTTGATTCCCATAGGGTTTGTCAAAAGCACTATAGTGAGCACATGGTGTTTGCCACCATATACAACACAATAATATAATAGTCCAAAAGTTAATAGCCATTATGGCCTTTACCAACCAAAAAATATCATAGGTTATGACTCACAACAAACACCTATATCCTAAGGCTGAGAATTGTGGCCTTCCTTCATCTGAACTCCTATCTTCAAAGGTTCTCCTGAAGTTCCTCGTCCTGCATCTTCTCCTCTTCCTCTACTTGCTTGTTGTCTCGTTGCTTGAAGTCATTTGTCAAATCCTTTAGTTGCATGCGAAATAGTGATGGAGGTAAGTCAAATATGTGTTATGTAATTCCCATACTTATATGCGGCGAAATAGTAATTCTCATACTCATATGCTGAGACTAAATATGTGTTCTGTAATATAATCTCCCCTTTTGTTTTAATTTTCTCCCTTCACTTCTCATCATCCAAGCACATCATAGCAATGAAAATCAGATTGTTGCTTTTCATTTTTTTTTGTTCAGAAGAAGAACAAAGCAGAAAATCAAATAAGTCCTAAATTTTGAACCACAAGTTATTCTTTAAAAAATATCTTAATAAAAAAAATGTTCATATCTGTTCATTAAAAGGCCAACATGTTATTTTTTTTATTCTTTAATCTTTCAATTCCTCTTAAGTAGTGAACAAATCATGTTCAAGCTAACCTAAGCTTATACCCATGGTATTTCAGAGAGGAAAATCTATAGTTGTAAGAAACCAGGATTTCAATTAAACTAAGCATTATGAACAAAAGGGTTACCAGTAAAACCAGTAGAAACTAAGAATTAAACTATGAATTATCAGATAAGTTGAGTTGAGTAGAAAAAAAATACTTGATATAACTGAATGTGGTTAATGAAGCATACCTTTGAGTTTTTCTAAGCTACCTCTTCTACAGAATTGTCTTCAACCTTTTCCATATTGCTGAATGTGGTTCGAGGAGTAGCTTTAACAGCCTTGATTTCATTTGCCTTTGCATTGCCGGTGATTGTGGGCTTCGCATAACTGGACTTGGTTGTGGGTTTCTTTGCAATTTGTTGTACCGTAAGTGACGGTATGAAAGTCACTTTCTTAGTGACCTTAAGTGTTGGCACCTTGCCGCTTCTTTGATGCGTAGGCTTCTTGATGACTTTCTTAATACTTAAACTGCTTGTCACTTTCTTGTTCCGTGGGGTACGCTTTTTTTGGAATACTTTCGCAGATGCCATCGACTCAAAGGATGCCTCAATGTTGCTCGCGACTTTGTCCTCATCCACAACCTTACCTTGAAGCCTTTCCTTACTCCCCCCCCAAGACGATGTTTTTATGTTCTTAGCCGGTCCTGTCCTTCAGAAGTCCTCTCCAAGAAGGTCGAGAAATTGTTCCACTTCTTCAATGATCTTTTCGTGGTCACTAACAGCCTTCCTCACCTCAGCATCAAATATTTGACTTTGTTCATCCATAGGCAGGTACTCATCTCCTCCAAGGTCCACAGGCCCGGCCTCATCGCCTCTATTTCCAGCCATGGTATCCTGTCCTCCACTGTTTCCAGCCATGGTATCATGTCCTCCACTGTTTCCAGCCATGGTATCATCCCCTCCAAAGTCATCATCACCTCCAAGAAAATCATCATCCCCAAGATAATCATCATTTCCAAACAACCCTTCATCATTATCACAAAAGCCTGTCGCTTCATCACCAGGCACATCATGAGCAGTAGGTGCAACCTCAACATTAGGTGCATCCTCAGCAGTAGGTGCATCCTCAACAGGTGGTCCATCCTCACCATGTTGCCTCCTCTTCCAAGCTCTGGTGAGAGCCTTCGACTTCTCCAACCTAGCACGACTGGCTGCCCTTTCCCGATCCAATATTTCAGCTAGATCAACATTAGTCTTCTTACCTACACGGTGTAATGATTTCTTTGGGATCCCTTTCTTGCCCTTCTTTGGAGGTGCTGGGTTCGACCCATAGTCTTTCGTGGTGCAGCTACAGACATTATGTCCTACACTCTTGCATCTGTTGCATCGAAGCATTACCCCTTTTCTGCTAACAGTTTTCTTGTGGTTCTGGGATGAACTGTTTTGCTCCAAACAACCCTTCCTCCTGGTTGTCCTTGGCCTTCTAGGTTGCTTACGTACATTGGGAGGTTGAATACGTCCTTCTAGAGGCACTTTCCTACAACTATCTAACCCAACCAGAGGGTTAATTTGGCCTTCGTAAGTCCTACGAAAAGCGGGACTCAGATAGTAGCTATTCACTGATTGATAAACCTCCTTCTTAGCCTTCAGCAAAGCTGCAGCACCATGTAAGCAGGGAATGCCGATCAATTGCCAATCCAAACAGCTACAGGTCTCCTCCAAGATGTTTACTCTGTATGTATCTTTAAACATCTCAACCTCGAATACCACAGTTCCACTTTGTACCACTTTGCACTTCCTAGCCTTGGTAGTTACCAGATCCAGCTAGTCTTTGATCCTTGGGAATAGAAGAACATTCTCACCTCTGATCAACTTCTTCTTTTTGTTGAACCAGTCCATAAGCTTCTTCCAGTGGAACTCTAAAAAATTGAGAATTGGGAGGTCCTTGCCCTTTCCTATCCACACATTGAATGATTCACATATATTATTTGTCTGGGATCCACATTTGGCCTCAGTAGTGAAGTACGCCTTGCACCAGTTATTTGGTGATCTCTCCTGCAACCACTCAAATGCCTTCTCATTCATGCCTTTCATATCCTCTATACCAGTTTCTAACATTTGAACAGATGTGGCTCTAGAGCACTTCCACAACTGCAACTTCAAGTCGTGAGACTTAAACAACTTGAACCAATTCTCAAACAGATGATGCATGCAGTGCCTATGCTCTACAGACGGGTGTTGGCTAAACACATCGATCAAACCCTGCATGAAATTCATTCAAATGCATTCTCAAGTTAGAGGACAATAAATCTGATACAATTTCAAACTCTAGAAAATATATGTTCCTTATGTCTGATTATTGGCTTCATGTGTGCCAGTCAAAAAAATATGAGTGTTGATTAAATCCAGTAACTTTTCATTAGAAACAACGGTTACATATTAATCTTGGAACTTTCCTAAGAAACAATGGTTACACGTCAGATTTATACATGTAAGTAACCTAATATTTTCATTTTTGATTCATACATGCAATAAAGCAAGTTCAGTTATCGGAACTTTGTAGTATCAGATTGTTAGAGGAAAAAAAAGAATGAAAATAAGAAATATAGAGGAAAAAACACAATCTGAAATATTTAAAAAATTAGAAAAATAGAAGCATATATGACATTTAAACACTCGTAACTATTAAACATGTGCAAACTAACAGTAGAAACTATTTTACATTATTCTATTTCTAAAATTGTTGTTATTAGTTAACAGACAAGATTATAAGATATCAAGTGCAACGTTAATTCTATCCTAACTCAATGATCGTAATTTATGAAACTATTTAACCGACAAGGTTATAAGTTATTAAGCGCAACATTAATTCTATCCTAACTCAATCATCATAATTTATGAAACTCTTTAACAGAATAGAATGTAAAATGTGAATATACCTTTTGCTTTTCAAACATGAACACCCATCCCATCTCTTCGCCACCACTAAAATCCTCGAAAAACTGTTCCATAAACCAATTCCATGTTTCGATGGTTTCTTGCTCAACCACTGCTAGGGCGAGTGGGAACATACCATCATTGGGATCTCTAGCCACTGCTGCCAAAACAATGCCACTGTGATACGCCTTCATGTGACAACCGTCGAGGCCAACAAATGGGCGACATCCTGTAACGAAGCCAGATTTCTGTGTGGCGTACCTGATGTACAGTCTCTTGAACCGACGTCCATCCTCTTCATCAGTCGGTATGACAAACTTTGATCCAGGGTTGCTACTCAGCACCAACTCCCTATACTTCTCCAGCATCACGTAATGAAGTCCCTCGTCTTGATGATGGATATGTGCAGCTGCTCGTAAAACCCGGTAACACTTCTCATCCTCCACATCTACGCCAATGTCAGCCAGGATATCCTTGTATAAGTCACCAACATCAACCTTCTTCTTACTTGTGATGGCTTCTAAATACATGCATAACAGTAAAATTAATGTCAATTACATAAACATCAAATCCAAACTTTACATTTACCATATTCAGACTACTACTTTGATCAAGCAATATGTTTTACCTGTATGCAAGTGACCGCGCAGTAATATTTTGGCCTCCTTGTTCAGTTCGACATGAGTGCTGAGGATGGAAAGTATTTATTGCATAAACCTTTGTCTTCTTAACAAACCCGCACCAGATGTAAAAGGTACAACCTTGCTTATCACATACCACCCCAATACCGTCTTGAGGTTGATTCCTTGTATAGACGTAATTGAAGTGCTTCTCCGCAGCGTAGTTCTGTAGGACTACCCTATACCAAGCAGCACTAATGAACCTATCACCCAAACGCAGCTCAATATATTTCAATACACTTCTGATATCCCACATCCTGAACTCAAGCATTTCCTCTTCTATCATTTCTTCACAACCTAAATCTTCATCATCCATTTCAGCGTCAACATGGTCTTCTGCTGCATTGTTTGATCTCACTGCTGATCCCTCTACAACTGCTGATGTTGCCTCCTCCCCCTCCTCAACTGATGTTTCCTCCTCCTCCTCCTCTTCTGAGGGTGCTTCATAATCAGAGTCAGACTCAACCTCAGAATCATCTTCTACTCTGGTACATAATTCCCACCTTGATAACCTAGATCTTCAACTACATAATCATCTTCATCATCGTGAATTAACTCCTCATCTATAAGTTGTGAATCGAACATCTCTGCCTGAGCTATGAGCTCATCATCTAAAGGTTCGTCAATTAGTGTTCGAGATGGTTTTCTCTTCTTTGCCATCTATCACATTTATATAAACAAGGGATCAAATTAATACACCATGAAAATTGTTCATTCCTACACAATAACAGTAGCTACAACGCAATCCATACACCATCAAGAACTAGTTATATATAATGGAATACACAGACATATAACAAAATCAAATTAATTTAAATGCAATACGTGTTAAATCACCAACATCAAGGGGAATTCATTTTGGATTCAAGGTTTATGAGGATGAGTTTAACCCTTTTCAATTAGCCTTGTTTCATGATAATGGTCCATATAATCTACAACATTGTTGCTTGATGATAGACATTGCAACTTTAGAGACTTTTTTTTTGGATAAGCGATTTTTTATTAAACATGAATCCAGCTGGAAACCTGCAACAAAAGTCTAAAAGCAAAGCAATAGACAAAATACAGAGCAGGAAACAAAAAAGAGTCAACAATACAGGACTCCCGCAGGAACTCATCGCCTTCTTCGTCTTCTAGAAATAACGACAGCAAGACTGCAGAGACCAAAAATCTGTCCAAACGGGCTGCCTTAGAAGCGGGACCGTACCAAGTAAACTTGCTACCCACCAATGGTAAGTCACACACTGCGAGGTCAAAAATAAGATCTCTGAAAGATTCACTATCAGCCTCAGAGAAATCACTGTTAGCGCGTTCTTCTCGCACACAAACCACATGAAAATCATCGCCCACCAGTAGGCAATCATCAAAGGACGAGCTAGCCGCATACAATTTAGACCAAAGTGTCGACCGGTCCCCATTCACCGTTGGTACACAAACGTTCACAACGGACAAGGGAATTGAGCCAGCCACACCCACTGAGGGAATGAAAGACGAGTCCCATCCATTCAAGAAGCCACATCTACGAAGAATAAAAGGTTTTCTTCTCTTTTTGTTTCCTGAAACAAAACCATATCAGGGTGTTGCTTAGAAAGTGCCACCTTGATGCACCGTCTCATCTGGACGGCATTCATCCCCCTAACGTTCCAGGAGATGAATTTCACCATATCCTTGATTAGAACGGCAAAGAGGTTGGGAGAGAATCCCCCACTTCTAGTCCCTCACTAGACCCTTGGTCGTCCGAGTCTCCCTGAAAATCTTGGTCAACAGAGTCCCCCAACTCAAAATCGAGAGCTTCGATTTGATCAGCCGCTTCTGGATGTCCAGCTAAGAGTTTCTGACTGGCCTTAATCAATTTCCACTTTCTCTCGCGGTCTGCATTTTCTTTGTCAATAGGAACACGACGAGCAGCATATGATCGGAATACCGAAGAAGGCTTGGTCGGCTAGAGCAGGTCAAGAGCTGAAACCCTAGCCCGAGCGCCTTGAGGCCAACGCAACGATGGGTTTGGGCTCGAGCTAGTAGAATCAGGAACTTTGCTAATTGGAGACGAAAAATTCAAAATACCTTTGCCTTTCGTGCAACTTTAGAGACTTGACCCTAAGACCAACTTTTTATTCACTAAACTCCTTTTCCAATTCTATACCTCAACCTAATGAACAAAGTATAGACCAACACAATGATGATGAAGCTTTTAAGTACCTGACAGTAAAGTTATGGATTTTGCTAATTGCTTCACATTGTTTTGTGTCATTTTCTCACACAAGAATGTAAGCTCAATTGGAAATCCTAAAAAGCCCAATTTTTTCCAATCTCAACCTTTCTCAGTTTTACCCCCAAACCCTAACTCCTGTTCACACAGACCTCGAATCCAAACCTCCCCACATCAGTCGATTTTATAAGCTCATCCATAACTACCAATAAATCAACAGACTGAACTACATTTCAGAGACCTACGAGTTTCAACTCAACTCATACCCACAAACCCTAACATTTAAATTTAACTAAACTTTGAATTTTGTCTTCGTTTCAGTTCTTACCTCAAGCTACTTGTCGGATTTGATGTTTGGTTCGCTCGGATTCCGACCTTGAAGACGACGGAGAGCTTCCTTGCACACGAGCTGAGAGAGAAGTGGAGAAGTCGAGAAGTCTTCAGTGTCTGAAAATGAGAAGAATTGACTTCCCCTTGACTTAAAACATGGACTGGGGGTATTTAGGTCATTCCACGCGTCCTGTAAGTGGTTTGGACGGAATTTATCGTTTTTGATAATTTAAGTTACATGGCTGTGTACTATAGTCGATAACGAAGTCTATAGTTGTTATTTATACTAGGAAGTCAAACCATAATTGTGTTATTGTGTTATCCCTTTCTGAAATTATACCCCCAAAACCTAAAATAATTGATGTAAAAGAAACACTTCCATAGTCCCATGTTGTAAGTAATCACGAACAGCTGAGCTGAGGCCCGAGTGAGAGAGGAGAAGGAAAACGGCATCGTTTGACGAGGAAATGCGGCCTCGGCGATGTGCGGCGGCGGGACACGACTCGGAGACGTCCGATTCCGAATCGGACACGCTGAAGTGCCTCTCTTGTCGGGAGGAGTACGAGACTTGCGACGCTGGTACCTGCAAGGAATGCTACGAGGAGGCTAGCGAGACCGAAGAAGAGCTCAAGCGAGAGATCGAGGAGTTGAAGGCCAAGGTGGCCTTTCTCCGCTTCTGGTCGCCGTTCGATCAGCACCACAATCGTGCCGCCGGTTCCGCGGGCTTCACCGACGTCGTTCTTGTGGCCTCCGGCGAAGGCGCCGGTGATGGGGCTTCCGTCCCTGTACCGGCCCATAAGGCCGTTTTGGTTAGTATCAATTTCACTTAACTTCCTTTTTGTTCGTGCTTTTATCGGTTTGATTTTGGTAACTGCGTGATTGAGTGAAAATGATTGTTGCTGATCCTATAACATTGGGAAATATTTCATCTCAATTTCAAATATGGCAATTTGATTTTTTGCTCTAATTTAAACAATTAATTCCAATTTGGATCCAATTTCGATTTTGTTAGTTCTGATTTAGTCTGTAAAATACTAAAATTTGTTTGATTCAGTTATGTCTTACACATCAGGGTATTGTATAAATGTGAGGAACAAATTGTAATGTTGTGGGGATAAATTGGAACAGATTATGATATTTAGTGACTAAATTGGATCAGAAAAATGAATTTGGGGCCTAATTAAAACAAATTGGCATATTTTAGGACTGAATTGGGATGCTTTGGCACTTGGTGAAATAAAAAACAAACAAATCAAATCTGGGACCAACTTGGAACAAATTTAACATATACTATAGGGCCAAAATGGAACATTTCCTTGTAGCATGAGGGCCTTGAAAAGATTTTTTTTGTATATCTTATTATGTGGCCTATTTGAATTTGATCATTAAGAAAGAAAGTTCTTCCTCCATTAGACAAAAAGAAAATAATTTATTGATGTGTATGATGAACTTGGAAAAGCCACCTAGTTATGATAACTTCTAATGTATAAGGGGATTAAATGTATTTCAACCATCCTCAGACTTTCCTAACCCGCTTGCTTTCCACCAGAGACTTTGAATTATAATGACTTGCTTGAACCATTAATATGTTATCTACAATGTATGCATCATGCATGAATGGAATGATGCATAGCCCTTTGCATATTTGTAGAACTGTCACCTTCTTAGACCTTTATGTTGCAAGTTGGTGATTTCTTTTGGCCTAGCGCAGAGCACAATGCTCTGATGGTCTTTACCATAAGATTAATTATGCAGGGCTCCTGTGAGATATCCTATATTTGCATTCTAGTCAACCCCCTCCCATCTGATTTTATATATAGTATAAACCTGTTATGACCCTGCATGATCGATCGCATTATGGGATAGGATACGGGCTCGTTAGAAGGGAACCCGAAGACCTTTTGATACAAGCTCATGATTATCGAGGGAACTCGAGGACCTCGTGGGAGAGACCAAAATATTCTTTATAATTCTTAGTCTGCTTTATTCGTTAATCTCTTTTGGTATATATAGCCAAGAGATTACTTGGAGTTCAAGTTCTAATACACTTAAAAGGAATACTACTAACTTACCAAATCCTAACACATAATTAAAAGGAAATACTCTCAAACTAGGACAATTATTAAAATGAAATAACTAATTAAACTCAAACCCTAGCCGACTATCCCTATTTGGCAGCAGCTGCGCAACAGCTTTGGTGGGCTTTATCCCACCTTGTACCGGTCTGCTATGGCCCATAACAGGTCCGTAAGGCCCATAACATCACTCCCCCCTCGCAGATGGCGCTTGTCCTCAAGCGCATTAGATGGATTGATGTCCTTCGTAGTTATGCTGGCAGCCACGTACTCTTCCTCAATCAAGTTCAGAATTTTTTTTAATATAAACCGCTCTCTGCTTATTACCTCCCAAAGTGCCATGTCACCAATATGTGTGCCAACAAGAAGCATTGTAGGCTGCACAGGATGGAAAATCACGGTTTTAACAGCGGAATCCTGATGCAAAATTATTTGTGATGCCGGAGCTGGTAGAGGTTGCTGCCGGTCAGCCGATGCTACCAGAGCTGGTGGCAGTAGCTGCCGGCCAGCCGGAGCTGAGATCGCCTCCTGCGGAGGTGCAGACAGCGCACGAACCTGCAGCGCACGAACCTGCAACGCCAATTCTTCTAGCTTCTGCTGATCAGCTTCGATCCGTCGCTGGTCAGCTTCATACCGTGCAGCAGTTTGAGTCTGAGCTGCAGTGAATGCCGCTATCAAGTCATCCAGCTTCTGCTCCATAGATTTTTGCGCTATAACGCTCGGCTCTGATACCAATATGTTATGACCCTGCATGATCGATCGCGTTATGGGATAGGATACGGGCTCGTTAGAAGGGAACCCGAAGACCTTTTGATACAAGCTCATGATCATCGAGGCAACTCGAGGACCTCGTGGGAGAGACCAAAATATTCTTTATAATTCTTAGTCTGCTTTATTCGTTAATCTCTCTTGGTATATATAGCCAAGAGATTACTTGGAGTCCAAGTTCTAATACACTTAAAAGGAATACTACTAACTTACCAAATCCTAACATATAATTAAAAGGAAATATATTAAAAAGAAATACTCTCAAACTAGGACAGTTATTAAAAAGGAAATAATTAATTAAACTCAAACCCTAGCCGACTATCCCTATTTGGCAGCAGCTGCGCAACAGCTTTGGTGGGCTTTATCCCATCTTGTACCGGTCTGCTATGACCCATAACAGGTCCGTAAGGCCCATAACAAAACCCTTCTTTAACTATGGGTTTGCATATAGCATTTAATAAGAATTAACATGTCATCTATTAAATGATGATAATTTGGATGTGTTTGACTCCTAGGAGTTTAATGGGTATGGCGTCATTGCAACAGAAGGGCAGGTAAATGTAGTTTTGGAATACCTCAAGGTAGGTCCTTATAACTACTCTTGCTCTATTAGTAGCAATGGAGTTAAATAAGTAGGGCCAAGTAGTAAAGAGCTTGTTTCTACAAAAGCGAGATCTCAAGTTCAAGTCTTGTTACATACAAATGACGCCTATAATAACTGATACAAAAATAAGCTTTAGTAATATCCAATTTTACCAATCCGAATAGTGAATATGAACCAATAATCTTATCAAATCATGTTTCTTAAATGGATGTTTGTTGTTCTATCAGTTTTTCTTACACTTGGTGTAATCGTTTCAATGTATTCAGGCAAGCCGCTCACCAGTGTTCAAAGCCATGTTTGAGAACGAGATGGAGGAAAGTCGAAGTGGGACCATCAAGATCAGTGATGTGTCATACGATGCCCTTCGCTCCTTTGTCAACTATCTGTACACTGCAGAATCATGGATGGACGAGCAAATGGCCTGCGAGCTGTTAGTACTGGCAGAGAAGTACCAGGTGAAACATCTAAAGGTGTATTGTGAGAAGTTCATGGTGTCCAAATTGAACTTGGACAACTCTGTCATGAGCTATGCATTTGCGCACCAGCACAACGCCAAGCATTTGCTCGATTCAGCTCTGTCTCTGATCATTGACAACATGGACAAGCTTACTAAACAAGACGGGTATTTGGAGCTGGTTGAAAAAGACGCCAGACTGGTTGTGGAGATATTTGAAGCCTATATCTCCAAACAGGTGAATACAGCTGCTCCCAAGGATCCATGAGCGAAATCATGGATGAGCAAGAATTTTTGTGCTCAACACTGAATGCATATGAACATGTTCATGGAACAATATACATGGATTGCTACGGAGTGATTGATTGTATTCAGACGCATGTTTTGGCTAGCAGTAAGCCTGAGTTTTTTTTTGGGTTTGCCTTATGAAGATGTTATATGTAGGTGTGGATTTTGATGGTTTGGTATTAGATATGTGTGTTCAGGTTGCCTATTGATTCTGCATTATTCGGCCTTGTTGTATTTGAAATATCAGATCAAGGATGGTATGAGTTTGAATGACGCTCTGAATACATATTTTTTAATGGGGTAATTTTATCTCAGTATTTTAAATCTTTCATATTTCATTTAGAGTACACTAAATCTTTTTTGTGTCATTTCAGTACCTTAAATTTTTATTAATTCATTTAAAATACCCTGAATTTTTTTTGTGTCACTTCATTGCTCTAAACTTTCATTACGGGATACTCTGGCGGTCTCTCATTTATTTTTCGCAGATGACAACCTATTTTTTGGTTGAGCGTTGGAAGAGGAGGCTCGGAATTGGAAAGATTTATTGGGAATGTTTGAAAAAGCATCCGGTCAGAAGGTGAATGTAACTAAGTCCTCAGTTGTGTTTAGGCCGAATACAAATGTGGGCTTAAGTAGACGGATTGGGGAGATTTTGGAGATGCAGGTGTCGGAGGCAGTGGGGACCTATCTTAGGTAGCCGGTGATTTTACGTCGGAGTAAATACCGATCTTTATGCTTTGTTAAGGAGAGAATTATGCAGCGTATTGGGAGTTGGAACAAATTGTTGTTGAATAAGGCAGGTAAGGAGGTGCTCCTGAAGTCAGTCATTTAGGCACTCCCTACCTATACTATAAGCGTGTATTTGTTGCCTGATACTTTGATTTATGAGTTGTAAGTGGAGATGAATAGATACTAGTGGAGGAATGATGCAACGACAGGTGCATGTATTCGATGGAGAAGCTGGAAGGGGTTGTGTGATCACAAGTTTAAAGGAGGTATGAGTTTTAAGGTTCTCCGTGATTTCAATTTGGCACTATTGGGGAAACAAGGGTGGAGACTAATGTGTAACCCGAGAAGTTTAGTGGCGCGGATTATGAATGCCAAGTATTATCCTATATTAGATTTTATTGGCGCAGCAAAAATGCCAAATTCTAGTCCGATTTGAAATAGTGTCTTAGAAGCTCAAGGGATTGTGAGAGGTGGTATTCGTAAGGGAATTGGGCCAGGGAGGGACACGAGAATCCTATGGGTACCTTGGCTGCTGACCGACTCGGGTTTAGTGGAGGTCGTGTCATGCCCTAATTTCAGTAAAACCGAACTCAGGACGTGAACTTTTAAAACAATAAAACATTTTGAAACCTTTTACATTAAATCACTTTAAAATCACCATTTGTTCAACAAAAATAATATCTACAACTTAAAACACGTCCCAACAAGTGGACAAAAGTATGGTATCCGTCGCTAGACTCAAATAAACCCAGAATCCCGCTCCCAGCTCTTCAAGCTTCGGAAGCTCACCTAGTCCAACCTGCGACCGGTACCTGTAGGAAAAGCAGCTAGGGGTGAGCGTTCGCTCACCACCACGGATAACAGACTGACAAAGCCGGTAACACCAACACAAACTCAACACCGGGGAACACCATCCCCAACCCAAGTACTCCGACTGAACACACATCCACTGTTACCTTCCTTGACCAACTCAACACCCTGACACGTAAAGTAGACCCGACACAAGGACTCAAAAGACCATCACGCAACACCCAAGATCACAAGGATTGCGCACCAAACAAGATCACAAAGGATCGCATACCAGCTGCCAACTGCTCAGTGCCAAGAACGCTCGCAACCTCCCGAGACTCTAACTCGGTCAGGCCAACCAAAGAACGCTCGCAACCTCCCGAGACTCTAACTCGGTCAGGCCAGCCGAAGAACGCTCGCAACCTCCCGAGACTCTAACTCGGTCAGGCCAGCCGAAGAATGCTCGCAACTTACCGAGACTCTAACTCGTAAGCCAGCCAAAGAATGCTCACAAACCCAAACCACACAGGCGCGGCCAGGACCCCTTTATTGACGGGCGGGCCCCCTACCCCGTCTGAACATGCAGACGCGTGTGCTCGTGGACCCCCGTTTCATGAAGCGGGCCCCCAACCTCAGGTAACCACAATCACAATCACAAGCAAGTTCAACAACCAGTAACAACACAGGTTCAACACTCACAGGCACTCATGGCCACCCAAGATACCAACAGTAAAACACGAACTCAACAGCCCCACAGGCACTCACGGCCTCCCAAGATACACCAACAGTAACTCACGGGCTCAACAACCCCACGGGCACTCACGGCCACTTAAAACCACCAACAGTAACTCACGGGCTCAACAACCCACAGGCACTCACGGCATCCCAAGACACCAACAGTAAAGACACGGGTTCAACAACCCCACGACACTCATGGCCACCCAAGACAACAACAGTAAAGACACGAGTTCAACAACCCCACGGCACTCATGGCCACCCAAGACACCAACAGTAAAGACACGGGTTCAACAACCCCGCGGGCACTCATGGCCACCCAAAGTTCCAAAGGTAAAGACACGGGTTCAACAACCCCACGGGCACTCATGGCCACCCAAAACACCAACAGTACAACACGGGCTCTCAAGGCCACCCAAGACCCAACAGTAAAGTACGGGCTCTCAAGGCCACCCAAGACACAACTACACACAATCAACCTCCGGCATAAACAATGCCTCCAACAGTTCTAATATCAACAGTTTCACAAACAACCTCCGGGCATGGTCATATGCCTCCAGTACTCCTAATCTCGATAAGTTCGCAATCAACCTCCGGGCATGGTCATATGCCTCCAGTAGTTCTATTATCGCTAAGTTCTCTGCTCCTACGACACTACTAAGTGTCACATGCATTCCCAAAATTCGCTATGTTCCCGTATCATGCCTTTCTAATATTCGATAAACCTACTTAACCCACGACACCCCGGTGTCACATGCAATTCTACTGTTAACTTTCCCTAGTCAGGGCCGAGATCCGGCTACTTTTCCCTACCTCGTGCGTGTTCTCCAAAAGCTAACCAACAAGCTCCGGCGTGATCTCAGTCACTCGCCTAGCTTTCCTTTCCCTCGGTCTGCAGCACGATGTAATAAGAACACAATTTTAAACGCTTTTAAGTTTGCAGGCATAAGCTGAATTTTAATAAACTTGACGTCCAAAAGTAACCCCGACGATGTCGATCACTCCCAAACTCCCCAATTACTCGACATTGTCGATATTGGACCCGTAAAGGCCCGATTCGCCCGACATGGCGAATCTGCCCGGGTTTTGGAAATGCCCTTCCGGGGCTCCAAAAATTCCCGTTTTTGTTTCTACGGTCTTAGAATAATTCAAGGGTTCCTAGGCACTCGACGGAATCGAATTCCGACTTCCGAGTCAAATAATTAACGTTTAAAGTTTCTAAACCCGATAAATGCAACTTTTGCAATTTAATTCCAAATTTCGATCCGGTTGTGGATAAATGATCCGGGGAACGTTTTAAACCACCCGAACACTAAACCCGAGCACCCGAGCACGTGGGCCCCACCCGGCTCCCCTTGGCCGTGGGCCCTAGGGCTCAAAATGGGGCTCGGCCACCATGGTGGTGGCTGGTCCCAGCTCCGGCCAGCCACCCCATGGCCGGCCGGCCACCACCCACGGTGGCCGGAGCTCCTCCCGAGCTTCCGGTCACCGGAAAACGTCAAAATTCACCTCCAATCGTCTCCAAAACGTCTCCAACAATTCCCCCAACCTCAAAACACCCTAAACTAATAGTTTTACATAAACCCTAACTTCCAAAATTTAGCAAAACGAGAATCGGTTCGGTGTATACCGTAGAGGAGAACGAGGGGAGTTCAACTTCTCCTAGCCTTGAGACGATCCAAGGGATGGATGGAGAGGAAACGTCACATGAACCCTAGCTTCTTCTCTTTTCTCCTTCTTCTCCTTCTCCTTCTCTCTCTAACACTAACTCTCCTTTTTTTCTATTTTTTTTCCTTTTTTGATGGTTGTGGCCGAACCCCCCCTCCCTTATCTCTCCTCTTCATTTCCCCCCAAAACCTAACACCACCACTTATTTGACAAGTGGCAAGGTGGGTCCCACACCTTTTGGGAAAATATCTACTAGATATTTTCCAATCAGATTCGCGAAATTCGGACGTTTCGGGCCCCGAACGGGCACTTTTCCAAGAAATTACGAAACTTGGCGGGCTACATGGAAACGGCTCAATTAAGACCGCTGTGACGAAGGCTAAGCTTTTTGGATCCAAAACGGTCCTCGAACGGACCAAAACGTCGCTCGGTTGACTTTTCCAGCGAAAAGTCAATATTTCCCAAATTGATCAGAAAGTTGCCCTGAGTCCCCCGGAACTCACTTTGGTTGATATCAGGGTCGACTTAAGTCAGGTATGACCCTCGGGGTCAAATTTAGGTTCAATCAAGTGTCTGCTGAATTTTTTTAAAATTTTCTTGTTTTTCGCAGATTTGACTGGCGTTGACCGGGAGTGGTTATTACAGGTCGAACCCCATAGGATTAAGCTTTGGATTGTTGATGGCTTGTTCATGTCGGGTACGAGAGCTTGGAATGAGGTGTTGATTCGTGAAATTTTTGAGTCTCGGGACGCTGAAGCCATTATGAGAATCCCGATGAATTCTAGTATGGGAGTTGATGATTGGTATTGGAAGGGAGCTAGGAGTGGCGTTTATAGTGTCAGGGAGGCGTACCGGGAGCTGCAGGTCCAGGAGGGTAGATGGAGTACACTGGACCGGGATGAGTTTTGGAAGCAACTGTGGCGTTTAAAGGTACCGCCTAAAATCTGTCACTTTTTCTGGAGGGGGGTGTCGTGATTTCTGCCAACAAATGATAATTTGGTCACCAGAAGGATTAATGTTAGCTTGGATTGTGTGGTGTGTGGAGAGGTAGAAACAATCGATCATGTAATGGTCGACTGTCCGGTGGCGAAGGGGGTGTGGAGTAGATTGTTGGGCCCCCCCCAGTTGGTGTTATTGGCTTTCGTGATTGGTTGGAGTTTGGGTGGACATCGGGTGGGGGTGGTCGAGCTGATTTTGTTTCAGTATTGTGTTGGGGTCTTTAGAGAGCTCGTAACCAACGAGTTTGGGAAGGAAAAAACCCCTCGGTGGAGGCCATTTATAGGGGGCTGAACAGTTGTTGACAGGGTGGAAGGAAGCGCAAGTGGTGGATGTTCGGGGGACAGGTGGGTTGGTGTTCGGTAATGGGAAATGGAGGAAACCGCCTCCCGGTAAGTGGAAAGTTAATACTGATGCAACAGTGTTCCATGGTATCGGGGGTGTTGGAGGTTGGATTTGTCGGAAGGAGGATGGTTCCCCTTATTTTATGCAGTGCAACGTGTTTGGAGGCCTTCAGGACCCAGAAGTATTGGAAGCATTGGCGATGAAGGCGGCGTTGCAAGAGCTTGTAGTCAGAGATCTTGGCAATGGGGTGATAGAATCGGACTGTTTGGGCTTAGTTTTGGCCATCAACAACAATTTGGTTCTGGCAACCGCCCCCCGGTCGAACTGGTGAATTCTGGCGAAAGTTGACTTTTGCCAGAAAAGTCAACCGATGACTCCGAGAGTCATTCGGGACCTTTCCGGGACCCAAAAAGCTTAGCCATCGTTACGGTTAACTTAGTTGGGTCGTTTCCTTTCAAACGGTCTCTATTGTGAAAAAGTCAACCCGGAGTCATTTTCGGTCAAACCTAAAGTCCTTTTGAATTAATTAAATGTTGTTGAGATTTATTTTGAGTAGAGGTGGTCCCCACATGGACACTTGTCCATGTTGGCTTGGAAGGGAAGAAATGAGTGAGATTTGACCATTTTGCCCCCACTTGAGCCAAGGAAAGGGAGGAAACCTAAAGGGGCATTCTAGACTTTTCAAGGTCAGGTTTTAAGGCATTTTTGGGACACATTTTAGCAAAACATATCACCTTGGCCGAAATTTTGGAGAGAGAGAAGGGAGAGAAAAAGCTATGGAAGCTTGAGGAGGAGGAAAGGAGGAAAATGATTGGTCTTGACATAGTTTTCTACTCAAATCTCATAAAAAAACACTAGTTTCTTCTTCTATTTTCCATTCCCAAGGTAAATCTCTTATCCTTTTTCGTTTTTGTTGATTTTAGTTCATGGGTATTGAGGAAGAAGACATGAACATGGTTGGGTTTTGAGGTTTTGGTGTTAGAAGATGATTTATGGAGATAAAAGGGTGTTGGATGATAGATTTTAATTGGATTGTTGTGGTTTTGATGAAAACCCATCATGGGTATTAAAGTATAGACGTTTTTAGGACTGATTTGAAGGTTGGGAAGGTCAAAAATGGAGGTTTTGAGGTTGTTTTTCGTGAAATCGGAGCTAGAGGAAGAAGAATGACGAATCTGTCCAGACCCGTCATGGATCCGTGACGGGTACCGTGACGGAGGACGTCATGGCTCCGTGATGGAGACCGTGACGGTGCCAGTCACGGCTCCGTGAGGAGAACCGTGACGGTGCAGACCACGGGTCCGTGACCCGAACCGTGACAGACCAGAGTTGGGCCTTTTGGGCCCATTTTGTTGGATTTCGAGTAATTGGGACGGTTATCTATAACCGAGCTCTTTTGGGGTTAATTGGTAATGTTTTCCTCTTTAAACCAATAGCGAATTACTCTTGATTCTAGTATTTAATTGTGATCCTAGACTTTGGACCCGAGCTTAGCGGATGAGGAGACTTTTGGACCTCGTGAAGTGACTAAGCGCTCGAAAAGTGATCGAGGTAGGGAAAGTAGCGAATACCGGTTTAATTGCGGAAAGTTACTAGTATGCATATAGGTTCTGAATACTTGATTTAATTGTTAGAATTTCATGTTAGGATGTGAGGAACGAGTGAAATGAGGGATAGCTTACGAGTCACGTCGAGCTGTAAGTTTGGGAATTGATGTGCTGTAGAAATGCATGCGGGCCACGTCGAGCCCTTAGGTTGTGTGTTGATTGTGATGCCATGATCTATGATGGTGATGCTTGATGTGTGGTTTATCCGTTGTTAGATTGAGAATCATGATATGATATGCTCGGTGTAGTGTGTTGGTATGTTATGACAAGTGTGATATGATTGGTATGACGTGAACCAATGCTTGTGATATGATCGGGTGATTGATAGACCGATGTGATGTGTTGTGGTAAGTTGACTCGGTTGGTATACTGTGGTTGAACTATGACATTGTGATGCGTGAAGCTTTCTTGATGCATGTTCCAAAAGGAGTTGTATTCCGGTATGGTACCTACACCGAGGGGGTACGCCGGTGTAGGGTGGTATCTAGGCCGACGGTGTGGTCCCACGTATGCGCGGTCCCCCGGGGTGTGGTTCCAGTACGATACCTACATCGAGGGGGTATGTCGGTGTAGAGTATCTAGGCCGACAATTACGTGATCAGTATTGTGATTGTGCCCCGACGGATTCCCGGGAAGACATCTAGGTCGATGTTGTGTGTTCCGGTATGATGTATTGTGACTGTGCCCCGATGCGGTTCCGGGAAGATATCTAGGCCGATGCTGTGTGTTCCTGTACGATATGATAGAGTCGGGCTGTGTACAGCCGACAGAGTTCGGGGACTACGGTACGGGACGTATGATTGTTTTACTGTGTATTGTATGCTTGGTGATCGGATAAGAGATGTGAGTACAGGGTGATAGTGGTCATGTAAGTGTGTTTGTGGTTATGTGCTCTCCGTGGGTGTCATTAGTGTTGTGCTTTGCTAGTATGCCCTAATTGGACGGTTACTCGTGGTGACGAGCGGACACTCATCACCTTAACTATTTTTTCCTACTGAGCGAAAGCTCACCCCTTTACTTTATTGTTTTACAGGTTTTGAGCGGGAAGTGGTCTAGCGGGATTCTCGGAGCTAGGGAGCTAGCGAGGGTCTTAGGCTAGTCTGGTCTAGAGACGTAACCTCTATTTTGAACTAAACGTTTATTGCTGGATTTATGAGTTGTTGACTCACTTTATCAGATTTGTTACTTTCGGATATTTATCTCAGAATTTAGTCCCTTTTAAATCACTTTATTTATTTATTATTTTAGTTCACGTCTCGAGTCCGGTCCAAACCGGATTTGGGGCGTGACAGTTACCCCATTGAGGGCTATTTTTATGGACTGTAATTGATGTAAATGTAGTCCATGTTAAGAGGACTGCAAACAGGGTAGCGCATGAGCTAGCTTGAAATGCCCGAGAATGGGCATCTATGGTGTGAGATTATTCATCTTTGCAAGAACCCATTTCTAGGTTACTGGCGCCTGATTCTCATTAATAAATCCCTAAATTTCATCAAAAAAGAAGCATCCATCGTTAACTTTTCATATGATTTTCCATTTAAAACAGGTTAAATGACCATAATCTCACTAACAACCAAATTTAAGGTAAAGTTAACGATGAGTAATAAAATGAAATTAATAAAAGTTTAGGGTACTGAGATGACACAAAAAAGATTTAGGTATTCTAAATAAATTAATGAAAGTTTAGGGTACTGAAGTAACAAAAAAAATAGGTATTCTAAATAGAAAATGAAAGATTTAAAGTATTAAGGTGGAATTATCTTTTTTTTAATCTACTAAATTAAATTACAGGTAGGCAATGGTCAGTATTTTAACATTTTAAAATCCAAAGTTCAGGTTTTAAACAAAAAATTATCATCTATAGAAAACCGATGGTTTTTTCAAATAAAAACTGATTTATTATTTATTATTTTTTAATAAATAAAGTATAATATAATAAATCTGATCAAATATAAAAGAACAATTATTTTAAAAGTCAAACAACATTAGACTTCAGTAAGTGAGCTTAATTCAATTGTTTTTAAAGAGCTTGTATAATAGCATAAAGGGTCTGTTACACCAACTTGTACAATTGTTTACGTGTTTTTCACTTTACCTGTGACTTGAAATGAGCTTGTATGATATAAATGGTCAATTACACTAACATGTTTACCTGCATTTTACTTACTTATATTAGGCGTGGACACCATGCGATGCACGATGAATGACAAAAAAGATATGTTGTAAAGTTTTGATAGAAAAAATATCGATCAAATTGTTTGAGTTTTGTGTACGATAACATGTTTTCAGTAGATATGGAATGAAGTGGTATACAAATATTTATACCGACAATAAATATTATAAGAATTATAGAAATTTAAGTGATTTTCAATATAAGAATATACAAATAATTGCCTTGTTGTTTTTACGATAGTTATATTTTCTTTAATAAATCTTTAATCAACACACAAATTTTGTAAACATTAAACATGTGTGAGCTGACTGTAGTAGCTTTTGCGCTAGTTTTGGTGGTGGTGCTTTGATAACCCATGAAGTCATTAGATGACTCCGCCTTAGTGTCTGTATCAGTCCACTCACCGTGTTGAACATTCTCATTTGGTGTGCAATAGTGAAAACCACTTATAGAGTCCCAACAATAATTATAAGCATAAGAGTCTCCGCGGACCTCTTATACTATCTCCATGTATGCACCACGGTCTTGGCATTCTAAACATCTTTCATTTAAACACATATCACAATCGTAATAAGTGGTTTTTATAAGCATAATTTTTTAATTAAAAAGAGTAGGAGAGAATCTAAAAGATTGGGAAGACCTAGATACATACTTACAAAAAACGTTCGATATACGGGAGTTCAAGAAGGGAGTATCCCTAAACCATAAGACAATATGCCCTGAAAAAGACAAACCATCGAAACAAAAGACCTAAAACCAACACTTGACTATAATTGACACACACACCCTTTCATCGAGGTAACAAACGAGGTTAGAAACCCTCTTCTTCATACCAATCTTCATCCTCTGAACCCAAATTCAGGTCGTCGAAGGCCGTTGTCAAATTAAAAAATAAATCGTTTGCCTGTGAAATAGAGCCCAAAAGGTTGGCATGATCAACAGGATGACTAACATAGTGGGCAACCAAAGAGCTACCTCTGCTAAGTGAATGAGCCTTAGTTCTCATTTGGTAAACAATTTTGGGCACTAAGAACGATGGTGCATGTGCTTGTTTTAGAGGTCTACCTCTACGATTCTCAGGAATCAGTGTTCTAAAAATACCAACTCGGCGTCCGCCTACGTCTAGCCGACCCGCCTAGCCGCCTAGGCGATTACAACAATTTTGCATAGTATACTGACTCAATTAAAATAATTAGATGGTTATGGTGTTGGTGATATTAGGGGTTGTGCTTCTGGGTTGTTTGGTGATATTTTTTTTTATGTATTTTAGATATTAGTTACCATTTTTAATATAATGAAATTCATACTTTATTTCTATATATAATAATATATCTATTAAAAAATAAAAAAAATAAAAATCCGATTAATCCCCGATTAATCCCTGAAGGACCTAACCGCCTGATTAGCGTCTAGCGACTTTTAGAACCTTGTCAGGAATATGAAACTTTGTGTTCACAAAATCAATAAAACTTGGCACATCAGAACGGAGACTAGGAAAGTCTGATTCCTTAAACGGAAGGGCCTTCGTTGGACCTAATCATGTTTCTGCATTAGAGTGTCGTGAATTAGCCACTGTTCCCTCGGCTAACTGATCACGTACTTGACTTGTAGACATGAAGTGCTACGCAAGAACTGGAGGAGATGGGTCACTACTCTCATTCAGTTGCTCAATAATGTTAATGACGGCGTAGCGAAACCGATGCATGCACTCGAGCGCCCTCGTTTCAGTCATTTTTAAATACTCATTCAAGTTGTTGTTTGATGAACCGGAACATAGTATCCAGATAGCGGCAATACACTTTTGGTATGTGGTGAACTCGAGCTGACCACGACAATCCTGTTTTAGGGTGAAGTAAGAATCGAATTCGGACACACCTCCTAAAAGTTGCGTAAATACTGACTTCGCCGTACAGAAGCATCGACATAACATTTTTTTTGTACAACGGTCGATGAACGAAATAGTCGAACATAAGCCGCTCATGAGCAAGGCATCGATCTTTGACAATGTATTTCCTGCTATGCTTCATCGATTTGGGGTTCATGATCCGTTCCTCGGCTTCCTTCATAGTAGCCCATAAATGCTGCACCATCTAACTCTTTTTCTCTCGGGTCATCTCCTGTAACATGGTATAGTCGATTGCATTCACATCAAACTCGTCACCACTGGACAAATTCAGCAACAATAATAAAAAAAATCTTCCTCGGGAAAAAGTATAGAGAGAACAATGAAATGAGTTGTTGGTGTGTGAAAAATATGGAGACTCAATGGGTTTTTATAACGAAAAATCGTTAAACCTTATAATTTTTTAATTAATGTCTTAACCGAATGTGCTAACTCAACAACACGTGGAAAAATCTCCACGTCTTGGCAAAATTTGCGCGCAGAAACGGGCTTGGTCAAGGTTGTTGTTGCAGATTCGTAGACCGTCTTTCACAGCACCACCGATTCGACGTGAGAAAAGACTACGATTGACAACCCAACGACATAATTTAGCTTTTCAGCCGAAAGCGACACCCAAATCCGCCCCATAGACAAACTAAGGTTTCATTATTAATAATTGGGATAACACCAAGAACTAACAATTAAAATTATGTACCGCTCAAAAACTAACTATAGACTTGTCAGTCGATCAATTTAACACTGTAGACTTAAGCTAATTAAGAAAATTAACATTTTCCGTTAGAAATGACAGAAAACGTTAGGAAAAACTCTAAGAACATTTTATAATTTTTTTTTTGAGATTGAATGATTTTATAATTAGTTTTTGAGTTCAATAGTCAAACGGTTGTTTTTAGAATTTTTTAAATAATTTAATTGTACACGGGCGAGAGAAGATAAAAATAATAATAGTGCCCCGAGCCCAGCCCGTCTAACGAAATCATTCATGATGCAGCAGCCTCCTCTTGCATAGCGTGTGTCGTTTCAGGCTGCCCCAATACTTCTCTGCTTTTCGTTTATCGCCGAACACGAAACTCAATCCCTCCTTACGCTGCGCGAGACTCTGGTGTGGATGTTGCTGCTTCATCTTCTCTGATTTCAGGTTACTCTCGTCTTCAATTAGATTTAGATATTGGGTACTCTATCTTTTTCCATTGTCTGTAAGTTTGGTATCAGGGGCCAGTTTCGATTGTTAGAAAAAAAACATTGGAGAAGTGGGTTTATGTTACCTTGAAGTTATGATGATAATGCTCACAAGAAAGAGAAGAAGAGGAACATCCTTTCTTGTACAGTAGGCCAGATGTTAGCAGTTCAATACTCAAAGAATGTTACAGAGTGTAAATCCAGACGTTTAAATTAATAGGAATAGTAATTTGTTGGTGTAAATTTTTTAGACACCCTTTAATAATTTGAGAAGTATTATTGATGGGAATGAATCATAACAGTTACGGAGAATCTTTTAGATGAACTGGTAAAATGGTTTGAATAGGTTTTTCTGTTGATGCAAAAGCCAAATTGTTTGAATAAGTTGAATGTCTAACTAAATTTGTGTTTTGGTTCATTTATTTTATTTGGATCTGTTCTAGAAATGAATGGTGACTATACTATATTCAACCTTTTCTTTTGTCAAAATTGTTAAAATCCTTGAGAATTTTTGGAGTGTAGATTTCGTTAATTTATTTTTACAATGCTAATTATATATATAATTGTAGGATGGTGCATATACTTTTGGGGAATCTTCATGTCGATGGCAACCCCTGAAATAAATTCCTGACTCTGCCCCCTTACAGTGTACGTGCTTCTGGAGGTGAAGAAGAAGCAACCAACGTGTTGCAATCAGGCTCAGCAAAGGAACAATGTGTCAAAGGTGAATATTTTTTATCCAGGATTCAGATATTTATTTCTCTTGGGCTGAGAAACTGACCATGGCCCATCTGCCAAAACCTAGATTGCTATCGCTTTTCAAAAGGGTTTTCTCAAATTTGTCTGAAAATAGGTTTAGAGGATCAATTCCCAAAACCCAATACCCAAGGTTTTATGGAAGAAAAAGGGATGTTGAAAGTGATAGTGGTAGAGATTTGGCTGTTGTTGGAAAGGGTAAATCCAAAAGAACTGGCATAGTGGATAACCAAAAAGTAGTAGCTCAGGATGCACTTTTCGAGTACTTATATTATACTAGAAACTTGCAGTTTCTGGTTGCAGAAAGTATGAGTAAAAACTGTCCGCATTTTCTTAACAATCTCTTGGAGAAGGTCAAAAGCAAGAGAGGTATAGGCAGGTCTATTAAACTATTCTTGGATTATCATCCCATTAATGAATTTGAACCTTTCCTTGAGAGTATGGGTTTGAAACCTAGTGAGTATGTTCCTCTTCTTCCACCAGGGTTGATGTATCTAAGTGATGATGCTTTATTGTTGGATAATTATCATGTTTTATGTGATTATGGGGTTCAGCTGAACAAGATGGGGATTATTTACAAGGAAGCAACCGAAGTTTTTAGATACAAATGTGGGGTTTTGCAATCAAAGCTTCTAGCTTATGAAGAGGTTGGGATTAGCAAATCTATTGTAGCTAAACTTGTTGCTTCGTCTCCTCGTCTTTTGATTGGTGATGTATATGTGAAGGCTATTGAGGTACTGGTGAAATTAAAGAACATGGGAATCGAATTTGTGTGGATTGAGTCCCATTTGTCAAAGATCAATTCTTGTAAATGGGAACAGATGCTTGAGCTACTATGCCTATTGAGAAAGTCTGGCCTCAGTGACGAGCAATTGGGCAGAGTAATCAGTCATCATCCGAGACTTCTCTTTGAGGGGGACTGGACGCTTGTGTCAATTGGTTTGCTACTGAAGTTTGGATGCACAATGCAGCAGATACATTTGTTGTTAATGCAGTTTCCACAAATTCAGGTTAGAAATTTTGTTTCAAATTTAAGGCGGTGCGTTCAGTTCCTAAATGATATTGAAATGGAGAATGAAGAGATTGGTAACATTGTGCAGTCTCACCCTCTGTTGCTTGGTTCATGTAAGTTGAAGAAAACTAGTAGCATATTGTCTACCTTGGAAGTTGGAGAAAAACGTGTTCGTAATTGCGTCAAAGAAAATCCACTAATACTGATAAAATTTGTTTTTGGAACAAAAATTGAACCGTTACCTAGCACAGGAGAGAACCTGATGTCACAGAATGAGAAAAATAAGTTCTTGTTGGAATTGGGGTTTGAGGAGAATTCAGTCGAAATAGAAAAGGTACTCAAAAGGCTTCGAGGGAAAGGAGGGGATCTTCGAGAGAGATTTGATTGCCTTGTGAAAGCTGGTTTGGATCGGGAGGATGCTGCTCAAATGTTCAGAAAATGCCCTCAGATACTAAACCAGACAAAGGAAATGATTCAAACAAAGATTGATTATCTTGTAAGTGGTTTGGGTTTTCCCATATCATCTTTAGTGACATGCCCATCGTATATAGACTATAGCCTTCTGAGGGTCAAGTTAAGGTTTGCAATGTATAATTGGCTCAAAGAGCAAGGAGCAATGGAACATGAATTGGGATTGAGGACTGTAGTTGAGAATCCCGATAAATACTTCATTAGCAAGTACGTGACTCAACATCCCAACGGCCTTCAAGTTTGGGAGGATCTGAAACGCAAACATAACTTAAAAGAATAGTACTTCAATGGGTTGTGCTGTGCAGCTAGTTACTCCTGCAAGAGTATGTTGTAAACGTCAAGTTGGGCTCATCGGCAAGCTTGCATTATTGTTTTCTTCAGATTTTTCTCTACTTCAGTTTCAATCTATACTTAGAAATTTCATCTTCAGATTGTAAAAGTCCTAGATTGAATAAAAATTGTGGTTCTTTTGCTGATCAATTTTTTTTTTCTTATCATGGGTTCGTTACATACCTTTTATTGTTGTGTGTGTGGAGGTTATCATTAGTTTTACCAATTTCTTGTTTGCTCCATCTATTACTATTACAGACGACGCTAAACTACAGTGTGCCTGGAGGTGTGAATTGAGGATTTACATCATATGCTTGTACTGTAACAAAATTGTGCCTTGAAGAGTTGTTTAAAAACTAATCTTATTGATAAATTCAGCCTTTAACCGTCTCTCAGGAAAACTCAACCTGTGGCTGTCTGTAATAGACAGCTACAGATTATTGAAGGACGGGAGTTATCTGAAAACCAAATTGTCCTTGCAAGTGGTTTTGGTTGGTGCATCGAATGGGTATGCCTTTTAGGAAGGAAAATTTGGCGATATATGTTTCTTAATATGTCATATTTTTTTTAGAGAAACGATAATATTATTAATATAAAAGCATTTTGGTGCCTTAGGGAACCGGAGACACCGTACATAGGAACCAAACTAACAAAACATGAAAGACAAAAGCTGAGAAATAAATTTTGCTCTTTGACATAGGGGCGGTCGGAGGGGTGGGACTGCGGTAGCGTCCAAGGACACCGATACAGTATACTACAACCATAAGATACTGATCGAGCAGACCAGAGAATAAACATGCAGTGGTGGACCAATTGCTCCCCCGGTAAGTCAGCGTGCGTCGTCCTCCCTTGACTGATAATGGTAGGGCTCCTGAACGCGGGATTGCTGACCTCGAAGTGGTAGAGAAGTAACTCATCAATTGTTGGTGGTACCAATGCCACCTATACACCAGGGAGAAGGTACAGTCGACCAAACCCTCCCTGGCCCCCTTCGTACTCATTCCTGGGGGCGAGGGAGCTTGTAGTCCCCCGCCGCTGCAGATGACGCCTCATTCGACGCCGCTGGTTCGCCTTCCTCCACCGGGGTCGACCTCTTCACAGGGATCACATACATGATCCTGTGATACCTCCCCCAATCCATGATCATGATCATGTGATGAAACTGAACAACCAGGATCATGCAATCAAACAGAACAACCAGGACCATCACCCAATCCATGATTATGATCATGTGATGAAACTGAACAACCCGGATCAAGCAATCAAACACAACAACCATGACCATATCACAAAGCCACCACTGGCTTGCCAGCGACGCATCCTCACGGTGTCGTCCCGGTATGCGAGCTCCCCCTGGCCGGTTCTCCACCGTAGTCACAGGCACCCTCGACTAGGGGTGAGCATCGGCCGGTACCCACCCAAAATCCCAAACCCATTACTCAAACCGTTTTTTCCGGTTACATAAATCTGTACCCATCCCCATCATCGGTCGCTAAAGGGAAGGACGATAACCGCCCGACCTCACTACCGGCCAGGGACGGTTATAACCAACCAACCCAGGCCTAATGGGCTTTCTGATGGGCTTTTTAAATAAAACCCAAAATACAACATTTTTCAAACATCGACATACAAATTTACAACTTAATTTTACAAACCTCCCTATTTTCAACAATTAAAAACATTCAAACACATTAAAACTTCCTAGAACTAATAACTCATAATAATATGTTCTCTTACAAAACACGGTTTCAAAAACCATTTTTCTACAAAACAAACAGTTGAGTCACAAAAAATACAATTTTGAGTAAACTGCTACAGTGTCGGCCGGTCATGGTCACCACGGTTTAGAACATCTCAAACCGTTAACCACCATTGACTAGGCCTTTTCGATGATTTTTAAACCGTTCCCGACCCGGGTAAGATCGGTTCCGGGTTTTCCGGTGACGGGGACGGCCGGAGACGGTCGGTTTACGGTGATGGTCGGATTTTTGCTCAGCCCTACCCTCGACGAGCCCCCGCGAACGAACCCCTATTCCGAGGTCGGCGTATACCACGATTGGATCGCCGCCCCCGCGTTCTCCATTGATTCCGGCGTGGGCTTCCTGAGCAACACCACGACGAAACCACCCTCCCCATCAGGTTGAATATCCACCGATAGTGGCATCCTTCTTGATTGGAAATCGCAGAACTCTGAAACCCTAGGTTTCAGAGCTGCGGCGGTGCTGAAAGCGATCTCCTGGTTGCTGTGTCTCGCTACTACCATGGAAGATCCAAGAGAACCATGTCGTTCAAAGTTGGAACTGAAATCACCATCTCCAAACGCAGAAACTGTTGCAAAGCAAAGAACCAAAGTCATGGCCGAGACCTTGGCCATGACTGAACTTTGCTGCTCCGTACGGCTAGGAGAAGACATGCCTTTGATCACCATAACCATGGTGATGGCTCACCAAAGTTGCAGGCGGCGCGACCCTAGGCGAGAGCTCTTTGGATTTTTTTAATCCGAAACCCACAATAAGTATTGGTTTACACGATAACCTTAATATGTCATATTGGTTTAATGTACTTCCATACTTTATAATTTGATTGATATGTTTTTCAAAATTATTAAGACTAATATACCCTTATAGAATTGAGCAAACTTGATTATGTTATAGAATCATGTGGCCCACCATTGTGAGGCTCAAGACATGTACCCTTATCCTCAGTGGCGGATCTAGCTTTTTCAATGAGGGGGGCACCATTTGTTTTTAATATAGTAATAATTGGCATAAGAGTAATATTAAAATTGTTAATATTGTATGAAAAGATAATAATTAATACATATTACAAAATATGGGCCAAATTTTCATATATTAAAAATGTTATAAAACATTTTCATTGTCAACACAATAAAAAAAATATTTCTCAACGTATACAATAATCATTGGTTTTTTACTCAATTTCTTATTATTATGAAATATTGTGGAGTCGAATCTTTTTTTGAGATATTTCTCGATGATTGTAGTAATTTTATAGATAATTAAATTTAAATCGACAATGATCTCAAACACTAACTAAACTTAAAGCTTAAAATAATTATAGTTTTGAATTTATAAACAATGAATTAAATTACACTTTTACAAAGATTTAAAAAATTAATAATATAAAATAATTATAGAAGTAAAAAGTTAATATAATAAAAAATAAATTCAATCAAATAAAATTAGAAATTATAATAAAAATACATAATTTTATAAATTGAAATAAAATAAAAATTAAATAAGGATTATATCTTCTTTTTTTAAAATTTTTTTTGAGGTGGGACACTCTTAATCAAAAAAAACTGTATTTTATGGAATAAAATATAAAAATATAAGTAGTAGTATTTTTTCCAAAAATTTGAGGGGGGGCACGTGCCCCCCGGGCCCATGCTGAATTCGCCCCTGCTTATCCTTTTCATTTAATATGAAGTGGTACACTGAACCTTGGTATATTAATTTAATTGTAATGATGCTTTTGTTGTTGCCTATATATATGGCAAGCTCATCCATTTTGTAGAGTTACACAGAATCAATAGAGAGATGCTGAGCTTCTCCATCTTCTTTTGTTCCTCCCTTTTATTACAACCGTGCCATTATATCATCTTAATCACCCAAAGAGCAAAGGTCTCTCAAAACAAAGATCTCTTAAAGCAATTGGTTGTGTCCGTGTATTAAGTGTCTACATAATCGTCCACAGCAAGGTTTTATCAACATGTATATTATTTCCACAACACATTATCAGCACGAACAGCTCTGTTCGATCGTTCAGGTATAAAGTTTCATATTATCATAAATTTTATTCGTTGATATTATTTATTAACGGTAGTCGTAAAATATATTTGTGTTCATTCCATACTTATTTGGATCTGGTTTTTATACCCTATAAGTATGCTCTGTGATCGCCAAATAATATTTTGAATCTTTCACATCAGAAAATATGGTCATATTGAAATCTTGTTACGTGTTAAGCTTTGTCGATATTGATTTATTTTAGTAACATTATTTGTGAAACGATATTATACCGAAACCAAATCATTTGAGACCAGAAGCTCCAAATGAAAAATCTTAAGCCGAGGCTTGATATGTGCCTGAACGACCAAATGAAAAATCACATGGTCGAGGCCTGATATATATGATTTTATGGCCAAATAATAAATTACAAGCCTGGGGCTTGATATTGTTCCTTTTACGGCCACGTGATAAATCACAGGCACGAAGCCTGATACTTGCCTATACGGTCAAATGATAAATTACAAGTCTGGAGCTTGATACTTGTATTTATGACCGATTGACAAATCACAGGCTCGAAGCCTGTAACATGTCCTTAAAAGGCAGAATACAGACCACAGGCTTGAAGCCTGTAACTTGTATTAAGGTCACAAGCTGAAACCACTGGCCTGAAGCCTGTAACTTGTGTCCAAGGCCTGAAGCCTAAAAGTTTATATGAAACTATTTATATTTATATATTTAGTTTCAGCGTTTATTATGCTTACCCCACGAGTTCGCTCGTTGTGCGGTTATGTATATACTTGATTTGTATATTTATTATACCCCGCGAGTTCGCTCGTTGTGCGGTTATACCTATATCTAATTCACGCGTTTATTATGTTTACCCCATGAGTTCGCTCATTGTGTGGTTTTACATATCTAATTGTGATAATTCAAAGGTTGTATATTTGTAACCCGAAGCTTACAAATATGATGATACTTTGGACCCGAAGTTCCAAAATCGTTAAAGACAAGTTCATTAAATTATTCATTCCAGTGAAACGGATATGTTCACCATTGTTGAATGTCGTAGGACCAGAAGTTCATACAGACTTAACATTTCACCGAATTTGAGATTAGTTCATTGCACCATCGTTCAGGTGGAAATTTATATGTGCACCATTGTTAAATGTCGTATGGCCAGAAGTTCATATCGACTTAAACTTTCGTAGAATTTGAAATAAATGTATTGAACCATTATTTTAATGAGAATTTGATATGTGCAATATTGTTAAATGTCATATGACCAGAAGTTCATACCGACTTAAATTTCACAAAATTCGAGATTCTGATTCAAGGTGCAATTTTGTTTTTTATATGGCCAGAAGTTCGTATAAAACTAAAAATTTATTCAGAGATTGAAGGTTTAAATGACGAGTCCCTATAAGACATGTCAATATTATTATTGCCAAACATCGTCATATTAGTTTGGTTATAGGGAAACTATTTGTTCCTTCATCTCATATGCTCCACCAGTATTAATGTTGGAAAATACGAACTTATATATTCAAGGTTAATCTCCTGTATACTCATTGCCGAAATAATGAGTTATTACTGAAAAACCATCAAACTCGCCATGTTGGCAATATACCATTCCCTGAAGTAAATGGGATAAATCATGATGCTCTATATAAAACTAGATCCAGAAGCATCTACTCAGTGTCAACGATTATGTTGAGACCACTAATGAGACTGAGTTTCTCTGTATCACCAGAAGTGATAAATATGGTGAAAATCAAGTACTAGAAATCTAAATGTTTAGATACATGAGTTATACAAGAACAGTCAATGTCTACGCTATATTGAACCATAAGTTCGATAATGAAAATATTTTATACGCCGACGTATTCGTAATGATCATTTGGATCGACGATGATGCGTAGGATCATTGAGAATTAATACAGACTTTATTTAAAGAACTAGAATGTTCAAATGTCCTATGAAGTATTTTGTGTTGCTTTTCACAAGATATATTTTGTGGTCCAACCATCCAAAGACAATTTTAGTATGAAATTTTAATTACTCAAGTACAGAATTCATGAGGATGTGACCATACTTATTTTATAAGAGACGCATCCAGAAGATGGTCTTATGGTATCTTGATATTTACTTTATAAGAGACGCATCCAGAAGATGGTCTTATCATGTAACATTGCATTTGCTAAGTTGTTGACACGCTTTATAAAATCGATCGCCTTGACAATGCTGGTATCTTGAGTCCCTGAAAGACAAGATGTTTATTGCATGATATGTCAGTTTCATTTTGATGAGACGATATCGTTCACCTTGAAGTGAAGAGAGAAGACCTTCCTGAAGTAAGGCATGAAATATTCTTGGAAGAATTATTTTTGTCTCATCATATATACCTGAAGTACATAAGCTCGCACATTTGAAAAATGTTGCAGACCGAATGCTATACACAAAAATAATAAAGTCATACCAAGATACCAGCAAAGATTTAAAAGTTTTGTGAAAGCGGGGAATGACTCCTCTTTTACACGCCAGAAGCGTGAGAGGGTACTTGGATCAAAGAATATTGATTCCAAGAGAGAAAGAATTAGGCGAATCTTAATGATGAACAAAATATGTCTTCACTACCGAAATATGTTCCAACAGAAATATTGGTTTAAGAAAAACCGTTGATTCTGGAAGAATCAATCGCTCCTGCCAAAAAGGCAGACCGTGAATGAGCGTGATATAAATTTAATCTCGAGATTGATTTAAGAAGAATATCAGTTCAAACAAAAGCGTTAGTTCCAGAAGAACAAAGGAATGAGCAAATGCATATTGTTCTCACATATTGAGAACCATGGAATCGAAATTTGATATCCATTGATAAAAGCATTACATTTTCATGAAAATGTAATGATAGATGATTTTGACATTGATCCACGTGGTGTTGACTAATATCATTTAAAGACATGTTTGGCCAATACGAGAAAATGTCAATCAAGAAGAATTGACTTATTGGCATAATGTCCAATGTTCAAAATCATGATTATAACATCGAAAGATGTTTTCCCAGCTGGGTATAGATGGATGAAAAAACAAAGATACTTAAATCCAACTTTTGATAAAGTTATGTTGTGTGATCACCACGGTATATTAGATACACGTACCCACTGCTAATGGTATTTTTAAGTGCCAACATTTATAAAAGTCCCCGAAGGACATGCATTGCTTGAAACATTGCAGTTTGCCTGAAGCAAAACTCATGCATTGCCTGAAGCATTGCAACTTGACTAAAGCAAATCCCTTGAAAATTTAAATTGCCAGAAGCAATGTCATTCCCCAAAGGATTTATGATTATCTAGAGAAATGACTATCTGAAGGGTTTGATTTCCATGAGGTAATGAGACATGGTATGAGAAACCATGTACTCAGTAAGTAGTGTGGGTCGATAATATATGGGCTCCTGAAGAGGTTCTTGAAACTGCAGTATGTCTAAAGAAAAAATTTCAAATGAAAGCTTTGATGATTAAGTATTGTCTTGACCTGAAGATCGAGCGTATTTTAAAATGGATCCATAAATATGCATATGTTAAGAAACGCCTGAAGCGCTTTCGACTTAATATTCAAACGATCGATCGATATTTAGGTCCTAAAGAGGATCTCATTTGTATTGAAGAGATGGAAATATATTTGGTCCTGGAGTACCATATCTAAATTTGAGACGTTATGATGTACAAGGCCTGACAAGAAAATTCGCAGTAAATGTGCTAGCCAGTTTTGAGCTCAGAAACTATTAACCGGTTTTGAGAAAGAAGCAGATCGGCAAAGCATGTCCCGAGACGGTTATAGTTTGGGAAGACAGTTTTCAGTGTTCAGTGTTTTGGTTGCAACCACTAAGTTCTCTGAAATCCGTTTATCATGAACTCCAGAAGAGTCATGAGATTGACGTCAATCATAATCACGTAGTGAAAATCCTGCAGGTTTGGTTCACTGATATTTGGGTAACATCGGTTTTGGGAAAGTCAGAGTACAAGAAATTATGCTTTGAATTTGCAAGTATCCGAGATTACTCATTCGGTCTTCAGGGGGAGCGACAGTCAAGGGGGTATATTTCTGTGCCCTGCTGTAATAACCACTTCCGGTCAACGCCAGTCAAACCTGCGAAAAACAGGAAATTTAAAAAAAATTTAAGACAGACACTTAACTTAACCTAATTTGACCCCCAGGGTCTTACCGAACTTAAGATGACCCCGGTTTCGACCAAAATGAGTTCCGGGGGACTCAGGGCAACTTTCTGATCAATTTGGGAAAAGTTGACTTTTCGCTAGAAAAGTCAACCGAGCGACGTTTTGGTCCCTTCGAGGACCGTTTTGGATCCAAAAAGCTTAGTCGTCGTCGCAGCGGTCTTAGGTTGAGCCATTTCCTTGTAGCCCGTCAAGTTTCGTAATTTCTTGGGAAAAGTGCCCGTTCGGGGCCCGAAACGTATGTTTTTCGCGAATCTGATTGAAAATATCTAGCAGATATTTTCCAAAAGGTGTGGGGCCCACCTTGCCACTTGTCCAACAAGTGGTGGTGTTAGTTTTGGGGGGAAAATGAGTGGTGAGGGAGGTGTGGCCGGCCACATGTGTTAAAAGAGAAAAAAAAAGAAAGAGAATTGTGTTAGTTTTTTTTGAAATAGAAAAGGAAGAGAGAGTTTAGAGAGAGAAGGAGAAGAAGAAGAAGAGAGAAGGAGAAAGGAGTTAGGGTTGGGAGAAATCGAGCCTTTGGATCGTCTCAAGGCAAGGAGCATTTGACTTCCCCTCGTCTTCCTCTTTGGTAAGAACCAAACCGATCGTTCTTTTGATAATTTTCACATGTTAGGGTTTGGTTATAATTGATGAGTTAGGGTTGTAGTAAGGTTGGGAGAATTGTTGGAGACGTTTGGAGATGTTTGGAGGCGAAGAGGCACGTTTTCCGGTGACCGGAAGCTCGGGAGGAGCTCCGGCCACCGTGGGTGGTGGCCGGCCGACCATGGGTGGTGGCCGGCCGACCATGGGGTGGCTGGCCGGAGTTGGGACCAGCCACCACCATGGTGGCCGAGCCCCCATTGAAACCCTAGGGTCCACGGCCAAGTGGGCCGGGTGGGGCCCACGTGCTCGGGTGCTCGTGTTTAGTGTTCGGGTGGTGTAAAACGTTCCCCGGACCATTTATCCTTAACCGAATCGAAATTTGGAATTAAATTGGAAAAATTGTAATTAACGGGTTTTAGAAACTTTAAACGTTAATTAATCGACTCGGAAGTCGGAATTCGATTCCGTCAAGTACATTGGTATCCTTGAATTATTCTAAGACCGTAGAAACGAAAACGGGAACTTTTGGAGCCCCGGAAGGCCATTTACAAAACCCGGGCAGATTCGCCATGTCGGGCGAATCGGGCCTTTACGGGTCTTTTATCGACAATGTCGAGTATTTGGGAAGTTTGGGAGTGATCGACATTGTCGGGGTTACGTTTGGGCGTTAAGTTTATTAAATTCCGGTTTATTTCCTGCGAGTTTAAAGTACATTAAAAATTGTGTTCTTTTAGATCGTGCTGCGGACCGAGACAAGGGGAAGCTCGGCGAGTGACTGGGATCACGTCGAGGCTTAGTGGATCACTTTTGGAGTTATATACGAGGTAGGGAAAAGTAGCCGGATCTCGGCCCTGATTAGGGAAAATTAACAGTAGAATTGCATGTGACACCGGGGTGTCGTGGGTTGAGTAGGTTTATTTAAATATTAGAAAAGCATGATACGGGAACGTAGCGTTTTTGAGAAAAGCATGTGACACTTAGTAGTGTCGTAGGAACAGAGAACTTAGCGGTATTAGAATTACTGGAGGCATATGACCATGCCCGGAGGTTGACTGTTTAATTTATGTCTTGGGTGGCCATGAGAGCCCGTGTATTATTGTTGGTGTCTTGGGTGGCCTTGAGAGCCCGTGTTTTACTGTTGGGATGTCTTGGGAGGCCATGAGTGCCCGTGGGGTCGTTGAGCCCGTGAGTTACAGTTGGTGTGTCTTGGGAGGCCATGAGGGCCCGTGGGGTTGTTGAACCCGAGTCCTTACCGTTGGAGTCTTGAGTGGCCATGAGTGCCTGTGGAGTGTTGAATTGGTCTTGTCACTGTTTGTTGAGCTTTTCTTGTGATTGTGATTGTGTTTGCCCGGGGTTAGTAACCCGACTTCGTGTCGGGGAGTGGTGTGGATTTTGGCAGGTTACGAGCATTCTTTGGCTGGCCTGACCAAACTCGAGTCTCGACAGGTTATGAGCATTCTTTGGCTAGCCTGTTCCGTGTCCGGATCCCGAAAGGTTATGAGCATTCTTTGGCTAGCCTGATCCGTGACCGGGTCTCGGCAGGTTACGAGCATTCTTTGGTTGGCCTGATCCGTGTTCGAGTCTCGGCAGGTTGTGAGCATTCTTTGGCTAGCCTGATCCGTGTTCGTGTCTTTGGAGGAGGTCATAAATGGTTATGTTGGGTTTACATTACGATTTTGAGGTTGAGTGTGTTGTGGAAGGTAACGGGTTGTGGGTCAGTTGAGTCCTTGAGTTGGGGATTGTAGTCCCGGTGTTGGGTTTGGTTTTGGGTGTTACTGGCTTTATCTACTAATTATGCCATAGTCAGTCTGTTATCCGTGGTGGTGAGCGAACGCTCACCCCTAGCTGCTTTTCCTACAGGTACTGATCACTGGACGGACTAGGTGAGCTCTTGAAGCTTGTGGAGCTAGGAGCGGAGTCCGGTCTTTATATTTTGAGTCTAGTGACGGATGCTTGTACCTTGCCCATTTTGTTGGAACGTTTTTGTATTGTAAATATTATTTTTGATAACTAAATGGTAATTCCAAAGTATTTATTCAAAACAGGTTTCAAGTGTTTTATGATTTTAAATTTTCGCGTCCCGAGTTCGGTTTACAGAAATTGGGGCGTGACACCTGCACTCTTTTTCCCTTATCCAAGTTTTGTCCCACGGGGTTTTCTTGGAAAGGTTTTTAACGAGGCAACAATTATGAACGTCCGACTTACCAGAAGTGAGTAAATGGAAGAAACATTCTACTCGGTATGGCTTTCCTGACATCCACTTGTTGAGAAGTTAATGTTTAAGATCAGGATGCGTCGACTCAACCAAAAAGTAACATGCCTGAAGTCAGGGGGAGACAAGTTTTGTGCGCTGTACTCTTTTTCCCTTATCCAAGTTTTGTCCCACAGGGTTTTCTTGGAAAGGTTTTTAACGAGGCAGCATCAAGCACAACTTCAAAAACAGTTTGTGTGTTGCACTCTTTTGTTTACAGGTTTTGTCCCACGGGTTTTCCTGATGAGGTTTTTAACGAAGCAACATGAAGCACGTTCGCTATATCTACAAATGGTGGTCCAATGGGGAGTGTTATAGAATCAGGTGGCCCACCAATGTGAGGCTCAAGACATGTACCCTTATCCTTTTCATTTAATATGAAGTGGTACACTGAACCTTGGTATATTAATTTAATTGTAATGATGCTTTTGTTGTTGCCTATATATATGGCAAGCTCATCCATTTTGTAGAGTTACACAAAATCAATAGAGAGATGCTGAGCTTCTCCATCTTCTTTTGTTCCTCCCTTTTATTACAACCGTGCCATTATATCATCTTAATCACCCAAAGAGCAAAGGTCTCTCAAAGCAAAGATCTCTTAAAGCAATGGGTTGTGTCCGTGTATTAAGTGTCTACATAATCGTCCACAGCAAGGTTTTATCAACGTGTATATTATTTCCGCAACAGATTAAACCTTTTTTGAATCTCATTCTATTTTCTCAACTTGTCCGTGCATTTGAAAACTTTTCTTTTGTTCGAATCCAATATATTTGATTATCTTACCTCTTGGGATCAGATACGGATTAGTGATTATGTTTTGAGCTAAATGAGGATATATTTGTAATTGTTTCTGAACTCTTCTTGTAGTTTGATTTAACTTATTTTGAATATAAGTCATAGATGAATGTGCAAATGGAATTTTTCGATGCTTAAAATTGGATGATTTGGAAATTTGATTTTTTCGACATTAAAATTCGACGATCTGAAAATTTGATTAATAATGTTGGTAGTTTTTGGTTTTTATTTGTAGTAAACTTGATGATGATCTTACTTGAGTGGTAATATGTAGTAATCATTGAAGAGGGACTTTATTTTGAAGCAGGTTGAAGCAGGGTAAGCCGGCATTATTTAAAGGGAAAACTACAGACACCTACCCAAAACCATGGTGATTTAACCGATGTTTACTCTGAAGTTTAAAGTTAATGATGCATACCCTGAAGTTACGACTTGTAACTAAAAACCCCTTTTGTCAGCTAAAATGACGAAAATACCCTCAGTGATTTTTTTAAAATAATTTTTTCAACATATAAATGAAGTGATTTTTTTAAATAAAACTGAAGTCATTTAATAAGTAAATATATAAATATAACAAAAGTAATTTTTAAATAATTTTTTTAACATAATTATTGAAGTGTAGTTGAGGGTATTTTCGTCATTTTAGCTGACAGAGGGGTTTTGAGTTACATTTTCAAAACTTCAGGGTATGCATCAGTTAATTTTAAATTTTAGGTAAGCATCAGTTAAATGGGCATGGTTTTGGGTAGGTATCGGTAGTTTTCCCTTATTTAAAAAGGGGAAACTCAAAATAAGAACGGTTTTTTGACTCATTTTTTTCTCACATCATAACTTCTGAGGAGAAATCTATTGAGAACCACTCTTAACATATGAACTGTGAGAACCAATCCTAGCCACACACATTTAAGATCCAACATTCACCATGATGCCACATCATCATCTCAATTCTACCATAGTTCAAACCACTTTCATCTATTCTCACACAAGCAAGGGCATAATTGTAATAGCATGGTGTCATGTGGACAATTGTCCATTTTTTTTACACCAATTCACTAATTTAATATTTCCCGATTCGTTTGAACTCCGATTAACTTCAAACTTGCGCCAATATATTTTTTTTCAAGGGCTTTAAATCAAGATCAGTCATGAATATATTTTGAAGCACGAAAATAAAAATTTATATCAAGGTGATAAAAATAATGTTGAGCGTTGATAAATCTTCACTAATAAATGTTTTATATCGGAGTACCAAACTAGTGCTAAATGTTGATAAAAAAACATGTAATGAGGTGATAAGAAACAAATAATGAGGTGATAAAAACCATTTTCAATTTTGATAATAAGTGTGATACACTAGAGTTTAACGTTGATAAAAAAAAACTTGTGATAAGGTGATAAAAAACACGTAATTCAATGATAAATCTAGTGTTTAGTGTTGATAAAACTGGTGTTCATAAAAAGCATGTGATGAGATGATAAAAATCATGATCAGTTTTGGAGAATGGGGTGATAAAACCAGTGTAAAGTGTTGATAAAACCAGGGTAAAGTGTTGATAAACCCAGAGCAAATTGTTGATAAAAATTACATATATATAATTCCTTTAAAAACTAGTTCCGAAATAATAAAAAATTTCGTGCTTCAATAAAACATGTGATGGGGGTGATAAAACACTTGTAATTTGAATGATAAACCTAGTGTTTAGTGTTGATACAACTATTGTTCATAAAAAGCACGCGATGTGGTGATAAACTCATGATCATTTTTGGAAAATGAAGTGATAAAACCAGTGTAAAGTGTTGATAAAACCAGTGTAAAAGTGTTGATAAATCCAGAGCAAAGTGTTGATAAAAATTACCCAGATTTTTTTTTATAAAAAATCTACCCCGAAATAATTTTTTTTTTCGTGCTTCAAAATATATTCATGACTGATCTTGATTGAAAGCCCTTAAAAAAACAAAACTAATGGCGCAAGTTTGAAGCCAATCGGAGTTCAAACGAAGCGGGAAAAATTAAATTAGTGAATTGGTTAAAAAAAATAATATGATAGTTTTACTAAAAAGCCCTTACCACTTACTAAAAAGTGCTGTTTTTTTTGCAGTCAACAAGTCAACAACTCAATTGCATCTTATCCATTCATTCCTAAAATGGATGACTTTGATTGGTTCTCGCGGTTCCTACGTTAAAACATGGTTCTCACCCGATTTCTCCTCCATAACTTCTTACTTTAACTGTTACTACATTTTCATTTTAGACAAACGGAAATTATTACAAATCAATGGATTCCGTTCAAAACTTGACAATTTGTTAATTGAGTATAAGAAAAGACTTTTGCCCTTTAAACTATACTTCTAATTTCTTATATCATAACAGTAGAAAATACTATTGTTTCGGTTTATGTTATAAAAAATTTATAAATATTTTCGATTTATAATATTATTTGTGACTTATAACTTATAGATATTTTATAAATTAATTTATGTTATAAGAATTTATAAAATAAATAAATAATAATATTTATTTTCCAATTTGTTATTTATTTATTTATTATTTTTAAATCTAATCATAAGGATATATATATATATATATATATATTTTTTAATTTTATAAATTATGTGAAAAAGAAAATTTCATAATAATTTATTAAAATTATTTAAAAAATACTTTAATTTTTAGTTCTTCTCAGTTTTTATTTAATTTGTATCCATTATTTTTATTAGAATGTTTCATTTTTAATGGTCAAGAAAAAAAATTAAAAAAATGAGTCAATAAGTCGAAATCAGAATTTGAACAACAAAACTAAGAAGAAAATTATCCAAACCTTTTCAAACTTAACAATCTAACTTTAAAGTACAATCAACCCTAAATATGGAAACAATAAACTTGGAAATTCGGTTAGACTTGTCGTCGTCGAGGATAACTTGGACTTCAAACCTACCACCAAGAAACGCTACAATCAGGATGTATACACCAGATCCAAGCAGACCGTGAAGTAGAGCAAGGAAAATCTGGGCTTCGATTCCCATATCCGAAGCTCATATTCGGGTGCATGAGGGTGAAGGACCCAACGAGAGGAAGAGGAGGGCTTCTCACCGTAGCCAGAGCTTGCAGGAGCTCGTCGTGCCCATCTTCGACACTGCAAAAGAAGAGAGTTAAAGACGGTGGCGTGATCCTAGAGAGACTTAGGGGAACTCAGCGCGGCAATGTCACGCCCCAATTTCAGCGAATCGAACTCGGGACGCGAACTTTTAAAACATGAATACTTAAAAACCTGTTTTGAATAAAAGCTTTGACATTTCCATTTATTTACCAAAATAATAGTAGTATTTACAATACAAAAACGTCCCAACAAGTGGACAAGGTACACATCCGTCACTAGACTCAACAAAAGTAAAGACCAGACTCCGCTCCAAGCTCCATGAACTTCAAGAGCTCACCTAGTCCGTCCCACGAACAGTACCTGTAGGAAAAGCAGCTAGGGGTGAGCGTTCGCTCACCACCACGGATAACAGACTGACTACGGCATAATTAGCAGACAAAGCCAGTAACACTAAAACCAAACCCAACACTGGGACTATAGTCCCCAACTCAAGTACCCAACTGACCCACAACCCGTTACCTTCCTCAACAGACTCAACACTCGATAACACAATGTAGACCCGACACAACTATCGACGACCTCCTCCAAGGACACGACAGAAAGACTACACAACGCCAAACAAGATCACAAAGGATCGCACACCAAACAAGATCACAAAGGATCGCATACCAGCTGCTCAGTAACCTCTCCCACTCACACGAACACGGATCATGCTAGCCAAAGAATGCTTACAACCTGTGATACTCAAACTCGGACCAGGCCAGCCAAAGAATGCTTGCAACCTGTGTTACTCAAACTCGGACCAGGCCAGCCAACGAATGCTTGCAACCTGTGTTACTCAAACTCGTGTCAGGCCAGCCAAAGAATGCTTGCAACCCGTTGATACTCAAACTTGGTCAGGCCAGCCAAAGAATGCTTGCAACCTACCGGGATCCGCAATCACAATCACAATCACAATCACACGCAAATTCATCAACCAGTAACAACACAAGTTCAACACTCACAGGCACTCATGGCCACCAAGACACCAACAGTAAAACTCGAACTCAACAGCCCCACAGGCACTCACAGCCTCCCAAGACACACCGACAGTAAGACACGGACTCAACAATCCCACAGGCACTCACGGCCTCCCAAGACACCAACCATAAGACACGCTTGCAACTTGCCGAGACTCTAACTCGTAAGCCAGTTAAAGGAAGCTTGCAACCCCCCCGAGACTCTAACTCGGTCAGGCCAGCCAAAGACACCAACCTTAGTACACGGGCCCTCAAGGCCACCCAAAACTCGATAATAAAAATACGGGCTCTCAAGACCACCCAAACTCAATCAATAAATAATACGGGCTCTCAAGGCCACCCAAAACTCGATAATAAAATACGGGCTCTCAAGACCACCAAAACTCAATCAATAAATAATACGGGCTCTCAAGGCCACCCAAACTCGATAATAAAATACGGGCTCTCAAGGCCACCCAGAACTCGATAATAAAATACGGGCTCTCAAGGCCACTCAAGACACCAAATAAGCAATCAACCTCCGGCTTAACCAAGCCTCCAACAGTCCTAACATCAACAGTTTAACAATCAACCTCCGGGCATGGTCATATGCCTCCAGTACTCCTAATATCGATAAGTTCACAAACAACCTCCGGGCATGGTCATATGCCTCCAGTAAAACAATTAACGCTAAGTTCTCTGTTCCTACGACACTACTAAGTGTCACAAGCCTTTCCAATAATTACTAAGTCCCCGTAACATGCTTTTCTAATAAACGCTACAAACTCGTATCATGCTTTTCTAATATTTAAATAAACCTATTCAACCCACGACACCCCAGTGTCACATGCAATTCTACTGTTAACTTTCCCCAGTCAGGGCCGAGATCCGGCTACTTTTCCCTACCTCGTATATAATCCCAAAAGCGCTCCAACAACACCCGAAGTACACCCAGTCACTCGCCGAGCTTCCCTTTGCCTCGGTCCGTAGCACGATCTAAAAGAACACAAATTCAAAGTACTTTTAAACTAGTACGAATAAACCGAAAATTAGCATACTTAACGCCCAAACGTAACCCCGACAATGCCGATCACTCCCAAACTTCCCAATTACTCGATATTGTCGATAAAGGACCCGTAAAGGCCAGATTCGCCCGACATGGCGAATCTGCCCGGGTTTTGGTTAATTGCCTTCCGGGGCTCCAAAAGTTCCCGTTTTCGTTTCTACGGTCTTAGAATATTTCAAGGAACCCAACGCACTTGACGGAATTGAATTCCGACTTCTAAGTCAATTAATTAACGTTTAAAGTTTCCAAAACCCGTTAATTACAACTTCTCCAATTTAATTCCAAATTTCGATTCGATTAAGGATAAATGGTCCGGGGAACGTTTTAAACCACCCGAACGATAAAAACCGAGCACCCGAGCATGTGGGCCCCACCCACACTACTTGGCCGAGACCCTAGGGTTTAAGGGGAGGCTCGGCCACCATGTGGTGGCTGCTGCCAGCTCCGGCCAGCCACCTCATGGCCGGCCGGCCAGCCACCTCATGGCCGGAGCTCCTCCCGAGCCTCCGGTCATCGGAAAACGTGAAATTAAACCCCCAAACACCTCTAAAACGTCTCCAACACCTCCCCACACTCTACACAACCCTAAGCCTTAGTTTATACTCAAATCCTAGCTTCCAAGAAAATAACCAAAACGAGAATCGATTCGTGTATTACCGTAGAGGAGAACGAGGGGAACGGGATTGCTCTTTGCTTTGACTCGATCCAAAGGCTCGATCACAAACCCTAGCTCAACCTCCCTTCTTCTATCTTCTTCTCCTTCTCCTTCTCTCTCTAAAACCTCTCTTCTTCTTTCTATTTTAAAACAACTAACACAAAAACCCAATTAAAACTCTTTTTTTTTCTTTTAAAACCCAAGTCTCGGCCAGCCCTTCTCCTCCATTCATTTTCCCCCCAAAACTAACACCGCCACATTTAGGACATGTGTCAAGGTGGGTCCCACACCTTTTGGAAAATATCTAGTTAATATTTTCCAATCAGATTCGCGAAAATCGGACGTTTCGGGCCCCGAACGGGCACTTTTTCCCAAAAATTACGAAACTTGGCGGGCCACAAGGAAACGGCTCAACTAAGACCGTTGCGATGACGGTTAAGCTTTTTGGATCCAAAACGGTCCTCGAATGGACCAAAACGTCGCTCGCTTGACTTTTCCAGCGAAAAGTCAACATTTCTCAAATTGATCAGAAAGTTGCCCTGAGTCCCCCGTAACTCACTTTGGTCAATAACGGGGTCAACTTAAGTCCGGTATGACACTCGGGGTCATTTTAGCTTCATTAAGTGTCCGTCTTAAATTTTTTAAATTTTCCTGTTTTTCGCAGGTTTGACTGGCGTTGACTGGGAGTGGTTATTACAGGCAAGACATGGGCCCAACCTCTCCAATTTATCTCTAGATCTGAGGCAGGAGGAAGAAGAGCTTTATGAAGAGAAATGGATTGAAAGTTTACGAGAATATTGTTTTATGAAGATTGTGTATATATATGTTTTCTGTTGTGTTTATTTTTAATTAATTTTTATAAAATTAATTAAGCATATAAATTTTTAAAAAGAATATAATAAAATATGAGTGAAGTGGAAAGGTAAGTAGTTATGATTTAAGAATAAAACTTAAAAAGGTGGGGATATTTTGGCCATTATAAATGTTTAAACAAACATGTGATTTTTTTCTAATGTTTTTTTGTGTAGTGACAGAAATTGTTGCTTTTAACAATTTCCTTCCCTTTACAATAAAGATGTGTTAACAATTAAAGTCATAAATTATGACGTGAGAAATAAAGCCGAAAACAGTTATTTCCTTGAATTTCCCCTTTAAGAAATGTGTATACATCAACATATTGAAAATCCTTAGAGCATGTACAACGGACCGACCCATCGGCCCGGCTCGCGTTTTTGCGGGCCACAGGACGCGGGCCGTCCCATTATGGGACGACTTTTACTCATCCTGCGTCCCTCGTACCACAACTGCGGGACGGGCCGAAACCCGCGTCCCACGTCCGGCCGCCCGCCAATCCCTGCCTGCCACGTGTCCCTACAGAAGAAGAAAAAAATCCGACCGTTTTCAAACTGTCGGAAACGGTAACAATCTATTTATTTAATTAATTAATTTACTTATTTATTTACCCCATAAATACCCCAACCCCATTTTTTTCACACATCCATTCTCCAATTTCACTCTACCATTCCCAAATTCTACTATCTCATTCTCAATATTCTCGTGAATAATGTCGGGTGACGAAGATACCCGTTCACAATCAGGGGCTGACGATGTAGGATTCTCCCCCGAGGAACTAGCACGGGATTTCCGCGATATTTTAACACAACCTGGTGAGACCTCCGCTTTCTCACCATATACGCAACCGGGTTCGAGCTCAGGTAATTTCAAACTACCGTTAAGTGTTTCTTTAATTAATTAATTTTTTTTAATTGATTGTTGTTTTTTAATGTATTAAACAAATTTATTTGTTTTAATTTCATTTTTCAAGGGCAATTCCGTCCACAACAATTCAACCCACAAGGTTACCAGATACCGCCACAAGGTTACCAGCCGCCACAAGGTTACCAGATGCCGTCGCCACAAGGTTACCAGCTTCCACCACAATTATATAACTACCTCGATTTCCCAATACCCAACTGTCCCGGCACCCGTAGGTCGTCGCAGTCATCCTCTGCCGGACCTTCCCAACGAAGACCTCGAGCACCCCCGCAGCCACGGAGGACTTGGACCGTTGAGGAAGACAACCACCTCATACAATGCTGGCTCTCGACAACAAGAGACCCGATTAAGGGAAACTCCCAATACGGAAACACATTCTGGTGCACTGTTGAGAGAAAGTTCAACACGACCGGAGAACACCGCCGCTACACGTGGAATGCTATCAAGAAACATTGGGCCAGATGCTAGTCGCAGACAAGGAGGTTCCTCGGTTATCTAAAGACCTCCAAGGCCGATTACCACATCGGTTGGAACCATGAGCAGCACATGAGAAATGTGAAGAACATGTGGTTTAATACCAAGGAGGACGAAAGACCGAAGGACCACCTGAATTTTTTTGACCTCGATCATTGGGTTGTCGCGCTTGAGGACAATGAGAAGTTTGATGCCGAGGAAGGCATCATGGGTACTGTCCGCCAACAACAACGACAATGCTTGGATGAGGCTGAGAATTATAGCTCAACCCCACCCACAAGCACAGGGGAAGATTACACACGTCTTGTTGGCGAGTCTCAGCAACCAGAATGGGAACCTTCCGATCACAACAAGGGGAGTGAGGTCCCTCTCAGCGAAACACCCCCCTCCAATACGTTCGATGCAAGTCCCTCTCAATCAACTCGCCAAATGCGACCGCCAGGCAAGAAGGCAGCGAAGAGGAAGGGGACCGTCCTCACGGCCCAAATAACTGCCTTCGCGGAGATGGAATGTTCAAGGCAGGAAGGCAACCTAGAAAGGACCCGCTTGTTACACAAGTTAACCGAACAGTGGGAAGAAAACTTCGCCACCTACAAGTCCCTGGTGCAAACGGATACCTCCGACTTCACCGAAACCGAGTTAAAAGAGCACCGTTCAATGAAGGCCCGACTTGCGAGAGTCATGAATACCCTTGAAGGTGAACTTGAAGCTCTTCGACAACAACAAACACCAGCGGTTCTACCACCACAATGATTCTTGGGCATGTATTTTTTTTGGGTTGTATTAAAAGGGGATGAATAAAAGTTCAAGTTCATTTTTATTCGTGTTAAATTTATTTCTTATTATTTTTATTATCATTGTTTATTTTTTTTCACATTTATTTAAATTTTATATAATTTAAACTGTTTCTGATAAAGAATTAAATAAAACAGTAAAATATCAATTAATTAACCATTCATCATCCAGTCAGCATCCACTAACAATGTGAGCCTCACATACAAGCCTCTCATTGCAAAACACCCACTATTGTGAGTCCCAAGTTCCACTATTTTGTCCAGTCAGGATGTGAGCCTTACCATTGTACATGCTCTTAAAGAAAAAGAACCCATATCAAACTAGTACTTAACAACTACTTCAGTTGAAAACAAAAGGAATCCGAAAAAACAGAAGAAGAAAGAGGCATGTTTGGTGATTTCATCCTTCATACCATATCGACTTTAAGAACACGACCCTCCTTACGATAATAATAATAAAGCCATTGATTTGTCGAATGTAAAGGCATGTAGCAAACTAAAATTTTAATAACATCATTGACCTTTCCTCCATGGACTCCCCGCTCTACCACTCTTCCTTTCACTTGAGCAACTTCCTCTCCACCAGTAGTCTCACGCCATTTTTCTTGTTGTTCTAACACACAACCTTTTTTTTTCCACAACATTTATTGATGTACTACAAATTACCAAACTAAAATCATTACTCTGATACGGGTGCGCCAACGAGAACGAAACAAGGCTCAACCCTAAAATATTGGCGTTGCGCCGCCGGCGGCCGTACTGGCCGCTCGTGAGATAGGAGGTCGCCGGTGGCCTCTCACCCTCCTTGTCCCTTATCTGTCTCCCTCGATTGGTGCTTCCATCGCCGCTCATGGTCGCCATCTAGGAACTCTGTGCTCGAGTTTTTGGTCTGCCCTAGGATTCTTTCGCCATCCCCGTCCATGGTCTCTTCCGGAGTTCTGTTTCAGGTCCGGCATGTTTTGTGCGCTTGGGTGGTGTCGCTGCGGTGGACTAGGAACTGCGCTCGACCCATGTTTGTTCTGTACTCGGCTCCGAATTTCCTGGTGTATCGGACACATCATACTTGTGTCCCCTCATCATCGCCATGGATCACGAGCAATCAACGAGATGGAGCAACATCAACAGCAGACACTCCTCAAGTCTCCTCCATCCGGAAAATTTTGAATGTCAAAATTGGATGTATTGAGGTATTTGTTCTTTGAGAGGGAATGGTTGTGAACCATGACTCCTCTGGTGGTGTTCCGGGTTCTTTGAGGTTTGGGTTGGTGATGGTAAAGCTGCGGAGTGGGTCTTCGGCTCGGCTCGTTTTCGGTGATATGCTTTGCGACTTCCTTCAGTAGTCTCCGTATACACCATCTATGCGACCAGCTCACATCCGTGTGATCCACGACTGTCGTTTGGGTGATCAAGGTCGATGAGGTTATGGTATTGGTGGCGTCTGTGCAGGTTGTTCAGCCAGATTGGACCCGATGGTACTGTTTCAGGAATCGAGACTGTTGTGGCTACTTTTCCTTATAATCGCATCGTTCTGGTTCGCTGGTGTTCCGTAGCTTATGGGGAAGTCGGTTGATGTATGACTTTCAGTCGTCCAAGATAATTGGAGTTGTTCGAGGTGTAGACTCGGGCCTTAGTTGACCTTGTGGCTGTTTTGCTGCAGTTACGTGGACTTTACGCTTGTACAAACCAATTGGAGTGGTACGAGGAGTTGACTCGAGCTTTATTTGGTGTTATAGTCGTTTTGTCCTGTTGCCGTTTTTTGTTTTAGTGGGGTTGTGTCCTACGGTTTTTGTTGCTCTTTGAAGTTGTTTTAGTCTGAGAAAATGGTCCTTTTTGTGGATCGTTTTCTGGCTTTGTTTTACTTTCTTGTAGAACATTTTCTTTAATAAATTTTTAGCTTATAAAAAAACCCTTTTTTGTCCACTATTGAAACCAGGGTCGCCTCAAACTATAAGCGAGTTAAGCAAACGCTTAAGGCCTCAGATCGAAAAAGGCCTCCTGATATTTAATAAGAAGCCGCTTAAGGCATTAGATCGAAAAAGACTATACAATTAAAGACCTGGTATAATCAAGCGAAAATATTGGACTTCTAATTTTGGAATTAAATTTTAACCTTAATTGGGCCTAAATTTGATCTCAATTCAATTTTTTTTAGAAGAAAAAAAAGTTCTTATAAAAAACAGTTCTCTAACAACTCTATGGATCTTTATTTAGCAGTGAAAAACTATCGTTAATGAAACAAACCTTACAAGTTCAATTTACCAATGACTAGTAAACTACAAAAGAGGGATCAAACAAAAGAACGGAAAAACCAAAGAAAATAAGTGTGGATCTTTACATATTATAATATTTGTTTGAGGAATGAAAACAAATTTATCAACTTCTTAATGGAAATGCTTAAAATATATTTCAAAACTAGGGAAACAAATCTAATATTGAATACATATTTCCGATTAGAGCAAAAAAAATGTGAAACAAACATATGAAAAATTCACTAAGTGTTCATTTGATATATGCTACTTCCTTGATACTTTCTATATAAAGATTTTAGACATTCGATTGAAGCTATGCATCTAAATGTGTACTTTAAAATATAATCATTTATCGAAGAATAATCCATGAAATTCATGGACTAGAGCATGAGTCTAATTAGGTTTGACATCATGGTTTGACCAAAATACAAACTAAGAGAATGAGAAACCCTTAAAAATTATTACAATTAGAAGAGGTATTACGAAAGTTTCATTTTATGATTAAAGAAGACAATAAATAGAGTTGACTTTATATACCCATCACATGGAGCTGTATGTCCATGATCTAGAGAATTGATTTACTCATAAGAGATGAACATGCTCAACAGAAAGGAAAACCAGAGGCCTTGAACATTATCGATTATTTGAATATGATTCCTTAGTCTCAAATAAAAAAAATCAATAGCCACACATCGCTTATAAAAAAAAGATCAATAGGCATGAGCTTGTTTATAAGTTTCTTTAATCTTTAGGGAGTTACAACAGCTAAATAAATTTAGACATATATATCATGAGGTAATAGAGAGAGTATGTTGGACTTGTCTTTTTATTTTTCGATTAACTACTGGGTTTCAATACGAAATACCCTTAATGCTTGAAAATTCTCACCCAACTACTACCTTGCGCCATTGGTGTCGGTTATGGAGGTTTTCTTATTTTCAGTTATATTTGATTAATCTTATTTAGAGTCTATATTTAGTATTTGAAAATAATTTGTAACGGGGAAAAATTCTAGAAGTTGATGATAATAGCTATAAATACATGACATTACATGAAAGCTAACATAATTTACTGTAATTTTCTAGAATTATCTCGAACATATCATATCCAAACTTGATAAGAATATAACTTATATATGGATACATGAGAATCCTTAAAATATTTAGATTTTTGGTATAGAATTCTAGACAATAAATCTGGCCCATCGAGGGTATCTTGTTAGAAATTAATCTCCATAATCCATTTTGTATTTTCGAGTGTTATAAATAGATGTTGAAGTTCATTTTTTAATATCATCTAATATAATTTCCCTATGAGTAAATTTTATTATTATATTCTTTCATAAGAAAAAAAGACATCGATCAAACTTTCGCTTTAGGCCCCAATAATAACCCTCCTCGCTAGTCTTTTTTCTAGCAGTGAGCTAAGGCTGATGATGGTAGAAGCAACAGGGGTAGCGATTAGGGTTGTGAATTGAGGGTTTATAGGAGAATAGAGTAGAAGAGAGGAAGATGAGTGTAGAGGGAGAGAAAGAGAGAGAGATGGAGGGAGATCTTACGAAGACAAGTAATGCCAAAATCTTGCCATGTTTCTCATTTTCTATGGTATAAGAAGACAACAGAGGAAAATAAAAGGCTTGAGCCGGAAAAAACAAAGCCCAAAACTAATAAAAACAACTCAAAGTAATAAGTTCAACCCACAATTATCTTTAAACCCAAATAACCCATAACAATGCCCTCTCTTCACGACTCTACGATCCAAAATATTGGCTGGTTGTTTGGAAATGATACCCTCAGAATCCATCAATGACAATTGGGATTGTGTAACCATTGTTCCAATGTGTTTCTTGAGCTGAGACACACGAAAAGTTGGATGCATCTGTGACGAGGCTGGTAAGTCTAATGTGTAAGCAACCTCTCCTACTTTTCTATCGATTTTCAATGGTCCAAAGAATTTGGGGCTGAGCTTGGGAGATGATCGAATCACTACAGAACATTTCCTGTAGGGTTGTAATTTAACATACACCCAATCCCCCACGCTGAACGTGCGATCATATCATTTCTTGTCTGCCTGTATCTTCATCATATCTTTGGATCGTTGCAAGTGGAACCTCGACATTTTAGAAGCCTTTTCCCGAGCAGATAAGCTACGATCAACCAATTCAACCGAGGAAGTACCAGTCAGATAACTAAAGATGGGTAGGAGCAGGTCGTCCATACAAAGTTTCGTAATGTGTGGTGTTAATAGCAGTGTGATATGTGGTATTATACTATGCCAAGGGAAGCCATCTAGACCAATATTTAGGAACCTCAAAACTCATACACCTCAAATAGGTACCCAATGATCTGTTCACTACCTCATTTTGGTCGTCCGCTTTGGGAGTGATAAGCTGAGGATATGTTTTGAGTGATGTTTTGCAGCTTGTAGAGCTCTTTCCAGAAGGTAGAAACAAAAATATTATCCCTATCACTGACAATAGAAGCAGGCATACCATGAAGCTGGAAAACCTGATCCAAGAAGGCTTGAGCAACTGTCACCTCAGTGAAAGGATGCTTTAGTGGAATAAAGCGAGGAGATTTTGTAAGAGAATCCACGACCACGAAAATAACTTCAAACCCATGCGATTTTGGTAAACCCTCTACGAAATCCATGGTAATGTCCTGCTAGGCTCGAGAAGGGATCCCTATAGGTTGCAAAAGACCCGGATAAGCTGCCAAATCTGGTTTGTGGGTCTGGCAAACTGGACAAGCTGATATGGAGGCAATGACATCACATCTGAGCTTTTTCCAATAAAGATGGGAGGAAATTCGTTTGTAAGTTGCCTGAATGCCTGAGTGGCCACCTACAACACCAACATGGAAGTAGTCAATAATATCAGTACGCAATGTAGTATCTCGTCCCACAACAAGTTTTCCCTTCTGAAATAGTTGATCATTGATCCAAGCATAATGACCCTTTGCACTCGAATTCGCTTGAAGGCTTGAGATGATGATAGACAATTTGGCATCAATAAACCAAGAAGCTCTGACTCTATCTAACATGGGTGAAGATATTGAGCTGAGCGCCATAAAGAAAACATCAGTGTCTACCTGTGCTGGAACAGAGTCTGAATACTTGCGAGACAAGGCATCATCAACCGTATCAGAAGACCTTTTTTCTATACTACAATTCAAAGTCATAACCCATCATTTTGACAACCCATTGCAATTGAGCTGGCGTGGAAGTCCTCCGATCCAATAAAAACGCAGGCTTTGATGATATGTCTTAATAATAAAGTGGCGACCCATCAGGTAAGTGTTCCAATGTTTAGTAGCTAACAAGACTGCCAACATCTCCTTCTCATAAATAGACAAAGAACGCTGGTGCAAGCCCAAAGCCTTGCTGAAGAAAGCTATGGGTTTGCCCAATTGAACGAGGAAAACCCCAATGCCTGAGCTAGAAGCGCCTGCCTCCAACGTGAAGGTAATCTGAAAATCAGGTAAAACTATAATGGGAGCAGAAGTGAGAGCCTGTTTAAGGGCTTCAAAAGCTTTGGTGGATGCATCCGACCATAAGAAATCATCCTTGCGAAGCAGATCAGTCAAACATTTAGCGATAACACCATAATTTCGTACAAATCGACGATAATAACTTGTCAGTCCAAGAAAACCCCGTAACCTCTTGATCGTAGTAGGCAATGGCCAATCCACAACTGCCTCAATTTTCTGAGGATCCATGGCTACTCCTTCAGTCGAGATAACATGTCCCAGATATTCGATCTCTCGAGCAACAAAGACACATTTTGATTCCTTGAGAAACAGACGCTCAGCCCTTAAGATTTCAAAGACCAACTTGAGGTGATTGCAATGATCTTCCCATGATCTAGAGTAAATCAGCACGTCATCGAAAAGAACCAACACACAAACTCTGAGGAGTGGGAAAAAAATGTCATTCATCAATGACTAAAAGGTAGGCGGCGCATTTGTCAGCCCAAACGGCATGACCAAAAATTCATAATGGCCTGAGTGTGTCGAAAAAGCCGTCTTGTGTACATCGGACTCCTTCATTAAAATCTGGTAAAAACCAACATGAAGGTCCAGCGTAGAGAAGAAGTTAGCCCCATGCAATTCATCCAAAAGTTCCGTTGCTAGAGGAATTGGAAATTGCAACTTGATTGTCGTAGCATTCAGCTTCCTGTAATCGACACAAATACGCCACGAATTATCTTTCTTCTTAACAAGAATCATCGGAAAAGAGAATTCACTCGTGCTGTGTCGAATAATGCCAAACTCAAGTATCTCAGCAATGATGCGCTCCAATTCAGTCTTCTGTAACGATGGATAACGATAGGGTCTCAATTTGACAGCATGTGATTCCGGAATCAGGATGATCAAGTGATCATGTGTCCGAGGAGGGGGTAATCCTCGAGGCTCTGTAAATAAATCACTGAAAGATAGCAACAAGGAACATATAGAATCATCTACAGTGGAATCATAGCTAGCAGATAAGACTGATCTCGGCCTGAAATTCTCTATCTTAGAGCAAGAGAAAAGGGATAGAGAAGGAGAATCATAAAGCAACTTGTTACATCGTTTACATGTTGGCCAAGTAACACTTTTTGGAGGATCACCCCACAAGCAAATTGGCTTACCTAAGAAGGTGAAGTCCATGGTAAGATTTTCAAATACCCAGAGGATAGGGCCCAGAGTCACAAGCCATTGAATACCTAGGATCACATCGCATCCTTTGATAGATAATACTAGAAAATTAGTAGAGAAGATAGTGTCCTGCATATCCCAAACCAAATTCTCACACTTAGCCACTGTGTAGAGTATATCCCCATTAGCCACCTCAACTCTGATGTGTTTTGTTGGTATGGGAGCACAATGAAGTCTTCTAGCCAAGGAAGAGCTAATGAAATTATGTGTGCTCCTTGAGTCTACTAAAATTGAAACAAACCCCTTGTTAATCACACCTGAAATTCTCATTGTCTGGAATCCTGAAAACTCATATAGCGCATGTAAGGAAATGACTGGATCACCTCCTCCAATCATGTGCTCATCTTCTCCCACAGGATCCAGCGATGCTAAACAATCAACAAAAACATCCCCATCCGATTGCGTAATTGAATCCTTATGGACCAAAAGCTAGAACAATTATGATTTAGTGCATCGATGGTCCTTATAGAATTTATCCCTACACCACACACAAAGGCCCTTCTTGTATCTATCATCTCTCAGTTGTCTCTGAGCGGCAGTAAGAGGATTGTGGGATTTGGTTAGGTTTCCAAAAGGCTTTGGACCGGGAAAGGAAGTGTTGCGGGGTAGAGCAGGTAAAGGCCTCGTATTTGGGATGAAACGAGGGGGTGTGATTGGAGACGGGCGATGTGTGTGGAAAATCTTCCTTTCCAACCATTTAGCCATTATAAGTGTTTGATTCAATTCCTTAGGAAAATGGAGGCGAACCCCCTCCTCAATCTCTGGTTTCAAATTTCTAAGAAACATGGCTAAGGTATCCTTATCAGAGAGATTCCGCTGGGCGATTATATTCTGAAAAACCTAAAAATAGCTCTCAACTGAATCCACCTATTTGTGATGAGTAAGCTCAGACATGTAGTCCGTGTAATCGTCGTCAGTGAATCGGCGGCGGAGGGCCTCCAAGTAATCATACCAAGGTGGTTCAACAACGCCTTTTCCTTGTTGCTGGCGCATAATACAGAGATGGTGGCATAATGTTGCCTCCTCAAACCCAAGCATAGCCTCACGGACCATATCGGCCTTGGCGATATTCTTAGATAAACGGTGTTGCATAAACTTCACCCCCATCCATTAAAATTGTTATCGTCAAAGCGAGGTGGGTTTCTGGCACAAGACTCGCGAAAGAATGAAGTGTCTTGGGACTGGTCTGGTGGAGGTCCCAAAATGGAACCTTGCGGCAGCGGCGTCTGAGGGATGACTCCTGAGACAAAGGGAGGGGACAGCGGAATTAAGGAGTAAGGCCTCTGAGGAGTATTGTCTGTTAATTTGTCCGCAATAACTTGCAAAAGCTTAGACATGTTGAGCACATTTGCCTGAACTTCTGCCATGGATTCCTTGAGAGTAGCAACATCGGCCTTTGTGGCCGCCATATCATCTTGTAATTGAACATTTGAGGTCGATGGAGCCATAGTGCCTGAAAATAAATGATGATACCAATGTTACCAGTGAGCTAAGGCTGATGATGGTAGAAGCGGTGGGGGTAGTGATTAGGGTTGTGAATTTAGAGTTGAGAGGAGAAGAGAGTAGAAGAGAGGAAGAGGAGTATGGAGAGGGGGGGGGGGGGGGGGAGAGATCGTACGAAGACGAGTATTGCCAAAATCTTGCCCCGTTTCTCATTTTCTTTGGTATAAGAAGACAACAGAGAAAAATAAAAGGTTTGGGCCTGACAAAACAAAGCCCAAAACTAATAAAAACAACTCAAAGTAATAAGTTCAGCCCACAATTATCTTTAAACCCAAAACCCATAACATCTTTCTCCTTAACAGTGAGGAGTTGAAGCTAGAGGGGGGATATAAAGGCAATTTATTATAGACTTAATGTTATAGCTCAAGACACCTTCTCGATAATACAAATATGACATATTGTGAAGGCTTATTCCATGCCATCTACAACTAAGTCAATAATAATAAAACATACTTGTTATTTTTCAACAACAATAATCACTAAAGTAATACTCTCACGACTTCAGTAGCACGACATGCTACTTATTAAGTTTACATAACTTGACGTCAACCAACATTATCTACCATACTTTAGACTAACCTTTACCTAAAAGTCTCCAACTATACATTATCACTAAATACTTCTAAAAATTTACTTAACTCTAAGCATCCATCTAATAAGGATTGGTCATGTTATAGTGTATATTCATATTTGATTGATTATAATGGGATCCAAAAGCTTTGTCAATTTCATTTCAGAAGTACATAAATTCTTGTATATAATATAATATCAAGAAATTAACTTTCAAAAATGTACATTGAATTAGAAACTTAGTGGTCATGTATCTGTATTTCACAAATCAAAGATATATTTGTTTTTATTTTTCCATGTGAAAAGTTGATCATATCACAACTTGGTAACATAATTGTAGATATATAACTAAGAGATATTGGACCTAATCCAAACAAAAAAAAAGATCATAATCAGAAATCATTTTACGTAAAAATAGTAATTATAAGAGATAGAATATGATTCTGATACATGAATACAAGCCCCAGGTTATAGATATAGTTAAAACTGGTTTTTGAATAAAGAAATTCAAATAAATATATAGGAAACATATAAATCGAAACACATTTCAGATAACATAAGCAAGCTAGAGTTATGAAACTCAATAAGACATGTTTTCAACATACATATCAGATTAATAAACCTTAAACTTCATAGGATTTAGCCTTTTTTATTCAAAACACTAACCGTAAATGATGAAAAATCACTAAGAATCAAACCATAAACCCCTTATGTAAGTCCAACAATTGAAAACTCGAAACCCTAACACTCGGAATCCAAACAATCTAAACTCTAATCTTTGTAAAGTTGAACCGTTGAACAATAATTTAGAGCAATACATACCTCAGACTCCCACTTTTTCAACTTCTTCCTCAATTGCTCGAGCTCATGTGGCTCTTCTTTCTTGGATGAGGTCGCGTCTTTGGTCTTGGATGAGGTTGCAAGAGAAATATTAAGAGTTGTGAGAACATAATTGGAAATCTGAAGTATAAAAAGAGGTCCCGATTCAAAACTTCAATTAAGGTTAAATTGGAGGGAATTTCATATATTTTGGACCTCAAATTAATGGAAAGGTTAAGTTGTACTGAAATTGTTAGTTTGTGTAAAAATTTGCAAACTCATAGTTATGAAGTGTAATGAAGTGTCAAGCACAGTTAGGATTTGGAAACAGGTCATAATACAGGGTTAGGGAACAAGTTTCCGCATAAAACAAATTTGAGTTTCATTTTAAAGCCCAAACAACATTGAAATTCAACTTCAATTTAAAAGGCAACCGGTTCTAGTTTTTTCGTGTATCCAAAATAATATGTTACAAAATTGACGGATTATTAATTTTCAATTTTAGATTGATCGATTTTTTTTTATAATCCCTAACTCAATCGCTCGACTTCTTCATTTAAATCATATGTTTGTTTGGTTTCATCCATGTCAGATTACCTGTTTTGACTGGCCATATTCGAACTAAAGAACTCGTTCAAACCAACTTAAAACTGTGTCGCTTGAACATGTTTATATAATATATGAGTTTTTCTATGCATATGTAGTTAAATTGTAACTTTAATTGGTACTATTATAACACGCACAGATCGACCTTTCCAAAATGTCGAGTAAAACGACGCATTCACGAAAATAAAGGGGGTGTGTTTGTGTTTGCATGAGATACGGATATTGATGTCATTGAAAAATGTTGAACACTCAACGATAATACCCCTTGACGAATAATTGACCACCGATTATGTCAATTTATTACCAAAAATATCAATTTTCTGATCTTAATTAAAATCTTTTTTTTTGATAGGCTAAAAAATTTATTAAGCAAATGTTCTATAAGGTTATAGAACAAAGCAAGAAAAGATCCATAAAGATCTCTTCTTCAGACCATTACAACTCCGAAGAGAAAAAAACAGAATAGGAAAAACAAGTTGTACACCTTGTCTACTTCCTATCCGGGTTCAAACAATTAAACCGGTTAGAAACCGGAACATGGGATAAAGCTGGAGTCGGTTCCAAAAACGCCTTGTCCTTCCTACTCTCAAAGTCTTTTTCGAGCGCCAAAGCACAAAAATCAACAGGTTTATGGCCAACCTTCGAGCTGTAGCTCCACTTGCCCGAGTTATCTTTTTTGGCAACGTCCACAATAAAACGTCCCATTTTATCCCCTATATCACCAGAAGTCCTGGCTCTTGTCTGATAGACCACAGTTGGTGGAACAATCACCTTCGAGTGACCCTTCTTTGGACGTCCATGTTTCTTTGGCTCTACCGGTTTTTCCAAGGCTTCCTTCCAAGGGCTTCCTTGTAAACCAATTTCCAAAAACGGTACACCATCCAGAGAAGGGTTAACGTTTTCCACCAGATCCGATCGCGTAGCTAACATGCCAATATCGTTCTCAATACGATTAAAGATGGTAGCCAAACTTGGATCTACACAAGCCTGACATGGATCCTTACGGGCTGGCAACAGATCCTGGTCAGATGGGCTTAAACAACCACCTAAAACAGGCCCTTGTGACAGGCTCAACTCAATCTGATCTGTCCTCTTATAAACCGGCCCATCCAGACTTGATAGGCCCAAAGCAACACACGGCAACCCAGGCCCGTCTTCACAACCAGTAACGACGCCATCGATCTCGGCCGTAACTGATGGAGAATCGCATGCTTCCGTGATCTGTGGCGTGATCAGGATCGAATCTGCACGAAACGTCTTCTCCATATTTGGCAATCCATTCAAATTCGAAACCCCTTGAAACGCGGGATCAGCGCCATCAACAGGAGAAACTGAAACGGAACAGAGTACGTCACCGGCCACCGGTGTCGACAACGCGACGATCAACGGAGGGGTTTCGGTAACATAGGAGATATCTCTATCCCTCAATCCCGCTCTCTCAGTCCAACATCTATCCCCGGAACGAGGTTCCCGGCAGGTCCTCAAAACTGGTCTGATGCCCTGTTTTTCGCACTCAATTGATTCAGTCGCTGGCGAGCTCAAAAAACGGCGAGAAAAAGCCAAGAACAAGATGTGACCGTTCAGTTTAAACCCGTTTAGAGTTTCTATGGCTTGAGACGCAGCAATAGGCGAGCTAAACCGAATGAAACCAAAGAAGTACCCTTTTTTGTTTGGTCGCTTCAGCAAAGATGATGATATGATATCGCCGAAAGGAGAGAACATACCCCGGAATGACTCCTCCGATGAGGCATAGGGCAGATTTCTGACGTATTATTCAGAGTCACTCACAATGAAACGACCCTGTTTCCGTTGCCGGCGACCCGGTGCTCTGTCTGTCACTAAATCTTTGTGGTCCTCCCCTTCCTCTAAAGGTTTATGAGGTGCAGATGGAGTTGGAGTCGCAACTTCCGGTGTATGTGAACCTTCTCGGGGGACAGAGGCCTGAACCAGTGAACTGTCCTTGCGATTCCTCCTCCTCACAGCTGGCTTTGAAGCTTTCTCCTTCTTCAAAGATCCTCCATTTTGTCCTTTGATTCCAATCCCAGAAAAGACCGAAACATACTCTCTGTACGAAGCCACTAAACAAGAACAGAAGGAGGTGAAAGATAAAGGAACCAAAGCCTGTCGTAGATCCTTGTTCCTCATCGTTCTCTATCTAAAATTGTTGATGGGTTCATTTTGGAGGAAATGATGAATTGACCCAAAATTGATCCTAAAAATCCTATAAAATGAGCACATAATTTCTAGTCACTCACAGAACTCTTATACTATCCCTCTTCCATAAATATTTTCCTTATTTGTTTTAATGGATAACTTCTTTAAGGAATAAATGGAAGGGTATAACACTCGACTTTGTCATTATAATGAACAAAGTATCGTGAGTCTATTCCCCGCAGTATAAAGGTTGTTCCAACGAGTCTACGACAATCTCGTGACGTCTCTAATCCTCTCGAGAAAAAAAGTTATATCAAAAGAGGTTAGGACGATGGGCATGAATGTCTCATGTGCGACTAATTTTGTGACTAATCAGTGCACAACCAACTTTCGTTTCAACGTTGTTTTCGAATGCTGAAGAATGTTTTTACACGTATTATGGTGGCTTTGGAGCAGTATAACGGACACTTTCAGTGAGTATACGATATCTTAGGTCAAGCCTCATTCTCACCCAACATAAATGTAGTGCAGAAATTTGACAATTATGTTGTGGATGCGTAGGTGATGGAATTGATGAGTACCTCCACATGGTGCGAGCACGACTCTGGATTATGTCAAAAAAGTTTTGTAAGGGAGTAATTCAAGTGTTTGGCTTGACTTATCTACATAACCCGACCACGACTGATATGATGTGGATATTACAAGTGAAAGAGGCACGTGGATTTCCCGGAATGTTAGGTAGTCTAGACTACATGCATTAGTAGTGGAAGAACTGCCCAACTATTTGGATATAAATGTACTCAAGGAGGGACCATGGTGATGTCCCGAAAATGATGCTCGACGTCGTTGTAACACAACACTTGTGGATATGGCACACACTTTTTGGCATAGATGGAGCGAATAACGATATCAATGCGCTCAACCAATCGTCATTATTCGTAGACGTCATCAATGGTTAGAAACCATAAGTGATTTACATGGTTAATGGAATCGAGTATGATCTTTTTTATTACTTAACTAATAATATTTACCCATCGCAACATGCTTTTGTTAAAACAATACAGTTGCCTCAACTCCTTACATGTAATTATATTTTCGTATCAAGTTTAATGAAATTTTACTTTTTTATTTATTGTATTTTAGCTATTTTTATAGTCTTTTACAATTTAATAGACTAAAAGTTAGTTATATTTTAGTAGTCTAGAAGAGAAGAAAGAAAATAACTTTTCTCTATTAACAACAAAGGATCTTTTTCTCCCTCTCGATTAGGACTCCAATTCTGAAACCTCTCTTTCTCTTTCTATGGTGCGACCCAAAACCACCAATCACCAGTCACCTTTGATGCCCACGCTCCACGCGTTCAACCCACCCCCTCCATCGACTCTTGAGCTCCCTACACCAATAGTCGAACAGTCGGGTCCCTCGGCCCCTCGAGAGATGCCATTGAAACCCTCATCGACCTTCATAAAGATGTGCAAGGCTCAGAAGACCCTCAAAAGACCATCTTTGGTCCCCCTCCCTCCTTTACCATTCGCTACCCCTCTGGGTTTACCGGTGGCTACCTCGGCCTCTAGCATGTCGTCCTCTTCTTACCGAAAACCTACCATTGAGATACCCCTGCCAGTATCCCTCCTCTAATGGAGGTTCTTCCAGCACTACAAGGGGGCTTTAATGCCTTCTCCATGAAGTAAAGGAAGATTGGATCGTCGAGGTCTCGTAGGCTCTAATGAATGACCTGGACATGGAACATACGACGTTCGGGTTCTTAATCCACCTCTTTACCTCTCGGCCTTACATGCGTCTGAAGATGGAGGGCCTTATTATGAAGCTCTGGCCTCATGACAGACTATTCATCAAGGATCTGAGTTGGGGAATCTCGATATTTTACTTCACCTCCCAAGCGGAGAAGGATCGCATCCATAAAGTGGACTCATGGTCTTTCAATTGAATTCCTCTCATCTAGGATGACATCCTCCTGTACGTCAATCTGACGATCCTCCCCTTTATTCCGCTACAGATGTGGACCCGAGCCTTTGACCTCCCTCCAAACAGTCTCATAGCCACCAGAGGCTTCATGCCCGGGGTGTCTTTGGGCGGTTTTGTGGGGGTCGAGGCCGACCAGTAGGGCATGGTTTGGGGAGGCATACTCCGGGTCCGATTCTGGAAGGACCTCGTCGGCCCACTCTACCGGACCATATGCCTCCATCCCTCGGGGCATCAGTACCCGATTTGGGATCGCCTGCAATATGAGGCCTAGTTAGTCTTAGTTCCCGTAGTTCAATCGTAAATCTCGAAATGTACATATCATCGTTTACAATAAAAGTAAAGCGACTTTATATTACTTATGTGTTGGAGTAATATATCGAAGTGTCATCTGATCTATATCCACCATGCAAAGTAGAACCATGTATCGAGAGGAATTACACTTGATGGGTCCCTAGTTGTCACGCCCCAAATCCGGTTTTGACCGGACTCGAGACGTGAACCGAAAATGATAATAAAACGACAATTTTACACGAAATAAATCTCAAAAATATAGTTCCAAAACCAATAATTCCGATAACACGAGTCAAATGCTCCAAATCCAAATAAAATAAGTTTAATATGAAAAGAAAGTACATCTCTAGACCATCCAAAACTAGGACTCTCGCAAAGCTCCCAAGCTCCGAGACGTCCTCTAAATCAAATCTCGCTCAAAACCTGTAGAACAGTAGAGAAGGGGGAGAGCTTTCGCTCAGTAGGAAAAAGTAGTAAAGGGGATGAGCATGTCGCTCACCCCACGGATACCCGTCCAAATATGGCATACTAGTAAAGCACAATAACTAACGAATCGAACAATAATATCAACCACAATCATAACCAACCTCACTTAACCATACATCATTTGATCACACCACTTACCCAATCACCACACTTAGCGTGTGAAATCAACCCTGCTCAACACTTAACAATTTCTCAATGTTCACACCCAACCGTATCTGAAAGAGTCACGAGTAAATACACACAGTAAATTATTGCCAATACACACCGGAACACACAACATCGGTCTAGATATCCTATACCGGAATCCTCCGTCGATATAGATATCATACCGGAACACACAAAATCGGGGTATGCGTATATCAGAACACACAGTATCGGTCTAGATATCCTATACCAGAATCCTCTACGGTATAGGTATCATACCGGAACACACAATATTGGCCAAGATATCATACCAGAACACCTAGCCTCGGAACATATTTACTCGGCACACAGCATCGGCCTAGATATCGCTCCGGAACACCATCCTCGGTCTAGGTATCCTATACCGGAATCCTCTACGGTATAGATATCATACCAAAACACCTAGCCTCGGGTACCACGTACCCGGAATACCAGCCTCGACCTAGATATCTAACCGGAATCCTCCGTCGGAATAGATATCGTACCGGGACACCTAGCCTCAGATCATATCGTGCCGGAACACACAACATTAGCCACGATATAGGAGCGGAACACCATCCTCGACCTAGATATCCTACCGGGGCACACACATACAACGTCTCACAACATGTCACAAGGCAATAGTTCACACTAACATTCACCACATTCTCACAGCATATCATGATCATTAATTTAACAACGGAACATATCACAAACCAAACATTACAGGACTACTAACCACAAACAAGCGCAACCATCACACGATCATACGGGCATGACATAGCCCACATGCAATTCTACAGCACAGCAAGTCCCACACCTACGGGCACGACATGGCCCGCAAGTGGTTCCATATTTTAAACGACTACCCTAGTTATTCACACCCTATATGTGATTCTACAATTATTCTGGTTGCTTATATCCTATATGCAATTCTAGTAACTTTCCACATTTAAACCGGTATTCGCTACTTTTCCCTACCTCAACCGCAATCCAACTCGAACACTCCACGAGCCGCCTAGTAGCCTCCTCCGCCGCGATCGGTGGTAAAATCTAAAGTGACGAAACAACACACTTTTTAATACGCAAGCCAACTTCGATTTTTAATAATAATTCAAGGGTGGTTTAAAGAGAAAACACCAAAACTAACCCCCAATACGTACAATTATAGATAACCTTCCTAATTACTCGATAACAACAAAATGGACTTGGAAAGGTGCAATTCGCCCAGCTTGGCGAATCTGCCCAGGATCGGGAAAACGTCCCTCGGGGCTCCGAAAATTTCCATTTTCGTTTCTATCATTCCTAATTAAATTCACGTGTTCTAACGCACTTGGCGGAATCAATTTCCGACGCCCGAGCATTCTCATTCTGTAATTAAAGTTTCTAACCACAATTTCCTAATTCTCACGAATTACAAACCCTAATTCCTTATTTCTCAATACAAGACGGTAATTTACAAAAGAATAAACACCTAATCTTTTGTTAACGATTTACTCTGCAAAATCACCTTTGATGTCCTTATCTATACAGTGGTTTACCCAAAAGCATTTGATGCCTATAATAACGAGACCAAGAAATAAATCTTCCTCGTCACGACATAGGACCACATCAAGTCAAAACCTTGTTTAGACCAAATAAGCTACTAATCTCCTTATATGCTCTGCCAACTTTACAAGAACACAACCATGATTTGATTTTACCTATTCTTGACCTCGTAGCACTCCAAGCTTATTAAATGAAGGAGACCAAAAGCCATGCTTCTATATCTCTACATTAATGAGCCGCTCCTCTGTTGATGAATTGATCATTTATAAGGAGCACAATCAATGGAGAAAGGAAATAAACACTGCCCCTTTGTGATATTGCTACCGCCACACTGCTCAAGGAGGACAAGATTCCCCTTTGCCGCTCAAGCTCGTCTCAATCAATAATTACTGTTTCCTACCATTCATTTTGTATCAACCAACATGAGACAAAGAATGGGCTTAAGTGATGGTTAAGTAGGCTTTTAGTTATGGGCCAAAAAATTAGGCCCATTTTTGGAGTCCAAATATTATAATCTACCCCCCTTAAAGGAATTTCGTCCGCGAAATTAAAAACGGACGTAGTGCAAACGTTCTTACTCTGCCCGACATCTCGAAAAGTCCGATATACCGCGGGGCCAACTTACCTCCGCCGCGGTTGAACCGTACTAGTCCTTCCTCCGGACTTGCTTTCAGGAGCACATGATCATTACTGCGAACTTGAAATGTCGGCGTCATCTTTTAACATAACGGTCATGTCGATTATGCGCGGTCTTTTACCGTTCACGTAACAGCGCGACCTTCTCAGTCGTCCCTTGGACAAGCTCATGACTAAGTAACTCTCATCCCCCACTTCTGCCCAGCACACGGGCGATCTACACGGTTTCCCATACAATGCTTCTAAGGGCGCCATTCCAATACTGGCCTGGAAGTTGTTGTTGTAGGCCAACTCGGCTAACGATAAGTGATTCTCCTAAGACCCTCCGAAGTCCAACACACAGGCTCAGAGCATGTCCTCCAGAATCTGAATCGTGCGCTATGACTGACCGTCTATCTACAGGTGGTATGCTGTATTGAGTAGAACCTCGGTCCCCAGTGCTATCTGTAGACTCTCCCAAAACCTGGAAGTGAAGCGAGGATCTCTGTCGGACACGACCGACACTAGGACTTCGTGGAGACGGATAATCTCGCAGATGTACAGACGACTCAGAGCATCAACGGTATCGGTCATCCTCATGGCTAGGAAGTGAGCCGACTTGGTCAAACGGTCGACCATTATCCATACTGCATCGTGTCCCCTCGGGGATCTCGGTAAAACGCACACGAAATCCATCGTGACGTGCTCCCACTTCCACTGTGCAATCGACAGTGGCTGTAATAATCCAGCAGGACGTTGATGCTCGGCCTTCACTTGTTGACACGTGAGGCACCTCGAGACAAACTCTGCAACCGCTCTCCGCATCCCGCTCCACCAAAACTGTCACTTGATGTCCCGATACATCTTAGTGCCACTCGGGTGCACAGTAAGACGCGAGTGATGAGACTCTCTCAACACGTCGTCTCTGCAGCTGTGCGTCACAAACAACCCTCCTCGGTACCGCAAACCCTGATCAGCACCCTGCTCACAACCTTCCGCATCAACACCACTGGCAATCCTCTCCCGAATCTCTGCCGTATCGGCATCCTCATCCCGTGCCTTTAACACTCGGGCAATCAGTGTGGGTTGAGCCACCAATGAACATATGGCCACACCATCAGCAATCTCATCCAGTTCAAGCCCAAACGTGCTCAACTCCCCCATCATGTCCCACTCTCGGACTGATATACCAGCAAGGCAATGGACCGACTTCCTACTCAGGGAATCGGCAACAATGTTCGCCTTACCCGGATGGTAGAGTAGCTCAAAGTCGTACTCCTCAAGTAGCTCCATCCACCGCCTCTGGCACATGTTCAGGTCTCGTTGGGAGAAGATGTACTTGAGACTCTTGTGATCTGAGAACACCTGAAATCTCTCGCCATACAAGTAATGTCTCCTGCTCTTCAGCGCAAAAAACGACCGCTGCCAACTCCAAGTCATGGGTAGGGTAGTTATGTTCATGCATCTTCAACTGTCTGGAGCCATAGGCAACTACCTTCCCTGAGTGCATCAACACACAACCCAGTCCCTCACCGGACGCATCACAATAAACATCATACCCAACCCCACGCTCCGGCACTATCAACACAGGTGCGGTAGTCAGACGAGCCTTTAGCTCGGTAAAGGAGCGCTCACAATCCTCAGTCCACACAAACCCGACTCCCTTGCGCGTCAGGGCAGTCATCGGCGCGACCAGGCTTGCGAAATCCTGGACGAATTGCTGGTAATAGCCTGCCAAACCTAAGAAGCTGCAGATCTCAAAGACGCTCGTGGGTCGTGCCCACTTCGAAACTGCGTCAATCTTCGCCTGATCGACCAATATACCCTCCCGGGACACGACATGCTCGAGGAATTTCACCTCAGCGAGCCAAAACGTGCACTTCTCCAAGTTGTCGTACAACTGATGGGTACGTAACAAAGTCAGAACTGCCCTCAGATGTTCCACGTGCGCCTCCTCACTCGGCGAGTAGATCAGGATGTCATCTACGAACACCACCACGAACTGGTCTAAGTACGGCCGGAAGATACCGTTCATCAGATCCATGAAAGCTGCAGGCGCGTTCGTCAGCCCGAACGGCATCACCAGAAATTCATAGTGTCCATACCGCGTCCGAAATGCGGTCTTCGCCACATCCTCCTCCCGGACTCGCAACTGGTAGTATCCGGTTCGCATATCGATCTTCGAGAAACACTTCGCCCCTCTCAACTGATCGAACAAGTCGTCGATCTTCGGCATCGGGTAACGGTTCTTCACCGTGACCCGATTTAACTTCCGGTAGTCTATACACATTTTCTGCGCTCCACCCTTCTTCTTCACGAAGAGTGCGGGCGCTCCCCGCAGCGAACTGCTCGGGCGGATAAACCCTTTCTCCCGAAGCTCCTCGAGTTGGCGCTTCAGCTCGGCAACTCTGCTGGCGCAAACCTGTACGGGCCATGGATGTCGGCGCCGTCCCTGACATCAGGTCAATCCGGAACTCGACCTCGCGAACTAGCGACAATCCGATCAACTCCTCAGGAAAAGACCTTTAAAGAAAACGCACACTACTCGTGGCAACTGCCGGCCTGGCACGGCCGCCACCTCTTCCTCTATGGACAACGATGATTAGAGAACCCCGCTCCTACTGCCCAGTACGTACGTGACGGTCGTGTTGCCCGATCATACTGCCACCGGTCGCCGGTAACAATCGCTCGACGCCTCGTGTCTCGAGAGCCAGTCCATCCCCAAGATGACATCGAAAGCCGTCATGTTCCACACAAGAAGATCACCAAGAAAAGGACGGTCAACTACTCTAATCTCACACGCACGACACACACTCGCCAAACCACATCACCAGTAACCGGGGTGTCAAGACACAAAGGTCGCCTCAAAGGCTCTACTCTTAGGCCTAACTTCTCAGTAAGGGTAGAAGAAAACGAAAGAGTGAGAAGCCTGTGGGTAATGGGCCCACCACGCTTCCGATGCGCCACTCTGATCTCATCGCCACTCGGCCACCTCCCCTGACCGGTCTGACTACTCACTGGTACTGCTGCGGCCCTCCGTCGCTCGAGCACTCGTCTCCGATGTCCCGGCTGCCGACAGTGTAAACCACTGGCCCCCCGTTCTAACGCGACGGGCCCTACCGATGCTACTGATCCAGTCTTCCTCAAAGTGCCGGAAAGAGCCTGTGGCCGGGAGAACCCTGCGGTTCTCTTCCTCCTCGGTTCTCGAGTCTCGTACGGTCCCGCAACACAGCTCAGTCGCTGTCGAATCTCCCGGACCCTCGCGCCCTCTCTACGACCTCGCTTTGATGTCGTCAGGGTGAGGACTCGATCCAAACTCTGAGCTCGGGGCACGCTCTCGAACCTCCTGCATTGGTTCGCCTCGACCGCCACCAAAACTGGTGCAAACGACCAACGTCGTAAACCTGGCCTCGTACTTCATCTCTGATACCCTGTCCCGTCGCAGCTCTGGGACCTGCTGGTGTCGCTCCTCCTATCCTCCCCAGTGGGAGTACCCTGGGCACCTGTGCCCCAACGGCTTACCTCTCCTGCCTCGAGGTGCCACGTCGTAAGTACCCTCCGCACGGGTACACGCACACGCTCAGTTCTTAAGTTCGCATAAAGCGACGCGCTTAAGTCACTAGCGTTCACACACGTTTCACAAAGGTCGCGCTCCAACCAAACAACATGCCTAATTTTAGCACAGTCATAACTAGTTTTAACACAACCCGGGATACCCGCACACTTGTGCGCCACACAAAGTCAACCACACAGTTCAACAATTGCAAACAAAAGCCACACAGTCCATAGTTCACATCACACAGCAATTCCACAAGGTCTCACCATCAACTTAATTTCAAATGTTCTTAACACTTTTCTCCTTCTAACGTAACATTCCATGTTGACATCATGTCGTTACAACCCGGTTCAGGCGTCCCCGAACTACGTTGTAACCACTTGACATCCCACCGTCACGTTCGACTACATGGGCCCCTGTAGCCGAATCGTGATGGTACAAACACTTCAGTTTTTACAGAAATTTGGGCATGACCCGTTTGAAAACTCTACTAACCATCCACACAGCACAATCATACCACACAGCAAGTCATTGCAGCTATACACAAACATTAGCACCAACCACAAGTGGTTCACCCAAAGCACACAACACCAAACATGACATTTCACTAAACCGAGACTCTCTTCATCTCGGTCCTACGCATATGACATTTTCGAATTGCGTAACCGACACACACGGAAACCTAACGACTTAACTCTACCCACCTACTTGACGTACGGTCCGAAGTTTTGAAAAACCAGGCTCTGATACCAAATTGTCATGCCCCAAATCCGGTTTTGACCGGACTCGAGACGTGAACCGAAAATAATAATGAAACGACAATTTTACACGAAATAAATCTCAAAAATATAGTTCCAAAACCAATAATTCCGATAACACGAATCAAATGATCCAAATCCAAATAAAATAAGTTTAATATGAAAAGAAAGTACGTCTCTAGACCATCCAAAACTAGGACTCTCGCTAAGCTCCCAAGCTCCGAGACGTCCTCTAAATCAAATCCCGCTCAAAACCTGTAGAACAGTAGAGAAGGGGGAGAGCTTTCGCTCAGTAGGAAAAAGTAGTAAAGGGGATGAGCATGTCGCTCACCCCACGGATACCCGTCCAAATATGGCATACTAGTAAAGCACAATAACTAACGAATCGAACAATAATATCAACCACAATCATAACCAACCTCACTTAACCATACATCATTTGATCACACCACTTACCCAATCACCACACTTAGCGTGTGAAATCAACCATGCTCAACAGTTAACAATTTCTCAATGTTCACACCCAACCGTATCTGAAAGAGTCACGAGTAAATACACACAGTAAATCATTGTCAATACACACCAGAACACACATCATCGGTCTAGATATCTTATACCGGAATCCTCCGTCGGTATAGATATCATACCGAAATACACATCATCGGGGTATACGTATATCAGAACACACAGTATCGGTCTAGATATCTTATACCAGAATCCTCTACGGTATAGGTATCATACCGGAACACACAATATTGGTCAGGATATCATACCATAACACCTAACCTCAGAACATATCTACCCAGCCCACAACATCGGCCTAGATATCGCTCTGGAACACCATCCTCGGCCTAGATATCCTATACCAGAATCTTCTAGGGTATAGATATCATACCAAAACACCTAGCCTCGGGTACCGCGTACTCGGAACACCAGCCTCGGCCTAGATATCTAACCGGAATCCTCCGTCGGAATAGATATCGTACCGGAACGCCTAGCCTCAGAACATATCGTGCCGGAACACACAACATCAGCCAAGATATCGGACCGGAGCACCATCCTCGGCCAAGATATCCTACCGGGGCACACACATACATCATCTCACAACATGTCACAAGGCAATAGTTCACACTAACATTCACCAATTCTCACAGCATATCATGATCATTAATTTAACAACGGAACATATCACAAACCAAACATTCCAAGGCTACTAACCACAAACAAGCGCAACCGTCACACAATCCTACGGGCACGACATAACCCACATCCAATTCTACAGCATAGCAAGTCCCACACCTACGGGCACGACATGGCCCACATGCAATTCTACAGCACAACAAGTCGCACACCTACGGGCACGACATGGCCCGTAAGTGGTTCCATATTTTAAACGACTACCCTAGTTATTCACATCCTATATGTGATTATACAATTATTCTGGTTGCTTATATCTTATATGCATTTCTAGTAACTTTCCGCATTTAAACCGGTATTCGCTACTTTTCCCTATCTCAACCGCAATCCAACTCGAACACTCCACGAGCCGCCTAGTAGCCTCCTCCACCGCGATCGGTAGTAAAGTCTAAAGTGACGAAACAACACACTTTTTAATACGCAAGCCAACTTCGATTTTTAATAATAATTCAAGGGTGGTTTAAAGAGAAAGCACCAAAACTAACCCCCAATACGTACAATTATAGATAACCTTCCTAATTACTCGATAACAACAAAATGGACTTGGAAAGGTCCAATTCGCCCGGCTTGGCGAATTTGCCCGGGATCGGGAAAACGTCCCTCGGGGCTCCGAAAATTTCCATTTTTGTTTCTATCATTCCTAATTAAATTCACGTGTTCTGACGCACTTGGCGGAATCAATTTTCGATGCCCAAGCGTTCTCAGTCCGTAATTAAAGTTTCTAACCACAATTTCCGAATTCTCACGAATTACAAACCCTAATTCCTTATTTCTCAATACAAGACGGTAATTTACAAAAGAATAAACACCTAATCTTTTGTTAACGATTTACTCTGCAAAATCACCTTTGATGGCCTTATCTATACAATGGTTTACCCAAAAGCATTTGATGCCTATAATAACGAGACCAAGAAATAAATCTTCCTCGTCACGACATAAGACCACATCAAGTCAAAACCTTGTTTAGACCAAATAAGCTACTAATCTCCTTATATGCTATGCCACCTTTACAAGAACACAACCATGATTTGATTTTCCCTGTTCTTGACCTCGTAGCACTCCAAGCTCATTAAATGAAGGAGACCAAAAGCCATGCTTCTATATCTCTACATTAATGAGCCGCTCCTCTGTTGATGAATTGATCATTTATAACACTCAAGGAGCACAATCAATGGAGAAAGGAAATAAACACTGCCCCTTTGTGATATTGCTACCGCCACACTGGTCAAGGAGGACCAGATCCCCCTTTCTATTCTCTGTGAAGCCGCCGCTCAAGCTCATCTCAATCAACAATTACTGTGCCCTACTATTCATTTTGTATCAACCAACATGAGACAAAGAATGGGCTTAAGTGATGGTTGAATAGGCTTTTAGTTATGGGCCAAAAAATTAGGCCCATTTTTGGAGCCCAAATATTACAGTAGTCATTAAAGCTTCACTAGAAGCGACTAGTATGAAAGATGACTCTTTATGGCTCACATTCTATTAGTCATTGGAATGGGATTCCGAAGTCTGATCATAGATATTATGTGGGACATGATATTGGACGACCCGACATGAATATGTGTCATAGATCAAGTCATGAACATATTCAATGTCGTAGCTTGTCATGTATCCTTACACCAAGGAGTCTTTTTAATTGCTATGCAGTAAACAATTGAGTTTGACCTGAGCCCAACGTACATGTGATATGGTTTCCATAACGGCCAGGATTGGCTTGGGGACAGACTGCATGAGTGACATGAAAGATGGCTAAGGGATTTATCCCTCATACTATGATTTGGGATAGATATCGGTTCTCGGTCGCTTGATCGAGAGTAACTGAAAGAATATCATGGTCATGCACATGATACTGGGTATCAAAGATTCAGTCATCTCACATATCAAGAAACAGTGATTGAGAATAATAAGGATGGTGGTTCTATGCCTTATCTCAATCAGGATATCTAGTGATAAAAGGAGAGTGACATAGACGACATAAAGGTTAGAATCGACAAGGGTCGAATCGTTATGCAGTGTCAGACAATACTAAAGTCTTATTAGTTTCCACTTATATAGGATCAAGTAAAATGAGATTTTATGTTGATCTACGGACATGCATAAACCTAAGGGTCACACCGGAGGATAGAACTCATTAAGATACTGGTGGAGAATGACCAAGCGAGAAGTTGACACGGGACATGACCAAAACTAGGTTTTGGGTCATGTGCACGTAAGTATTTAGGACTTCACGGATCGAGACAAGACTTGGGGTCTTGGGAATGATCTCGTCAGATATTGTTGGACATATCCGGGATGGAAGGAGTGGAGACGATGAGCACGTCACGGGACCTTGTCAAGAATGAACACTTGTCATCACCCGTGAGGCTCATGGGCGGCCCATGCCACCAAAGGCCCTAAAAACCACCTAGTTAGTTCTTAACTAAATGGTTCTAACTAATTAGTTAGATTAGGTAGTTGGTGTCGTCAGGAACAGAGGCGGCAAGAGAGGTGTCGTCAGGAACAGAGGCGACAAGAGAGGCGTCGTAGTCAACCAGAGAACGGAGCCGTTCCGACAGCTTCTGTGGCTAAAACCACACGAGCCACCGATCGAAGCCACAAACTTGTCTATTGAAAATTCATAGACAAAGAGAAAAGATTCCGTAGGAGTTTTATCTTTTGTTTTGTGAATTCATAATGATAGACAATGCGGCATTGAGGATATAAATCATGAGGGGGGATCACTACAAAATTAGAAATCGGTACCTAACTTACCGGTACCCGGTTACCGTTCCTAAATCTGATAACTAGCCTCAGATCGGGTCAACATAAGATCGCATCTCTCTCGCAGAGAAAAATGGCGGATATGGAAACTAGTCTGGATTTGCTGCCCTCCGCTCTCCTCGCTACCATTTTCGCCAAGCTCGACGTTTCTTCCATCTGCTCCGTCGCTTCCACTTGCAGAAGTTTCCATTCCTGCGCTTCTCACATCCTCTCCTTCATCCCCAACTTCCACCTCCTCGTAACTCCCTCAAAGATTAAATTTTTTCAATTTTTAATCTCCTCGCGTGGATATTTATTCTGGGTTTTTGTTCTTGTTTCAGGATGTCGCGCCGTCGCGAGAATTGCTGAGTCCCCTGTTGCCGCCGAACCCTTACATGCGGTGCTTGAAGCTGGATTGTGGCCGGCTCGACGATTCGGCAATCGACCTTCTGGCTCATCCCACTTTGGATGCGCTTTGTTTGCATAATTGTGCTGATTTTAGCGGGAAGCTGCTCTCGGAGATTGGCGGCCGATGCAAGGATCTAAAGTAGGTTGCTTTAATTGTTGTGCTGTTCGTAGGTAGAAGGTGGATAAGTTTTACATTAATGGTAAATTTGGGTGCACAGTTGTTTTTCTTGTGTTTGATTGATGGGTTGCTTACTAGCTTTGCCCATCACAATTCCCCTAGGTCCTTATACTTGGGTTCAGTTGCTGAAAGGAGAGGGAGGGCAATTCATATATCTGATCTGGAGGAGTTGCTGAGCGGTTGCTCACATTTGGAAGTAAGTCCTTATATCAACAAATGAGAATGGTTGATGAAGGTTGTGATAAACAGTTAGGTAACTGGTTAAATGTTGGATAAGATGGATTAGTAAATAGGCATAGCTGAAATCAGTTTAGTAGTTTAATTATTGGTTGAATCATTACAGGAAATGATTAGTAAATAGGCATAACTGGGTGTTATTGTTTTTATATTGAATCTCCTGTTAAATTTCGACATGACATTAGCAGAGAGACCTCTATTTATGAAGGTTGTGATAAATATAGAGTGATTGATGCTGTTTGTTTCATCAGATATTTATGTAAGCCTGAATCAGTTGTTTAGTTCATTGTGTTTATATCACTTCTATAAAGAAAGTTACAATTACTTTAATTGCTTTTTTCCCTTTGATATCATATCTCCTGCTATGGGAAATGCACATTAGTCGGAAAAGTTTTTATTGAGTAAAATCCCTCTTTTTTAGATCGGTGATTTGGTGTTGATAACAATTTCCTTGCAGTCAGACAATATATGTATGCAAGATTGTTCTGGTGATTTAATCATTAAATGACTTAGAACAGTGGCTATCGGCTAATGTGTGGCCTTAATCATCATCATCTTTCAGTCACCATTAAGAATAGTTCGCTTGGAACATAAATAGATCGTTTAAGCGCGTTGCTGATTGCATTTTTTAGCAGCGCATTATATCATATTCAGTATCATGCGTCTTACTTGCTTTGTCATTAACTTGTTTTATATAGTACTTACATTGCCGTGTCATTTGGAAATGGTTGAAGATGTCATCTAATGATTTATAATTTTATGGTAGGCACTGATCCTGATGTTTGATTTATCACTATTCATTCGTCATAATATTGCTCGAGTTTGGGCTTTGGCTTCAGAAAGGCTCACTTCTCTAGAGATTGGATACATCTCTTCAGTAATGGTGACTGAATTGCTCAGCCCCAATGTGGGACCACTGCAATCACCAAATCACATTCAACCATCCGTGTTGCCCAGTATTCAGAAACTGTGCCTTTCAGTAGACTACATTACCGACACTATGGTGGGTACAATATCTCAAGGTCTTGCTTCTCTAACCCATTTGGATCTTCGAGATGCACCAATCATAGAACCAAGAGTTACATTTGATCTCACCAACTCCGGGCTTCAACAAATTAACCAGCATGGAAAATTAAAACACCTCTCTTTGGTTCGGAGCCAGGAGTTCCTCATTACCTACTTTAGGCGAGTAAATGATCTTGGATTCCTCTTAATGGCAGATAGGTGCTCAAGTATGGAAAGCATATGTCTTGGTGGCTTCTGTCGTGTTACAGATACAGGCTTCAAAACACTGTTGCACTCATGCTCCAACTTATACAAGCTTAGGGTGTCTCATGGGGTCCAATTAACCGATCTGGTTTTTCATGACATTTCTGCTACTTCCCTTTCCCTGACACATGTTTGCTTGAGATGGTGCAATCTGCTAACAAATTATGCAGTTGCAAATCTGGCATCAAACAAGAAACTCGAAGCTCTGGATTTGAGAGATTGTAAAAATCTTGGGGATGAGGCCTTACAAGCTATAGGCACTCTTCCTGCATTGAAGAGGTTATTGTTGGATGGCTCTGATGTAACTGACGCCGGATTGTCTTATTTAGGGGGTGTGATCAATTCACTAGTTTCACTCTCCCTCAGGGGATGCAAGAGACTTACAGACAAATCCATTCCCATGTTATTTGATGGCTCTTCAAAGCTGGAGTTGCAAGAATTGGACTTATCAAACCTACCTAATCTATCGGACAATGGAGTTTTGTCACTGGCTAAATGGCGGGTTCCACTTGTTGAACTCCGAATGCGACAGTGTCCTCTCATAGGTGACACGTCAGTCATGGCATTGGCCTCGATGCTGGTTGACGAGGAGAGATGGCATGGTAGTCCCTTGCGGTTGCTGGACCTATATAATTGTGGCGGCATCACACAACTTTCATTCAAGTGGTTAAAGAAGCCTTACTTCCCAAGGTTGAGATGGTTAGGAGTGACGGGGAGCGTGAATAGGGATATAGTTGATGCTCTAGCTAGGAACAGACCGTCGTTGCATGTGGCTTGCAGAGGCGAGGAGCTTGGGGCTGACCCATGGGATACGAGTGCAGATGGCATGTACATGCATGACTATGACGAAATGGATGAACTTGAAGACTGGTTGATGGATGGGAGTGATGAAGATTTGGCAGATGATGATGCAAATGATAATGCAGAAATGATGGAGTGATTTGGTAAGGTAAGGTTTGTCACTTTGTCTTACATTTGCATTTTACATGTACTTGCTATTGTTGGTTGATGTGGATACAATCAACACTACCCTACATTATCTCATTACTGTTTAACGTTTATGCATTTGTATTTCTGTTGTGTGTATGGCTTGAATGTAAATATATATACACTATGAGTTGCATTTGAGTCTGGTTTTGGCTGTTGCTCCTAGATGGACCCATTCTCCATAACAGATGAAATGTTTTGTTTCTTACATTGTCTTGCCAAGGCATGTTCATGGTTGTGGAATGTGACTTGAATGCCAAGAAACAATGGGTCAAGTCAGTTCAAATTCACAAGCTGTCCATGTGCTTGGGAACATTGTCCAGACATTCCACACAAGGTGGGCCCTTAAACAATTGCAACTGTGTATATCTTAATATTTGTATATTTTATTTCAAGGGGAACAAAATGAATCAACTGTTTATTAGTAGTCCATGTTCATCTGTCTAAATTCAATGACCGTTATCTCCCTCAGCTACTCTGAATTTTGGAGAAAGGTCTACTCACTCATGCCTCGGATAAGTATATGATTAAGAAAATATTGAACAATTAATGACATGGGAGGAGTTGATGTTGAGTGTACGCTTCCACGGTAACAAAGCAAGAGTCAAAAGACAACGTGGGAATAATCCAAATCCTGAGGTGCCCCCTAAAGATCTTTTTGACCCATTATGTTATGTTTCCGAAAGGAAGAAGAAGACAAGTTTGCTTCTTCTTACATCAACTTGGTGGGTCTTTTTATATTACTCAAGTATTGGTCTGTGCAAATATAATCGAGTAAGGAAGATAATAATAGTGTGCAGACAGGGCTGCCCTTGTGGTATGTGTTCTTATTTACCCTTTCCACAAGGAGACAACCATTCACTTGGTCGACACCACATGAAATAGTAAGCCCCACATGTATGTCCTCAGGCAATGCCTCTATCTTCAATCCTCGTTCTTAACTAAATAGATATACAATTACTGTTTGGACAGTCTTTCGGATCACTATGTCTATGACTCATGTTTGTGGCATTATCCCTTCCTGATTGGTATGAGCCACACGGACCCGATCAAGCATCGAGATCATCACCTTGTACATACACTTTTTTAATAGTTTGACAATTGTCATATCTTGTAAATATGTCTACACAATTTATTACAAAACCCAATATATATTCAATATTCAAATTTAGGTTAATTACCTTTAGTATCACTTTTCTATTGGTAATATTTTTTTAAGTACTTTAATGTATTGGTAACGCTCTGAACAAAATTTTGATCAAATTTACGTCATTTTGATGATCTATGACCAATTCATAAGGAGTATTAAACGTTCCGTTATCAATATATAAGGGGTATTAAATGATTTGTGACCAATTTATAAAAAGTACTAAATGACAGTTACCAAAATCGAGGGACAGTTATTGAACGTTACAAAACGCAGGGGTACAGAATGTATGTTACCAATAGAAAAGGGGTACAAAAGATAATTAACGCTTAAAATTTTATTGGCATAAGAGCGCACACAGCGTCCGAATCACGTCGCGAATCACAAATCATGATTTATTGAATCACGATTCGCACACTATGGTGTGCGTGAGTTACGCGCAATTCGCACGTCGAACCGCGACTCATTATTGTGAGTCGGTGGTTCGTAAATCGTGTCGCACCAATCAGACGCTGACATGTGGCTCGATAGAGAAAAAAAAACGGACCGTTGCCCCAAACCCAACGGTCCGATAACGGTAACTTTTTAAATTAAAATAAATACAAAAAACACATAAAAAATCAATTTTTACCCACCTGTAAATACTCCCTCCGTATTCATCAAACCACCAACACTTATCTTAACTTTCACTCTCAAATTATCCACTTTTTCTATATAAAAAAAATCCGATGAACAATGTCCGACAACTCGAATCAACCGCCATCCTCACTAGGACAACAAGACTATACGCCGGATGAACCAAATCGTTCATCTAATCAGGTCAACACATCTCAAGGAGGCGGATATCAAGAGATGTTCACCACACCTTTCAATCCAGCTATCGGTGCTTGAGACCCTACTACTTTCACCGCTCATGCAACAACATTGGTATTTAGTTAATTTAATTTTTTATTAATTAAAAGCTCAATTTTAATTTCATTTTAGTTAATTTTATTTTTTATTAATTATTTTTATCAATTTTATTTAGTAATTACTGTTTCAAATCGGAATTTAATAAATTCAGAAAAATATCAGTTATTTATCCAGTCAACATCCCTACAACTCATGATTCTCATACATGAGTCTCAAACTGTGGAACACAACTCAGTTTAAGGAGCGCGCATCATAATTCAATACAGTCACCATATGGTTCTCAATATGTGATCCTCATATGTGAGTCCCTCACTGTACATGCTCTAAAAGCATTCACACCGTTTTCTTTTCTCTAAAAATTTGGGACTAAATGAACCTTGAAATTTTGTGGTATTAGACCTAGACGGGTCTAATATGTGAAAATATGAATAAATTATCGAAAAAGCAATGTTCAAAAATGTCTTATTATCTCGTATGAACATGGGAAAACAACGAAAGCTAGTTCAATACATTGATGTCGTTGTTAGACTCCGATATACCAAAATATGCATACTAAAACCATGTGTCATTCCAGTTGTCGCTTCGAGCATAAAAGTCGGGCTGGGATGATTCTCACGCTTGTGTTCCCCTTTCAATGCAACTGGACAGTTCTTCAAACCGATATGCATGCAATCGACACTATCAATGCAACCAAGAAACCCACGTACCTCATTGACACATAATAAGTGAGTAATTTCATTCTCGTTTGGCTTGTGGGATATGTTGGACCAAGAAATTGAATGACACTGGAACATAACCTCTTCACACACTCGATCGTCGTAGTTTCGGCCATTTTTAAGTACTCGTCTAAGTTATCAAAGGATATTCCGTGACATAGCCGACATCTAGCGACAATACTCTTTTGGTGGGGAGAGAAACCGAGAACACCATGACAATCGGGTAGTTGGAGAAAGTAGTCATAGTGCTCGACCAAGCCTTCCAAAATTTGAATAAATACGCGCTTCATCATACGAAACCTCCAACGAATCATACGTCGCATACACCGGTGGGTCACCGAAGTAGTCAGGCATAAGTTGTGCATGAGCTTGGGACGATCTGGGGAAATATACCTCCTCGTTTTCTTCACCAGGGTCGACTTCAACCTCTTCTTCTCATCTTTAGTCACAATTTCCCTTAACGACTCACAAACCTAAAGGGTTATTAAGTTAATAGATGCATCAGAATTCAAAAAAAAATCACAACTCTAAAACTTGAATCACACTGAATAATTGGTTTAATCATAAAGGTAGATTTCATTACCTCTTGTAGATTTTTTTCTTTGGTTCTTCGAAACTAGCAACTTTACTCTGATGATGATTACCAAGACGGCTCCAAAAGAGTTCGTCCACTAATGGTATCCACATGAACTAGTAATCCCAAACTTAGCTTGATTTTTTTTTATCAACAATTTTTTTTATAAAGAAATCCAAGAATTACAAAGTGTAACTGAAAGACAAGGGGTTAGCCCTCATTACAAATCACAATAAACCAAACCCCAACATAGGGTATAACAACGGGTCTAATACCCACATATGGCTACCATGAAGAACAACATTAACAAAGGTCACAGGACCAAACACCAGCCGTGCAAGGCAACAAAAGGCCAACAAGGGCCCAAATAACAAACAAGACCTGAGAAACAAAAATAAGCAAGGAAAAACAACCACTGGGCCGAAGCCCAATCCCAGGCCAGACACCCAAACCCTAAAAACTACACTGAGCAGCCACCACCAACAAACGTCCCAAGTCACCACCGCCGCTCGAAAATGCACCCAAACAAGACATCAAACCCTCCAACTCTATCCACCTGATCTTGGGAACCAAGCCAAACATGGAAAACTACCAACTCGGGGGCCAACACCCACACCGAGTGGCCCCGACCAAGACTAGGTCGAGAAAGAACAGATCAAGGAGAACAAGAGAGAGAGAAGGATATACCTTGAAGCAGCAGAGTCGACCTCAGATGAATCGCTCCTCTCGAAAGACGAAGAAACATCGTCCCCGCGCCGGTGGCCAACACCAAGAGATCCAACGATCTCTGCATGAGAGAAGAGGAGAACCGATTGACTGAGGGAGACGGCGGAGACGAAGCGCATAACCTAGCAGATCTGAAGCCAGTCACACATCTGAGCCCTGACCGGTACCAAAACCAACAGCTCCAAATCTGGAAAAGATTCACCCCGATCTACAACCCAAAAGGTTGAGAAGCAGTTCCCATTGTAGATCAACACCAGAAAACGCCGAAGACGGAGAAGAGGGCGACTGGAGAGAAGTCAGGAGAGTCAAGGAGGTAAAGGAACCACGCCGGCGACCGAAGACCAACCAGATCTGAAGCCAACTACTCCGTGAAAGGAGTGGAAGTGCTTCCCACTTTCAGATCTGGAAAAATACCGGTCGTAAACGAAAACGAAACAAAGAGAAAGCAGGGGGAGGAAAAGGGAGCGGGAGGAGGAGAAAGGGAGGTTAAAGGAAGAGGAAGAAGGAGACGCCGCTGTCAACCGACCAGCCATAAAGGCCGGCTAGTCGGCGGCAGCCAAGGCAAAAGGGAACTAAAGAGGGTTTTGTTTAGAGAGAAATAGGATAGAATTTTTTTAGAGAGAGAGTGCCTTTGCAGGTTATTATCTAAACTTAGCTTGATAGATCTCTTAATTTTCTCTAGTTTGGTCGATACAATGCTCATTTCGACCATAATGGATCTTGTTAATAGAGTTAGGTTTCCTTAAACCTTGTTCTAAAAGAATAAAAAAGTTTGGAATAAAAGACAATTGGAGCTTTTACAATTTCCTAATTTTACTTGGACTAGGTATTCCTTCTCTTGTCAAATCAGTTTTCCTCTTTCTTAAAGTTAAATATTTACCTATTATGGTTTGATATTTATTTTCCATAAAATAATAATTAAACCACGCATATATTTATTTATCATGTTGATCAAAAATTCCATATTAGCGATAATTTTGGTCTTACTATTAAATATATTCATTTATATGTTTATTTCCCATAAAATAAATATCACTCAAGATATTTACTTAATGTAAATAACACATATTTAATGAGAAATATAATTAAAAAAATATGTTATTTATATCAAATATAACTAACTATATATATTTAATCCGAACTTTCAAAGTCTATTTAGTTCTAGGCTTGCTCTTTGTGTGTGACACTTTAGGTTCACACGACGTTGACAATGGGCCTGAAATTTTCATTTCGTCCACATATTAAATTTTCCTTTAACAAGGAAACTTTAGCCAACCAAGTAACATGAATGTGACAATTCAGGTCGAAGCATAACTTATTGCCACAACTATCCTTATCCTTTGTCACAGCGATATCATGACATAACACTAGGCATAGAATTGTCATCCTTGCTATTGTTCAGTTGTTTGTTTCTTGATCACGCCTTCGAATGCAAGTGACAACTCTTTGTTCACTTGCATGGATATGCATTTTCTACGGTCTCACTCATCAAGGGCAACGATGTTTATCTCATGTTTGTTTTATGAGGGACAATCCCAACGACAATCACCCGTATTCCTCATATGTATGTTTCTATATCCAATCAAAACTTTTATAACCATTTGGTAAGGACGACGTATGGTTATGTCAAAAAATGAACTCGTCTATATAAGAATCCATGGTGACTTCAAGGTTAGAGGACTAAATTCATACTTTAGTATATGAGATATACTCATGACCCTGTCTATGGAGTGTTCTTAGTATGAGCCATCCAATGTTGATTCTTTAATTAACACCTATGATATTGACTTTATATCACTACATGCATGATTAGTAAAATATGGTAATCTAATCAATCATCATACTAGTCTAAGTATTTATTTAGACTAAGGATGTATGAATAGGTAACTCATTACTCTCAAGAGTTCTATTATAGAAAAGCGACACCCTGATGTCTCAGGAAGAGTAGTATATTCATGTCATTAACATTTCATCCAAGTGATATTGAAACATTTTCCATTTTATTAAGGGGTTACTCCATGTCCTAACGCTCAACTTTCAGAAATTGTAAAATCCAAACCCTATACTATTGAAATTTTCATGTAGTAACGGTCAATTAACTGAAATTGCCAAATGTTTCAAATTTTAAACGGACGTTAACTTGGCCAAGTGAAATTTCGAGTTTACCCTCAAATAGGTTCTTCCTTCGGGCGGTAACTTGGCCTAACTTCATCTCTTCGTGACCTCATCTCTTCATCTCAGCTCTTCGAACTTCATCTCTTTGTGTCCGAGCTTCGAATTTCATCTCTTCGTAACCTCAGCTCGCCCAAGCTCTATTATAAAATGAGTCACGTTAGACGCACGTGATTCATTGTTCACGGAAACAGTCAATTTAAACAGCACTTTTTGGTTTTTAATAATTCAGTTTTGAAATTCGTTACTATTTGACAATTTTCCAAAGCTTGGGTGTGGATTTGACAATTAAGTGTAGTAGGGAGTTAGGACATGGAGTAACCTCTTTTATTAATCCCAAAATATGATTTAATGCAAATGTGGATTGACCTACGGCGTAAAACCCAACAAAACCTCATATTCCTTCTGACGAGTCATCTCCCTTGACATAGCATAATCCATGTTTGCCAAGTCAAACTACTCATAATTAAACGAATCCATCCCAAATGATTATAAATAAAGTGCGAAGGAAGTTATTGATGTGAGAGAAATAAAGGAGAAATCGTGGAGTGCGAAAAACTAGTAGCTTCAATGTATATTAATTTTTAGTGAAACAAATACGTGTAATCAATTTAGTTAAATTAGTAATGTCTTCTCCTAGGGTTTCGTGGCCAAGTCCTTGTCATGATCTCACCCATCGACTCCATCATCGACGTCCTTCCTCCTCCAACGTACTAGTGCGTTTGGAAATTGGTACTCCATCCCCTATAAATCTCTCCACCTCACATGTTTCTCATGAGATCTCCCTACTATTGTATCCAATTTCAGTTTTGCCTTCGCAATCTCCGATCCCCAATCCGCCAACCATCTCTCAAGGTCCATATCTTCAGATTCTTACTTGGAATTGTCAAGGAATAGGCTTTGATACCCACACCTAACATTTCAAGCACATGCTTGCAGCGCACCAACCCCAATTGGTCTTTCTCTCTAAAACCCTAACAACATGATCGAAGTTGGCGCTGTTGTAAATAAGTATGGGATTCCACGGGGGTATGGGTTCTAGCGACGGAAGATCAACGTGGCTTGACGATGTTCTGGTATGTAGGTATCGATGTCATGTTAAGAAATTTTTTGGTGAACCACATTGATGTTACGTTTAGTTTCCCAAGTCACTTACCAATCAGGTTTACATGCTTCTATGGGAACAATCGAAGGGACCGTCGGTACCAATCATGGGACTTGTTGCGGCAATTTGGAGAAACTCGGCAACAATGAATCGTAATCGAAGAATTCAATAGTGTACTACACCAACAAAATCAAGGGGCGATCAAACTTACCCGCTGGCTCTAACCGAGGACTTTCACGCTATGATTGCTGAATTGGACCTCTATGATACTCGGATGAAGGGACACCCGTTCACTTGTTTTCACAGACGCAATCACCTAGGGCGTATAGAGTCCCGCCTTAACAGAGCACGTATCTATAGAGATCTTTACTATTCCTTTACCAGATGTGGAACTCCAGATACAGGGACAACGACATTAGACCTGTCACGCCCCAATTTCAGTAAAACCGAACTCGGGACGCGAACGTTTAAAACAATAAAACATTTTGAAACCTTTTAGATAATTCACTTTAAAACCACCAATTAGTTCATCAAAAGAATGATTTACAACTCAAAAGTACGTCCCACAACGGACAAAATACAAGTGTACGTCGCTAGACTCAAAAGTAAACCCGGACTCCCGCTCCCAGCTCTTCAAGCTTCGGAAGCTCACCTAGTCCAATCTGCGACCAGTACCTGTAGGAAAAGCAGCTAGGGGTGAGCGTTCGCTCACCACCACGGATAACAGACTGACTACGGCATACTTAGCAGACAATGCCGGTAACACCAACAACAACCCGACTACCACACACAACAGTTACTTTCCTCAACCGACTCAACACTCGGACCCGTAATGTAGACTCGACACAACGATTGACGACTTCCTCCAAAGACACGACAGATAACCACGCAACATCCAAGATCACTAAGGATCGCACACCAAACAAGATCACAAAGGATCGCACTCCAGTCAGCTGCTCAGTGTCGGTTGCTAACCGGCTGGGCTCGAGCCAGCCCCACGCACTTTGCCGATCCCTGTCAAGCCCCAGGCGGTCGACCTGTTGGCGATATACCGAGCTACTTTTCGGATAGCTAGCCGGAAGGGGAGCAACCCTCCATCGCCTAAGAATGCTCAACCTGCAGATCCCTGTCAGGCCAGGCTAGCTAAAGAACGCTCGACTTTGCCGATCCCTGTCAGGAAAGCCAGCCAACCTCTGCGCAAACACAATCACAAACAAAGTTCAACAAACAGCAACAAGACCGGTTTAACACTCCACATGCACTCATGGCCACCCAAGACACCAACGGTAAAACACGGGTTCAACAACCCCACGGGCACTCATGGCCACCAAGACACCAACGGTAAAACACGGGTTCAACAACCCCACGGGCACTCATGGCCACCCAAGACACACCAACAGTAACTCACGGGCTCAACAACCCCACGGGCACTCATGGCCACCCAAGACTCCAACAGTAAAACACGGGCTCTCATGGCCACCCAAGACACAATCAGTATAGTACGGGCTCTCATGGCCACCCAAGACACAACCAGTAAAGTACGGGCTCTCATGGCCACCCAAGACATAAACTAAACAATCAACCTCCGGGCATGGTCATATGCCTCCAGTAATTCTAATATCGATAAGTTCACTGCTCCTACGACACTACTAAGTGTCACATGCATTTCTAATATTTGATACGTTCCCGTATCATACGACACTACCCGGTGTCGCCTGTCTTCCTAATATTCGATAAACCTACTTAACCTACGACACCCCGGTGTAACATGCAATTCTACTGTTAACTTTCCCTAATCCGGGCCGAGATCCGGCTACTTTTCCCTACCTCGTATGCTTTCTCCAAAAGCGCACTAACAGCTCCGGCGTTATCTCGATCACTCGCCTAGCTTTCCCTTTCCTCTGTTTGCCGCACGATCTAATAAGACACAATTTAAATACCTTTAAGTTCGCAGACATAAACTGGAATTTAATAAACTTGCCGCCCAAAAGTAACCCCGACAATGTCGATCACTCCCAAACTTCCCAATTACTCGACATTGTCGATAATGGACTTGGAAAAGCCCGATTCGCCCGACATGGCGAATCTGCCCGGGTTTTGGAAACGCCCTTCCGGGGCTCCAAAAATTCCCGTTTTCGTTCCTACGGTCTTAGAATAATTCAAGGGTTCCTATGCACTCGACGGAATCCAATTCCGACTTCCGAGTAATTTAATTAGAGTTTCAAGTTTCTAAACCCGTCAATTACAACTTTTACAATTTAATTCAAAATTTCGATCCAGTTGTAGATTAATGATTCGGGGAACGTCCTAAACCACCCGAACATGAAACCCGAGCACCCGAGCACGTGGGCCCCACCCGTCCAACCTTGGCCGTGGGTGGCTAGGGATTTTTGGGCCCGGCTCACCATGGAGGTGGCTGGCCCTAGCTCCGGCCAGCCACCCAGCCCCGGCCAGCCACCTCACACGGCCGGCCGGCCACCCTACATGGTGGCCGGAGCTCCCCCGAGCTCCCGGTCACTGGAAAACGTTCCAATCTCGCTCCAAAACGTCCCCAAGACGTCTCCAACGATCCCCACACCTCAATACCACCAAACCCTACTAGTTTTACACAAACCCTAACTTTCAAAATTAAGCAAATCGAGAATCGATTAGGTGCTCACCGTAGAGAACGTCGATGTGAGCTCGATTCCTTTAGCTTTGAGACGATCCAAAGGTTAGATGAGCGGGAATAGTAGCAAAACCCTAGCTTTTCCTTCTCTTTTCTCTCTTCTTTCTTCTCTCTTCTTTCTCTTTCTAAAACTCAAATTCTCTCTTTTTTTACAAGTCTTGGTCGAACCCTCCCTCTTGTCCTCATCTTGTTTTGCCCCAAAAACCTAACACCACCACTTGGTTGACAAGTGGCAAGGTGGGTCCCACACCTTTTTGGAAAATATCTTCTAGATATTTCCCAATCAGATTCGCGAAATTCGGACGTTTCGGGCCCCGAACGGGCACTTTTTCCAAGAAATTACGAAACTTCACGGGCTACAAGGAAACGGCTCAACTAAGACCGCTGCGACGACGGCTAAGCTTTTTGGATTCAAAACGGTCCTCGAATGTACCAAAACGTCGCTCGGTTGACTTTTCCAACGAAAAGTCAACATTTCCCAAATTGGTCAGAAAGTTGCCCTGGTCCCCGGGAACTCACTTTGGTCGATATCGGGGTCAACTTAAGTTCGGTATGACCCTCGGGGTCAAATTTAGGTTCAATTAAGTGTCTGTCTTAATTTTTTTAAATTTTCCTGTTTTTCGCAGGTTTGACTGGCGTTGACCGAGAGTGGTTATTACAAGACCATTGGCCTCTTCTCCTTAATCTCGCAACTTGAAGGTCGTATCTAGGTGTCCGAAAGTTTTGATTTGAAATCCAGAATGTGGGAAACTGGTACAAACAGATTGGGATAAAAATGTCGTTGAACAAATTGAAATAATCATTAAGAAGATATGAACCAGCTTGAACCATTGGGTTCAACATAGCTTCCAGAATACCTTGAACCATTTTAAGTTGTGCCAGCGCAAAATTGCTGAGCTAAATGGTTGAACTGATAGAGTTGAGGTGCATCGACGAGAAGCGACTCAAATTCAGTATGATGCATCTCTCCAATTATAGGAATCAGTTTGGCATCAAAGGGCGAAACATCACTAGTGGACAAAAATACCAAATTCTTTCATACAACTGCCTCTTTCAGATGTAGAATCAACGATATATGTTCTCTTTAATATGATGATAGAGAACTAGTCATTTGGGATACGGTAATGAAGGATCTCGTTATCTCATACTTCACTACCTTCATTATAATAAACCTACCCGATATGCAGAATTTTTCTATCTAATTTCAGGGACAAGACATAATTGCCTCACAAAATATTACCCTTCTGCAACCAGTTCTGGCTGAGGAAGTTCGGGAATTTGTATTCCTAATGGGTCCCGACAAAGCATTAGGCCCTAACGACCTCAACCCCTTATTTTTTCAACACTATTGACCAATTGTTTAGGATGAGGTTATCAGATTCGTCTAAAAAATGGTATGTAGAGGCACATTTGATCCAGAACTTAACGCTACCAATATGGTCCTAATTCCAAAAAAGCCGAACCCGCTTTTGATCACCGATCTTCGCCTGGTCTCCCTATGCAACATGATTTTTTGGATCATGTCTAAGGTTCTTGTTAATCGGCTAAAACCCTTTCCTCGATTTTATTATGTCACTGACCCAAGGCGCGTTTATCCCAAGAAGAAGTATTCAGAAAATATTCTCGTTTCCTTCAAGGTAAGTCACTACCTCCGTCGAAAGACCCAATAGACCAATGGTTTTATGGCCTTGAAGCTGGATATGAGTAAAGCATATGACCAGGTAGAGTGGTCGTTCATTTTTTCTATTATGCAAATAGTGGGATTCTCGGTTGAATAGAGAGCGTTGTTAGCGATTTACATGGGATTGGTCTCCAATTTGGTGAGCTTGGGCGGTAAGGAAGCTCCAAATTTTTGCCCAAGTAGATGCTTACGCCAAGGGAATCCCTTGTTCACATACTTATTCCTATTTTTCATGGAGGGTTTATCTTGCCTCCTAAGTAAGGCACAACAAGATGGGCGCATTCACAGGGTGGTAGTGGCTCGAAGGCCCCCATTATATCCCACATGTTTTTTATTGATGATTGTTGTAAAAAAAATGTAGAGCTAATACAAAGAAAGTCTCCCTTATTTGGGACATCCGGACAGTTTTCAGCAATTTATCAGGTCAGATGCTCAATTACTAGAAGTCATCAATCTTTTTCAATTCCAACACCAAACTTGAGAACCGAGCAGTCTGTTGCTACATTCTGAACATAACAAAGATATATGAATAGTTTCTTTGTCTATGGGTTCCTAATATGATTGGGAGAATCATAACTCACATCATGCGGTACTTGGGAGATTAGATGCTCCGTCAAATTCAATCTTGGGATGGTAAGCTCCTGTCACCAGCGGGTCGGGAGGTTATGATCCATTCCGTTCTCACATCTATTCCAATATCTATCATGTCAATTTTTAAGATATCGCATGGTATCACATATAAGATTCATATATATTTGACCAAGTTTTGGTGTGGAGGATCGCCATCCACCTATCGTCTAATTATTTAACAAGACTAGGAGAAGTTGTACTACCCTAAAGTGCAAGGAGGAATGGGGGTATGTAATCTTCATAACGCTAAAATGGCCTTACTAGGTAAACAAACATGTGGTCTTCTCTCGCGACCACTCCCTAGTTGCCCGCCTCCTAAAGGCACGGTACTACCCAACACGAGATTTCCTCTCAGCCACTCTAGGCAACAATCTGAGCTTTACCTAGACTAGCATTTTTCCTCTCAATATTTTATGATATCATGACTCCATCAAGCCATTGGGTCAGGGATGGACACTCATATCTTACACCAACCCTGGTTGTTGCGGGATAATCCAACTATCCAAACCAACTCTCCAGTTCTTCTCAATGCCTCTATTGCTGGTCTTATAATCCCAAGCACCAAAATATGGGATTTACCCCTCATACGCCATATCTTTGACTGAGCAGATCAAGACGAAATCCTAGCTATCTCGTTATCCGTCACACGTGCTAAAGATGAGTGGTATTGGGTCATAGACAATAAGGGTTCTTATACCACTTGCACGCACATACAAAGTCCTTAGTCAGATTAGTGTACAAGTCGGGGAACCAACCTCCATGCCATAATGGTCGGACATTTGGAAGACCCTAACACAACCCCGACTTCGTATATTTCTCCGGAGAGCATTGTCAGACTCTCTGCAGGTGATGATGGATCGCCTCCAGCGCCGCTTCATCCCGATAGCCCCCAACATGCCCGATCTGTGGATGCCACCAAGAAACGATCAGCCACCTCCTTATCTATTGTGACTTTGACAGATGTTGTTGGTTGTTGTTTGGGGACTCCCCTCAAATTCCCTAGTCTTACCTTCATAGAATGTTGAGAGACTATCACTACATGGGCAACACCATAATACCTAGCTAAATTCTATTGGTTATGGGAAATCTAGAATCCCAGAATGCGATGGTTTAGAGCGAGAGCAACCCGTCCACCATAGGGGTCCAATCCGTTACTACAACAAATAGAACAACATGGAAGGAGGCAAATTCACATATCCAACCAACCAAGAACACGTATAACTTGAGGGCATAATATGGACTTCACCACCATCGGATTGGATTGCCATTAACTTTGACGATGCTTTATTTTCTGACACCATGCAATTAGGATAGGGGTTTATCGCTCGGGTGGCAGTATCTAGGCTCTTTGGGCCCCACCTATGATTGAAGCACATACAGTTGCATCGCCACTAGCTTTCGCCATAAACATGAACATGACAGTTATCTGGTCTAACGCCCAGACCATTACTTAGATGGCCAACTCGAAGGCTCCCCTCGTCTCTCCACTATGGTCCATTCTCCAAGATATCCAATCGTTGTTATCTAAAAGCGAGGATTCAAAACTCATATTTTTTAAAAGTTCAACGAATAAGGCCCGTCATTGGCTTGCCAAAGAGGCTTGTTCATCCTATGTTCTTATGTGGTCAGGGCAATACTTTCCCGATGCACTTATCTGTATCTTTCTACGAATAATTAATAAAATAAGTTCATTTCGCTCAAAATAGACGTACAATCAAATTTATTTAATATTATTTCAAAATATTAATGCAGAATCGGGTCTACAACATTTTCAGTCAACATCGACAAATTCTACGACACTCCTTTTCAGATCCGATGGTTCGTTAGACCCAATTCTATATTTTAGGCCCACATTTTCGACTTTACAAACTGACTAGACTCAAAATCGATCACACTATAGATGCTTTATGAAGATAGTATCTCACGACAACCTGTGAGCAAAACCTCTCCCGGAGTCTCGACTTCCATATCCAATAATAATTTTTTTTGAAACGACAATGTTTTATTAGAGCACCACACCTATAAGATATAGGATAGGGCAAGGGAAACGAGCCCTCAAGTACAGAACAAAGCACTACCAACAATGCACGACCTCAAACCATAAATAACTGACCAACTAAGGGTCAACTAAACTCCAAACCCACAAAGTGTTACAAAAGAACTATAAACAGAAATAACCAACAATGAAAATCAAAAAAGTCCTTAAAAACTAGACAACAAATAAAGTCTAAAACCAAAGCTTGCTTGTCCAACTGGTCAAGCACTTGAACTTGGGTTCATGAGACCGGGGTTCAAGTCCCAGCAGTGGTACCCCATTTCCTATTTATTCCCAATTGTTATTGGGCTTCTCTCGATCTTTCCCTTTGGGCCTCTCTCTATCATGCTCTTTTTGGGCCTCTTGGGCCTCTCTCAAGGTGGGGGTCAAAATGTTTGGGTGCTTCCTTACTTCTACATAAGTATAGATTGAGACCAAATATTTCTTGATAAATCAACCTTAAAAAGTTCTTTAAGAATCAAAAAGGTTTGGTGCACCCTTGCTTCTACATGTTGGATGATAATGAAAAATATGATGGTTAATATCATATTAATCCTTTTATTAAAAGTCTGATTTATTTAAAAACTTTAAGACTACTAATGTGAGTTAATTAGAATTGACTGACAATCAATTCTAGGAGGAATTCATGGGACTTTTCACCCTATGAATTCCCGACTTTGCACTTTCCAAAACGCTATAAATATTCACATCATTAGTCTTATTGGACACACATCAAAAACCATCTCCAAAATGGTCTCTCTTTCTTCTTTCTCTCCACTCCCTTGTTCTTGGTGACTTTCTAGACGGTTTTTGAGTTCGCCTACGTTAATCGTTGTATCCTGGGAGACCGTTGCTCATACGGGGCAATAAGTGTCTTAAGGAAAGTGGAGTACCACGCCTCGATTAAACTCCAATTTCTTTAATCGTAATCAGTAAGCTAGCTGATCGGTAAAGGTTATTCTAAATTCGTTTTACAATTTCTATTATTATTATTTTTATGAATTTGTTTATTGTTGATATACTAACCCTTATATCCTACACTACATAAGTAAGGTGGAGACCAAATAATCTTGATACACCTTACTTTACGGATATAAAAAAAAGGGTCTAAAAACAGTTTTGTCAACCAAAAAACTCCAAACCTATGAGTTGTAACAAAAAGTCTAATTTTCTTATGGATAGGGTGACTTAAGTGCTGGTCACCAAACATCAAGCGCATGTTAAACAAAATTTAAAGATAATTTGCATATCTTTAGCGCAACTTTAGTAATGCTCAGCAAACTATTGATCCAATCATTTCTTAACTTACAAAAAAAAGGTAAAGTAGTACATGAAAGAACCATTTACCCTGGCCCAACCAGTACATGTAGGATCTAACATTAATTTTTCAACCAACCATGATCTTTGTTTTGTCCAAAAGAAGAAATAATACACAAACGAGCACAAATCTCCATAGATGTCGTCCATTTTGACCTCTCTCTTAGTCTTACCTCATTTAATTAATTAAAAACAGTGTTGTAAGATAATTTTAAATATTCCCAACAGGTCAATAATCATGTTAATCACTAAACACATTGTCGGATCCCAATCCTAGTCCTCATTCATTCCCACCTAGTATCGACCCCTCGCCGCTTCGGTACATATCCGCCCCTTCCCACCTCCAAGAGCCAATCTGCCCCTCCACCTCAGCTCCACCTCACCCTCCCCAAATCCAATCTCCAAGTTTATTCCTCTCCTGATGCGGATCCCCTACCTGCTTCCCCAGGTCAACCGCCGCCACCCGCCTTCACATTTCGCCACGTGTTTCCCGCGCAGCCGATTCTGCTCGTAAAGCAACACGTGCCGCTTAAAATAGCAACGCTAGTCACTATATTAATCCAGAGTTAATCTCGATGATAATGATTTTATATCCCAACGAATCAGGACTTTCTCTCATTGGATGGCTACCAACGGCCGTTTTATTTTTGATTTCTACTATTAAAAAAAATCGAACTCATTAAACGTGCCTGAGCGGACAACGAGGACTAATTAAGAAAAGACCAACCGTTTTTGGTGGTCCACGAGGGCGATCCAACGGACCACATTGGCCCACGTAAGAGAAGCATACACGGTACGTGACGGACCTGATGGTGACGGAGATTCTTACCTGTATCATGATTAACGGCAGGTGGGGGATAGTATCCACGTAGCCAAACAGATCCGGAAAAATCACGTTTCTTTTGATTTCATTACAATTTTAGTAAACAAGATGATAAATATTAAATATCCCACGAGTCACGCTCTTATCGCTACTGGTAATTGATTCTCCACCTTAGAAGCCAGCATCAAAGCACTAGCCCATTCAGTCTCTTTCACTCTTTTCCCTTTCCCACTGTATATCACATTGCTCTTGTGATAATTTGCCTCCCAACATTGAGGAGAAGGTAGGATTAGGAGATGCCTCAGCCTCCACTTTGGTCGGTCGCTTCACTAGCCCCTCAAATATTAATTCAATGATCGCTAAATTTTAATTTCATATAATTATTTGGTCTAGATGAAAATGTGTATCAATCCATCAACAATGGGATGACGTGCCTAGTCAGTGCCACATCACCCAGCACAACCACAATAAACGTGCCCGTTTCTTTTATCAGGGGCAAGATCGTCTTTTCACAATCCGAACTAATGCACGTTCCAAAGTCCGTGGGCCATTGGGATATGCCATTAGCTCATTGGCATGACTGGGTGGTGTGGTGGGGCTCGCAGGACACAGATTCAGAGAATTTACGGCCATGCCAAGCCTAAAATGTGGAGCCGCTTCAGGAGTGATGGACAGCGGTGCATGATAGAAATACCCACCTCGAATAAGCGCCAATCCACTGATCCACGTCGGAGTGATCTGCTGCTTCGCACCACGCCGTTAAGTTAACGGGAATTTTCTAGAGAGAGAAATATTTTTTAATTCCCATTTTATCTGAATAAATATATAGTAATTTATTATAATATATTTTTTCCTCGAGTTTCCGGTTTTTCTCAAATCCGCGACTCCGTATAAACTCCCAAGCTCTCTCTCCTTTCTCCCTCACTCTATCGGAATTCTCCTGAGTTCACGTCGAGATCGTCGCTCCATATCTGCTGTGTTTTCGAGGGTTTCGGTTTCGTGATATCAATGGTGATGGAGGGGAATGAGAGTTGCGGGAGCAGAGTTCACGACGCGCCGTCGCCGACGCCGGCGCAGACTCGCCATCAACGCCAGAAGGTGGAGGTCTACAATGAGGTTTTGCGTCGCCTGAAGCAATCCAACAACGAGGAGGCCTCTATGCCTGGTTTCGAGGACGAGCTCTGGTCTCACTTCAATCGCCTTCCCGCTCGGTATATATGCTATCTTTACCCTATCAATCTATTCCGTACAATATATGCTATACAAGCAGATATGAGCGTATGCTAGGATGTATTGAGTGTGCGTGTTTTGACGATTGAGGCGGTTTTGGTTGATTCAGAATTCTGATACTGAATCTGTTGACAAATGTGGCACGTTTCTGCTAGTAAGCAGGCAGGCAGAGATGTCGTCTCGTTTTGCTTTTGTGTGATTGTCTTTTCTCTGTTTGAGACCTTGTTTGATTTTTTTTTGTGTGGATTGATCTCATATTTAGCTGATTTTGAGCATTAGGATTGAAGAGCAGTGAAAAAAGCAGAGAACAATTTTGCAATTATATGATGTTTTTAGTTATTTTGGAACATTAGAGGTTTAATTGGCGATCAAGTTGTCTCGGTGCCCTGTGTAAAATTGAGGAAGTGAGTGGTTAAGAGAGTCAACCGCTTGATTCTGATTTTTCTTCAAAGTAATTATCTGATTCAAGATAATTACTTCAAAGAAAATATTAGTGGATCATTATTATATGATTTGTAGTTTTGATGACTGACTATGCATTGTAGATATGCATTGGATGTGAATGTGGAGAGGGCAGAAGATGTACTTGGACACAAGAAAGTGCTGCAGTTGGCTCATGATCCTGCTAATAGACCAGTAATTCAAGTTCGTCTTGTGCAGGTGCGTTTTTGGTGATATATGACTCTATTGTAGGTGTGGGATCCAACTTTTGTCATTATATCATTGTGTGCCTGTAAAGTTTTTATCGTTAACCGGTTATCCCAATAGTTGTAGCTAAGTTGTTATTGTTTAATGTGATAATATATTCCATCATTTCCTACTTACCCAAATTGGAGTTACTCAGACTGAAAAACCACTGCACACAATTTCGAATTGGAAAAAGTCTGTATGTTTAAGAGAGCCTTTGTTGCATTAACAACCGGTCTTTTCTTAATTATGTCAAAAGTGATGTCCTGAAAGCTGTAGGTTGGACAGAACAACCATCTGCATCAGCAATGTCTTGATGAGATGGTGTCCTTAGCCACAAATTTAGGAGTGGACTATTTAGTATGTCATTCTTATGTTATATTTCCTTCACAAGTATACATTATGCTCTGACAGGTTCATCCTATTTCTGATGGAAACCTAAGTGACTCCGCTGATTCAAAAAGACAAGCTTCCACAGATTTGCCCAATTACTTGAGCAGACAGAGGTATAGTTCACATATTAATTTCACAAAATCATTTTATTCAAGAATTCTTTGTTTAGCATTATCCGTTGTATGGCTTGAGGCATCTTATGGTGTACTATTGATTGGCAGCTTACTTCCACCACCTACCTTCGGATCATCACCTAATCTTGAAGCCCTTGCACTTGATGCTAATAAATTTCATGATGAAGACGAAGATGATTCAGTACATGACAATGGAGAGTATTCCAAGTAAGTTCTGTCTTATCTCTTCATACGAGGTTGGTATAGCCTTCCTGTTTTGGTTGAGCTCACAATCTTGATTGAACCACAGTAAAATCACATTTGGATGTCATTATCTTATAGTTTTATGGTATTCATATGATTCTTAGTTTTTACTGCCTTGAGGTTCTTACGAATAATCTACGGCTTCAGTCTTTATGATTTTTCTTCCTTTTCTAAAGCGAACAAGGATAGCTTGTGGGGATTGAAGTTTTTGTTTGTGAATTATGACTACTCACATCTCTGTTTCTGTCATTTTGTAGGCCCATGCATGAAATCACGTTCTCATCGGATGACAAGCCAAAGCTTCTTAGTCAGGTATTTAACAGTGCTTCTTAAAGAAGATGAAACATACTCTCCTTATAGTGATGAATTGTGTGTTTGTTTACCTTGTATGTTTTCACTGTGGTCTATCTTTGTGCTTCTCCATATGAAGACACATTGGCCTCTAATAACTCATATACATCATTATATGATTAATATATTTCTTTTTATCCGACTAAATATAGAGTTAAGTCATTGCACTTCAACTAAAAGTTTCATTTCAAATTGTGCTGCTCAAGCTTAACCTGAGAATCAGCTAAATCATCTAAAAGCATCGTGAAGAATTTATTTGATTATTTTGAGCTTCTAATCCCACACGACCCCTATTCTTGTGCTAAATTGCAGTTGACTTCTTTGCTTGCTGAGCTTGGGCTGAACATTCAAGAAGCACATGCCTTTTCCACTGTAGATGGCTACTCCTTAGATGTATTTGTGGTCGAAGGTTGGCAGTATGAGGTATATTTATGTCATTCAACTGTGTTCTTAGCATGCAAATTTCTTGTCAGAAATACTATATGCCATCTTTGTTATGCATTTCATTAAGATTATTCTACTAGAGTGCTAAACTACAATAACTCTAGTTTTTGAGTCATTACCTCTGGTTGTCATGAATGATTAACTTGCATGGTCGTATGGTATTGAAACAGGATATAGATCAGCTTAAAACTGCACTTGAAAGGGAAGCTATGAAGCTTGAGGTAATTCCATTTGAGTTCTATGCTTCTTTCTAGTTGGATTGCTGAGTGCATGATATATGTTGTGTGGTTTGATGATGATCTCTTCCATGATTCTAAGAAAGAGTTCTATATCTTTCCCTGTATTAATATTATCCTTCTCCAATTATGCAACATTTGTGCAGAGGCAGGCCTGGCCAAACTGCCATTCACCACCTTCGTTTGGTGAACTTGGTCAAGCACGAGTCAAATGTAGTCCTGATCATGTGGCAATACCAAATGACGGGACAGATGTATGGGAAATTGATTCAAATCATTTGAAGTTTGAGAACAAAGTTGCATCTGGATCATATGGTGACTTGTAAGTATAGTCATGTCACATTCTAGATGCAGGTTCTGATTATGCTTGAGCAGTCGAACATTTAACTGAACGATTCTTTGTCTGCTCAGATACAAAGGTACATATTGTAGTCAGGAGGTGGCTATTAAAGTCCTCAAGTCTGAGCGGTTAAATTCGGAGTTGCAGAAAGAATTTGCCCAAGAGGTGTTTATCATGAGGTTTGTCGAGACCTGTTACTTATTTTGTATAATTAGATCACGTGCGTTTCATTTAGTTAGGTTTTAGTATTTTCTGATATCCTTAGGTTATGTGTTTGTCAGACTGTTATAGAGTCCAATATAAATAGAGGATGATAAGAAAAATATCTATGTTTGATTTTAGTATTCAGCCACATAACCAGATATGTAAAAACACAAGCAAACTTGGGTACTTTACATGGCAAACACAGATCTGGTATTGGGATCGATAGTTGAGCAAGAGTACTAATTGGTTTCTTGTTGTCTGGATAAATTGGATAAGTAGTTCATCTGGATGCTGACCTCTTGCTGGTAGCGTGTTTTACAGTTTGCTCATGACTACTTGGATCAATTTATGGAACTAGCATGTATTTCTTTCTTTAATTTCTGTTAGGAATTCCTGGTCGTTCTTCATGTTCTTACAACTTCTTTTGAAACTTGTAGGAAAGTTCGGCATAAGAATGTTGTACAGTTTATAGGTGCATGCACCAAGACACCAAGTTTGTGCATTGTAACTGGTAAATCTATCAATTTTTGATCGAAGTAAATGTATTATTACAACCTTCTCTATCATGTAATATTCTGGGTTAATTTGTTTTTGTATTTTCTAGTTTACTATAGAACTATACTGAATTAACACACTTTCCTTTTCTTTTCCTCTATTTCAGAATTTATGTCTGGGGGAAGCGTCTATGATTATTTACACAAACAAAAGGGTGTTTTCAAGCTTCCAGCCTTGCTCAAAGTAGCAATTGATGTTTCCAAGGGGATGAATTACTTGCACCAAAATAACATAATTCACAGAGATCTGAAAGCTGCCAATCTTCTAATGGATGAAAATGAAGTAAGATCCTACCTCAATTTTCTCTTATCACCATGCTGTTCTGATTCATTACTTTCTTTTCTGTTTTTATTGTCACTACTGTCTTTTGCCGCAATAAATAAGAAAATATAAAAGAAAGAAATACTGTAAGCTCTCCTTTTGTATGAGAAATGGCAACAAGTTTGTAACGGTCTTTACCTTTATATCATATGTGATGCCATTTTTATCAATGTACCGATTCTCTTGATGGAACTTGTATGCTCGTCTTCCTTATTATGCATTCCATTCACATACTTCCAAAACCAAAACCCTTACATGATATTACCAGTACTAATGTTGATGATTTTTGTTGTTGTATATATTTGTGATCATACAGGTTGTTAAAGTTGCCGATTTTGGTGTTGCCAGAGTGAAGGCCCAAACAGGAGTCATGACGGCAGAAACTGGAACTTACCGATGGATGGCTCCTGAGGTGTGCCTTTATTAAATTTTGAACTTGAAGCCCTGATTGTATAGTAATTGTTTAGGAAGTGGCTCATAACTAATGCTTGTTTCAAGAGTTAAAATTATATATGTTTTTTCTTTAGGAAGTCACTCATATTATGACTTACTCACAACAGTTTATTTTTTCCTTTATGCATTGAAGGTCATAGAACACAAGCCATATGATCACAAGGCAGATGTTTTTAGTTTTGGAGTTGTATTATGGGAGTTGCTTACTGGGAAGGTACTGCTTGTTACCATAGAATATTCAAGCTGAGGTAGTTTTTGAACTTATTTCCTTTGCTTATACGAGTGGCTTTTGATGGTCAGCTTCCATATGAATACTTGACTCCACTACAAGCTGCTGTGGGAGTAGTCCAGAAGGTAAACAATCCTTAACTCGAGGCTGTTGATTATGTTTTTTTTTTCAATCTCCACGTACATTTGTTGCTCGTGAATCAATGGTTTTTAATGATGTGGGATTTTCCAAGACTAAATCTCACACCCCTTTTTATTAACATTGCTTTAGGGTTTAAGGCCCACGATTCCCAAGCACACTCACCCCAAGCTGGTAGAGCTACTTGAGAGATCTTGGCAGCAAGACCCAGCACGAAGACCTGACTTCTGTGAGATAATAGAGATCCTCCAGCAAGTAGCAAAGGAAGTAAGTATCGTTTAAGAGAACAAGAATATGAAAAAATCTTCATCATCCTAGGCCATCAAATATGTCTTCATGTGAACTTTACGTGCTGTGTGATATAGCTGACATTAACATGTGTATATTTTGTATCAGATAAAGGTTGGGGAACATGAAGGAGATGATCGGCGAAAGGAAAAATCTGGAGGGTTTCTGTCTGTGTTCAGTAGAGAGAGCCGGAGGACGAAGCAAGGGTGATAAGAGATATAATGGTGTTTACAAGTTGAACATAGATTTAAATTGACGGTAATTTAACTTCTAGTTTATGAGCAGCAGCAGTGTACATCATCTTATATATACACAGTGAAAGCTGTTAAAAATACACTCAGAACCTATTGATCCACAACCTAAAGTAGAACATACTCGTGTTTCTTTCTTCGGATCCATTTTTTTGCATGAATACTATATCATTATGATCTTGTAACCTATGGCAAAGAAGCTCCCATTGCCATTTTGTTCCATGAACGAATCAAGCCGTAATAAAAGTCAACCTCACCCATTCTTCATCTATTGTTTCGACACGGTGGCATCAGCTTTTCCCGACATGTGTTCCCAGAAACTGGGATTCATTTGTTCTCAGCTGCGACTGCTACGTGTCATTGTTTTGAGATGGTAGTTGGAACCATATGAGCTATGACAGTAGTTATTTTAATAAGTTTGTAAACGGAAAAGACAAAATTAATAGTTACGGCAACAACGATAACTGAAGTCGGAGAGTTACATAATAGTTAAGAACACGATCTCTCTTCTCTTTGTTAATTAATACATGGAAGCACATGAGAAGAAACAGCTAATCAGCTTGGATGAAAATAATAATAGTAATTAAATACATTAACTTCCCCGACCCAATACAGTGACTCAGTGAGTTACATTGTTGTAAGTGGTAACGCATATAATATATGAACCTTCGGCGCCACATGCTCTCCTCTCCAAAATGTTTCGAGTCGCCTCCTTTTTCAAATACTATCCCAAGCACACGCGTCCTCCAAATTATTTCCGCAGAAGCTTTCCTGCATTGTTTTATCGGATCCCCAATTACTAAACTCTTTAAATTTTACTTTAATCGGGTTTTAAATTGTATCTTTTAACACGAAACCTCTGCTATAATTATGGACTTTCCGCTAAAGAAATCGTTCAAACATCAGAGCTCTTTCCAGAAATTGAAAAGAATCTCCGCCGTCCTAAGCACCGGAGGTCCAACTCCGACCCACGAGGAAGAGAAGTTCAATCTCTTGAGCCATCGAGTCGGAGAGGAAGAGGGTCACATTTCAATGCGGTCCGACGACCCGGGCGAGATTGTTCTCAAGGTCGACGACCCAAAACCACCGTCTCACACCGCCTCTGTTTCAAATGGCGGTTCTGAGAGAGGAGGCAATGAGAGTTTCGATTTCAGGAACCAGGGGGACGATCCACCGTCGAAGCTCATCGGCCAGTTCCTCCACAACCAGAAAGCCTCCGGCGGTTTCTCGCTCGACATGGACTTACAGATGGACGAGCTCCAGCTCCGCTCGCCGTCTGATCGGGTTTCATTCGAGGAGGCCGTCAGGAGGCGGACCAAGGACTCTCCGTCGCCGGACGACGGGGTCGTGAGATGCACTAGCAGCCGGTCCTTGCAGAGGACGTCGAGCTTGCTGGTAACGAAACCGAAGTCAAGGCTGATGGACCCGCCGGAGCAGCAAGCGGGTCGGGTCCATAGGTCGGGTCAATTGAAATCCGGGTATCTGGGGAGACTGGCGGCGGATGAGGACGAAGACGACCTGTCGCTGGGGGAGGACGTACCGGAGGAGTACAAGAAGGAAAAGCTGAGCTTCTGGATACTCATCCAATGGGTGAGTCTGATTCTATTCATAGCCACTCTAATCTGCACCCTGGCAATAAAAAAACTGAGGAAGATCCAAAAACTAGACTTCCCATTATGGAAATGCGAGGCTCTCGTCCTCGTCCTGATCTGCGGCCGCTTAGTCTCCGGTTGGGTGATCAGAATCGTCGTGTTCTTCATCGAACGGAACTTCCTTCTCCGTAAACGGGTTCTCTACTTTGTCTACGGAGTGAAGAAAGCTGTCCAGAACTGTTTATGGTTAGGCACGGTCCTGATCGCTTGGCATTTGCTGTTGGACAAAGACGTGGAGAGGCAGACCAATCAGAGAGCGCTTCAATACGTGTCCAAGCTGTTGCTCTGCCTGTTGGTGGGTGTGATGTTGTGGCTGCTCAAGACCCTTGTGATCAAGGTTCTAGCGTCGTCCTTCCACGTGAGCACCTACTTCGATCGGATCCAGGGGTCGCTGTTTAACCACTACTTGATCGAGACGCTGTCGGGTCCTCCGTTGATCGAGATGAGGAGGAACGAGGAAGAGGAGGTTCTGAGGGATAAGGTTTGGAGGGAGAGTGTGTCTGAAGGGATCACCATTGATCACTTGCATAAGCTGAACCCTTGGAATGTGTCGGCGTGGAATATGAAGAGGTTGGTGAGGATAGTGAGGCACGGGGCTCTGTCGACCATGGATGAGCGGATACTGGACTCTACTGGAGAGGATGAGTCTGCTACGCAGATCAGAAATGAGAAGGAAGCTAAAGCTGCTGCCAGGAAGATATTCCATAATGTCGCCAAGCCTGCCTCCAAGTATGTTCTTAAAATACTACTCTTCTCCTTCTCCTTCCTAATCCTAATCCTAATCCTAATGTTATATATTCTGTGTTATTGTCTTTGACATATCTGTCTTCATTACAATTCTAATTGCATGAGCTTTTGGCTACATATGGATACATATGGATAAGGGAAAATCTCATTCAAGTATGCATCCTTCTGAAATAATGTCCCCAACTTTATAAGCTTTTTGACACTCCCTTTTAATATTTTTAGTCTCACTTTACTATGGCTTATGGTGTGAAATATCATATATACCCTTATGAAAATAAGGATATTTTTATCCTTGCATACCCAACGTGGAATTGGGGTAGGTATAAAACATTTTTTTTTAAGGAAATGTTATCCTTTCTTTCAATCATTTTCAAAATATTACAACCATAAGATCAAGAGATAAAGCCCAAAACAAGTAAAGATATTGACTGGTATCTCCCGTTTATAAAAACAGGTGATCCGGCACATTAGATTGAAAATAACAAAGACTTATGACAACATAATAGAAGAGAGTCGGTATCTGGAGAAAAGCACAATGCGTGAGACCAAAAAACTAAATACCCGCCCGGGTGGTTGTCTTATCTTGCAAGGTGATGACCATAATCAACACAAGTAACATGGCCCCACCAGACATGACTATGACCAGATTAGGAGGTCGGAAAGATTCGTCTATTTCTAGACCCAAGTCCCCGAGGGTCCAGGTCAGGGTTCTCGTCAATAATATGGAGCAAATAACGATAAGCACTAGTCACATGCGCTAAACAATGCAGAAAAATAATGGGTAGCACACACAAAGGACCATAACACCGTGGCGGAAACAAAATAACAGTCCGAGAACGCTTCGAAAGCAGCCGGGGCGGGGGGCTTATGATCATCCAAGATTAAAAGGTCTGACTGTAGGGGGCGAGAGTCAGATAGAGACTTGCAAAGACGAACATGCTCTAGAGATCCTGGAACAGAAAAAGAGATATCTCGATCCCCACGAGAACGACTACATCTCCGACCTACATGAAGGCGGAAAGACAACGCCTCACGAACAAACATCAACGAAAACAGCCCACAAATAGACAGTCAGATTCCACGAACGAGAGAGACTTCCAAACACCAGGAGAAAGAGCCCCCTCTCCGAATGGCCTCATAGAGAGGTAAGGGCCAGGAACTCGAAACAGGCCGACAAGGACAGGTGAAACCAACGCCGACCAGCATTGGGACAGAGATTTGCATCGCCCACCATGCTTTCCGGCGAGATCCTACCAGAAATTGCACATACCGTCTTGATCGGAACAACCTTGACGTCTGTTGACGAGTCGGGCCTAATGAAAGGGGAAAAGAGCTGAGGAGGAGCGGAACCACTGATCGGCGGAGGATGAGGAGGAGCACGGTGGTAGAGGCGGATGGGTTCCGAAAATTTCTCGACGTGGGTCTCAGAGATAAACATAGAGAAGGAGGAGGGTTGTCTCAAGACATGCCCCACCAGCAACCTTCCTAGCCGGGGCCAATCCGGTCACTGGTGGGACTAAAGAGACTCTGGCTTCAAAAACATTTTAAACTTATTTAATTAGTTTAGAACAATGCATATTTAGACTAGCTGGGTGAGATTATGTGTTTGTATTGTGTTCATGATCATGTTTGTTGTGCATCAGGTACATCTTCCTAGCAGACCTGGGGCGGTTCTTGCAGGAATGCGAGGCTTCAAAGGCAATGAGTCTATTCGAAGGAGCAGCAGAGACCCAGAAAATAACCAAGCCTGCGTTGAAGAACTGGGTGGTATGCTATCAACACTCTCTGTCTGTCACAAACTCATAATCTATTCTATTCAATCAACTCATGATGAGGTGCTTAATTTGTTCTCTTTCAGGTTAACGCCTTCAGGGAACGAAAAGCGCTTGCTTTGTCATTGAATGATACCAAAACCGCCGTCAACAAACTTCATCAGATGATAAACATTCTCATAGCGGTCGTTATACTTGTGATCTCACTCCTCATACTAGGAATCGCTACCACCAAGCTACTGGTCTTCATCAGCTCCCAGCTTCTACTTGTGGTGTTCATATTTGGGAACACTTGCAAGACCGTCTTTGAGGCTATTGTCTTCTTATTCGTGATGCATCCCTTTGATGTGGGCGATCGCTGTGAGATCGATGGAGTTCAGGTACCTAATATAATTCCATATATATGTTAATAATTAAGCAATTAAGCATAGCCTGAAACTTGTGTGTGTATGAATTGCAGATGGTAGTGGAGGAGATGAACATATTGACTACTGTGTTTCTGAGGTATGATAATCAGAAGATTGTTTATCCTAATAGTGTTCTTGCTACCAAAGCTATTAGTAACTACTACCGTAGTCCCGACATGGGAGATGCTGTTGAGTTTTGTGTTCATGTCTCTACTCCTGCTGATAAGATTGCTGCCATAAAACAGAGGATTACAAGGTATGTCTGTCTCCAAAAGCTTCTCATCTCTCCCTTTTACTAGCTTTATAGTTTATAGTAGGAAAATTTTCATTTTAATACCCTGGCAAACTTTTATTTGTAGTTTAATACCCTAACTTGTTTCTTTTGCGTTTTAATACCCTGCCAAACTACTATTTTCAGTTTCATACCCAACCGTTAATTTTCCATCCAAAATAGATGGAAAATGGTCATAGTTTGTCAGGATATTAAACTGCAAATAAAAGTTTGTCAGAGTATCAAAATGAAATTTTCCCTTTATAATAATGTGAATTGTTTTGTGTGTAGTTACGTTGATAACAAGAAGGAGCACTGGTACGCAACGCCGATGATCGTGTTCAAGGAACTGGAGGAGCTGAACAGGGTGAGGATAGCTGTATGGCTGACTCACAGAATGAACCACCAAGACATGGGAGAGAGGTGGACAAGGAGAGCGTTTTTGGTTGAGGAAATGATCAAGGTCTTCAAGGAGCTTGACCTTCAGTTCCGGTTACTTCCCCTTGACATCAATGTCAGATCCATGCCTCCCTCCTAATTCACTATCATGTATACTAAAGATCAGTCATAGATCCTCTTAGATGTATGATATGTATCACAATAAAATGACAACTTTATTATCACAAGGAGAACTCGGCTTATTACAAGATACAAATCATGCAGGGCTTATTATTGGTATCACATAGCAAGGAGTGAATTAATATATTACATGGAATCAACCAAGATTCCGTTTCCGAAGGACCTCTGGTTGTAACAATCCAAGTTGTTGCCGTAGCCAACTCCGAGGATGTCACAGTACCTCTTGTAGAACCCGATGCGATCGGCCACCTTGGCGTTGTAACCTTTGCCGCATTCCAGCCCTCCGTTGATGATGTTGGTGATGACCCCGTACCCGGGAACCCGTCCCGCCGCCCTGTCGGCCCCGGACGGGTTCCACCGGCCGGTTATGACGTCGTGGCATGACGGTTTGGGGGATTGAGGGGTCATCCAGAACCAGAGAGCCGTTTTGAAGGAAATGACAGGGTTGGTGGCCACTAGGTCCGGGTTGTTTAGGAGGTCCACTCCGATGGCTCTTCCACATTGTCCATAGTTGTAGTTCCTGAATTTTGTTCACATACCACCATCGAGTGTAAGTATAAATGTTACATTAAATAAACAATTCAATTTACAATATTATTATTACCAGGAGAGCTGGATAGGACCTCTTCCATAATATTGCCTGCCGGGAGCGCAAGGATATTGGGCACTTGGGGAACAGTAAGCTCCAGGGTTTTGCTCCCTCAGATAACAATATCCCCAAGCGAATGGGCCATCAGGTGCACTTGCCCATCCTCCTACACAAATCTATACCGTCAAACTTATGATCCAACAATAATTTGACTTTTATTTTCACATTATATTACTTTAATTTATAATATGGTAACTTAATTTTTACATTCTAATACCGTTAAGAATTGTTATTTTCTAAAGTTATCTTAATAAATAATAGACGTACATACAGATTGAATGAGATTTATTTGAATAAGAAGATGTGGATTTCATATTTTAACCGTTGTTGTTATTAGATAAAGACTTTACTAACGTGCCCCAAAGAAGGTCGAGGGTTTGTGTCGACCATTAAAAGTCGATGTCAGCTAAATCAGACATACCTGTAGTTTCATGGGAAGTCTGGGCCAAGAAAGCGGCGATCTCGCGCTTCTTGGTGGCGTCATCGCCGGTGGTGGCAAAGCCGCCGAAGGACTTGGCGGCGGAGATGAATGCATCGTAGGTGTAGAAGTTTTTGGCGGGGCAGCCACCGTCATTCCTATGCTTGAGCATTTGGTCAAACTTGGACCTCGGGATGAGACTACCAATATCCCCGCCCCCACCTCCTCCTCCTCCGCCACCGCACTGGCTCTGGCAGCCGCCGCCGCAGTAATCGCTAGTTTTGCCACACCACCCGAACTGGCTGCAACATGCACCACCCGGGCACACGGCTCCGCCGGCTTGGCGTCCACATTGCTCGGCCGAGGCTAGAGCTAGGACAAAGAATGACACTGAAACAGATGCAACCCACAACCTTAACATTTTCACAAAATCTTATGTTGTTTCTGTTTTGATTTTGGTTGCTTCACTTATCACTATATATATATATATATATATATATATATATATATATATATATATAGGCATAGGCATTACATTACAAGTTTTCTTTGTTAAGTTCAAGTCTTCAAGAGGGGCGGCTATTTTAATCAAAAAAATGTGGCGGCCAATCTAGAGAGGTTTATTATATATTATCCAACAAGGATTCGGTGAGATAGTGATTTGGATTCATGCATATTAGTACAATTTATGTTGCAATTAATTTCGTACACGACACCTTCACATGCAATTTCTCCTCAAAAGTCCAAGGCTCAAAAGCATATGCCAACCTTATCCGGTCCTATGATTATAAATGTTGCATCAATTAGGTGTTCCACTGACTTCATGTTTGAATAACTATTGCATGTAAACCTCATTTCCTTAGCTTAAAAACACTTGTGGAGCTTACATTTGGGTCTGTGAGACGAAAATCTTTACATTCATTTAAAATCGACAAATATAATTGAATGAGTAGATCTTGCCAACCCCAAAATTAGTGTGGATTGTACTCTACTCCACAATAATTGTGTATTAACAGATGCTATAGTCACATTGATTAGACAACTGTCGCCTCCTAACATTAACACCACATCTATTGTAAGTATATTTTATGCACACAGATAGGAAGGTAGCTCTCCTACTTCCAACACTCTACGATAAAAAAAAGAGACACCTCATTTTCTATCAATAATTCTTTAATGAATGTTTTCTGATACTTAACGTATCTACCTACAACACCCAACATGGATGTTCATTTTTTGTTTCATTTAATTGGATGCGTCCATAGTACATGAATTGGATGCGTCATTTTAAATCACCAAGGTACTTTTGTTGTCCGAAGACATGATTGGAAATATAAATGTCACGATTGCCTCTTCCTCAAGCTTCTCTATTTCAAATTTATGTTAATTTCCGTTATATTTGTGCACTAAGTGAAACGGTGCGTTTCAAGGGGTAAGAGACACACGCTTCGCACGTGCCTCCTTCTTCTTCCTTCGCGAGCTGGCGATGCGTGGGAGGCACGCAACCTCGTGGTCCCATTTCTGGCAGCGTCATCCTCGGAGCAGAGGCAGCTATATCACGAGCCGAGTGGGCAGAGAAGGACTATCATTGATTTGGACATCGTTTTTGTTTTATTGTAGCTAGGGTTTCAATTTTGTTCTTTTCTCATTTTACAGAGCATTTGTAACCCTTCTTCAACGAAGCAATCCAAATCTCTATCTTCCTTGCCTGGTCTTTGCCATTTCTAAGCTAAAATCATAACATTGTGGTAACAAGTGGTATCAGAGCCTTCGATCCCGCAGCCAGTGATAGAAAAAACATCTGATGTTGACCCTGATTCTGAGGTGGTGAGCTCGGAGCTCTGAGCTGAGGCTTCTGGTTTGAGACAGGAGAATGAGACTCTCAAGGCTCGCATGGAGGAAATCAGCCGAAACATGGCCTTACTCATGAAGGAAAAAGGTCAAGCTCAACAACCCATGGAAGCAGGATGCTCTCAAGCTCCCAGAATGGTTCACAATCAACCTTTACCCATTACACCACAATGCCTCACCTATTCCCCTCACCCTACACAACCTCCAGATCCCCACTCCAACCAAATACCCAGGCAACACCCAGCACCTGAGGTTTCATCCTGGGTCTCTCAGGCTCAAAACCCAGTGTCAAGGACCATAACACCTGAAATGGTTCAAAACCCACAACTCTAAGGTGCCTCCATTACACCAAACCCACCAAACACCTCTACACCACAAATCCAAGTCCCTATATAGACAATACCTAACCAAAACCCACAACCTCAATTGCAACCTCAGATGCAATTTTTACCCCAAGTGCAGTATCAGATACCCCAAAAAAATTTCACAAACCCTTATCTGATACAAGTTCCACAGTTCCAGAACCATCAGGGCCAATATGCTATAAACCCTCAGTTGTTTACCCAAATGCAACCACAGATACAACAAATCCCTCAACCTTACCCAGTGAACACTATACCTGAGCTGACATTCAAGACACCAAATTTGATTTTCCCCATTTTTGATGGCAAGGGTGTTAGAAATTGGATTAGGAAGTGCAACAGCTATTTCCAATATTGCTCTATTCTAGATGAACACAAAGTAAGAGTGGCTTCTATGCACCTCACTGGTTCTCCTGATATATGGTATGCTGAGTATTCATTTGGGAGAGGTGTAATACCTTGGGAGGCTTTCTGTAGAGATTTATCTCTCAAGTATGAACTTATTGGTCATAGTGACATTGAGAGTGAATTCAAGAAGCTGAAGCAGGATGGATCTCTGGCTGATTATGATGATAGATTTGAGGAGCTCAGATTCTTGGTCTTGAATAGAAACCCTCATTGCAGTGAGGCTTACTTTGTTTCAAATTACATTGCTGGCTTGCTACCAAAACTAGAGGTGGAGGTTCTTATGTATGACCCACAGACCTTATCTGAGGCCATGCACTTGGCCAAGAAGGAGGAGCATAGGATACATGTAAAGGCTGCCTTGCCAACTACTTCCCATTCAAGCCCTTATCAGTATAAGCCTAGACCTCAATATGCCCAACATAATTTCAATCCACAAGGATCAAGGCCTACACAGACCACTACTCCTTTTACAAAGTTACACCTCAGGAATCTGGATGAACAAAAGAGAAAGGGTCTTTGCTATACTTGTCCTGCAAAATATACCAAGGATCATATCTGCCCCAACAAGCACAAGCTATTTCAGATTACCATTGATATTCTAGAGCCTGAATTGATACCTGCTGAACCTTTGGAAGCTCTAGTGGAGGAGGTTAGCTCTGCTGAATTGTGTTTACTCTCACATGAATGCTTCGGACAAATGGTGCACATCAACAAATCTCAGTCCATCAGGATCCATGGTAACATTTTCACTACTCCTATATCCATCTTGGTTGATACTGGTGCAACTAGGTCTTTTATGGATCAAAACACAGCTTCAAAGCTGGGATTAACTATATTTGCTAGCTCAAACATATTGGTAAAAATGGGAAATGGGGATATTCAAAACTACAGTGCAATGGCAAAGGTAAAGTGGGTAACAATAAACCATATGTTTCTGGATGTGAACGAATCACACAGTAATTTGAGGCTCTCATTGTGTCGCGTAAGTTGGCCAGTCATACTTATCTTTTGATTAATTAATCCTCTTGAAATAGGTATCCTTGCCTTGTATTGGTTAGCCTCCAACTTCATTTTCCCGATTTCGATTAAAACTAAAGGTTTTTGGTCTATCTCTTCGGGCCTCGGTGTTGTGAATGACTATTAAAATGACGGTCGATTGAAATTGTCGCTCTCACTCGTTTTGGATGTAGAAATTGATTTGAAAGAGAAAAATAATAATAGAAAGAAATGAGAGTGAAATAAGTGTCAATATTTGATTTTGTAGCGGACATAAGCAATTGGAGGAGCAGTAACTATTTTTCCTCTCGAAAGTGGGACATGTGGCAATTTTTTATTGCCTAGCTCAAACAAATCATCGATGATTACAAGACTCTTCATCGGCGATTGTTGGTTCACCTTAAATCGCCATCAATTTGATAGTGACCAAATCTTTAGGCGTACTCAACGCTCGATCGCTCTACATAATCCACGTCGATCAATTCGTCTGAAGATCTTCTAACATTTAAGGTTCCCTTATGGTGTATTCATGTTGATGATATTTTGGGGTAGTTTTAGGTGGGAATGCATGAAAGGAATTAAACCCTAATTACTTTCCCCAAAGAACGATGAACAATAAAGGACGATAAAAGAAAAGACACCAGAGATTTCTACTTGTTCACCCCCAGAATAGGGGCTACGTGCAATTGCCGCCTGTAAACACGATCTACTATAATCTCCAATGGAGTTTGGTTACACACTCAAACTCACCTCTCTCCTTTGTCTCTCACGCACAACCCTTGCACCCTATTTTTTATTCTGTTTTGCTACCCACAATTGCTACACCACAATTGCTACTGATTTGCTACATACAAAATACACGGCTACACATAGCCTTATATAGGCACATATAAGGGAACATTAAGAAACCCTAGAGTAGAGAGTGGGCCCATAAAGCCCAAAAGATCAAATAGGCTTCACCACCTAACAATCTCCCACTTGAAGACTAATCTCGATCATCTGTCTTTAGGCATTTACAAGCGGTGGCTCGGCTCTTCACTCAACTAAGGCCACTGAAGTTGCATACAACTTCAGCTTCTCATTTGGCACGGTCTTCGTAAACATGTCCGCATGATTTTCATTTCCTGCGATCTTCTTGAAAACTAACGTCTCGTTCTCCAAAGCCTCTCTAATGAAGTGGTAACGAAGTTGTATATGCTTCGTTCGAACATGGTACGCAGGGTTCTTCGCTAGGTAAATGGCGCTCTGGCTGCGTAGTAAAGAACATTGCCCTCCTGATTATGCCCTACTTATTGTAGAAAAGACTGAAGCCAAATCATCTCCTTCGTAGCCTCCGTCACGGCCACGTACTCAGCCTCGCAGCTAGAAAGAGCGAAAATCTTCTACAACCTTGAAATCTAACTAATTGCAGTACCTCTAAATGTGTAGACATAACCGAACGTACTCTTTCTACTATCGATGTCGCCACCGTAGTCTGCATCCACGAACCCTTCAAGTCCCGAATCGGACTTCCGGAATCACAATGTCGTACTTGAGCTTCCTTTAAGGTATCTAAAAATCCACTTCACGGCTTCCCAATGTTGTTTTCCAGGATCACTCATAAATCGGTTCACAACTCCCAATGCATGTGCAATGTCCACTCTTGTGCATACCATCACATACATAAGACTTCCGATAGTCGAAGCATAAAGAATCTTATCCATGTACGCCCTATCCTCTTCTGTCACGGGCGAGTCGCCTTTAGACAACCGGAAGTGATTGCCTAAAGGAGTTCCAACAGAATTGGCATCGTCCATGCTGAACCTTTTCATGACCTTCTTCACATAATCTTCTTGTGACAGTTTCAGCCCCTCTTTGCATTTTGTAATCCTCATCCCAAGGATTTGCTTTGCAACCCCGAGATTCTTCATCTCGAACTCCTTCGACATCCTCTTCTTCAACTTCTCAATTTCTTTAAGATCTGCTCCTGCTATTAACATGTCATCAACCTAGAGCAGTAATATCAAATACGAGTTACCAAGTCTCTTGAAATAGCAGCAATGATCTGCCTCACACCTCCTGAACTCGGCTTTCTTCATGAAGCTGTCGAACTTCTTATACCACTGCCTTGGAGCTTGCTTTAAACCGTACAAACTCTTTTGGAGCTTGCACACCATCTTCTCATTGCCTTTGACCTCGAAACCCTCTTGGTTGTCTCATGTAGATCTCTTCTTCTAACTCACTGTGAAGGAAAGTAGTCTTCACATCCATCTGTTGAAGGTGTAGATCTTATTTTGCCACTAACCCAAGAACTGTTCGAATAGTCACCAGCTTAACAACTGGGAGAAAATCTCGGTGTAGTCAATGCCTTCCTTCCGCTGAAAGCCCTTGACAACCAACCACGCTTTATAGCGTTTGCTTCCATCATGCTCTTCTTTAATCTGATAGACCCACTTGTTTTGCAACGCTTTCTTGTTAGCTGGAAGCTCAGCTAGCTTCCATGTTCGGTTTGACAATAATGAGTCCATCGCATCCTTCATTGCCAGCTCCTACTTGCTCGATTCCTCAACAATCTTTGCTTCATCATAGCATTCAGGCTCCCCTCTATCAGTAAGCAGGATGAAGTCCAGCGACGGCGAGAACCTCTGCGTCGGCCTTCTTATTCGAGAAGATCGACGTACGGCGGAGGTCGACGTTTGTTCTTCAACTTCCGATCGCTATCTTCCTGTATCTCTTCTTCCGACATATCTCGCTCTGGTTCGTATGTAGGAATTTCTCTCAAGTCAACCATAACTGATTTTTCATTCTCGGACTCTCGACTCTCCGGAGTCTGTTGCAGCTTGTCTTTGTAGAGCACTTGTTTATTAAAGATGACATCCCTGATTCTGATGATTTTCCCGTTTTGATCATCCCAGAAACGATAAACAAACTTGGAATCACCTTAGCCAATACAATAACACTTCTTAGATTTTGTATCAAGTTTACTTCTAGAAGCGGCATCAATATGAACATAAGACAAACAACCAAATACTTTTAGAAAAGATAAGTTTACCTCTTTTCCTCTCTACACCTCTTTTGTAAGTTTGAAATTCAAAGGAACGGACGATCCTCGATTGATTAGACACGTCGCGGTGTTAACCACATCAACCCAAAACGTCTTCAGTAGCCCAGATTGTAACCTCATGCTTTTGGCACGCTCGTTTAGCGTCCGATTCATCCTCTCCGCTACTCCGTTTTGCTGAGGTGTCTTTGGAATGGTTTTCACCATCTTGATTCCGTTCTGAGCACAGTATTTACCGAAGGGACCGTCGATGTATTCTCCACCATTATCAAACTTTAAAATCTTAATCTTCAAGTTATTCTTTGTAAGAATCGCTCCCGGTCGAACCGGTGACTTTTAAAACAAGTTTGACTTTCTGCCGGAAAAGTCAACCGATGACTCAGGAGGTCACTCGGGGCTTTTCCGGGGCCCAAAAAGCTTAGCCGTCATCACGGTTGGCTTAATTAGGCCGTTTCCTTTCATTTGAGTATAATTTTGGGGAAAGTCAACTGTGGTCAAAATTGGACTTTTTATCGACTAAGACCTAGTTAATTATTGTTCTGGATTTTAATTTGGAGATTGGTGATCCCTACTTGGACACTTGTCCATAAAGCATAAGAGGAGAGGAAATGAGTGGTCTTGGACCACTATACCCTCCTAAAAGCCTTTAAAGGGGAAATTATCTAAGGGGGCTTTTAGTCTTTAACCAAATCTAGGTCTTATATGGAATTGGAAGACCAAATTCAGCTCATATTTATTGTTGTAGCCGAAACTTAGAGAGAGGAAGGGAGAGGAGGAAGAACAAGGTGTCTTGAAGAAGAAGAAGAAAGGGAAAAAGGAGCTCCTTGCTCCAAGTTGTTCATCATTTCTTCTCCAAAACCCTCCCACCTTCATCTTCTCATCTTCCTAGAGGTATGTGTATCCTCAACTTTCCATTCCAAGCACTTTCATCTCTTGGGTTTTGGCTTGGGTTTACTAGAAGTTGTTGGATTTGATTGGAATGGTGTTAGATGATGTTGCTAAGAAGCTTTGATGGGTTTTTGATGGAAAACCTTGAGTTTAATGGAGTTTTTGATTTGATTATGATTTGGAGAATCCTTGGAAACTTGTTTATTTGTTGATTCCTACCATGGGTAAAGGAGTTTTGGAGGTATTTCACCGTTTTGGGTGTTGGAGATGACTGAAAATGGAGTTTGGATGGTAATTTTCGGGAAAAAGGAGCTAGAGGTTGAAGAAGGGCGAGTCTGCCCAGACCTGCCACGGATCCGTGACGGGAACCGTGACGGGAGGCGTCACGGATCCGCGAGGGAGTCTGTGACGGCACGTGTCACGGTTCCGTGACGGGTGGTGTCACGGCTCCGTGACCTCTTTCGTGGCAGACCCGTTTTGGGTCCTTTTGGGGTGTTTTTCGTCATTTTCGATCTTCGTTTTGAGCTGGTTTCTTGGAATGGTTTTGAATCTTCTTTTTCTTCTTAGTTAGATCTTGATTGGAGTTTTCTTGTGTTCCAAAGACCTTGTTTTCGAGCTCGAGGGACGAAGACCTTTCCGGGACCCGTGTGAAGAACGGAGGGGAGGTGAAGCGAGCATTTCAGCAGAGACTTGATTAGAGGAAGACCACGAGGTAGGGGAAATCCTAACTACTTGAGTATTTCATTATTAGTATGCATGTTAGGATAATAAAATCGGAAAGGTCCTAGAATTGCATATATGATGCGAATAACTAGAATAATCGTCTTTCAATTACTAATAATCGGATGTGTCTAGAATGCATGCTTAGGATGAGAATCATTAGTGTAACTCGCTTTCAATACTTGGGAATTGTTTTACTGGTAGAGAGGTCGCGATGAGCCCTCGGATTAGATGTTGTGCTAGGTTCACATGTTTGGTTGCTAGTTATTAGGATAATCAAGAGTCTAATGAAACTAGTTAAATTTTATGTTTGATTGATTGAATGTTTACTTGCTTGGTTGAGTAATTGCGTGTTAAATTAATTGTTTGATTGAACGGATGATCAAGTATGACTGGTTGTGCTAAAGGGCACAATCAGGTGATCGATGTACCGATGGTTCGTGACAGGTAAGTATACGGTAAGTGTGAACTGTTAATGGTTGTCTGTGTTGTGATTCAATGGGTGTTGATTGATGGATAAATTATAGTGTGTTTCTCTCATTCTTATTCTTGAAATATTTGGTTGTTCGGTTCGCTACTACACCGGGGGGGGGGGGGGGGTAATCCGGTGGTGTTGTGGTGATTAGGTATGGTACCCACACCGTTGAGGAGTCCGGTGTGGGAATGGTTTACGGGAATGATTGGAGCTGGAGAGCATTGGTTATTGGAACCTACGGGGCATTGATTCTTGGAGTCTGAGGGCATTGGTTATTGGAGATGGACTTCTCGGGACAATTGGTTGGATTACTCTATAAGAAATGGTTACTATGGCTTCACCCATGTGTATGCGTCCTCCGGGAGCATTACCTTGGTTCCCTATGACTTATGGTCCTTTGGAGGCATTTCCGAGAATCCCGACGATGAGCGTCCCTATGGGATGGTTTCCGGTGCCCCGATGTATGTGCCTCCTCTGGACCGAGGGAAAATCTGATATGATATGGGTACTCTGGTGGATCGGAATTATGGGAACCGATGTGATCCCAGAATTTATCCATGGATCGGAGGCTTGAGAAAGCAAGTGGTGGGCGTGATATCAATTATTCATGTTTTAAATCGTTGTGATACGTTATAATATTTTTATGGAACCTTTCAAGTTACTGTTATCTTTAAGAGTACAGTACTATCATGTTCTATTCTGTTCATTTAATATTTCATTGTTAATCGTATTGAATCGCGATTTGAGTTATCTGTTTAAGCAGTTTATTATTGATCTAAGGGTTGAGTTGTTAAGATTTTTTCCTACTGAGCGCAAGCTCACCCCTTTTGTTCTCTTACTGTTTTACAGGAGTACCAGATGTCTAGAGTGTGCGAGGCTTGGGAGCTTCAGCTCGTCTTGGGGCTTGTCTTAGATTTGTGTTGGTCTTTCATACTACACACTTTATATCTTATCCTTTATGTTGAGCTGTGACTCTTTGGAGATTTAGAACTATTACTGATGATTTGAGGAATTTTGTTTGATATTTTAAAGATTTGTGTTAATTACTTATCGCTTTTCTATTATCCATACTGGTCACGTCTCGAGTCCGGTCAAAACCGGATTTGGGGCGTGACAGTCTTGTTCTCAACCAATGCTTTTCAGGTCTTGAAAACATTGAACACGTCATACTTGTGTTTCATGAAGTACACCCAAACCTTTATGGTTGAGTCATCTATGAACGTCACATAATAATGTGACCCTCTAAGTGAAGCTACCAGGGCTGGTCCCCATACATCAGTATGAACCAATGTTAATTTCTCCGTCTTCAGCTCCCTTCTTTCGGTTGAGAAACTCACTATCTTCTGTTTCCCAAGTACACAACTCTGACACAAATGGTGATTCACCGATTTCAGATCTGAAATCTTTCCCTCCTTGACGAGAATCTTCATACCTTTCTCGCTCATATGCCCAAGTCGTTGATGTCGCAACTCAATCTTCTGGGTATAGTCCACAACAGCTGTTGAGTCAGGGCAGCTTGTCGTCATGTAGAGGATGCCGGTTTTCTGACCACGAGCAACTACCATTACATCCTTTGCCACTTTCTACCGACCTTTGCCAAAGGTAATTGTGTGACCTTCATCATCAAGTTGACCAACGGAAATCAGATTCTGTTTCAGCTTCAACACATGTATCACCTTCTTTATCTTCCATGTGCGTCCGTTCGACATCTTCAAGGTAATGTATCAGTGATCGACAATGGGTAGAGGCAAGCCATCGACTAAATAGACATTTCCAAGATCCCCAACAACATAATTCTCCATTGCTTTCTGACTCAGAGCGGTATAGAAGGACGCTCCCGAATCGAGTACCCAATTGTCGATCGGACTATCGACGAACAGTAGCAATGCATCCTTGGAGTTTTCGGCTATCGCAACAACGCTTTCTTCATCGCTGCATTTCTCCATGACAGGGTCTTTTGGGCGATCTTCCCATGTGATCAATGCGTCACCAATCTCATCAGTGGTCGCATTAACTGCATTTCCCAAATTTTCTCTCTTGGGAGCCCTGCAATTCTTCTTCACGTGACCTGTCATTCCACAGTTCCAACACTCTATTGTTCTTCCAAATCTGGACAGACTTCTACCGTTTCTCGATTTTGACCTTTCCTTGTTCTTATTAGACCTTCTCCCTGTTCTTCTGCCCCTGTGTTTCACGTTCAAGGCAGAACTTGAAGAGTTCTCGCCTGCATCAGTCCTTCTGACTTCCTCAGCCAGAACACGATCTCTAACATCTATGAACTTTAATTTCGCATTCCCAACTGAATTACTTACCGTTGCCTTCATTGACTCCTAACTCGATGGTAGAGACGCCAATAAAATTAGGCATGAACTTCGTTATCAAAATCAATTTCCACATATGACAATTGATTAATAACCGTATAGAAATCATTCATATGTGCAGTCACAGATCCACTTTCTTCCATTCTCAAATAAAAAATCTTTTTCATAAGAAATACCTTGTTATTTGCAGAAGGTTTCTCGTACATGTCGGACATGAATTTCATCATGCTTACGGTGGTCGTCTCCTTCGCCACATTGTGTGTGACGTTCTTCAATAGGGTTAATCGCACAACCCCCAAAACTTGTCGATCAAGAAAAGCCCATTCAGCATCATCCATCTTTTCTGGCTTCCCCGTTAGAGGCACATGTAGTTTTTTACTGTATAGGTAATCTTCCATTTTCATTTTTCAGAATGCAAAATCGGTACCGTCGAATCTCCCGATCCTGTGAGCAGAACCATCGTCACCAGTCATCGTCTTCACAATCGCAAACACTAACCAGTGCTCTGATACCAGTGGAAAGGAATTAAACCCTAATTCCTGTCCCCGAAGAACGATGAACAATAAATGACGATAAAAGAAAAGACATAAGAGATTTATACTGGTTCACCCCCAGAATAGGGGCTACGTCCAATTGCCGCCTGTAAACACGATCTACTATAATCTCCAGTGGAGTTTGGTTACACACTCAAACTCACATCTCTCTCCTTTGTCTCTCACGCACAATCACGCATAACCCGTGTACCCACGCACAATAGACGGTTACACATAGCCTTATACATGCATGTATAAGGGAACATTAAGAAACCCTAGAGTAGAGAGTGGGCCCATAAAGCCCAAGTGATCAAATAGGCTTCACCGCCTAACTATGCATTGCTGGTGTGTTCTTATTTTAATGAATCTAGTGCAATTTAGCTGACGAAATTGTGGTTTCGTCGGTAATGTGAACATCATTACCGATTAAAATACATAACATTAGTAATAATGTTACCAACTTTACCGACTAAAATACTAACCTCGGTAATGTTCATCAGTGTAGTTGGTAACTTTATCGACGAACTGACAGAATGCCGATAAAGTTACTTACTCTACCAGCGAAATGTATATTTGTCGGTAAAGTTGGTATCATTACCGATATTTTTTATGTTAGTCAATAAAGTAGGCAACTTTACAACGTTTGACAATTCGTCGGTAATGTTAGAAACTTCATTAACAGACCATATTCATTCCATTAATAATGTCAAACACTTCATCGACAAACCATTTTCATTTTTTAGTAAAATAACTTAGTGTATTGGATGATGGTGATAGTAAACTAGATTATTTATTTTGAATAAGGAGGTATGATTTGTAGGGTTGTAAAAACAAGATTAGGCATCGACTTGTAAGGAAAACCATCTTTACCTACCTAATAAGTAGGGCTGGGCGGATCAAGGTGCAAGCTGATTTGTGTCCGCTTAGCACATCGGTGCTTACTTTTCACATAAATCATTGTAGGAGGAGCGCATGGACAAAGGAGGTCGAGATCCATTGTCCAGAGAGACACTAGTTCGAGATGTGGCGTCGATAGACCACAATCCATTTTCTCGATGGTCTGAAGAGGGAAGAGAGACAGAGGTTAGACGTCTGGTGTTGAGGCCCACAACTAATATATAAAGATTAGAGTGCCCATTTTCGAAGTCCACGGTTGATGGAAAGAGAGGAGAGCGTCCGATACTGATGTCCGCGATTGATAAAAGGGGGTTGACTAACAGATTGAAAGGACTAGAATAGATAAGATCAGACAAGAGGATGAATAGAAAATGAATGGTAGAGTTGATAACATAATCGGTAGAAAGGAAAAAGAAAAGAAAAGATATAGTTGAACTTTTGACTCCAACTTTTTTTAAATATAACATCATAAAATATTTTTATGTATGAATTGAGTTTCTTTAATATCATACGGGAAATGGAGTTTATGTATGAACTGAGATCCCTAATACATAGATTTTGAGTACAAATTATATTATAATCAAGTGTGAACTAGCTGTTACCATGTGAACTACGAGTTAGTTGTGGTTGTTGGATAGGCGACGCGGAATGGTTGAGATGCGGAAATGTCATTAGTGGCACGCCTGGTAAATAACTCGCATGTGGTGATGGTTTTTGGTAAGTTCTTATGCTTCGAGGGAAGAGTAGTCATTTTTCATCATCCACGCACAACAATGTTTCGTGCTCCCCTATTTATTCTGAATTCGATTTTGTGCGAACTGAATCTTCCATTGCTCAAGCCTTTCTCGCCTAAAGTTCAAGCAGCTCGAAGTGAAACTTCCATTGTTTTCATTTTCGTCTTGTGTCGATCAAACTAAAGCTTCTATTGTCGCACACTATTTTCTGTTGAAGTTCATCCTCAATCGTTGATGTATGTTGTTATATATTTTAGGGTTTTGATGCAATCAGTTCGATTTGGAGTGCATTTTTTGGTTTTAAGTTTGATTATAGTAATCGGTATGTAGAAATTAAGAATAGATTGGTTTAAATTATTCGATCTGCTTGGAACAACAGTAGCAGTGAATCTGATAATTTCAAATCTAAAGAATAGCGTATTTTCGAGTTGTGTATGATTATGTAAATGGTAGTTAGTGGTGCATTTCAATGTGAACTGTTGAAATATAGTCGATAGTGTGGTTGAATTTTTTTGGGTAATACAATGATTCCAGTTTAGGAGTATACCCCTTCTAGTTTATGGATATACAACAGTTGTGAATACATCGGAATATTATTTGTGTGATGTTTGCAAATATGCATGTTTTACTTTGAGAATATAGCATCTAAATTTTTATCACATACTACTCAAGCATGAGATGTTGAAAATAGATTTGGCCGTTTGAGAATATGCACTACTCGATTTCGGAATATAGATTGGTCATTTGAGAATATACAATACGGTGTTTGAGAAGATAGATTTGACCGTTTGAGAATATGCAATGGTTTGTTTGAAAAAATAAATTTTTGTGTTTGGGAATATGCAATGCCCTGTTTTAGAAAATGGGGACTTCCAATTTTAATTCACATGCAACCACTTGTGTTTTAATCCCATCTTCTTGTTAATTATAGACAAATATCTAGACTTTGAGGGTACCCTTCGTATAATGGATAAGCCATCAGTAGTGGATGGCATTGGTGAAGAAAATTTGACGTTGTCTAATATGATGAGGAGGCAGAAGGAGCGTGTTAAAGATGAAAAAAGAAAAGTCACCAAGAAGAAGACAAAGTTAGTCGAGGTTCGTGAATTTGGTGAGGGAGTAAGACAAAGCTAGCTGAGGTTCGTGAATTTGGTGAGGAAAACAAAGATAAAGAAGATATTCCAAACAGTGTGCGACGACGCACATTATTCCCCAAATAGTATACGTGCATGAAAATCGAGACACCGAGAATCCGATAAAAAAAATTCAAAAATTCATTCATTTATTAATGAAAAGGCGTTTAAAATACGTACAGAGCGGGGAACCAAATAACGACAAGAACATTTAATTTTATTAGTCTGAAGCTAAATCAAAGAGTCCTCAAACGTTTCCCGAGGTTCTATATAAATGAGGCATGAGCATCTCGTTCATGCGGGGTCATATTGGTGGTGTATTGGCTAGTCAATAATGCCACTAACATATCAAGCAAATTTTGTTGCATCTTTGCTTTAGTCTCAATAATTTGGGCCTGGCGCTCAGTAATTTGGACCCAACACTTGCCATAATCTCGAAGAAACTGAACTATTTCGGGTGCAACTTTATTGTCCGCCTCCACTTGTTTCCATTTCCCTTTACCTCTAGCTCTAGCCTTGTTGTTTTTTTCTGATCGGTCGGATGCTCCTCCCGTATAAGTGAGAGGTCAACTCGTGTTCGGTTCCGTTGACTGATGTGTAGTTGGAATTATCGTCCAACCTTTTACACTTGCTTGCTTCACTTTTTGTGTCGAGTTTTGGGACCTCAATGTTAATTGGACACTACGAGAACATGAGGTTCGTCCACTTTGGTTTCCCCTTCACGATGTTCCAAACATACTTCCAAGCGAAACTCGTGCTCCTCCTCTTCATTGTACGCCCTTTCAGCTCCTGCCATGATGTTAGCATCGTTCCTCCAACTTTGGTACGTGCCCTCCATACATAGATATTTCTCTTGAAATTTAGTGACTTTTTTTGATATGATGTCAGTGGTCCTTGCAATTCTTCTACCCCCGTGGGTCGTCTGGCTTCTTCATCGCTTCAACCTCATCTCTGACTGTTTTCCAACACATGTCGTTCCTCTGGTTCTTCCCTGTGATGTTATCTAGAGAATAGTTGAGCCACGACCTCGTCAATCGTTCCTCCTCATCAACGCTCCATCTCACCCGCGGACATGCAGTCAATGCAGATACAGGGTTCTTCGCCTTTCTCCTTGATTGCTTGACGGAGCAGATTGAGAAGATTGCTCAGTGAGGAATTGCGACTACGGTCATTGGAAATGTTGGAGCAGATTGAATTGCGATGGTACGGATTGGGTCGATTGGACGAGGGAGGTGTAGAATTCGATATGATAGTTGAACTCTTCTTCAATGTGATGAGACGACTCATCCACGTTCAACGAGTCGCTGATGAAACCGAAGTTAGTCGGTTGACTACTATCAAGCGATGAGAAAAATAAAGAGAAGAAAAAAAGAGAATATACATAGAAGAGAAGATGTGCGATGTTTTGGTAGTGGTTAAAGTGTATTTATAGGAAATTTTTATTTTTTTTAAACCATACGTTGTCACATATCGTTTCGTCGTTGACCCACAAATTAACCGTTGGGATTGAACCAACTCGTCTCATCGTTACAGGATCCTGAGACGACGAGCTATATTGACACGGTTTAAAACGACTTCTACATCGACATGCCGTTGTAAAAGCCGTTTCAGAGATTACTACGACACTTGAACAACAGCTTCTACTAGACCAAGGACCATAAAAGGAACAGAGAGAACAGTACAAAATATATTGTTACAAATAATAAAAATAAAGGAAAGTGGACCAGGCACTCAGAGACGCGAACGTCATTAATGTGCACGTGTAGCAGAGATCTCTCAGTAGAAATATGATTTGACTTTTCACGACTTCAGACCTCCACATAGGTTTTGCTGATGCTGGCACATCTACGGTATACGAAATTACAACGCTAACCTCAATCACTCGACTATATCCCTTGCTTCTGCAGGGGTATAAATTGGAAATACAAGACTCAGTCAATGTTACTCCAGTCCTGAACAAATCATAATTACGGTTTTGGCGAAAATTAAATTTTATTTCCCTTCTCAAGAACGCAAAAGGGTATAATTGCCCTTTTCTATCCCGCAGTTTTCGTCTTCTTTGAGCTCCGTGCAATGCACTGATGCTAATTGGAAGCTCTGTGGGTATGGGAAAATTAAACTAAACACATTGTTTCTTTCTATTTTTCTTTTTGATCTTAATGGGGTTTTCTTCGATGAACAGAAAGCTTTGATTTTGAAGGAGATGGCCATAGCAGGAGAGAATGAGGACAAGAAGAAGAGAAAAAGTGAGGATAAGTTTTCACAGTCAGAGGATTGGTGCTTTGTCTGCAAAGATGGTGGAGACCTAATCCTCTGTGATCATAGGTGATTTCAAGTTTTGATTTTTCTTTCTTTTTAGATCTATCAAACCCCAATTTATGCTTCACAATGTAACTCTCTTTTCAAGCTAAGTAGGGTTAGATTAAATTTGCATTTTGGTTTATTTTGATTTTTACTGCCCATTGAAGTAAAAATTGCCCCTTGGCTGCATTTGTAGATATCTTAACTTTGAGTTGATGTGATCTGCTCCAAGTTATTAGCTTGAAAGAACAAAGGGGTTCATAGATGCATGCTAAACTTTGGAGGATATTAATGTTCAGATAGTAGTGTTGCTTGTTGTACCCATGTTCTTGAATTGCAGGACTTGTATTAAGAATACCTAGTTTGGGATATTGTGTTAAATCCTCATAGATTGTCTGTGTTTTTGTTCCTTTTCGACTAAATATGACTTGTCAAGGTGGTACTTGAACATAACTGTTGGTTTCAGGGATTGCTTGAAGGTTTACCACGCCGACTGTGTGGAGGAGAGCGATGATGATTCTCTTTTGGGGTCTAGAAAGCAATACACCTGTGGTCAGTTCGAGTTCCAAATTCTATCAGTTTCATTGCCTTTTCATGTCAGTATTGAATTAGTGAAATTTAATTATGCAGAACGACACACATGCATGGAGTGCGGAAAAGCCTCAAAGTTCTATTGCCTCTGCTGCCCAACTGGTGTATGCAAGCATTGCTGTAAGGGTAGTCTGCTAGTGGTTGTTAAAGGACGAAAAGGATTATGCAGTTCATGTTTGGACTCTGTTATACGATGTGAAGAGAACGCTGAATATGACGAGGATGGGGTATATATATGTTACAGCCTCTTTCACGTCACTTTAATTATTTGTTAATTCATCATTCAGAATAAGTAAATGCATATATTTGATTGAAGAGTTAATTGCATATAGTTGTTGCATACTATACATCTTTGGTACATAGCTATCCCCAACTTTAAACTTTTACATCTAGCGTTTTAATGGCAAAAAGTGACGAAAATGCCCTTGACCCAGATCTTAAAAACACATTTTTTTTTCATCTTTTTAATAGTTTTATTTTTTAAGGAGTCTTTTTACATCTAATCGAAATGTTTTAGGTATTTAAGAAGTCTTTTTTGGGATTAGGGTCAAGGGCATTTTCTGGCAAAAAAAGAGCTGTGTAATTTTTTTTTCCAAAGTTTAGGTAGCTGGATAATTATGTGCAAAAGGCGTATGGTACACTATAGCTGTCTGCAACTAACCCTTAATTTAATGCCGAAAGAATTACCAATTTTATCTCCCTCACCTTTTTTGGCATGTTTGTTGACTTGCAGGAGAAGTTAGACTATAATGATCGAGACACACATGAGTGTCTGTTCAAGGAATACTGGGATATAATAAAGGACGAAGAAGGTTTGACTTTGGAAGACATTTATTCTGCGGACGCTCGATTAAATAAGTGTGAGAATTACAAGGAAACTGGAGTAACAATATCTGATTCTGAATTTGCTGAAAGTCCAATGAAAAAAAGAAGAAACTACAAGTATGGGAAGGAAATTGGAGTAACAATATCTGATTCAGAATTTGCTGAAAGTCCAAGGGAAAAAAGAAAAATGGGTTCCAAGAAAGAGTTTATAGGGTGGGGATCGAAACCTCTCATTGAGTTTCTCAATTCTATTGGCAAAGATACATCCGTTGCGTTATCACCTTATGATGTGGATTCTATAATTTCTGATTACATTCAAGAGAAAGGCCTAACCCACCCAGAGAAAAAGAAAAAAGTACTTTGTGACAAAGGGCTGTATTCGATTTTCAGGAAGAAAATGGTTATCAAGAACATGATCTACATCTTGCTGGAAAATCATTTTGCTGATAATTACTGGAACCTATCAGATGATGAAGCTGAAAATGAAAACAGCTCGAAAGATACTCCCAACCCAGATGGAAAGTCAGGGGAAAAAGATGAAGGTATTGAAGTTCGGTCATGTAAGAAACAGAAAGCTACTTCGAACTCAGATGGGAAGTCAAGGGAAAAAGATGAAGGTATCGAAGTTCGGTTACGTAGGAAACAGAAAGCTACTTCGAACTCAGGTGGAAAGTCAAGGAGAAAAGATGTGGATGTTGAAGTTCAAAAGACCTGTTTTGCATCAATAATACTTGACAATATGAAGCAAGTCTACCTAAGGAAGAGCTTGGTGGAGGAGCTATTGAAGGAGTCTGAAGCTTTTGAGAGCAAGATTGTTGGAAGTTTCGTGAAATTCGAGTTACAACCTAGAGACTACACACAGAGAAGTCCTTACCAGCTCTTACAAGTTACAGGTAAATGTTACTACTACTCCATATGACCTCCTGAATGTCATTTCTTGCATTGATTATATTATAATTGAACAAAACCCTCTGCTGTTTTCTAATTCTTGATCATTTGATAACTAGCTCTGAAGATCATTGTGTATTTAATTCTAGTTTTCAGTGAACCGTACACAAGACAGTCTTTTGTAAACTAATTGGTGCTCTTTCAGCAATGTTTTTTTACTTATTACTTTCAACTTTATGTTCTTGAAGGAATAAAGAAAACATCTAGTGGGGACATGCAGCTTTCATGCATTCACACAGATCTTCCCATTTCAGCGCTGTCTGATTATAGCTGCACTGAGGTAACCAGCTTGTTTAACGCAATGTACTTGACAAAATGAGAAGCGTAGTGAATTCAGAATCTACTGAGAATGTGTGATCTTGTTTGGTATCAGTTTCGATTGCAATTTCATCTTGTTGAACCTGGAAAGGTTACAAGACTGGTGTAGTATTGGTCTGTTATAAATTCCTTTATAATTTGCTGCAGAATGATGTTAATTTCTCTGCCTAGTTATTATTCTGATTATCCGTTGTGACTTTTGCTTGGTTGATTTTTATGTTTATTCTCTTAATGTCAAGTCCGATGAATAGCTGTAGAGAATATGTGAATGTGGTTTACAAGAAACTCTTACATTATTGATTGCTGATCTGTACTAATGGTGTTCTGAGCAGGACGACTGTGAGGGTTTGCGTGAAAAGGTCAAAAATGGCCTCTTCAGAAAGCTTACCATTGTAAGTTCTCTCACACTAGAGCCCTTCCTCACTAGCCGAAATTCTTATGCGGGAAAGAAATGTTGCCTCTGGTCTAGAACATATGTGCCTTGAATCATATATATTTTGTTTACCAATATATTTGATAATCATATTGATAAAATTAGTCTTCAAGATTAATTAGAATAGAAGGAGAACCTAGTGTTTCTGATCTGATCAATGGTCTTGTTTGATAGGTGGAGGTTGAAGAAAAGGCCAAAGTTCTGCATGAATTGATAATGAAAGATGTATGTATTTACTGATTCTATCTTGAAATAAAACTTACATACACAATAACACCAGATATTCTCTTATCTTTGGTCCTCAGTGGATCCCGAGAGAGTTGGACAGACTACAAAACCGCATTGATTTTATGAATGAGAAGGGACGAAGAAGAGAATATCCTTTCTTACTGAATAAAAAATGTTTCTTTAGCGTTCTCAAAACTTTTCTTCCAAAGGAAGTCCATAGTAAGAGATTTATGCTATGGAACTTCTTGGTTACCATTTTGCCTCCAACTTTTGTAGCAAATTTGATGGCATGCTTAACTTAACTTTCATGATGATATTGCACGCTATTGGAGCTGTTAGAGAAGAGGGCGAAGCTCAGGCAGCCAGAGGAACAAATGCGGTTATTAAGGCATGTTCCAGAAGTCATTGCAGAGGAAATAGAAGTTAGTTGTGTAAGTTTGGATTCTGATGATGAGTTGTCAGATTGAAAATACCAGGTAGTCAGGCATAGCACTTGAACAGAATGTGCTTTTATCCTAGTGTATTGGGGTTGTTTACTACTCTAACAACTAAACTCTAGTTATGCTTATGTTAAGTTGAACTCGCGACTATCTTAATCCATGTGTAGTTTGTGTAGCTATGAAGCTTCCATGTGATTGCAGTTATTACCTATTCTAACGTTGGAGGGTGAAAATTGATGTTATTGGAAGAAGGAAAGGAAATTATATGAAGCAAGTATGTATAGGATGGACGGAGAGAAAGTCTATGTATTGATCTTTTTGTATGTAACAAAATTACAAGTGTAGTTCAATCATGTATGGAGAGTTTGGATGCTTGGGTACAGATCTAGTGGTTGATGTTAAGAAGTGAAACCCTAGTCTTGATGAAACGTCTGAACAAGGAATCAACGACATCTTCAAGATCTTGGATGCACAACTGTAAATCTTGTATCTGATTCTGTACATTCTCTGCACTTCCCTTGTGTCCAATGAGCGATTGAACTGCTTCATCAACTTTTGCAAACTCATTTTCTTCTTCCTCAGGTGCAACCCTTTTGGAGTGCACGATCTTGGAGACTAAAGACCTCGAGCTCGCTGTCTTCCCGTTGATGATGGATAATAGCGACTCAAACACAGACATGGTTTGTGCTTGTGCCTCTATAAGCAAGGCCACAGTTTGACTGTTCGAGGAGGATTTGCTTCCCATATCCTTGAAACCTTTCAAGGCCTTGTTGATTGCCTTCTTGGCTACCTTTCTCGTGGATATGAAGCTCTTGATCTCGGGCTGAGCGTTGCATCTCCTTCGCAAGACTGATTGGATCTCTTGTGTGGACTCTTTTGTGTGTGACAAGACATCCTTGACGATGCTGCAAGCATCTATGAGTCTGAGAGACCCATCAAGCAACTGGTCGATGGAACCACTGGCGATGGCTTGTGGGATGAGAGGCAATAGGAGCAAGTCATCAACAGAGTCATGCAAGTCTTGAAGGCCATTTAGCCGAGAGGTTATGGATGAAGATGATGTGGAGGTAGCTTCTGCAGATCTCGATCTGCGCAAGTTCTCTTCAACTTGTGAAACGATCAGGTGAGGCCTTGAGGGCAAACTGTTGGATCTAATGTGGGAAGGCATAGCAGAAGAAGTCATTTGTTGATCTCTTTGAGAGACGAGAGGGTTTTAATTTGCAACACTTTGAGTGTCATCTGATGTATATATACAGAAACATGAAGTCAGGTAGGAGACAAAAGGAATCTCAACTTCTCCGGCCTTTGGTAACTAGTAACATGCAATGTCTCCAACTCAGACTACAATTATGCAGATCATTTAACAAGTGCTCGTGCATCCTGTGCTATTGCCTCGTGCAGTCCTCGATACTTGCTCATCATCGGTCAGTCACCAACTAAACGGCCTTAAGGACTTACACGAATGTGTGCCCATCCTTCAGTTCTTGCTGACCTTTATCAATGGCAAAAAGGCTTCGTCATAGTGTCTAGGCTTTGAGGATGTTGTTGAAGGATTGATCAATACTAGAGTTTCACTTGTCAACATCATCAAAAACTAGATGTAGCTTAAGACATACTTGAAATTTTGTCATGTGTATGCCAAAAGACCAATATAAACTAGTTTAGTTCTAAGTATGTTCTGTGTCTTCAACACCATCTGTTTTATCCCTCTGCCAAGAACTTCAGTTTAAGTTTGCGGATTGTGAAAATGCTGCGATGGTTAATCTCAATTATGAGTTGTAACGTAACGCAAAGTCAACCAACTTCAAGTAATAAGATATAGTATTTAATCTGGCTAGATTCTAATTGTCCCACAGCACTACAACAACAATGGATAGGAATCAGTGAAATACGGATCAACAGTCACGTGATATCCTAAAACTACTCGCTGTTTTGTTGAGCATCATCGTAATTTACTTGTCTATTGTCCCCCCAGGCTATGCATGGGTCGGTAAAGTGGCTTCATTTTTATTAAATCGAGATTGTCTTGTATTTTCTTGGATGATTCACAACTGTACATCTTTTCATGTGGATGAAAAATAAAAGAAACAATTTATTCATAAAAGCAAATTCATAAAAGCAAATTATATAAGAAAAGGAATAGGGAAGAGTAGTGTATTTGAAGATGAATTATAATCAATATTTTAAAAAGATCCGATGTATAGACGGATTTTTAAGTGACCAAACACTTTAATTTAAAACATAAAAGACTCGGCATACTAAAACCAAGAACTAGAATTGAAGACACGGACGACAAGACTCAAAATTACTAGTAAAATTAATTCAAAAATCATATCCGGCTCGACTTAAGCCCACCCATCATAGTCTGAAAACTTGTAGGTCCACCAACTGGGACCTTTAGATGTCGGAGAGACGTGCACGGTGTGGGGAGGGATCACGTGATATGGTGGAGAGACCCCCAGGTGGGGCGGGTTGTCCGTTCAATGCAAAAGGGTCTCATGAGCCCCGACGAGGCTGCTCTCCAACCCTCTCCAGAATTCCTTTCATTCTTCCCCACTCGTCCTCTCTTCTCTTCTTCCAATAGGGAGGGGGTGCAATTAGCTCCTCTTGTGCTACTATGAGAAGCCTTAGATATTCTTCTTAGGGGCCGATTGTGTCAGGGTTGAGCCACCCTAGTTTAGGCAGGATGATGGACGTCACCAAACCCTCCTCTAGCTACCCTACGCGATTAGGGGAATGAGTTGGATTGGACGTCCCAACTAATGTGGACGTCGTAGGCAGGACGGTGTACCTCAAGCGAGAAACAGAGTAGCGGAGAGAAGCGAAAAGCGATACTGGAAGCCCATCCTACCCCATACAAGTCGTCTCGAACTATCCCACGGTGGCGTGGCCGAGTAGGGCTCCTAGGACGATTAATAGCCGTGACGTGAGATCGAAGCGAGACCCGAGAGGGTAACCACCCCCGATATCAAGCCTGGGATAGTGATCGTGGGCGGCGGGTTCCCCACTCTAAAGGAAGCGAGAGGGCTGAGCTCCAACCACGAGGGCGTGTGAACTGACTGGTTCAAGGGGACAAAAGACAAAGGGCGAAACGCCGGAAGACCGACCACCACCTTTGTCTCTTATACCTACACAGTCGTGATGGGTGAGATCAAAGGAAGAGAAAGGGTGGAGTTCCGGGTATGGGGCGTGGTGCTCTGGTCGGTTCAAGGGGGACAGGAGGTCGACGATAGAATGTCGACTACCACCCTTGTCTCCCATATTTACACAGTCATGACAGTTGAAATCACTAGTTGTAGAGGTCGAGGACGAGGATCATGGTATAGGGGGTAGACAGTGATCAGAGACTCTCGAGGGGTCTAGAGCGGGAGAGGACGCATGCTGAACATTAGAGGGGATGACTAGACAGTGTGATGATCAAAGAGGAGGCAGGTTTCTTAAAAAATCTACGCCCACCTATCGATTCCGTAAAACCCGCTGGCAGGACAAATGAGGAGACCCAGGGATGGAGGCATGGCAGTCGTGTATATAGGGATACAAGTAGCGTGCTAGAGCGACGGTTGGAGAGAGGAGGCGGTGGAGCAGCCATTACCACGCACAATAAGGTAAAGTAGTTAGGGTTTTCCCACTACTGATTCCTTTTGTATTACAAAGTAGATTATTAATTCCCGATGTATTCTTGAGTTTAGTAGCGATCAACTTCAATTTTTTTTAATATGAAGTGCTCCCAGTGATTGAACTCAAAAAATTTCTAAAGCTAGTTAATTCTGGCTAGGATTGATACTTAGTCTATGATCTATCTGTTAGATATTGTAATGTGAATCCCTTGTTATATTAGGCATTATCATTATCAATTATAGAGTACACATAAGTAGTTACAGTATGAGCTTACGTATCAAAAAGTACAATTATTATATATGAAGAGGTGCAATAATGGTTTCTAATATTCCCCCATACTCGGAGAGGTAGAAAGACGAAAGCTTTGACTGGACCTAAATAACATTACCATGGTGTTGTTAAGGGCTCGTGTCGATACATGTTGGGCAGAGTGGCCTGGTTGTTTAAGTGCTTATTCAGTCGAGTTCATGCCTCTTAGTTAGAGGATACGGTTTTTCGACTGTCACCGAGACTCATAGTTCATTCTTTGTTATTGTCGTGTCGTCGACATGCAGGATTATCGAGCAACCGATCTCTTGGAATATTGCTAAACGACGAATACATTTGAGGAGATGCGGAAAAAATCATGTTGCTTATTGGGAAGTGACAGCATAAGGATACACCCATTAAACACAAGGATGAATGTGATGAGTATGAGGGCAGTGTTGGATATGGTTAGAAGGCATCATAATGTAATTTCAAGTTATAAAAAGTAAAACATAACAAACAAAAAATGAGGAAAAATATATTGGAGATGAGTTGTGATTCATTATCGTAACAAGGGAGAAGAATTTTTATTAAAAAAACAGATACTCCATGATAAGGGTGTATCATAATAATGTAATAAGAAGTTAATAACATACCGATCAAAAATAAAAGGAAGGAAGCTCGTATACTCAGACTCTGCTCTGATATCAATTAAATATTGTATTATGAGTCCCTTATCATGTTAGGCATTGTCATTAACACTATATAGAATATTTAAACGTAATTATACTATGCAAAAATGTATAAAAAAAGTATAATGGTTAAAGAGGTGCAATGGTGGTTGCTAATACTATCATGGGATAATTGTCCAAAACTAACCTAAAGTTTCGTCCACAAACGAGTTGATGCACAAAGTTTTGTCCACGCTGTGTGGCTATCCTGAAGTTTTGTCCACACTTTTGTGGGTGCATTGAAGTTTTTACCACGCTTTTGTGGGTGCATTGAAGTTTTGTCCACGCTTTGTGTGTGCATTGAAGTTTTGTCCACGCTTGTATTTAATCCGGTAAGCATTGCCCAGACCATCATTCTGAACATCCCTATTACGTCAAAACTAAAAAAAGTCGTGGACAAAACTTCAGGGTAGCCATACAACGTGGACAAAACTTTGTGCATCAACTCGTTTGTGGACGAAACTTTAGGATAGTTTTGGACAATTATCCCTAATATCATATTTTGTATTATCTTATTTAGCTTACATCCATTTTTTTTGTACAAAAAGAACATTAATGCTAAAGTAATTTATGGATTTAAAGTATCAATCAATTCAATTATTTTTTTTTAAATTGTCATAATTAATTCTATTTAATTTTCCATGGTAGTTGGTGTTTTTCATTAATATCGAGGTTCGTTGATGAGATTAGTTTTATAAGTAATTTTGATGTCTTTATTCTTCGTATTTAAATTTATTTCGCTTTTAAAATGCATTTTCTACGCAGTTTAATTTCCTTTTAATCTTAGTCTTTATTTTCATTTTAGAATCTTGTAGGGGTAGATGCTAGAGATTAAAAGAATGCATAGATAGAAGCATGCAGTGTAAAATAAATAAGGATGTGCAAAGAATGAATTTTTTAGCGCGAGGCAACATTTTCAGCATTTTTGGAAACATTCTGTGATTTTTGGCGTTGTCGATCATGCGATCATAGATGTCGATGACCCCATCTAGAAAACCCCAAAACCCCCTAGAGTTTTCAGGTCTAGAATTTGGTCACGTCGTCCATCCCAGCGTTGAATTGGTACATAATCTAAAAGCCATTGAGTTGGCCAGCGAGTTGGCCATCGACACTTACCTCCACTCGTCTAGGTTGGCATTGACGTTACCTTGCAAAACTATCGATTATCACATTGAGTTTTGTAACTTTGAATCTATTAATAGATGGATTGTTCGAAAGTTAGAGGGAGACATTTTTAGAGTCTGATTTTGAGGGTTCCTTGATTGGTAGAAAGAGGGAGCTTAACTGACGTTGTCATCTGACATACCAGTTACTGTGACTAATCAAACAATTCATCCCTGAAAACGGTGATGTCTTGCTGGGGATTAGACTGTTGTGAGATCATATCAGGAGGTTACCTATATGACTAAGTCGCAGGGTTCTCTGAGATTAAGTGTGATTAAGGCCCATACCCTTACTAGATTAAACTCAAAGGTTATACATGCTCGAGGTGTGATGTGATGGATGTTCAATATGAATAAGCCATCGTCGGCTAGTTGGTCCTGAAACGTCATCGATATACAAGTCTCCTACATGGATTAACTTCATATTTGTACCAACTCAATATACCATCACTAAAATGACATTCAACAATAATATAGTTTTATGGTACAAGTATTGGTCGATCCCACAGGGAAGCGATGTATATCCCTCTCTAAAGAAACTCTAAAATAACGTTGTCATTACCCTAGTTTATCTTTTATTTACACTTTTCGCTCACATAAGTTGTTGGTAAGTGAAAAGAGGGGTTGGAGCTTCCACTAGTCCTAGAGCTACTATGAGGGAAAGGTAAGAGAGAAAAGATCATTACCGAGGATATGCATGCCATTTAATCACATGATAAACAAGAGTGCTACAGATGTGAGGTGAATCAAACATACAAATAGGAGTAGTGTATGCTCGTGGTGATGGTATGATTGCAGACTTTCTTGTGGTCTATCCAAGCAACTCAAGTTAACACGCAAAATGTAAAGAGAAGTCCATGCCGATCACCTTAGGTATTCCAAACTGTAGTATCAACCAACCACTAATGGATTGACAAATCCCCAACCATATAGAGAAAAACCTGGCACTTAGAGTCACTCTACGGTCCTAAAAATTCTCTACCTAACGAATTATATACTACCTACGATTACCATGAAAGCGAAAGAAGAGTATTTGTGCATATGCAAGGCTATGCGAGACCGATGTCTAGTGTAATGTAGTCCAATGCTTAGATAGGAGATATGATCAAGAGACTACCCAATTGAATCCAATACTCTCTTCCTAAATATTATTGGTGTCAGTTATAGAACTTCAATAATCGCCTACCCGACAGTAAAAGAAATTAACTATCTCCTCGACAGGAGATAACCGTATTCAATGACCATGCTGTAATTTTGGCGTATTTTAGCTATGCATCTTGATCTGTGGCGTCACCCTACAATGTACCTTGCCTTCCTACAATGACTACTCTAGAGATTCTATTAACCAACAATCACAATTTCGATTTGTAATAACCACTTCCGGTCAACGCCAGTCAAACCTGCGAAAAACAAGAAAATTTAAAAATTTTAAGACTGACAGTTAAGTGAACCTAAAATGACCCCGAGTGTCATACCGGACTTAAGTTGACCCCGTTATTGACCAAAGTGAGTTCCGGGGGACTCAGGGCAACTTTCTGATCAATTCGGGAAATGTTGACTTTTCGTTGGAAAAGTCAACCGAGCGACGTTTTGGTCCATTCGAGGACCGTTTTGGATCCAAAAAGCTTATCCGTCGGCGCAGTGGTCTTAGTTGAGCCGTTTCCTTGTAGCCCGTCAAGTTTCGTAATTTCTTGGGAAAAGTGCCCGTTCGGGCCCCGAAACGTCCGTTTTTCGCGAATCTGATTGGATTTTAGCTAGTAGATATTTTCCAAAAGGTGTGGGACCCACCTTGCCACTTGTCAAACAAGTGGTGGTGTTAGTTTTGGGGGGAAAATGAGAGGTGGGAGAAAAAAATAGAAAAAAGAAGAGAAGTGTTTAGAGAGAGAAGGAGAAGGAGAAGAAGAGAGAAAAGGGAGGAAGCTAGGGTTTGGAGGCACTATTCACGACATCGAGCCCTTGGATCGTCTCAAGGAAAGGAGCAAGCTCGTTCCCCTCATCCTCCTCTACGGTAATACCCAAACCGATTCTCGTTTGGATTAATTTTGGAAGTTAGGGTTTGTGTAAAACTATTAGTTTAGGGTGTATTGAGGTTGGGGGTATTGTTGGAGACATTTTGGAGCTGTTTGGAGGCAAAGGGGCACGCTTTCCGGTGACCGAAGGCTCGGGAGGAGCTCCGGCCACCGTGGGTGGTGGCCGACCGGCCATGGGTGGCTGGCCGGAGCTGGGACCAGCCACCACCATGGTGGCCGAGCCCCCCCCCCTTGAACCCTAGGGCTCTCGGCCAAGTGGGTTGGGTGGGGCCCACGTGCTCGGGTGATCGGGTTTTGTGTTTCGGGTGGTTTAAAACGTTCCCCGGACCTTTTATCCTTAACCAAATCGAAAATTGGAATTAAATTGGAGAAGTTGTAATTTATCGGGTTTAGAAACTTTAGACGTCATTTAATTGACTCGGGAGTCGGCATTCGATTCGGGCAAGCACTTTGGGACCCTTGATTTGTTCTAAGACCGTAGAAACGAAAACGGGAATTTTTGGAGCCCCGGAAGGGTATTTACAAAACCCGGGCAGATTCGCCATGTCGGGCGAATCGGGCCTTGACGGGTCCTTTATCGACAATGTCGAGTAATTGGGAAGTTTGGGAGTGATCGACATTGTCGGGGTAAAGTTTAGGCATCGAGTTTAATGGTTTTCAGTTTATTCCTGCGAGTTGTTAAGTGCCTTTAAATTGTGTTCTTTTAGATCGTGCCACGGGCCGAGGCAAGGGAAAGCTGGGTGAGTGACTGAGATCATCACCGGAGCTCGTTGTTTGGCTTTTGGGAGAACACGCACGAGGTAGGGAAAAGTAGCCGGATCTCGGCCCTGACTAAGGAAAGTTAACAGTAGAATTGCATGTGACACCGGGGTGTCGTGGGTTAAGTAGGTTATCGAATATTAGAAAAGCATGTTACGGGAACTTAGTAATTATTGGAAATGCATGTGACACTTAGTAGTGTTGTAGGAGCAGAGAACTTAGCGTTAGTAGAATTACTGGAGGCATATGACCATGCCCGGAGGTTGTTTGTGAACCTATCGATATTAGGAGTACTGGAGGCATATGACCATGCCCGGAGGTTGATTGAGAAACTGTTGATATTAGGATTGTTGGAGGCTTTGGTTAAGCCGGAGGTTGATTGATCTTTTGGTGTCTTGGGTGGCCTTGAGAGCCCGTGTATTATTATCGAGTTTTGGGTGGCCTTGAGAGCCCGTATTATTATTGTTGAGTCTTGGGTGGCCATGAGAGCCCGTGTTATTATTCGTGTTTGGGTGGCCATGAGAGCCCGTACATTACTGTTGGTGTCTTAGCTGGTTTACGAGTTAGAGTCTTGGTAAGTTGTAAGCGTGTCTTATCGTGAGTTTTGGGTGGCCATGAGTGCCCGTGGGGTTGTTGAACCCGTGTCTTTACCTTTGGCGTTTTGGGTGGCCATGAGTGTTGGGTCTCGAGGTAGGGTTGGAGATGAACCAACTCGCAGCGGAAAATCAATGAAAACCAAGAGACGATTAAACCATGAAACAACTAACAAAGAATAGATTCACAAGAGAAAAATTCAGCACTATTTCTTACCAAAACAAGAACACCGGTTAACGAATGATTGGCTTGAGTCTCCAAGACGCCTACGTATCCACATGGGAATCAAAGCCACGTAGTTCTTCTCTTTGAGGACTCAAGAACACAAACATGGAGGTGGAAACTAGCCAAACCCGAAATGGCCATGGAAGAGGGAGAGAAAATGTGTTTCCTATTCTTGTCTTGTGTTTGTTATGTTGAAAAAAGATGACTTAAACATAACAAAACCCATACTTGTCCAACTAAAGGCATGGGACAAGTATGGTGTCAAGTAAGGTGTAAATAGGACAAAGTATGGCAAGACAAGATTGGGTTAGGTGGTGAATCACCAACACCTTAATCCTTGTCTTGCTTACTTAGTACTAATTAATCAAGACTTGATTAATTAGTTCCATGGGCCTTGGTTGCATGGGCCTTTCATGGGCCTCTTGGAACATGGCCCGTGGCCATTTCCAACGAGGTCCCGTGATTCGCTCATCGCCTCCAAGCCTTCCATACCGGAAATGTCCAACATTATCCGACGCGATCAATCCCAAGACTCCAAGTCTTGTCTCGATCCGTAAAGTCCTATTCACTTACGGGCACATGACCCAAAACCCAGTTTTGGTCATATCCCGAGACAACTCCCTTTTGGCCATTCTCCATATATGTGTCAATGAGTTTCATCCTCCGGTGTGACCCTTAGGTTTATGCATGTCAATAGATCAACGTAAAATCCCATTTTACTTGATCCTATTTAAGTGGCAACTAACGAGACTTTAGTATTGCCTGACACTACATAACGAATCGACCCTGTCGATTCTAACCTTTCTGTCGTCCCTGTCATTATCCTTTTATCTCCGATATCCTGATTGAGATAAGGCATAGAGCCGTCATCCTTATTATTCTCAATCACCGTTCCTTGACATGTGAGATGACTGAAGATATGATACCCAGTATCATGTGCATGGCCATGCTATTCTTCCAGTCACTCTCGATCAAGTGGCCGAGAACCGATATCTTTCCCATACCTTAGTATGAGGGATAAATCCCTTAGCCGTCTTTCGTGTCACTCATGTAGCCCGTCCCCAAGCCAATCCTGGCCGTTATGGAAGCCCTGTTACGGACAACGTTAGGCTCAGGTCAAACTCAGTTGTTGACTACATAGCGATCACAAAGACTCCTTGGTCTAAGGATACATGACAAGCTACAACACTGAATATGTTCATGACTTAATCTATGGCACATATTCAGGGCGGGTCGTCCAATATCATGTCCCACATGATATCTATGATCAGACTCCGGAATCTCATTCCAATGACTAACAGAACGTAAGCCATAAAGAGCCATCTTTCATACTAGTCGCTTCTAGTGAAGCTTTGTTGACTAGGGACCCATCGAGTGTGATCTATCTCGATCTATGGTTCTATTCGCATGGTGGGCATAGATCAGAGCACACATCGATATATTACTCCAACACATAAGTAATATAAAGCCGCTTTAATTTTATTGCTAACGATGATATATACATTTGGACATTTAGGATTGAACTACGGGCACTAAGACTAACAATCTCCCACTTGCCCTAGTTCCAATCTAAACTCCAATATGTCCCCATCGACTTTACATGTCTAACATGTTCAGGCAGTGACACTGCTTTAGTCAACGGGTTGGCTATGTTATCATCTGTTGCAATATCGGTTATCTTCACTTCACCTCAGTTCAGTATTTATCTGATGAGGTGGATACGCCGCAGTACATGTTTGGATTTGTTATGCGATCTAGGCTTTTAGCTTGCGCAATGGCCCTTGTGTTGTCGCAAAATGGATTCACCGGACTGGATGGGTTTTTAATTACACCCAGCCCTGCCATGAATTTCCAAATCCACATAGCCTCCTTAGCTGCCTCTGCAGCATCCATGTACTTGGCCTCTGTCGTAGATTCGGCAATGGTATCTTGCTTTACGCTTTCCCAGCTAAAGCTCTGCCATTCAGCGTAAACACATATCCTGATTGACTTCTAAAGTCATCTGGATTTGTCTTGGAAAACTAGCGTCTACTCATCCTTCGACGACTAGTTCAGCATCATCTTTCCCCCGGGTTAGAATGATGTCTACTGGTACAACATAAGGCTTACGAGACGTCTGGTCTCATACATGTCATGGCATATATGATCGATCCTGCCCCCAGGCGCATAGGATTCTCATCATCCTTTTCAGCTCATCAGGTGTCTTAGGACACTGAGTCTTGCTGAGATGAATGCCATGACTAGTGGGTAAAAGTCCTTTCTTTGAATCGAGCATTAAGAACCTACTCAATGCCTTGTTCACATAGGTTCCCTGACTTAAATCCAAGACCCTCTTGGTGCGATCTCTACATATCTTAATCCTTAAGATATGAGAAGCATCGCCTAAGTCCTTTATTGAAAAACACTTCCTCAACCAAGCTTTAGTCTCGTGCAAGGTTGGGATGTCGTTTTCAATGAGAACCAGAAAGGTAATATTGCTCCCACTAGCCTTCTTATAAACGCAAGATTCATCCTCGTTCTTGATTAAGCCAAATCCAATTACAGCTTCATCAAAACGAAGGATCCAACTCCGAGAAGTTCGTTTTAATCCATAAATGGATTTCAACAACTTATAAATCTTTCCCTTATTCTTCGGATCGTCAAAACCTTTGGGCCGAGACATACAAACGTACTCAGTCAAATTTCCATTTAGGAAAGCGGTTTTGACATCCACTTGCCATATCTCGTAATTATGATACGCAGTTATATCAAGAAGAATTTGGATCGATTTTGACCATAGCCACTAAGGAGAAGGTTTCCTCATAGTCAATCCATTGGATCTGCCTATAACCTTTCGCCACCAGTTGAGCTTTGTAGGTCAGAGGGTTGCCGTCCATGTCCATCTTCACCTTGAAGATCCATTTGCATCCTATGGTCCTCACACCATTGATGGGATCAACCGGTTCCCAGACTCGGTTGTCTGACATGGATTGCATTTCCTCCCTCATGGCTCCCAGCCATAACTCGGAGTCGGGCCCATCCACGACTTCTTGAAAGGTGGCTGGATCATCGTGATCCACCATGACTTCATTGTCACCTCCGGATACCATATCTTGGAGGTGGAAGATTGATCCTTTCAAATCGCCTTGGACCTTCCGGAATTGTAACAGGAATTGGTTCTTACTCTACGACAATCTCTGGCTCCTTTCTACTGGGTTGTCAATTGGTTTAGACAGATCTGTACCATCCTGAATTTCTTCGAGATGCACAGTCCTCCCAATGACGTCTTTGGAAACAAAACTTCTTTTCCATAAAGACCCCACCCCAAGCGACGAACACCATGTTCTCACTGGGATTGTAGAAATAGTATCCCCTTGTTGCTTTGGGATACCACACGAATGTGCATATCTCAGATCTTGGTTCGAGCTTAGTCGAAACCAAATGTTTCACATAAGCCTCGCAACCACAAATCTTTAGGAAGGACAAAGCGGGCATCATCCCGTACCATTTTTAAAATGGTGTCCCTTCCACACCATTCGTCGAAGCCCGATTCACTATGAATGCGGTCGTCTCTAGAGCAAAACCCCTAAAAGAGATTGGGAGATCAGTCCAACTAATCATGGAACAGACCATTGTCTAACAATGTCCGATTTCTCCGTTTGGCTACACCTTTCAACTACAGTGACCTTGGAGGAGTCCATTCCAAAAGGATCCCATTCTCTTTTAGATGATCTAATAACTCTGTGGTCAAGTATTTTCCACCTCGATCCAATCGAAGTGCCTTAATACCTTTGTCGAGCTGGTTTTCTACTATAGTCTTAAACTCTTTGAATTTATCAAAAGCTTCAGACTTATGTCTCACCGAATAGACATAACCATATTTACTGTAATCATCAGTAAATGTGATAAAGTAGCTAAAACCCCTCCTGGCAAGTGAACTTATTGGTCTACACATATTTGAGTGTATCAGCCCCAATAATTCACCCGCCCTTTCATCGCGATCGATAAAGGGCACTTTAGTCATTTTGCCCATCAAACAAACCTTGCACCTATCGATCGAATGGAATTCGAATGAACCTGAAAGCCCGCACTTCTGAAGTGCTGATAGGCGCTTCTTGTTTATGCGACCCAAATGACAGTACCATAACAGAGTTAGGTTTAAATCGTTGGATTTAGACCTCTTGGTATTAACGGAATATATAGAACTTGAGGCATTGTTACCCATATCTAATATGTACAATCCTCCAACCATGTCAGTACTGGTATAAAACATATCATTGCATAGAACATTGAAAACTCCATTTCCAATATTAACATTATATCCTTCCTTGTCAAACACGGATACAGATATAATATTCCTACTAAAAGTAGGTATGCAATATACATTATACAATACTAAGACAAGGCCTCTTGGCAAAGCAAGACTCATGGATCCTACAGCAGTTGCCACAACTCTGAGGTCCATTTCGTGCTTTCCAAATCTCTCCTACTTTCAACCACCATATATTAGTGCATGTGTGAGATTCAGTCATGGTATCTAATACCCATGAATCTTTGGAAGTAGAGAGATGTAGCTCTATAGAGTTAATACCGAATGAAGGCACGATCCCACCGCCCTTCCTTAGATCATCCAGGTTTCCTGATGAAGGCGCAGTCCTACTGCCCTTCTTCAGATCATCCAGGCTATTTGATGAAGGCGCAGTCCCACTGCCCTTCTTCAGATCAGCCGTGAACTTCCTGTAATCCCGGTTCCAATGACCAGGCTGTTGGCAGTAGAAGCAGACATTCTCAGGTGTCTCATCTTTCCTGCCAAGTGCGCATGGGCCCAGCCCTTGCCACTTCCAATTCCCTTGTTGACCATCAGAATATCCTTGGATCCCAGATCCCTGAGATATTCTTCTCAGCAGCTGATGACACTTCATGTAACTCTGATATGGTCTTAGAGACAGCCTTGTCAAGGACGTATTCTTTGCGTTCAGACTTGAGGACTATCCTCAAAATTCTGTACCAGTCCAAATAGTTTGTCCCATTTAGCTTGACCCTGTCAAGAATGGTTTTTAATGACAAACTATCAATGTTCGCTGAATTTGCCATTTGATCTACAACAGATAAAATTCAATCAGTAAACTGAATAAATTTTATGAAGATTAAGCTTAAACACCAACAATCAATTCTAAACCTTTAGAATCTGAAACCAAGATCCTTGATTCACTCGATTAAGCTGAACTAATGCTCACCACTTAATCGAGCTATGTAGGTAGGACTCCATCCAATCACATCCAATGTGACTCTTGGCTAGGGTATGTACTTATGTACACGACTTACCCTATCTGTTACCCTAGCTCAACCTCAGGCCGAGAATCGTAGTTGGGTCCACCAATTTTCAACTATGGCTCGTCACTATGTAGGTGCTCCGCTAATGCGCACGACACCCACATATGTCGTCCAAACCTACTACCCCGCTTCCCCATGGATGCTCCGCTAATGCGCACGACAACCATAGGACGGGGAGGTAGTAAGGTGTTGATGATTGGGAGGTATCGGACATGACCCGCTTTTACTTGTCCAGTTGTGTTCAAAACTTTGGCACATCCTAGATGCGATGAGCACATCAACTACATTCTAAATGCAATGATGCCTCAAATTACATCCAATGTAATTCTTCCTTTGAACCCGTCAACTACATCCAATGCAATGACGGTTCTAAGGGTTCACACACAAGGATTAAAATTCCAATTTTATCTTTGCATGTGAGGTGATATGCTCGGTAAATAAAGTTAAGCATGCAATTCTAAAACACATAGAATTAATCATGCATAAACTAAACCAAGCATAAAGCGATAAATGTGCACATAATAGCCCCCTAAACTAACTCCCACTAGCTTCTTGAGCTCCACCGACTCCAAGCCGATGCCAACACCCGAAAAGCCACCAAATGACCTTTTCGCCCTTTCTTCGTCTTGAGTAAAATATTACAATTTAATACACGACTCGCAGGTCGGGAATAAATAAATATTACAAACAAGTGGTTCGACGACCACACCTTGAAAGAATAATTACACGTTAACTCTAACGGCTCGCAGGCCGTGAAAAGCGATAAATAAATAAATTGAGCTCGGGGCTATTATGTACACCATGCCAACATCACATCACACATCGTGTTATCAAACAAGAATGTTATCAAACATCATGTGATTTTCCGGTTTTAATTAATAGCCAAGTTTCGAAATTTTTTGATGCTCGGTTTATCGAAACCGTTCAAAAATGAAACTTTTGAACATTTGATCTTCGAGTTCATCATGACGGTTCCAAACTCGTCATAACTAACAAAACGGTTTAGCCTTGGCATATCAACCATCCAATGGTCATGCTTGGCCTAGCTCCGTCCAACGGAGCCCCGTTCGGTCCCGGTTTCGGCTCCCCGAGAGTCCCGCTCCCGAGACCCGAAAAATCAAATTTTTTTCAAAATTTCCAGATTTGAAATAATTTTCAAAAATTCATTTTACATGCATTAAATCCATAAACAATAATTTAAAACATGTTATCAAACAATTTAGCAAAACAACATGCCAAAAACGAAACTTTCAAGCAAAACCGAAACTTTGAACACCGTCTTGTGAATCCCGAAGGTAGCACGGCTCTGATACCACTGTTGGGTCTCGAGGTAGGGTTGGAGATGAACCAACTCGCAGCGGAAAATCAATGAAAACCAAGAGACGATTAAACCATGAAACAACTAACAAAGAATAGATTCACAAGAGAAAAATTCAGCACTATTTCTTACCAAAACAAGAACACCGGTTAACGAATGATTGGCTTGAGTCTCCAAGACGCCTACGTATCCACATGGGAATCAAAGCCACGTAGTTCTTCTCTTTGAGGACTCAAGAACACAAACATGGAGGTGGAAACTAGCCAAACCCGAAATGGCCATGGAAGAGGGAGAGAAAATGTGTTTCCTATTCTTGTCTTGTGTTTGTTATGTTGAAAAAAGATGACTTAAACATAACAAAACCCATACTTGTCCAACTAAAGGCATGGGACAAGTATGGTGTCAAGTAAGGTGTAAATAGGACAAAGTATGGCAAGACAAGATTGGGTTAGGTGGTGAATCACCAACACCTTAATCCTTGTCTTGCTTACTTAGTACTAATTAATCAAGACTTGATTAATTAGTTCCATGGGCCTTGGTTGCATGGGCCTTTCATGGGCCTCTTGGAACATGGCCCGTGGCCATTTCCAACGAGGTCCCGTGATTCGCTCATCGCCTCCAAGCCTTCCATACCGGAAATGTCCAACATTATCCGACGCGATCAATCCCAAGACTCCAAGTCTTGTCTCGATCCGTAAAGTCCTATTCACTTACGGGCACATGACCCAAAACCCAGTTTTGGTCATATCCCGAGACAACTCCCTTTTGGCCATTCTCCATATATGTGTCAATGAGTTTCATCCTCCGGTGTGACCCTTAGGTTTATGCATGTCAATAGATCAACGTAAAATCCCATTTTACTTGATCCTATTTAAGTGGCAACTAACGAGACTTTAGTATTGCCTGACACTACATAACGAATCGACCCTGTCGATTCTAACCTTTCTGTCGTCCCTGTCATTATCCTTTTATCTCCGATATCCTGATTGAGATAAGGCATAGAGCCGTCATCCTTATTATTCTCAATCACCGTTCCTTGACATGTGAGATGACTGAAGATATGATACCCAGTATCATGTGCATGGCCATGCTATTCTTCCAGTCACTCTCGATCAAGTGGCCGAGAACCGATATCTTTCCCATACCTTAGTATGAGGGATAAATCCCTTAGCCGTCTTTCGTGTCACTCATGTAGCCCGTCCCCAAGCCAATCCTGGCCGTTATGGAAGCCCTGTTACGGACAACGTTAGGCTCAGGTCAAACTCAGTTGTTGACTACATAGCGATCACAAAGACTCCTTGGTCTAAGGATACATGACAAGCTACAACACTGAATATGTTCATGACTTAATCTATGGCACATATTCAGGGCGGGTCGTCCAATATCATGTCCCACATGATATCTATGATCAGACTCCGGAATCTCATTCCAATGACTAACAGAACGTAAGCCATAAAGAGCCATCTTTCATACTAGTCGCTTCTAGTGAAGCTTTGTTGACTAGGGACCCATCGAGTGTGATCTATCTCGATCTATGGTTCTATTCGCATGGTGGGCATAGATCAGAGCACACATCGATATATTACTCCAACACATAAGTAATATAAAGCCGCTTTAATTTTATTGCTAACGATGATATATACATTTGGACATTTAGGATTGAACTACGGGCACTAAGACTAACAATGAGTGCCTGTGGGGTTGTGAACCCGTGTCTTTACTATTGGTGGTTAGAGTGGTCGTGAGTGCCTGTGGGGCGGTTGAGTTCGTGTTGTACTGTTGGTGTGTCTTGGGAGGCCGTGAGTGCCTGTGGGGCTGTTGAGTCCGTGTTTCACTGTTGGTGTGTCTTGGGAGGCCGTGCGTGCCTGTGAGGCTGTTGAGTCCGAGTTTTACTGTTGATGTCTTGGTGGCCATGAGTGCCTGTGAGTGTTGAACCTGTGTTGTTACTGGTTGTTGAACTTGCTTGTGATTGTGTTTGTGATTGTGATTGTGGTTACCTGAGGTTGGGGGCCTGCTTCATGAAACGGGGGTCCACGAGCACACGCGTCTGCATGTTCAGACGGGGTAGGGGGCCCGCCCGCCAATAAAGGGGTCCTGGCCGCGCGTGTGTGGTTTGGGTTTGTGAGCATACTTTGGCTGGCTTACGAGTTAGAGTCTCGGTAAGTTGCAAGCATTCTTTGGCTGGCTTACGAGTTAGAGTCTCGGGAAGTTGCAAGCATTTTTCCGACTGGCTTACGAGTTAGAGTCTCGGTAAGTTGCAAGCATTCTTGGGTTGGCCTGACCGAGTTAGAGTCTCGGGAGCGCGTGAGCATTCTTGGCAGCTGGTTTGCGATCCTTTGTGATCTTGTTTGGTGTGCGATTCTTTGTGATCTTGTTTGGCGTTGCGTAGTCTTTCTGTCGTGTTCTTGTAAGAGTTCGTGATCGTTGTGTCGGGTCTACGTTACGTGTCAGAGTGTTGAGTTGGTCAAGGAAGGTAACAGTGGGTGTATGTCCAGTCAGAGTACTTGGGTTGGGGACAGTGTTCCCCGGTGTTGACCTTGTTTTTGGTGTTACCGGCATTGTCTGCTAATTATGCCGTAGTCAGTCTGTTATCCGTGGTGGTGAGCGAACGCTCACCCTTAGCTTTTTTTTCCTACATGTATCGTTCGCAGGCTGGACTAGTGGAGCTTCTGAAGCTTGAAGAGCTTGAAGCGGGTTTCTGGGTATTTTGAGTCTAGTGACGTGTACCTCGTTTTTTGTCCACTTGTTGGGACGTGTTTTAAGTTGTAATTATTATTTTGTTGAACAAATGGTGTTTTTAAAGTGTTTTAATGAAAACAGGTTTCAAGTATCGTATCTTTTTTTAAATGTTCGCGTCCCGAGTTCGGTTCGCTGAAATTGGGGCGTGACACGATTGACAAGTTGTTCTATCGCATGAAGAGCATCACATCTATGTCTAGGGAAAATTAGGTCAATGAATCTAAATATTCATCTCTCAAACTCACCCCAAGAGGCCATGTACCTACTACCGACTAATATTTCCCGTCTAGCAACTCAAATGGCTAACTAATTGGCTAGTGAAATGAGCCATCTATGTAGGTCCATTGAACAATCCATTCAACCAAGAAATTGGCTTCACAAATCCTCAATACATACCATTAATTGCATAATAAATATATTAATTATCAAATTACAACCATCCATGTCCCAATCTTGTGCTAAGCATATTATGTTTTAGACATAGATGAAAGTGACAAGAAATCGAGATGGAAGACTTGAAATTATCACCAAATTAAACTCAAATTAATTGTTTAAACTCATAGACCTAAACATCTACAACCATGATATTGAATATCTAAGGTTATGGACTACAAATCTCAACAAATCAAGGTTGGTGATACAAGCATCAAGAGCTAAAAGAAAGGGTTAGAGAGTACTAGGATGAAGATGTGTACGATCATCACCATGCACACCAAATTCTTCATCTCCTCTAACTCTTGATCTCTCCTTGTTTCTCAAGCATCTCTATGGCATGTAGAAGCTCTCAAAGTGGTAGGATTTTCCTCTTCTTCCTTAGGAAAGACATAACTAGCTTCTCTCTCTAGATTTCTGAAATTTGGGTGGAACTCTCTTTCTCACGAGCTCAAGTCTTCTATTTATAGACTTCTTGATCTGTAGCCCCACCGTCCACCGTCCACCTCCACCTCCACCCCATATAGCATCACAGTGATGGTACTGAATTTTTCCATCTCCACAAAGGAGTGCATGGTGGAGGGTCACGATAGAGGATCTTTGTCCTTCATACTGATCCATATCCATGACGTATAGCCCATGGTGCCTTTTCACGATCGATACTCTCTATGGGTTTTACCATTGACATCTTCCTCCATGGCGTGGAAATTTTGTCTCCACGATGTGAAGCGTGTGGCGCCCTGCATCTGAGGCGAAAAACCTAGTGCACCCCCGCTTTAATACTGCCACATGTCCTCCATAACGTGGACTCAGGTGCTCCACATCGTTGAGTCTTTGGGTTGATTGACTTGGACTCCTCTAAGCTGCTTCCCTCAAACTTGGCTTGGATCAGAGGTCTTTTTCACGCACTTCCTGCTCCAAAATTCCTAGCACAAACACAACGTGAAATCTAAACTAAAGTTTAAGAAAAACAGACATAAACGTGGGGAAAAGGGAATCTAATAGCACCCACATATGATACCTCATCAAGCTTACATGTTCCATCAAGGAATATTTATAGGGAAAGGAGAGAAGAAGAAGAAGAAAGGCTTCTAAAAAGGGTCTTTAAACTCCATCAAAGATCATGGTTTGAAGCTCAAGGTTAAAGAAGAAGGATTTCATATTTTGGTTCCTCAACCCAATCCATTGGTTCAATCTCTTAAATCTATTTTTGTTTTCGCTACATGGCTACGGATTAGTGAATCGTGGTCATGGATGTTATGATTTGTAGAAATTGACATTGGATTAATGAAATTGAGTAGTTTAATTTGGTTTATTACGTATACAATTGGTGTGTTTCAAAGTTCTATGTCCAAATGATCTATTCCAGGTCATAGGTAGAACTTATCTTGTGTTGACCGTGCAATTGGGTAAATTAACTACTCAAGTGCGGAATTAATTGCTAGAATTGGTATGTTGTGGATTTAAATTCTTGATTAACCATCATTGCTAAGGAAAGCTACTCTAGTGACGACATAGTTTCACGCTTAAGGAGACTATTTTGTCATTGTAGATCTTGTGCGACGAATAGTCTGTTGATCCACGTTCTCGCCCAGTTATCGTGAAAACCAGACTTCTACGACGAAAAAGGTTTAGTCGCTCAAGATATTTACTATTACAACGTAAGAATATGTGATCGATCAGGTTTCTAACTACAACGACTATTTCAAATCGTCATACAAGTTATTTCCACATTGACGACATACATTCTATTGCAGAAGGTTTATTTACAACGATGACAAGAATAATGTCGTTGAAGCTTCATCCACATCCACGTAACTTAGTTAGCCACAATTGTAATGTAACAACGAATTTTATTTGTCGCAGAAGGTGAATCTACGACGACTTTAACCGATGTCGTCACAATAGTAAATATTGCAATGAAATGAATGTCGTCGCAGAAGATGCAAGATTAACTTGTATGACAAAATTAAGTAGTCACTGATGTACTTACCTTGACCTACTTAATGCTTAGTTCAGTGACCAAGTCAAGTTTCATTTTTTTGAAAAAATTGGTAAAAGATGCACTTAAACGTTAAAACCTATATGAAAGCTCCACAATCCTGTAATTCTCAAATGGATAACATCAAAATTATAAACATTCAGATTAATAGCAAACGTTGTCCAAAGCATCAAACCGACATAAACATCTAAGAAAATATTGAAGGGGAAACCCTGTTTACCAACCATATTTCAAGTTCCGTTCACAAATCCTAATTGTCCTTGACCTTTGTTTCACTTTCTACCCGCAACTTTTTCAAAAATTGATAGTTCTTAGCGTAAAGGTGACGAAAAATTTATAGAAACTAAGGTTATTTTTTGTAAGATTTACATTACTGTACATTGGGAACTATCAATTGTTGAAAAAGTTATAGGTACGAAGTGAAACAAAGGTCAAGGACAGTTAGGGTTTGTGAAACAAAGGTGAAGAGACAGTTAGGAAACAAAGGTACCCAATATCCAACAAACAAAGTGTTGGATTATGTGTTTCATAAACAAGGTAGAAAACAAAAAAAAATTGTAACATAATCCTAATTCTCAATCTCATGTATCATTCGAATACTAATCTCGATTACCCTCAGGTCCAAAAATTCTACGATCATCTGAAGCAGGTGAAGCAGAGCTTTACAAACGGTTACTATGAGGCCGACTACATCCTCATGGCCAAGGAAGCGCACATGAAGGACCAAAAATGTTCATCTTCGACCTCGAGCATTGGTATGCCATTCTAAAGTATGAGGAAAAGTTTTTGGCAGAGGAAGACACGATTGGGGACAAAAGACAACAATTGGATTCAGCTGGGAATTACAGCTTAACCCCACCCCTTCTACTCCTACCTGTGAATATCCCTTCAATCCCAACGGTGAAGATACTAAACCTCTTGGTGGTGACTCCAAACCGGATTGGGTATCCACAAATCTGAGTGAGGGGGTTGCTAACCGAAGTGTCCCACCACCTCAAGAGCGTCCATTGGGTAAGAAGTCCAACAAGATAAAAGGGGAAAGCGTGTAAGATATTTTTCGAGCGAATTCTGAATAGGCGGATAAAGTGGTCCAGTTGCAATGAGAATGGTATATCCTCTTCAAATAATACAGAGACATGCATCGAGAAGACACTTCAGGGATGTCAGGGGTCGATATTGAAAAGCTTACGAATTGATGTCTGCATTGTGGAGTTCATGCCAGTCCATTCAGGCGCATATCAACATGCTCAGGAACAACTGTTGTGTGGTTAGGGTTGTCTGTATTTGATTGTATTATTTCCTGTTTTGGGTTGTATGCTTCGAGGATCAAAAAAAAATTTAAGTTTGAAAATTAAAGATTTATTTAATTGTAACATAGAAAAATTAAATTAGTTATTTTATTTTATTTATTTTGTTAATTTTAATTTTAATTTTCTTTAATACTTATTGTTTTAATTCCATATTTAATAAATTCAGCAAAACAATATTAATTATCCAATCAGCAGACAAGAATCCCTAGTAACTCCTAATTAAAAACCCACGATGTGGAAATTAACAGATTTTAATTCAAGGGTTCCTCTGTACAAATTCATATACACTATTTATAAATCTGAACCCCTAATTAAAAACCCCAACGATGTACATGCTTTTGTGACTCGTGATTTTGCTAGTTTTCCTAATTTTAGTTATACTTGACTTAAGGGAAACAAAATCCTATAAATAGGACACCATGGAGCACGAAATTTACAAGCATTATTGCTGTAAACTTCGGCCACCTCATAGAGAGAGCAGAAGTGAAAACGTTTAAGGCTACTAGAAAGCTTTAGTTGTGGATTCGTCTTACTCATGTGGATACTGTTATAGGGAAAACATGTGGGTGCCTCGACTCGTCTTCTCAAAGGTCCTTGTATTGAACCAACAAGATCAAGTATTATACGTTACTCTACATCAAGGTAATCCCTTTAAATATTTTGTTTGTGATACATGTGAATCTAGGTTTGAATAGGACTCTTGACAAAATATTTATTTTTCGACGTGTTTACGAAACATGTAAACCTACACCTGGAACCCTACCCGTTCGAAGACCTTCTACACTTTAAGGCACACTACCTCTCCATAATTTGCGGAATCTTTGTCACATGTGCGAGTTGGTCCTCTAAAGCACTATATCATGTCTCCAGTTCTTTCATACGACGACCCCCTTTCGCTTTGATTTGTTCTTGCATTTTTTCCTGCAAATCCCAGGGGATGTCCACGAGAATAACGCTCAAGGATCACTTCACTTGCTTGGGAATTGAGAGGATGAGCCTGCGACAAACTCTCGGTTGCACGCTCCCTTTCCGGATGCCTACTTTACCAAACATGGCGCCGATCTAACGCATATCAAACACTACCTCGAGGATTAGGCCACACACGACTCTTGGCTTTCAGGTATGCCCTTGTCGATTGCAGATTGAATCAACAACTTATAAACAAAAATAATTAAACTATTGATTAAATCATTAAAATAAAAATAAAACTAACGATTGAAAATTTAAACTACTTACCCCGCGTTTCCTGTTATGCTCGTTCTTATCGTTTATTGAGTACCTTATAAGTGCAACACAGAAGATCAGAGTTCGGTTTGTACTGTCTTTCACCTTCACCGCTTATGCCTTCACGATTCAATTGCCTTGTCGCAAACAACCTACTCAAAAAAGAAACAGATTTGTTTAGTGGAATGATATGTTCATCACTGTGAACTCCTTCGACTTGAAGTGCTCGATAAGACACGTCCACTCGACTTGGAGGTATGCGAACTCCTTCGTGATTAAATGCTCCTTTTTGGTCTTCTTCGTTGCGATTCAGTTACACCTACATTTCCGAATCTTGTGCTTCTAGTCCTTAAAACGACTTCTGTAATTCTTATCAATCCAATCGATCAAAGGGTCGTAGTCCTTGTCATAAAGGTACAAAGACTAAACGGAAAAAAGAGCTCAATATTAGTCATAATATTTTTTTAAAACAAATTTTTCTTATCGCTAAAATTTAAACAAGTTACGTCGAGTTTCATGTGCATTACGCGGTGGGCATCAATCTGTTGCACGAGATTCTTACTTCTACTACGAACTGATATAATGTCACACAAGTTTACCTTCTTCTGCAACGTAATGGTAGTTCGTCGCACTTTTTAGATTCTTCTCCGTCTGTATAAACATGGTCGCACTAGTACATTTCTTCTATGGCTAACAGTTATGCAATCATGCTAACTCCCAATGGGTGACGATTTTATTTATGTCGTCACCTAATTGAAAATCGTTATTGATGTATGTTGTTTTTAAAACTTGAATTGGTAGTTGATTTCGATTATGATTTTCAACTATGCACTTTGTTGACAATTGAGAACATGAGATTGTATTTAAATTGATGTGATTATTATTTTGGTTGTTAACATAAAAACTTGATCCAATTGTTTATGTCTTGACTCGACTAAGTGAAAATGACATCTCAAAATTGTGAAATTGGTAATGTAGCTCACATGTGTGTTTTAATGGGAGACTTGGTTGGATTGTGGGATGAAAATAACATCCACCCAATTCACCCATGCGTAGAGTTTAGATATTTGAATGTTGCATCTTCTATTTTGAGATTGACGTTGCATTTATACAGATTGTGGATTTAATCTTTATGAAACACAATCTCTATAAACGCAACATCAATCTCAAAATAGAAAATGCAACATTCAAATATCTAAACTCTACGCATAAGTGAATTGGGTGGATGTTATTCAATAAAGATTAAATCCATCGTTTTGCCTTTTATGTATTTTTTAAAATTTAGTGTGTTTCAACTTTCAAGATGTACTTGTAAATGGAGTGACGACAAACGCAAAAGTAAGGTAGAATTAAGGACTCCACTAGTCGAAGTAATAGAGAGGAATCATGACAATTTATTGATATTCGAAACTAGATCTTCTTAGAGCATCATATCAGGGAGCAGAATCCTCTGTTGACTGGGCAGAGTTTAGGGTTCTGCCCCCCAAAAAAATGTCCTGCACATCAGAGGGGCTTGGTTTTTAGAAATATTGCCTGTATAATTAATTAACCTTTTAACTGAATTGTTAACGTTATTTTTAAATCGACAACTACTCAATAAAATAGATATAAAATTTCATTAATAGAAATAAAAGTTCATTAAAAAAATGAAAAAAAATACATAACTTAAAAAAAAATACATAACTAAAAACCGAGGAATTATCAGTCGTCCGAATCGTCGGAGTTGTAAGTCCCGCCCGACCGATTCCATAAATGCTCCATTAGGTCTTCTTGAAGTTGCCGATGAGTCGCATCGTTGATGACACTAACTCGCGCTTGGAGTTCCTGGTGGTACGACAAGGGCATGGATCGGTTCCATGGTTGAGGTGGTGCGAAACCCTGAGGTAATTCCGGAGGGGGCTCAAAAAATAAATCGTTATCCCCTGCTTCATAGCGATCACGTTCGTCCTCCACGATCATGTTATGTAGAATGATACAACAATGCATCATATCAGACAAAGTCTCTTTATCCCAGATCCGAGCGGGCCTTAAAATTATGTGTCATCGTGCTTGGAGGACTCCAAAGGCCCGTTCAATATCTTTCCGGTCACTTTCTTGGCATTTGGCAAACAACTTCTGTTTGCGGGAATAGGGATGGTGAATCGACTTGACGAACCGACCCCATTGAGGGTAAATGTCGTCAACTAAATAATACGGCTTGTTGTAGCGATGCCCATTGATCTCGAAATCCATGGTCATGTCCCGACCACGGAAAGCTTCGTCGAGTAGGTGGCCTGCGTTGAGGACGTTAATATCGTTGTTCGAGCCACCCATACCGAAAAACGCATGCCAAATCCACGTATCCCAGGACGCAACCGCTTCCAGCATAATTGTTGGATTCCTATGATCGCCACGTTCATGCGATCCTTGCAATGCGACTGGGCAATTCTTCCACTCCCAATGCATGCAGTCAAGACTGCCAATCATACCGGGGAAGCCTCGGCTATTTCCCGACTCAAGTAATCGCGTCATGTCCGCCACATTCGGCTTCCGCATGTATTCCTCGTAAAAAAAACCCAATAACGGCTTTACAGAAACGTCGAACACATTTGAGTATAGTACTTTCCCCCATACGTAGTCTGCCGTCCAATGAATCGGCAGAGCACCCATATGCTAGCATTCGTATCGCGGCGGTGCATTTCTAGTGCTTTGATAACCTCAACCGTCGTGCAGCGTCATAGCTTTGAAGAAAGTACCTGTCGTGAGACGCAACCGCTTCCATAACCCGTAAAAATAATGGCCTGGACATACGAAAACGCCGCCTAAACAATTCGGGGCCATAGATCGGGCTCTCAACAAAATAATCCCTCATCAGGTCGGCGTGGCCTTGCTCACGCCTTCTGTTAATCTCTCTCCGGGAACCTTCTCCTGCTTCGAGCCGTCGCCTCATTCTATCGAATTCTGACATTGCTCTTTGTATCTGTCTCTGGTTTCTATGCCGGAGTCCTCGCTCCCAAGCACGAAGTTCGGCTTCGACCTCGCGGTGTTCGGCTGCGAGCTCCTCCCTTGTTTGACGTTCTTCGTCGGACATTTTTTATTCGAGAATTGGAAATGCAAGGTAGAGAATTGGAGATGAAATGTGGAGTAGAAAATTTAGAAATGGTGTTTATAGTTGGGGAAAATAATTTGTTTTGGCATTTTGTATTTAAAAAAAGAGAAGCCGTTTCAGACCGTTGCTACCAGCAACGGTCATTTTTTTTGGGTTGGACATGTGTCACGCCCTCACTGGGCAATAGAGAGGAAAAGGGGCAGCGAGGATGAAATAGTCCTCGCGCCCCTCTGCCCCGAACCCTTCCCCTCCTCCCCCACGCCCCCGCACCGCACGCCTCGCACCAAACACACCCCACACCGGACCGAACCCCGAACCTTCCCCTTCTGCTCCTGCCCCTGCCTCGCCATCAAGTCCCGCACCGATGTGGGTGCTCTTGTGGAAATACTCTTTAAGGCTCATGAGATTGGCTTTCTAGTCAACTCTTATGAATTTTATGTTCGATGATTGGTAGTACTATTTTTAAAATAATGGACTTTTCTCTCTCGTCTTCGCCGGAGATCCAAAGTTAATGGAATTTTGGCGGAGGTGACAGTGGTGTTGGGGTCCATAGTAACGGTGTTGAACCACGTTCTAACTATTTCGGAAGGTGAAGATTCTAAGGTCGTTTGGTCTGATCGATTGGTGAAAAAGCGATCGAAACGCAAATCGGCTAAGACCCTTAAAGCCGGCGATGATGCTCTGAATACAAGGGCAGTCGACCCGATAGCAGTGATGGAGAAGGTGGACAGTCACGGGCTTGTTTCCATTGTTCCTGGTCGGGGTGAGGAAAAACAGAGCACCAAACACCCATCTAGTTTGGCTGCTGGAAAATTGGAAGACCCAGCAAAAGCTGGTTAATGGTTCACTGTCGGAAAAGAGGATCAAGCCTACAAGACACCGGCTTTTTGCAGAGATGGTGGAGCAAGAGGATGAGATATTCGTGAGTAATCTCCCGTTTGGTTCATCGGAGGAGTGGACTCGCAACGTGTTCAGCCCTTTCGGTAAGATCGTCTCTCTATCTGTCCTCAAGCGTCCAAATCTGAAAGGTCGTTATTTTGGTTTCATACGATTCGAATCAAAGGGTGTTGCGGCTTAGGTGATCGAGGGTTTAAACGGTTTTAAGCTAAATGGCCATATTTTGTTCGTCGCTATCGCTCGTCGCCGACCGGAATCATCGCCGAAATTTGGTCTGGGAAAGCAGTCAGTATGCTCTGTTTCCGACGTCCAAAAACATAGCATACAATCGGACGTCCACCAACAACCATATGTGATTCCGACGATCAATGCTCTGGTGGTCACTACTACGGCTGCGACTCAGACCCAGTCATCGGCGATTGAGGCTTCTGTACCGATTTTGGGGTAGACGGGGAGGTCCTCCGGTAGTCACACCGTTGATTCTTCGGGTGTGATTGAGTTATCGAATTAATTTTCAAATCTTGAAAGTGATTCGATGCGTGATCTTAGAGAGGACGCGATTCCTTACGTGATTTCTGCAGATCAGTTTGTTGGTGAGGATCGTGAAGTCGTCGGCGAAGATCGCATAGCTATTTCATCTCATTCGTCTCAGCGTGAAAACCTTGGGGGTATTGGGCTGATTAAGGGTCCAGCAACCCAAACCCAGAATCAAGCTGATATTGGGTCAGTTCAGGGAGGTCCAGAACCGACAACCCAAGCCCTTAGTCCTTCAACAGGCCCAGTATCAGTCATTCGTGATGTTGGGTCAGTTTCGTTAAGTTCAAAACCCGGCTCTGGCAATTTTGAGAAGGGTGTTTTGTCCGGGGATCATTCTGGTCCATGGAAGGATGCCCTACTTAAGTCCCTAAAACGCTCGCGTCGGGCTCCCGTACACCTTTCAGACTATAAAGTTTTTTGCGTGAAGCTTCCACCCCTTGAAAACGTGTCCCAAAAAGCATTGCATTCGATCGACGGGTGGGTGGAGGAAGCCCTTGTAGCTAAGGCCCGTAAGGTTCGGCCTAATCCCAATTTGGTACCTCGTACTCATAAGACTAGGTCCAATTTACGAGCCTTCAACCAGAAGGCCGCCAGCAATCCGACCTCAGACAACGAGTGGTATGAGGAAGATTAGTTGGTAGCTTTTCAAGTTGTTTTGGACGACAGTTTTAGGTATTGACTAGTTAATTCTGGTCGCTTTTTTTGTTAAGGGCCTGAGCCTTGTTTCTCCTTTGGAGAATTTTGTAATCGTGGTTACTTGTTTCTTTTTGGCTTCTCCTCCTTGGAGATTGAACATCGAATAAATTTTTTAGCGCTTATCCAAAAAAAAGGATCAAATTTCATTATTACGAAAAAGAGCTATTACATGTTTGATCCCTCAGACATGCCGAACAATAACTTAGCAACAATAGAACGTCTACGACGGTCTTGAATAAAGTAGAAAACTGTAAATAAAAGGTACTAAAGAACACTACTCAAGGTGTGGCCGAAACGCCGCTCAGTCCCCTAAAGAGGACCCATATCGTCTAGGTGAAAACCGAACTTGTGTTCATCAGTAGTGAAGGAAGGACATGCTTGTATCAGGGATCCCTTCCAGCAATCGTCCTAAAGCCCTTAATTGGACTCATTTCCCTTGGCGAGGCTACTTCCCAACCCTCGCCTGGTCTTCACGGGGTTCACCAGCGGAATCCCTCTTTGTTCCGGGCACTTTCATCGAGGGTGCCTCTACCCCACTGAACAAGGGTTGGACTTCTACCAAGTTTTTCCAACCCGGAAGATCACTCCTACATACACGCACATTAGGTGCCGTGTTGTGGGTTACAATAGGACCCCTTCCTTGAGGTGGGGTAGGCTTAGGTGTGGTGTTCCGGGTCAGAGGGCCAAAGCTCGGCGGCTGACGGATATGCTCCGTCCAGTCAGTTGTATAGAGCTTGCTCTGCCTCTCCTTCTGATACTCTAGTAGAGACTTGTCAAACCTATGAATCCATGGCATCTCTATGTCACACGCTGATGGAGTATGGCCAATCCGCCCACAATTCCCATAAAAAGTAGGTAACTTTGTGTAGGTGAGAGTGCAGGTGATCGGGTCATGGAATTCTAGGAATCGGAGTAGTAGATTCCGATAAAGAGGGTGGTCTAAAGAGTGTTAATAGCGCACTTTGACTACCCTACCCGAGCATTGGCCGTAGTCATCACACGAGACCTCCACCGTGGTTCTTAGAGTAGCTCCGATCTTCTCCCCAGTTGTCTTGGTTCAAATACACGACGGGAGGCCATGGGCGTGAACCCACAATTGGATTCGGTCCAAGGACGAGAAAGATCTAGCAGACGGATCAATGTCCCCAATAAGCAGGGGGTGTCCATCAAAGCACCATGGTTCCTGTCCACAAACCCATACCTAAGCGTCCTCACTGGCAAAGTAGAACCCAAAGACATCGTGCTCGATGTCCTTGATCACCATCCCCACCGCCGAGTTACCCCATGCATTGGTGATAATTCGTAGTAGGGTCTCCTTTCGGGGGGACGCGGTGCCAGAAGTCGTCCGAGCATACCAAATTGCTGATGCACCAAAGCCCTCGGGTCGACAGTCGTATCAGTGATGATCACCTCCAAAGCCTCCTCCTACCCCAAGGAGCAACCCGAAAGACTCTCCTAAAGGGCCCGGATAGGAGATTCGGGTGGTGCTGGCCCCAAGGCCAGCGGGGGGAGGGATAGTCAATGGCACTAACCCTTCTCGACGCAGCAGAAACTCCGGTATGGGAATGGAAGAGAGGAGAGGAATCCGGTCCGTATTCGGAAGAAGGAGTGGCGAGAGTTCCTGAACACGTAAGGTCTCCTTACCGAGGCAGGCCGGCGTTACATGGCATGACTTTAAACCATCTTTCTTGTTGTTTCTATTATTATCCAAAAAACCACAACATCGCGTATTCTTGACACAAAGTTGATTCTCTTTGCATTTCTCTAATGTTCCTTCATATCCTGTATTTCTTAATTACATAGTTCTTCCCTCTACCTATTTTATAATATCACATTTTTCTTTAGTTTCGCCTCCCTTCTCTCCTATTTTTAGAGGCTTTCTTTTCGTTTTTTTTCTTTACACAAAAATATTTCTTTTTAATTGTTCTAATTTGCATATAGCTAGATTAAGGTAGTGACAACCTTAATTTAGATTTTTCCACAAGCCGAACTTTGAACACAAATAAAAAAAAGTGAAGACGACTTCAACTTGTGCATTCAATATCAAGATCGAATTCAAGTTATGTCTAGTTTTCAAGTGAGTTCTCTCACCTTCTTAAGATCAAGGGATAACGTCGAATCCTAACTGTGCCAGAATGTTCATTTACAAGTCCTAACTACGCGCACCTGTTTGTGACAGATCCTAACACAAAGGTGGTTTTTTTACAAAACATGTCAAATTACACCAAAAAAGCAACAAAAAAAAATGGTATGACGTTCGCATTCGATGATTTTGCCTCTTAATTGTTGTATAACTTGCGTTTGTTAGTCTACTACAAGAGGTAGGTGTTATAATTTTACAAAAAAAAACTCTTTTTTTTTGCTATTTTGGTGTAATTTGACATGTTTTGTAAAAAAAAACCACCTTTGGGTTAGGATCTGTCACAAAAAGGTGCGCGTAGTCAAGACTTGCAAATGACCTTTTTGGCACAGTTAGGATTTCGACGTTATTCCTAAGATCAATGGGTTCTAATCTCAATAAGTCACTTATTTGGAATTAAGTGTGGGGTTGAAGTTTTTAGGAGTTAGCCTTTAATTAAATTCGACTATGATTTGAAGGAGTTAGGGGTTGAACTTATTAGGAGTTAGCCTTTTACAAATCTGAGATGACACTGAACAACATAAGACCATGGATATGTGAAGGACTGTCGTACAATCCTCAGACGACTCCAAAAAGAACCCATACAGCTTTGATCCAACGACCAAAGAAACAAAGCAGAGGAGGGGAACCTTTGTCGGAAATGAAACGGGACGACGAGGAACAACGAGGAGGTGATCTTTCTAAGGGGACCAACACTGAAGTTGAACAGACCAGGCCAACAAAATGGAGTCGAACACAGTACGAGTCTGGCCAAGTGAATAATGGTGGAGGAGTCGTTCGCGACATATCAAAAACCGACGGAGACAACGAGCTAAGGACAACAGACGAGAGCTAAAACCAATATATCACAAGGACCACGGACGACCTTGATGACAACCCAAAGGAAGCCACAAGGTAACGACAACGGTAGAAAACAGAAGAGTGCTAGATCTACGATTGGGGAGAGGACGACTTATAGAGAGATTGTTTTTTAACAAATATAAGTCACTTATGTTGTGTTACGCGACGAAATCGATAGAAGGTGTTGGAAAAATTGGCTTCAAAAGCCTTTTGTTTTTTGTACAGGGTACCACATCGGAAAGGGAGAGATGTGGTACTGAGTTTATATGCTCTCCCTTCCCTTTCCTGTTCAACAAGTTGTAATGGGCCCTATGCGGGTTGGGCCGGTCTGGGCCTCGCGCGCACCGTCGCTGCCGTCCATCCGGGTCGGGCCGGGCGCAAATTCGGGTTCGGGTTCAGGTGGAACCCCTGTGGGGCGGGCAAAACTATCTTTTTATACAAAATACTTTTGTTTTTCCAGTTTTGATTTATTCAAATATTTTCAAACGGTTTTGAACGAGTCAGAACGTTGAGGTCAAAGTGGTTCCGATTTTCCGTGGGTCTAACCCAGTAGTGGAGTCATTGGAACTGATTGGTATCAGAATATCTGAAGCGTTTTTACCTTAATACCTTCACGTTTTACGGCTATAAAAGGAGGCTCTGGTTCACTTCATTTTTTCACGTTTTCACTATAGTTCCAAAGCCAAACTATACACAATTCGTTACTCTCCAAATTCACTCACCACACCGAAGTTCTGTTCTGTCCTGCTGCTTCCACATCCGGCAGAGCGAGTGGGCGCGCTGCTGGGTAGAGCTGAGAGATCCTTGGGGAGCAACCGTTGCTGATCGCCACCTCGTTCACGCCAGAATTTTTGCTTCAAAGTCAGTGGACTTCCGTGCCACGCCTCAGCTATTCCTCCTCGTTCTGCACGTCACGCCGGTTGGTGTTCCGTTTTATGTTTTCGATTGCATGCATTAACTATTCTCTGGTTTTGTTCTGAAATTCGTTTTCCAGTTTACGAATATTAATTCCAATAATTTTGAAGCAAAAAATATATATGTTTTATACTCTTTTAATATATCGCGAACTGCGTAAATGACGAACATGAACTCGAACTCTGTTGTGCATGCTAATACGAATTCTGGTGCTCGTAATTTAATTGGTGGTTATCCGCGTGTTGAACCACTCGACGGTACCAACTACCATCGCTGGTCTCAAAAACTGATGAAATTTTTTGAGCAAAACGACCTTGAATAGGTTTTGCTAGAAGATCCCCTTGTGCCTGTTTCTGCTAGTGGTGGCTTTAATCCCTTAGTCGCCTATATTGTTAGCGACAATGAGGCGAAACTAAATAAGTACACTAAAAGACAATAAAATTGTCTGGTGCCAGATCCTGGATTCTGTTACCAACACCATTTTCGACTTACTTGCTGTCCACAAGTACGCCAAATTCATTTGGGAGACTCTGGACAAGAAGTATGGGGTCGACGACACCGGGAACAAGAAGTATGTCGTAAGCCAGTGGCTTGCGTTCCAGATGGTGGACAACTGGTCGATCATGGACCAACTCCACGTTTACAAGGACCTGTCCGCCGCCATCGTCAACGAAGGGATGGACATGAACGAGTTATTCCTTGCTCATGTGTTGCTGGAGAAGTTTCCACCGTCGTGGAAAGACTACCGCTGCCACCTCAAGCACATAGAGAAGGATCCGACGCTTCAAGATCTCATGCGCCACATGAAGATTGAGGAAGCGAACCGCTTGAAGGACACTATGAGTGTCATCCCACCTTTGCCGCCTCCGTCGGTAAAGGCCAACATTGTGGAGTCTGGTGGGCCGTCTCGTCAGACAAAGTTCAAACCGAAGCTGAAGTCCAAGGAAGCTCCCAAGCGAGGACCTCCCAAGAACCGCAACAAATTTGTGAAGCCATCATCTGCTATAAACAAATCAAGGCAGAACATGTTGTGCTATGTCTGCGGTCAAGCTGGACACAAGGCCTACCAATGCATGAACCGTCAAGACTACAAGAAGAATGGTGCAAGGGCCTACATTTCTGAAGATGACGACATAGTAGCTGCTGTAGTCGCTGAGGCTATGCTGGTTCACAACACCGTTGACTAGGTGTGGACTCCGCATCCACCCGCCATCTCTGCAACTCAAGGGAACTCTTCTAAGAGTTTGAACCAACTGCACCTGGTGAAGTGGTTCATATGGGAAATGACTCTACTCTAGTGATTTCTGGAAGCGGGAAGATCATGCTGAAGTTGACATCTAGGAAGACGCTCGTACTCAGTAATGCCCTTTGTGTCCCTACGCTGCGACGCAACCTTATCTCTAGACCTCTGCTGATGAAGGCTGGTTTGAAGACTGTAATAGAGAATGACACTGTGGTTTTCACCAAGAATACAGATTTTGTAGGGAAGGGGTATTATTGTGGGGGGTTTTTTCTTTTCAATGTCGATCATGTTATCTTCAATAATAAAGTTTCCGCTTCCGCTTATATTGTTGAGTCTCTTGATCTGTGGCATGGTAGATTAGGACATGTGAATGTTGCTTCAATTAAACAACTTAGAAGCATGTATATTATATCATCTTTATCTACCTCTGAACTCTCGAAATGTGAATTTTGCGTTGAGGCCAAATTCACTAAAAAAATCTTGCAAATCAATTACAACAAGAAATACGAACCTTCTTGAATTAATCCACACTGATTTGCGGATTTCAAGAACTCGAGAAGAAAGGGAGGCAAACATTACTATGTTACCTTCATCGACGATTGCTCTAGGTTCGCGAGAGTTTATCTTCTTACTACGAAGGATGAAGCTGAAGAGATGTTCATCAAGTATAAGAATGAGGTAGAAAACCAACTCGAGAGGAAGATCAAGAGAGTGAGATCTGATAGAGGGGGAGAGTATAGCTCAAGCTTCTTAAAAGACATTTGTGAATCAAATGGTATCATCCATGAAACCAGTGCACCATACATGGCTCAACAAAATGGAGTAGCTGAACGTAAGAGCCGAACGCTCAAGAACATGATGAATGTAACGCTTCTTAGTTCAGGCCTTCCTGATGAAATGTGGGGGGAAGCCATCTTATCTTCTTGTCACATACTTAACCGTGTGCCACACAAGAACCTAGATAAGACTCCTTATGAGTTATGGAAGGGTTATGCTCCTAACCTAAGGTTTCTCAAAGTGTGGGGGTGTTTGGAGAAAGTAGGCTTAACTAACCCCAAGAGAACCACTATCGGATCTAAGACCTATGATTGTGTGTTCATAGGCTATGCTCAGACCAGTGCGGCGTATCGCTTCATGTCTCTAGATGACCGCTTAATTTCTGAGGCTAGAGATGCTGAGTTCTGCGAACACATCTTTCCAATAAAGAGGAACGTCGTTGCTGATCCGGTTGAACCCACTATCCCCTTTCCTTTGCTTTGTGATAGGTGGGTTACCGAAATATCTACTTTGCGTGGTCAAGCTGAGGGACCAAGGAGAAGTAAGAGACCCAAGATTGAGAAGAACTTCGGAGAAGACTACGTCACCTCCTTTCTAGCCGAAGTTGGTCCTGAAGGTGTTGTTTCAGACGAGTTTGTTTCAGCCTTCCTGTTAGAAGAAGATCCAAAGACCTATGGCGAGGCTTTGAGATCTGTTGATGCTAACCTCTGGAAAGAAGCTATCCATGCTGAACTTGATTCTATTGTATCGAATCAGACTTGGGATCTAGTAGACTTACCTAAAGGTTCTAAAACCATTAGTAGTAAGTGAATCTTTAAGAGAAAGTTGAGACCCGATGGTACAATAGAGCGGTTCAAGGCGAGACTCGTGGTTAGAGTGTTAGTCTTAGTGCCCGTAGTTCAATCCTAAATGTCCAAATGTATATATCATCGTTAGCAATAAAATTAAAGCGGCTTTATATTACTTATGTGTTGGAGTAATATATCGATGTGTGCTCTGATCTATGCCCACCATGCGAATAGAACCATAGATCGAGATAGATCACACTCGATGGGTCCCTAGTCAACAAAGCTTCACTAGAAGCGACTAGTATGAAAGATGGCTCTTTATGGCTTACGTTCTGTTAGTCATTGGAATGGGATTCCGGAGTCTGATCATAGATATCATGTGGGACATGATATTGGACGACCCGCCCTGAATATGTGCCATAGATTAAGTCATGAACATATTCAGTGTTGTAGCTTGTCATGTATCCTTAGACCAAGGAGTCTTTGTGATCGCTATGTAGTCAACAACTGAGTTTGACCTGAGCCTAACGTTGTCCGTAACAGGGCTTCCATAACGGCCAGGATTGGCTTGGGGATGGGCTACATGAGTGACACGAAAGACGGCTAAGGGATTTATCCCTCATACTAAGGTATGGGAAAGATATCGGTTCTCGGCCACTTGATCGAGAGTGACTGGAAGAATAGCATGGCCATGCACATGATACTGGGTATCATATCTTCAGTCATCTCACATATCAAGGAACGGTGATTGAGAATAATAAGGATGACGGCTCTATGCCTTATCTCAATCAGGATATCGGAGATAAAAGGATAATGACAGGGACGACAGAAAGGTTAGAATCGACAGGGTCGATTCGTTATGTAGTGTCAGGCAATACTAAAGTCTCGTTAGTTGCCACTTAAATAGGATCAAGTAAAATGGGATTTTACGTTGATCTATTGACATGCATAAACCTAAGGGTCACACCGAAGGATGAAACTCATTGACACATTTATGGAGAATGGCCAAAAGGGAGTTGTCTCGGGACATGACCAAAACTGGGTTTTGGGTCATGTGCCCGTACATGAATAGGACTTTACGGATCGAGACAAGGCTTGGAGTCTTGGGATTGATCGCGTCGGATAATGTTGGACATTTCCGGTATGGAAGGCTTGGAGGCGATGAGCGAATCACGGGACCTCGTTAGAAATGGCCACGGGCCATGTTCCAAGAGGCCCATGAAAGGCCCATGCAACCAAGGCCCATAGAACTAATTAATCAAGTCTTGATTAATTAGTACTAAGTAAGCAAGACAAGGATTAAGGTGTTGGTGATTCACCACCTAACCCAATCTTGTCTTGCCATACTTGTCCTATTTACACCTTACTTGACACCATACTTGTCCCATGCCTTTAGTTGGACAAGTATGGGTTTTGTTATGTTTAAGTCATCTTTTTTCAACATAACAAACACAAGACAAGAATAGGAAACACATTTTCTCTCCCTCTTCCATGGCCATTTCGGGTTTGGCTAGTTTCCACCTCCATTTTTGTGTTCTTGAGTCCTCAAAGAGAAGAACTACGTGGCTTTGATTCCCATGTGGATACGTAGGCGTCTTGGAGACTCAAGCCAATCATTCGTTAACCGGTGTTCTTGTTTTGGTAAGAACTAGTGCTGAATTTTTCTCTTGTGAATCCATTCTTTGTTAGTTGTTTCATGGTTTTAATCGTCTCTTGGTTTTCCTTGATTTTCCGCTGCGAGTTGGTTCATCTCCAACCCTACCTCGAGACCCAACAGTGGTATCAGAGCCGTGCTACCTTCGGGATTCACAAGACGGTGTTCAAAGTTTCGGTTTTGCTTGAAAGTTTCGTTTTTGGCATGTTGTTTTGCTAAATTGTTTGATAACATGTTTTAAATTCTTGTTCATGGATTTAATGCATGTAAAATGAATTTTTTAAAATTATTTCAAATCTGGAAATTTTGAAAAAAAAAATTTGATTTTTCGGGTCTCGGGAGCGGGACTCTCTGGGAGCCGAAACCGGGACCGAACGGGGCTCCGTTGGACGGAGCTAGGCCAAGCATGACCATTGGATGGTTGATATGCCAAGGCTAAACCGTTTTGTTAGTTATGACGAGTTTGGAACCGTCATGACGAACTCGAAGATCAAATGTTCAAAAGTTTCATTTTTGAACGGTTTCGATAAACCGAGCATCAAAAAATTTCGAAACTTGGCTATTAATTAAAACCGGAAAATCACATGATGTTTGATAACATGCTTGTTTGATAACACGATGTGTGATGTGATGTTGGCATGGTGTACATAATAGCCCCGAGCTCAATTTAATTATTTATCGCTTTTCACGGCCTGCGAGCCGTTAGAGTTAACGTGTAATTATTCTTTCAATGTGTGGTCGTCGAACCACTTGTTTGTAATATTTATTTATTCCCGACCTGCGAGTCGTGTATTAAATTGTAATATTTTACTCAAGACGAAGAAAGGGCGAAAAGGTCTTTTGGTGGCTTTTCGGGTGTTGGCATCGGCTTGGAGTCGGTGGAGCTCAAGAAGCTAGTGGGAGTTAGTTTAGGGGCCTATTATGTGCACATTTATCGCTTTATGCTTGGTTTAGTTTATGCATGATTAATTCTATGTGTTTTAGAATTGCATGCTTAACTTTATTTACCGAGCATATCACCTCACATGCAAAGATAAAATTGGAATTTTAATCCTTGTGTGTGAACCCTTAGAACCGTCATTGCATCGGATGTAGTTGACGGGTTCAAAGGAAGAATTACATTGGATGTAATTTGAGGCATCATTGCATTTGGAATGTAGTTGATGTGCTCATCGCATCTAGGATGTGCCAAAGTTTTGAACACAACTGGACAAGTAAAAGCGGGTCATGTCCGATACCTCCCAATCATCAACACCTTACTACCTCCCCGTCCTATGGTTGTCGTGCGCATTAGCGGAGCATCCATGGGGAAGCGGGGTAGTAGGTTTGGACGACATATGTGGGTGTCGTGCGCATTAGCGGAGCACCTACATAGTGACGAGCCATAGTTGAAAATTGGTGGACCCGACTACGATTCTCGGCCTGAGGTTGAGCTAGGGTAACAGATAGGGTAAGTCGTGTACATAAGTACATACCCTAGCCAAGAGTCACATTGGATGTGATTGGATGGAGTCCTACCTACATAGCTCGATTAAGTGGTGAGCATTAGTTCAGCTTAATCGAGTGAATCAAGGATCTTGGTTTCAAATTCTAAAGGTTTAGAATTGATTGTTGGTGTTTAAGCTTGATCTTCATAAAATTTATTCAGTTTACTGATTGAATTTTATCTGTTGTAGATCAAATGGCAAATTCAGCGAACATTGATAGTTTGTCATTAAAAACCATTCTTGACAGGGTCAAGCTAAATGGGACAAACTATTTGGACTGGTACAGAATTTTGAGGATAGTCCTCAAGTCTGAACGCAAAGAATATGTCCTTGACAAGGCTGTCTCTAAGACCATATCAGAGTTACATGAAGTGTCATCAGCTGCTGAGAAGAATATCTCAAGGATCTGGGATCCAAGGATATTCTGATGGTCAACAAGGGAATTGGAAGTGGCAAGGGCTGGGCCCATGCGCACTTGGCAGGAAAGATGAGACACCTGAGAATGTCTGCTTCTACTGCCAACAGCCTGGTCATTGGAACCGGGATTACAGGAAGTTCACGGCTGATCTGAAGAAGGGCAGTGGGACTGCGCCTTCATCAAATAGCCTGGATGATCTGAAGAAGGGCAGTAGGACTGCGCCTTCATCAGGAAACCTGGATGATCTAAGGAAGGGCGGTGGGACCGTGCCTTCAATCGGTATTAACTCTATAGAGCTACATCTCTCTACTTCCAAAGATTCATGGGTATTAGATACCATGACTGAATCTCACACATGCACTAATATATGGTGGCTGAAAGTAGGAGAGATTTGGAAAGCACGAAATGGACCTCAGAGTTGTGGGAACTGCTGTAGGATCCATGAGTCTTGCTTTGCCAAGAGGCCTTGTCTTAGTATTGTATAATGTATATTGCATACCTACTTTTAGTAGGAATATTATATCTGTATCCGTGTTTAACAAGGAAGGATATAATGTTAATATTGGAAATGGAGTTTTCAATGTTCTATGCAATGATATGTTTTATACCATTACTGACATGGTTGGAGGATTGTACATATTAGATATGGGTAACAATGCCTCAAGTTCTATATATTCCGTTAATACCAAGAGGTCTAAATCCAACGATTTAAACCTAACTCTGTTATGGCACTGTCATTTGGGTCGCATAAACAAGAAGCGCCTATCAGCACTTCAGAAGTGCGGGATTTCAGGTTCATTCGAATTCCATTCGATCGATAGGTGCAAGGTTTGTTTGATAGGCAAAATGACTAAAGTGCCCTTTATCGATCGCGATGAAAGGGCGGGTGAATTATTGGGGCTGATACACTCGAATGTGTGTAGACCAATAAGTTCACTTGCCAGGAGGGGTTTTAGCTACTTTATCACATTTACTGATGATTACAGTAAATATGGTTATGTCTATTCGGTGAGACATAAGTCTGAAACTTTTGATAAATTCAAAGAGTTTAAGACTATAGTAGAAAACCAGCTCGACAAAGGTATTAAGGCACTTCGATTGGATCGAGGTGGAAAATACTTGACCACAGAGTTATTAGATCATCTAAAAGAGAATGGGATCCTTTTGTAATGGACTCCTCCTAGGTCACTGTAGTTGAAAGGTGTAACCAAACGGAGAAATCGGACATTGTTAGACAATGGTCTGTTCCATGATTAGTTGGACTGATCTCCCAATCTCTTTTAGGGGTTTTGCTCTAGAGACGACCACATTCATAGTGAATCGGGCTTCGACGAATGGTGTGGAAGGGACACCATTTTAAAAATGGTACGGGATGATGCCCGTTTTGTCCTTCCTAAAGATTTGTGGTTGCGAGGCTTATGTGAAACATTTGGTTTCGACTAAGCTCGAACCAAGATCTGAGATATGCACCTTCGTGTGGTATCCCAAAGCAACAAGGGGATACTATTTCTACAATCCCAGTGAGAACATGGTGTTCGTCGCTTGGGGTGGGGTCTTTATGGAAAAGAAGTTTTGTTTCCAAAGACGTCATTGGGAGGACTGTGCATCTCGAAGAAATTCAGGATGGTACAAATCTGTCTAAACCAATTGGCAACCCAGTAGAAAGGAGCCAGAGATTGTCGTAGAGTAAGAACCAATTCCTGTTACAATTCCGGAAGGTCCAAGGCGATTTGAAAGGATCAATCTTCCACCTCCAAGATATGGTATCCGGAGGTGACAATGAAGTCATGGTGGATCACGATGATCCAGCCACCTTTCAGGAAGTCGTGGATGGGCCCAACTCCGAGTTATGGCTGGGAGCCATGAGGGAGGAAATGCAATCCATGTCGGACAACCGAGTCTGGGAACCGGTTGATCCCATCAATGGTGTGAGGACCATAGGATGCAAATGGATCTTCAAGGTGAAGATGGACATGGACGGCAACCCTCTGACCTACAAAGCTCAACTGGTGGCGAAAGGTTATAGGCAGATCCAATGGATTGACTATGAGGAAACCTTCTCCTTAGTGGCTATGGTCAAAATCGATCCAAATTCTTCTTGACATAACTGCGTATCATAATTACGAGATATGGCAAGTGGATGTCAAAACCGCTTTCCTAAATGGAAATTTGACTGAGTACGTTTGTATGTCTCGGCCCAAAGGTTTTGACGATCCGAAGAATAAAGGAAAGATTTATAAGTTGTTGAAATCCATTTATGGATTGAAACGAACTTCTCGGAGTTGGATCCTTCGTTTTGATGAAGCTGTAATTGGATTTGGCTTAATCAAGAACGAGGATGAATCTTGCGTTTATAAGAAGGCTAGTGGGAGCAATATTACCTTTCTGGTTCTCATTGAAAACGACATCCCAACCTTGCACGAGACTAAAGCTTGGTTGAGGAAGTGTTTTTCAATAAAGGACTTAGGCGATGCTTCTCATATCTTAAGGATTAAGATATGTAGAGATCGCACCAAGAGGGTCTTGGATTTAAGTCAGGGAACCTATGTGAACAAGGCATTGAGTAGGTTCTTAATGCTCGATTCAAAGAAAGGACTCTTACCCACTAGTCATGGCATTCATCTCAGCAAGACTCAGTGTCCTAAGACACCTGATGAGCTGAAAAGGATGATGAGAATCCTATGCGCCTGGGGGCAGGATCGATCATATATGCCATGACATGTATGAGACCAGACGTCTCGTAAGCCTTATGTTGTACCAGTAGACATCATTCTAACCCGGGGGAAAGATGATGCTGAACTAGTCGTCGAAGGATGAGTAGACGCTAGTTTTCCAAGACAAATCCAGATGACTTTAGAAGTCAATCAGGATATGTGTTTACGCTGAATGGCAGAGCTTTAGCTGGGAAAGCGTAAAGCAAGATACCATTGCCGAATCTACGACAGAGGCCAAGTACATGGATGCTGCAGAGGCAGCTAAGGAGGCTATGTGGATTTGGAAATTCATGGCAGGGCTGGGTGTAATTAAAAACCCATCCAGTCCGGTGAATCCATTTTGCGACAACACAAGGGCCATTGCGCAAGCTAAAAGCCTAGATCGCATAACAAATCCAAACATGTACTGCGGCGTATCCACCTCATCAGATAAATACTGAACTGAGGTGAAGTGAAGATAACCGATATTGCAATAGATGATAACATAGCCAACCCTTTGACTAAGGCAGTGTCACTGCCTGAACATGTTAGACATGTAAAGTCGATGGGGACATATTGGAGTTTAGATTGGAACTAGGGCAAGTGGGAGATTGTTAGTCTTAGTGCCCGTAGTTCAATCCTAAATGTCCAAATGTATATATCATCGTTAGCAATAAAATTAAAGCGGCTTTATATTACTTATGTGTTGGAGTAATATATCGATGTGTGCTCTGATCTATGCCCACCATGCGAATAGAACCATAGATCGAGATAGATCACACTCGATGGGTCCCTAGTCAACAAAGCTTCACTAGAAGCGACTAGTATGAAAGATGGCTCTTTATGGCTTACGTTCTGTTAGTCATTGGAATGGGATTCCGGAGTCTGATCATAGATATCATGTGGGACATGATATTGGACGACCCGCCCTGAATATGTGCCATAGATTAAGTCATGAACATATTCAGTGTTGTAGCTTGTCATGTATCCTTAGACCAAGGAGTCTTTGTGATCGCTATGTAGTCAACAACTGAGTTTGACCTGAGCCTAACGTTGTCCGTAACAGGGCTTCCATAACGGCCAGGATTGGCTTGGGGATGGGCTACATGAGTGACACGAAAGACGGCTAAGGGATTTATCCCTCATACTAAGGTATGGGAAAGATATCGGTTCTCGGCCACTTGATCGAGAGTGACTGGAAGAATAGCATGGCCATGCACATGATACTGGGTATCATATCTTCAGTCATCTCACATATCAAGGAACGGTGATTGAGAATAATAAGGATGACGGCTCTATGCCTTATCTCAATCAGGATATCGGAGATAAAAGGATAATGACAGGGACGACAGAAAGGTTAGAATCGACAGGGTCGATTCGTTATGTAGTGTCAGGCAATACTAAAGTCTCGTTAGTTGCCACTTAAATAGGATCAAGTAAAATGGGATTTTACGTTGATCTATTGACATGCATAAACCTAAGGGTCACACCGAAGGATGAAACTCATTGACACATTTATGGAGAATGGCCAAAAGGGAGTTGTCTCGGGACATGACCAAAACTGGGTTTTGGGTCATGTGCCCGTACATGAATAGGACTTTACGGATCGAGACAAGGCTTGGAGTCTTGGGATTGATCGCGTCGGATAATGTTGGACATTTCCGGTATGGAAGGCTTGGAGGCGATGAGCGAATCACGGGACCTCGTTAGAAATGGCCACGGGCCATGTTCCAAGAGGCCCATGAAAGGCCCATGCAACCAAGGCCCATAGAACTAATTAATCAAGTCTTGATTAATTAGTACTAAGTAAGCAAGACAAGGATTAAGGTGTTGGTGATTCACCACCTAACCCAATCTTGTCTTGCCATACTTGTCCTATTTACACCTTACTTGACACCATACTTGTCCCATGCCTTTAGTTGGACAAGTATGGGTTTTGTTATGTTTAAGTCATCTTTTTTCAACATAACAAACACAAGACAAGAATAGGAAACACATTTTCTCTCCCTCTTCCATGGCCATTTCGGGTTTGGCTAGTTTCCACCTCCATTTTTGTGTTCTTGAGTCCTCAAAGAGAAGAACTACGTGGCTTTGATTCCCATGTGGATACGTAGGCGTCTTGGAGACTCAAGCCAATCATTCGTTAACCGGTGTTCTTGTTTTGGTAAGAACTAGTGCTGAATTTTTCTCTTGTGAATCCATTCTTTGTTAGTTGTTTCATGGTTTTAATCGTCTCTTGGTTTTCCTTGATTTTCCGCTGCGAGTTGGTTCATCTCCAACCCTACCTCGAGACCCAACATAGAGGTTTTACACAACGGAAAGATGTCGATTACTTCGACACGTATTCTCCTGTGACCAAGATTGCAACGATAAGGTCTCTAGTTGCTTTAGCAGCCATTCACGGCTTGAGAATTCATCAGATGGATGTCAAGACCGCCTTCTTTAATGGTGATCTAAAGGAAGAGATCTATATGTCTCAACCCGAGGGGTTTGTGATCGTTGGTCAAGAGAACAAAGTGTGTAAACTGAAAAAGTCTCTATATGGTCTGAAACAAGCACCTAAACAATGGTATGAGAAGTTCAATTGAACTCTGGTGACTGACGGATACAAGGTGAACAACTCCAATTCCTGCGTGTACTCGAAGATGACGGAATCGTGTTGTGTGATTATATGTCTTTATGTCGATGACATGTTAATTCTTGGTGATAATATCGATGCAGTGAACGTTACCAAGAACTTCATGTCATCACATTTTGAGATGAAGGACTTAGGAGAAGTTGATGTCATTTTATGTGTTAAGATTATGAGAAACACCAATGGCATCTCCTTGAGTCAATCTCATTACGTTGAGAAAGTGTTGAAGAAATTCAATCACTTTGACGTTATACCTGCTAAGACTCCCTATGATCCGAATGTACACTTAAGAAAGAACATGGGTGATAGTGTTTCACAAGTTGAGTACGCCAAGATTATAGAAAGTGTGATGTTCCTCATGAACTGCACTCGACTGGACATTGCTTACACAATAAGCAGGTTGAGTCGGTATACACATAACCCAAGTCCCGAGCATTGGAATGCTCTAAGTCGACTGTTGAAGTACCTGAAAGGAACTATGAGTTGGTCCCTGCATTACAGTACCTTTCCTACGGCTTTGGAAGGATACTGTGATGCAAACTGGGTTTCAGGTAATGATGAGATCAACTCGACGAGTGGTTATGTGTTCACTTTGGGTGGAGGTGCTATATTGTGGGAGTCTTCGAAGCAGACTTGTATAGCCCGTTCTACCATGGACTCTGAGTTCATTTCCCTTGAGTTGGCTGGACAAGAGGCAGACTGGTTGAGGAACCTGTTAGCAGAGGTGTCTGTGTGGGGAAGGCAAGATGTGCCTGTGTCACTACACTGTGATTCGCAAGCGGCTATTTGTGTTGCGAAGAATGATGTGTACAATGGTAAGAAGAGACACATTCGTATCAGGCACGGTGTCGTTAGACAACTCCTGAAAGATGGAGTGATTTCTTTGGAATTTGTTAGATCCGAAAGAAATCTGGCTGATACCTTTACCAAGGGTTAACCAAGGAGAATTCTCCTAGATATGTCGTTAGGGATGGGGCTCAAGCCCATAGGTCAAGAAAGTATGGATGACACATGTTAGTGGTCATATGTAGCCGTACTTGTCTTGATGCACTACATCTCCCATTCCTATGACATTTGTAGTGCTTGATGATCTATAGCCAGGTTTGGTGGTGCTTTGAGACGCACTTGATAGATCTTGATAATAATCTATATCCAGTGTTGGTGGTGCTTGTGAGACGCACTTGATAGATTGTAATCCATAACCAGTTTTGGTGGTGCTATTGAGACGCACTTGATGGATTCTACTGACAAGATGGACTTTATGTCCTTAATAGCTTCATACCCAATTGGGACAGTGCTTGTGAGAAGCACTTGATGAGCTGCCTACGTGTGTGTGATGGTGGGCCGCCATCTATGAAAGACTTGGGGAAAATTCTTCCTAGAGCACTCATTAGAACCAAGGTATACGGGCCTTTAATAGCGTAGTTGATAGTTTCGCGGGTTCAGTGGGATCTGAAGTATGGTATATGTTGTGTGACGTATCAACCGAAGTTAGGTAAGTTCAAGATTTTATTCACTTACTTTAAGTAAGTTGTTATCCACCTCACTATGCATCAATTCAAATCGAAAGATATTGATGTTTAAGTACCGCATCTTCCAGTAACAGAACTTTTGTGGTGTTTTTTCCTTCCTTTTAAAATGTTTTTGGTTTTCGGCGTTTATCGCCAATTTGTGGGGGATTGTTAGAAAAATTGGCTTCAAAAGCCTTTTGTTTTCTGTACAGGGTACCACATCGGAAAGGGAGAGATGTGGTACTGTTTATATGATCTCCCTTCCCTTTCCTGTTCAACAAGCTCTAATGGGCCCTATGCAGGTTGGGCCGGTCTGGGCCTCGCGCGCACCGCCGCTGCCGTTCGTCCGGGTCGGGCCGGGTCGGGTTCGGGTTCGGGTGGAGCCCCTGCGGGGCAGGCAAAACTATCTTTTTATACAAAATACTTTTGTTTTTCTAGTTTTGATTTATTCAAATATTTTCAAACGGTTTTGAACGAGTTAGAACGTTGAGGTCAAAATGGTTCCTACTTTCCGTGGGTCTGACCCAGTAGTGGAGTCGTTGGAACTGATTGATATCAGAATATCTGAAGCGTTTTTACCTTAATACCCTCACGTTTTACAGCTATAAAAGGAGGCTCTGGTTCACTTCATTTTTTCACGTTTTCACTACAGTTCCAGAGCCAAACTATACACAATTTGTTACTCTCCGAATTCACTCACCACACCGAAGTTCTGTTTTGTCCTGCTGCTTCCACATCCGGCAGAGCGAGTGAGCGCGCTGCTGGGTAGAGTTGAGAGATCCTTGGGGAGCAACCGCTGCTGATCGCCTCCTCGGTCACGCCAGAATTTTTGCTTCAAAGTCAGTGGACTTCCGTGCCACGCCTCAGCTATTCCTCCTCGTTCTGCACGTCACGCCGGTTGGTGTTCCATTTTATGTTTTCGATTGCATGCATTAATTGTTCTCTGGTTTTGTTCTGAAATTTGTTTATCAGTTTACGAATATTAATTCCAACAGAAGGTGTCGCGTTTCGCTGGGTGGCTTGCATGTGAAGGTGGTTAGAAGTATAGTATTCTTATGAGGATTCAAATTTGATCACCCGATAACAGCAATGATATGTAATGTGTATAGATCTTGCCAGCCTCAGACAGGCATTAAGTGACAATTTCAGCAACTAATAGGTGTAGTTGCTGACATTAGTATTAATGTACATTTCTGTATGCGCGTAAACTGACACTGATAAACTAAAAAACTCATCAAGCAAGTACCTATATGGCTCTTCTCAGCCTTGAAACAACAATAACTTTGTAAACTATAAAACTCAGGTAAAATGTCTTCCGCGTTCACCATTGGGCCCATGTGTCCCTAGGGCTTGTCTTGGAGGCTCCACTCCAGATCTGCATCGAACGACAGCAGATCCACACGTGCAATCCATATATTATATTTATAGGCGATTATTGTTGAAGATGAAAGCAAAGGATGGGTGAGGTGGGAAGTTGGTTAAGAGGAGACAGAGAGCGGACATGTCTCAAGTATCATTATTAACCGTTCGAGCAGTGAGTATTATCATAATACAAGTAGAGTTAATAGCCCTCGTGCAATGAGTTGGAGCCAGAGCCAGAGCCAGTGAAACTTTGTCCCCTTCCTTGCTTCAAGATGATGATAACGTAGTGCATAGAATATGTTAACATATCGCATTGGTTAATGTAATACCCAGTGAAGGGAGACATGCCACACGGCTTCTGAGATGAGATGATGTTGAAGAAACACAAATCTCTCCCATTTCTCATTTCTCATTTCTCAGAAAGAAGAAGAAATGGATGTTTCTGGTATACTAGCATACCAATTCCATGCTCGCTCTTACAGCTTGCCCTCCAGACCAAACCCAGTTTTTTCTCAAGCACAAGAGCACTTGTGTAGATTAAGATCCTCTGAAGCCACCTCCACCTCCACCTCCACATCTTCATCCATAACCCATCACCTGAACGACTTGCACGACTGTGTTCATCAGCTGCTCCAATTGCCTCTCACCCGACAAGCCATATCCCACGCATCCATCGATGCCTTACTCGACGCCTCTTTGAGGCTCTTGGATGCCTGCACCATTGTCAAGGAAGCCTTGTTGCAAACAAAAGAGTCTGCCCAAGATCTCCAATCAGTCCTGCGGAGGAGATGTGACCCTCGAGCCCAGCTCAACAAGTTCCTGTCCGCAAGGAAGATGGCCAAAAAGGCAATACAAAGCTGTCTGAAGAGCATTCGAAAAAAATCCTCCCCTGTTGCTCCCCTGTTCCTGTTCGGAGAGGCTCAAGCGCACACATTGGAGTCCTTGTTGGAGTTCATCAGCGGCAACAAGGCGAGCTCCAGGTCTTTCGTTTCCAAGGTAATCCACTCCAAAAGGGAAAGGGTTGCCTCCGACGAAAACGAATTCGCCAAGGCGGATGCTGCAGTGCAGTCCCTCCTCGGCCTCAGGGGAAGTGCGGAAGATGCGCAGAACCGGCTAAAAGAGCTGGACTTGCGCATCCAAGATCTCCAAGACGCCACCGAGTCCTTGTTCAGAAGCCTCATCAAGACTAGGGTTTCACTTCTCAACATCATCAACCACTAGACCTGTACACATGTATGAAATCAAATGATTCAAGCACAAAGTGTGTATTCAATAAGGTGACTGAGTCCCAAACGGAGATAAATACACATACATACATACATCCATACAAACAAATGGTTTCTCTATCATACATTTGCAATTGACAAGGTTGTTTTAGCTCCCGATTCGAATTTTACACAAACTAGTGGTTGGATTTATTATCAATTACAAGATTTACTCTTACGAACCTCTCCCGCCTCGTTGTTTCTTCTCTTCAAGCCCCGTTGCTTCGTTCAACATGTCCGCGGCGTCCTTGTGCATGTCCAGCTTGGCAAGGGCAACCGACTGCATGTAGAAAGCTGTAGGCCAGTCTGGATAAACACATTGGGCTTGCATTGCATCCCGAAGGGCAGCATCTGGTTGGTCGCATAATAGATGGCATAGGCTGCGCCGTGCAAAAACAGTTGGAGACACCATTGTCCCAACATCGATGAACTGCAAACCAATACAATATATTTTCACATGAATATCACTTCAGAATTCAGATACATACACACATCATATCAAGAAAGGGTTAATTAGATACACCTAAGTCATTACGTCTTCCACCTGACTACACTCAAGTTTCAAATTCGCTTTGCAGCTACCCTAGGTTTCAAAAATATCACACAGCTCTTCTCTCAGAATATGACAAAATTGTCCTTGACCCCTACATGAAAAATGCTTGTTTTTAGACTTTTTAGTAGTTTTATCTTCTATGGACTCTTTTTACATCTACTTAACAGTTTTTTAAATCAAAATGTCTTCAGTAATTACGGTGTCTTTTTTGAGATTACAGTCAGGGGATTTTACGTTAGTTTACGACAAAAAAGAGCTCTATTATTTTTTAGAAACCTGAAAAACAAATTTGGAACTTAGATGTAACTGGGTGATGAACGTGACAACCTAGGTGTAGCTAAGTGTAACCTTATCATGAAACTCTGTTATGGCTTGTAAATACGGTACCTGTGAATAGCAGTCGATTGCAGTCTTGAAATCTTTGTCACGGAAAGCGTAGTCCCCACGCTTCCTTGCCTCGAGCATGTCTCTCATCTGTTGGGTCCACTCTTGGAAAGATAGCTGAACCAATTGGTAAGCAATAAAGATATTAGCATTGAGTTTAGAGATACAAGGTCATACAAGCAAGTGGACTACCTCGTTAGTTCCTTCATCATCTTTATAATGTGTCATAACCAAGATCTGATGGATTGCTGTGAGGTCCATGCGGGAACAAGCCTCACCCATTGGTGAGAGAGGACGCTGTGGAGTTGATGGAGCTTCTTCCTGCTTTGAAATTCCAAGCATGACATAAGATGGTACCTGCAACACCGGAATGATCATAATCATGAAAATATTTGATTTATTGAACAAGAAATTATGGATTTAGAAAAGCTACTTACATCAGCTCTAGTTTGCAGAGGAGAAAGTGCTGAAACAAGGTCCTTGGTAGTCGGGCGCTCCCTAGGTTCGTATTGCAAACACTGTGAAGCAAGATCAACAACCACAGTTGCTTCTTCTGTAGAAAACTTCCCATCCAAATGGGACTCCATTAAACCATTGATGTTTTTACTCCTCATCATATCAAGTGCCTGCATATACACACACATTAAATTGATGTTGCACCTACTTAATGTCAAGGGTGATGACTTACACAAATGGGAAAAAAATGGCATGGTAAAGATATAAGTCACTTACATGACTTGGAGGAATGTGCTTTCCACTTAGCAGGTCTAAAAGGACGGTGCCAAAACTGTACATAACACTTTCAGGGGTAACTCTTCCTGCATACACCAAGGATGGTAAGATAAAGTATAAATCCCAATTATAAAAGAAAATTGTAAAGCAATATGAGATACGGCTTAATCAGCTGATTCTCACCAGTGACCATGTAGAGAAATAATCATAAGCTTATATTCTAACATAACCTACAATGGTTCGGGACCAATTTTAGTAGGCCTATATGCGTTCAAAAGACACGATTTTTTGAAGAGCAGATACATGTGATGCACTGTTTACCTAGCCACACATTACAAGACTTGATAGATAATTTCACTTAGGTTTTGGAATAATCAATCCATGCCATCTTAACCCAATTAACTTATGTAAAGAACAATGCTTTCCTTCACCAACCTTTCAAAACTCAAATGATACTTATCATTTTACTAAAGCTTGCTTGTCCAACTGCTCAAGCACTTGAACTTGGGCCTTGGAAGTCTGAGTTCAAGTCCCAGCAGAGATATCTCACTTCTTATTTCTCTTCTACATAAGGGAACCCATTTCTTGCCTGATACATCAATCTTAAGAAGTTCTTTAAGAATAAAGAACTATTTGGTGCTCCTTAGTTATACATAAGTAAGGTCTTGAGCCCAAATTGTTTTGATACACCAGATTTAGTCAATGGAAATGACTATTGCAGGCGTCATTATTTGGAAGCGGGCATGTTACATTTGGGAATAATGCAATGCCCTCAATAATTAAAAGGGCAGAGGAATAATATTTATCAACCATTTCTTACTACTATACTGTCAGGAAAAAAAAACAAATTTATGCCTAAACCATCCATTGCCATTTTTCAGTGTATATTAATAAGTGGGTTTAAGTTCAAATATGGATGGGAATCTAGCAGCAGCAGGAGTGTACAATAGTCAAGATAGTCCTTTTCCAATTCGCACAAGATCCAGATGTAATGAACTAAGGTGGATCTTTTACGTGTCAAAAGTGAAAAGAAAAATACAGAAGAGCTAAAAAACTGAACAAGCCTGCAAATATTACTTGTAATATATAAGTACTCACCGTTCCTTAGATACTCAGGAGGTGTGTAGGCAAGATTTGTGCTGTAACTTTTCCCATCCCGGCTATTCTTCATTAACCCAAAACATGAAAGACGCGGATCACCATCCTACAAGTTCCATAGAGCCACCATAGATGACTATGCATTTTTGAGAAGTAATTGAAAATATTAAATGTAATTAAAAGTAGGTAGCTGAAATGGTAATAAGAAGAAGTACCTCATCAAATAGAACTCTGTATGCATTCAAGTCGTGGTACAATGGACGGCCCTCAGTACTACAATAGTCTAAGGCTTCAGCAATATTAAGAGCAACTCTTATACGCATGGCCCACTCAATGGTTTGATTTTCCCCTGTTGAATCAAACAAAGACTTAAGTTTAGTTTTAAAATACTAAAAACTCCTATACTCAGTTTTGCTTGACCTTGTAACCAGATAAACATGAAATGCAAAATCAAGACAAATTAATAACACAAATATGATATTCCTCTGCAAAAGGCACTCATTTATGATTTACCAGATATCTAAAAGTAGCATAACAGGATAATTGCAAAAAAAATGCCCTGAGGTTATAGCCCTCTTTTTTTATAATTGCAAAAAAAAAAGAGCACTGAACTTACATTTTTATTGTCCTCTGTGTAGTTTTGTTTTAAAAATCCATAAATTTCTTCCTCTTTGTAGGTCCAAAGAGGATGACCACAACTTGCAAAAAGTGAATACCTCAGGGTACTTTTTTTGCAATTATTCCTAGTATCAACCACAATGCACTCTCAACAAATTAAGACAACTAAAGGAATGGCAAGTTAGACTTATCGTATAGCTAAACCCAACCTATCATAACCGTAAACGCATACTAGATCAATATAAAACTGGTTTGATTGATACCAAACATAACAGCATCAAGTGGCACTGCAATTTCAACCACAATGCTAAAACAATATTGATTAGAGTTGACTCGAAACCAGCAGAAAGAATTGAAGTAAATAAGGTTAATTTACTGTGAACCGCATTTATAAGCAAATAATGCCACCATGAATTCAATGTGTTTTGACAAAAATTCCAACAAACCACACATTCTCAAAACTACAACACTAAAAGGATAGCTAGGAGATCCAACCAATCTAGTAAAGTAAGAGCTAAAAGGGGATCCTTGAATACCTAGATATAACTACCCCTATATACACTGCAGATTGAACTAAATGTAGACAAGAAAACCACACATACAGTGAAACAAATGCTTTGCAAGAGTATCATTGGGCATGTACTCAGCAACCAGCAGCCTCTCATCACCATCACAGCAGTATCCAATCAAATTAGCCAACCTCCTGTGCCGCAGCTTCCCCACACCCCAAGCCTCGTCCTAAACCCACAAAATTCATAAGACCCACCTCACAATTAGTATCAGAAACACCTAAAAAGCCAACAATTAAGAAAAATAAACACACACAAAAAGAAACCTACTGCGAACTGCTTGGGATCGGGCCAGGCCATTTTGGTGAACTTTTTGACGGCAATCCATCGCCGATTCTGGAGGCGGCCCTTGTAGACCAGATTGGGGGCCTTCTCGCCGCTCTCGGAGACGATGAAGTCGGAGCTGAAGTTGTTGGTGGCGGCTTTGAGATCGGCAAACGAGAACTCGGAGAAAGGGGGAACTCCGCCAGAAGGCAGCTCAGCTCCGGCTGAAGGGGACGGAGGGTCCTGGGTTGGGTTAGATTGATGGGTTTGAGCTTTTTCCGGATGGGTCTCAGCTAAAAATGATGATTGACAACAACCCATTTCTTCTGGCTTGCTTATGACGCGTAAAGCTCTCGCTTTTCTGGTTTCTTACTCAGACCCAGATGAGGTGTTGCAGAGAAGGAGCCATGGAAATGGGTGAGGAAGGTGCAGAAAAGCGTTTTGCTGTTCTGCTCACTCGTGTGTTGGCAAGTGGAGGAGAAGAAGCAAGGGAGGAAAATAAAAAATGGGATTGTGTGGAAAAGGTTCATAATTTTCAACAGTAATGATTCCGCTTTTCAATTTAACTGCGAATTCGATTTCAATTCATAGAGATAAACTTGCTTTCAATGTGTACCAGCAAAAACTACAGTAAGTATGAGCGTGTTGTATTCATATATATTCCTTTATTCAATTATTTGTGTACCTTTAGTCCAACAAAAACATTTGCGCATGAAGCCTTATCCTGTATCAATTTTTTTCTAATCTATCAAACTACTAAACAGATTAGAAATTTGGAATCTGAAGATCTTTGAATAATCCAGATTTCGGAGCTATGATGTTAATTTAATTCATGAGACAACACATTATTTGGGTGTAACAAATTGTCAAACACCAATAATAGGAACAGAAGCTCAATACAAATAAAATGGATGATAAAAAAATGAATTAATTATTTCAATTGTATGGCTAATAGCCTATTTCAACTGCTCGAGACTATACACAACAATTTCAATACTACTACATAATAGGTTAGTGTAAAAATGATATGCGTACAATCCGAACAGTCCATGAGGCCTTCTTCTGTGCAAAACTGGAGGTGTTGATGTACATGATGAACAGAACAGAGCAGAGCTATGCAGGTTGTTCTCGAGCAGCACGTTCTTCTTCACTACGCTGCAAGAGATCCTCATAAGCTTTCATGGAGTCCGCTGTGAATCTCTCCATGGCCTCAAAGATAGATCGTAGGCTCGCCTGCAAGCTTCCATTGCTAGTGTCACTCTGGTAAACAGGCATGGAGAGCATATCTCCATCCCCAGCTTTCTTATCTAAGGCCCTAATCTCCTTCTGGATCTTCTGATCCTCCCTGTCCAACAGCTTCACTTTCCTCTCCAAATCTTTATTTGCCATCATCCTCTGGCGCATCTCTAGCTTATCATGTTCCCACAGCTGAAACACACTCATGGCTAAAGTGCGCATGGAACCAACCACTTCCTTTTCAGATATTCTATCCAATGCTTGTGCCCAGTGGTTGCAGATCACAAACACAAGAGGTGCACCAATCCTGCCTGGTGAAAATGGAACTGGCCCGTCTGGTGTGTCTTCAGGTTCATATAGGAGACACTTCAAGAGCCAGCTATTCAGGGCTCTAACATAACCCTTTTGTGCACTTATCCAGCTAGAAAATCTGAAAGTCCAATTTAGAAGCTCATGCTCAAGCCTCAATGTAGTTTCCAGATGAGAATCACTAAGCCTTTTTCCAGATCCCACTGGGCCTAAACTTCTGGCCTCTGCTATGGCTAGGCACTGAATGTGATGACACTCTAGCATAGATGTCCACATTCTGGTTAATCTGAAACCCATCAAACCCACATTAATTACCCATCAAAGTGACATTACATGCATGTCAAGTACAATACCAGGCATTATGGATCAATACTAATAAGGCGATATAAGAAGCACATGTACTTTATGGTGTGTTAGAAGAGGGTACAAGCATTGTGAAAAAGAATTATCATGTCCAACATATTGACATACCCTTGAATTAATTCGGTTAGTTGTGGCCACAACTCTTCATCCCTTATCTTATTTATCGTCGCGGATATCTTGTCCACGACTTGAATGGCTATTCGTATCTTTGTAGACATTTCTCTGATTAGCTTACGAGTTGCTTCTATTTTGATGGGCTCGGCACCCTTTTCGTCTAAGTGTTTCAGCTTATCACGCTTCCTATCATGGTCTACCCGCATCTTTTCCTCTGCCTGGAAAGGGAGTAACCATACAAAAAAATTGAAAGTGTATAAAGAAAATAAAACAGTAGAATATGTGCATGTAATATATACACACCCTTAGTACCAATATAAGGAATCTTTTTTCTCAACCACAAATACACATACACACCCTTTGTACTACAAGAAAAGAAAACAGAACTTCCTAGTACTTACAAATATACGTTATTTTGCCCCTTATTAGTTATTAATATTCTTACAGAACACTAGATAACAATGTTAAGGAACCAGAATGTTTGCTGATCCAAGTGAATAGATCTTGATTCAGCTTCTGAGCTGGTAATTGCCCACTTAAACTATAAGCATGTTTGAACTTTGTGTTGACGTTACTACACCAACATTTGCTTGGTAAAAGAATCGTTCAATAATATATGTCAAATATCCAATCAGCTAAAAGGCGTATTACCAAGTACAGTGAACTACAAAATAAGACCACTTCAGGCAAATTAATGTATTTGGAGTGGGCCTCCATAAAAAAGAATGATGAACGCTACTATACATTCTGAATTCTGATACTTAGCAGCGGCAAACAATAAACTACAGCAAGGAAAACTATAAACATACCTTCACTTCATTAAAGAGTTTCTTCTCCCAGAGGTGCAACTTCTGCAAGGTGGAAGAAAGATTTCCCGACCGCATTGCAATGTCTTCATCAAAGCCCAATAATGCAGGGACGGACTTGTCAGCGGAAGATGAGGGATCAGAACTTTTAGAAGTAGATGGTTGAGAGGATACTACTGATAGTGATGGAGTAACAATGCGCAACATCTTCGAAGAAACTGCAACACAAACATCAATGGCATTCGTAGTTAAAAGAGCATCCCAAAAAAACTTAATCACATGTATGAAAGCCATCATCACAAGGTTTCCAGAACTTTCTGTACAAGGATTTAATTTTATGATAGATCAAGCATGGAAATGAACTACTTCCAGTGAAGCACAGAAATGGGGTGTAAGGTAAAATCTATTTGCAAGTAAAATTTGTGATATTTGATACACACCATGTTTGCTTTTGTATGGAAGCTTTCCCACCTCAAGCATCTTGGCAATCTCATTCCCTGATTCCGAAGCTCTCTCGAACTGAACCTCGATTTCCTTGGCAACTTCAGAATCATCCCTCAATCCCCCCTTAAAACCACCTGCATTGCCACGGCCTTCGGGCCTCTCTTCACCGTCCACAACTTTCTTCTCCACCACATGCACCTCATACTCCATCCTCTCATTCTCTTCGGACACACTTGGTCTAGCCTGGTAATGTGAGGCAGCCTCCTCCTTCTCCTCCACCTTCCTCTCCTCCTCCTCTTCCTCCTCCTCCTCTGTGGCCACACCTTTCATGTAGTTCCCACCTGCCCCGGCAATGCCAACAAACTTCTGATGTCCGTGCACTTCCTTCACCACCTCGTGCTGGAAGTCTTCATCCTCCAAATCAGGAATCCCCTCCTCCTCCCTCAGCTCCTTTGAATCCCTGCTGGGAGTATAAGCAGCATAGTACCTATCATAGCTCTCAAAAGGGTTCAGGAAGTCCCAGGTGGAGCTCTTTGGCGGCGAGGGTGGAGGAGGAGGAGGCTTTGACGTGGAAGCCACTGCGGGAGGCGGCGAAGATCCGTAATTAGACGGCGCAGCATAGTACCCGCCAATTCCTCCGCCGCCACCATAATTAGAGTAGCCATTATACGGTGGCGGATAGGAATTGACAGAATTGTTGTGCTGGTAAGGATGCGAATAAGAAGAAGACGAAGATTCACCAATATATGCAGTATTTGGATTCATCGGTCTCTGCTCGTAGACCACAGACGGCGTCGCTTTGTTCTTCATGTAGTTTATCTGAGAGGACGAAGAAGAAGACTCTACTATTTCGCCCACCTGAACCGTCTCTGAAAGCACCGGCCTTTGCTGGTACACCACGGACGGCGTCGGAGATTTCTTCATATAATTCGTAGTCGAATTGTACCCACCAGGATACGGATACGACTGTTCTGGATACGGATACGACTGACCTGGATACGGATAAGACCCGCCAGGATACGACTGTCCCGGATAGGACCCACCGGGATACGAATACGACCCGCCGGGATACGGGTTCTGGTACGAACCTAGGGTTTGCTGATCTGTATTTTGATACTCAATATGGGAGTGGAGAGGCGAGGAGTGATCCGAGTGGTCGTGGTGAAGCGAATTGTGGCCGGAATCGTCGTCGTCGGAATCGGAATCGGAGTGGAAATGTAGGTGGGAGCCGGAATTGGAGTGTGAGTGGCCGTGTGCAGTCCCTTTGGGCTGAGAAACAGCCGCCTCCTTGCCGGAGCTCACGGGATCCCCCTTCCGCTGGGGAGGGAGGTTGAGGGTCGGCGACGGGGGAGCAACGCTGAAATCCTGGGTAAGGAAGCTGTGGAGCGTGTGGCCGACGCTCCGGAGGGACTGGATATAAGCGACGTGGGCGTTGGCGAGCGCGTACCGCTGGCGGATGGCCTCGTCGAGGAAGGCGCACCGCTCCCGGCAGAGGGCCACCGCCGGGAGGTCGTCGAGCTTGGAGCTGGCGCAGCCCATGAAACAAAATTAAAATTAAGGAGTTGGTGCGAGAAACAGAGGGGTTATTGGGGGAGACGAAGTGGAAAAAATACCATGGCGGTGACAATTAGGGGAAAAGTGAAAACTGAAGAGGGTGGTGGATCGTTTGTTTCTGGGGAAAATTCTGATTAGGGTTTGATGGGAAAGTGAAGGAAAGATAAGAAAAAGAGGGAATCTTGCCAGCGCGGAGTTTTGTCGTCGGCTTGTAGCTTCAGAGCGAGTGATGAACAGTGTGTGCGTTTCTGCGTCGGTGTCTACTGTATATATATTTTTTATTTTTCAAGTAACGTACTTGTGTGACTTTTAATTTGGTTTGAATTTAGTTTGGTTTTTAAATATTCTTTATTTCTATTTTTGGAACTTGGACTTGCCATTGACCTGAAAGTGAGGGACACTGTTTGGTTTGACAGAGAGTTTGACGACCGTTGGCCGCCGGCCTAGACAGTTTCTTTTCTTTTTGGGTTGTCTTGTGAAAGTTCTAACTTGCCCTTAATGTTTTCTATATAACACAGCATATCTACTCTTGATTTTGTAGGTTTTTAAATCGTTCACCATTTACTAAATTGTAGTTACCTAACTAATTTTAGGAAGCAACAGTTCACTGCTTTTTTTAAATATGGTACAAACATCATTTGTTTTAATAAAAAAAACAAGAAAGAAGAACATGAAATTCAACAGTTAATATTTAGATTTATAATTTATTTATTTTGAAAATTAATGTACAGTTACATTTGGAAAAAAAAAACGTTTTCTTGTGAGTTCTCTCTCAACTTCTAGGGTTTAGGACGTGTCTCTATCTTATTCACTTTTCTACTCATCTTCAACGTAATCATCATAGCAATCATTCTCCTCCCATCTGTATGGCATCAATGCCTCTTTTGTCGATCTTCCTCCTTCTCCGCGTTAACGCTTGTCGCCCCACTACCACGGTGTTCCGCTATCCCACACCGAACGCGATCGAGCCCCACCATCTCCTTCTCCTTCTATTCCGGTGATCAACCGCCCACCACCAGCGATGTCGCCCTCCCCCATCATCGCTCACGATCAAGCACCACCACTACCTCCTTCTCAACAACTAGAGACGCCGCCTACGTCACCTCCACCTCCGATGCCCCCTTCGCATCCTTTATTGTCGTCTTTGTCTTTGTTGCCTCTTTCGCCTCCCTCGTCGCCTCTGCATCCGTTGTCGCCTTCACCTCCTTCGCCACAGTCGTTGTCGCCTCCTCCTCCGTAAGCTTCGTCGCCTCCAATCCTAACCCATATGAGGAATGACATAAGACCCGATTATCATCTCGGAACGCACCCCGGTCCCTTGGGGCCTTCGTGCAGGGTCACTCCAATCCCCTCCGCTGGACATGGAGAAAATAGACGGCGAAGCGGTGCCGTTGTGGAATACTAATAACAGCTCATGTTGACCGAAACAACTGGCGAGGTCTGCTACGTATCCTATCCGGGTCAAATGAGTCTAAGGACGAGCAACGAGGTGTGTGTGGGGACGCACACCTCGCCCTGCCAAGGTCGATGCAAGTCTGACTCCATGGTTCTCTCATTTCATGGTGTTTATCTTAGATGCTTGTTACCCCCTCAAGTGCCCCCGATGTTTTATCACGGACATTTTTAGATAGAGTTAGGAAATGGTCATCTTCAACGAGTTCTTGTACACAACAACCAACAAGTTAATTGCCTCTCATCTACTATCCCTGGTAAAAATTGGGCATCTAATAATAAGGTTAGCGTTTATTATCTACGGGTCCGAACTATGTCTCGCCTTTTTTCTTTTCATTTCTTCTATATTTTTGTATGCTTGATTCTTACTATTAATAAAATTCTTATTATGTTTGAAAAATGAAAATAATTTAAGAAATAAAATGATACATTTTATATGTAAGGATGATGAATTTGTAATAAAATTAGGAATGATAATTTCCTTATCATCTGAGTTGTGTTCGGATATATGTACTAGAATGTCATTGGTGGTTTGACATATGGTTGTGGAATATTATGTAATTATATGGGTATGAGGAGAAAATAATTTGGGAAAAAATATGATTCCAAATGTACCTAAAAACATAATGATATTGACAAGAGGCATGAGTGATGAGTGATGTGACCCAGCAGCTGTAAATCTCATACCCAGGAAGGTCTTTGGCAGAGCCACATAATTTTGACCTCTTTGGCTAACAAATGTTGCTTGTTCAATTCCTGTTGCCTTTCTTTACCTTATTTCAATCCCATACCTCCATCAACGCACTCCTCATTTTTACCGTGTTTTCTTCGTCATGATTAAAATATGATTATTAAACCCTCCAACCTTAAATCCTATCCTTCCTAATCTCAAACAGTTTTTTTTTTTTTGAGAGAATACTAAATCTGATATTGAGATATAATTTGTATAACAGAGATTTTATTTCGGGATCCCATCAAAGAAAGATGTACATGACAAACAACTAGATAAGACCAACAAAACAGGGACAAGAATCAAGAAGTCCTTTCGGATGATTGTCTTGGTCTATTGGGATAGATCGAGGTACCTCTCCTTATATGATATGATATGGCCAGATGGCCCCATAATCGGGCCGGGGAGGCTACCCTATCACCTTCCGGTGGTCCAAACCCACAATCATGACTTCTGACGAGGTTGTTTAACAGCCTTCGTCGATACTCGAGGGGGTGGGGAGTGATTGTCATCCTTTGAGCCGGAGTTAACGTCAAGAGATTGAAAACCCTCTTTTTAGACGATCTTTTAGAGCAAACACTATCTTGGCCTTACCCCTTAGTAGTTCCTTTGCATTCTTGGATCTTCGAGGTCCCCTAGAGGGGGGCTTAGGTGATGGTCCCGATCTTTTCTTAATTTGGGAATTCCCTTCGGATTCCTTGGTGATTATCATCACACTTGAGGCGGGAAAATTGTGTTAAGGCGTGTCTGAGGGGCTCCGTGATGAGTGGTTGTGGTGGTAATGGAAGCTCTTTGAGTTCTTGGCGTGGTGGGATGGATTTGGATGGCGGTAGTAAGGGGGACCAAAAGTCTAGTTAGGGCACCTATGGTAGTGGCAAAGCATTCAGACCTGCTTAAAAGGTTTCCAAGATGCTCGGTTTCCATAGGTTAGTAAATATTGTAGGTTGAGAAAGTATCATGGATGGGTTAGACATTCTGATCCAAGGTCTCCAAGCTGCTCGGTTGCCAAAGGTTAGGCAAGATTGTAGGTCGAACAAGTATCAGGGACGAGTTAGACATTTTGATCCCTTCTAGAGTCCTTCTCCTTCATGTCCCAATGGTGGGGTGTGCCTATAGACCATCAGGTCATTAGGAAAGACTGTAAGTCAAGATTCCAATTATCTCTAATTTGGAAAATCCAAACCTCGTCCAAAGAACGTTACCGTGAGGGCGCAAAACATTCATCTCGAGAGCTCCCTAAAGAGGTTGAGTTCAGATTGGGGAAAGGCTAGTTTCCACTTGGCTGCACGAAGGTTGGATGGTGAGGCGTCGTGGGAATGCCTCCTAGTCTGTTCGAAAATAGCCCCCAGTCTGCATACTCGTCATAGCACAGATGGAGTCCGTGAAGCACATTACATGTCGGTCCACCCCTAGTATAGGTGTTATGCAGAATTGGAAGGAGTGTGTTAGATGCCCACACCGGTGACAAAAGTCTGACAGCTTCTCGTATTGTAGACAGAGATGGCGGTGGAGCGCCCTCGTAATATCAAGCTCCACCCAAAGGTAATTGTTTCATCCCTACCATCGGTATTGGGTCTTTTTTATGACCTCTATTCCCAATTTTGAGATGATTAGGTCTCGCATCTAGGGGTTCGAGCTTCCACCAAAATTTCAAACGCTCGGATGGAGATACGGAGGATTCAGAAAAAAAGGGTTTCCAGTTGAGTTCTTGGTAGTTGCGACGTGACCAGTAGGACTGCATTGTGGAAAGTCCACAGTTCTCTAGCCTTGATGTTCTCCATCGACTCTTGGGATGGAAGGAAGAAGGAGATGATTCGGTTTGTGTGGGGTTGGATAACTAAGCTTCAGATGTTCCACGTCGTCGCCAACAAGTCGTGAAGGGATATAGGGTTGAGCTTCTTGTCGGTAAGAAAACGGACAACCAAGGCAAACTGATATCTAGTGTCGTCGACAGAACCGATAAATTGATACTGAGGAAGGAGATCAGACACTGGTCGCCGAAGAGGTAGATTGACAACTCACTCGAACAAACAAAACACAAGCCCAACATCCCCCAAAGATAGACCACGTCGTCGGCCACCATTGGTGGAAACCACTTCTCTAGAGTAAGAGAGAACAAAGGAGAGGAGGGGCATACCTGAAGCACAAGAGTAACCCACACACTTCTGAAACGGAGCCAGTGGTCAGCTGATCTAACTAGCAACAAGCGGAGAGAAGCCAAATAGATGCTGGTGGACAATCAAGAAGGAGAAATTGAAGAACGTCGAGAGGGCAACATTAGAAACAATCAGATCTGCCAACGAAGAGGGGGGCAAAGGAAAAAGAGGGGAAGAAAGCTTCCTCCGACAACGTCTATGGTCGTAGGCCACGACCATCGCCGGCAGAAGGGGAGAAAGCATGGGCGACGACTATAGCAAGAGAGGAAGGTTACGATTTTTTCTAGGGAGTATTTTTAACAATAGTTTAGTGTTGATAAAACAACATATCGGTCCATGGAAGGATGCCCTCCTCAAACCTCTGAAACCTCTGAGTCAGGCCCCTACACATCTTTCGGTTACTGATAAAGTTTTTGGTGCAAAGCTTCCACCCATTCAGAACGTGTCCCAAAGAGTGATAGATCGTTTGAAATCTTTTGACGGGTGGTTGGAGGACGCCCTCAAGACTAAGGCTCGTAAGGGACGGTCTAAATCAAATTTGGTACCTCCTTCGGATATCCCTCAGACTCATAATACCAGGTCCAACACTCGGGCCCTCAATTTTAAGGCCCCAAGTGACTCGATCCAGTCGTCGGATAGCGAGTGGTATGAGGAAGAATAGGCTTTCCCTCAAGCGTGTTCGAAGAGAAGCCTCGTCGTCCCCGTCTTGGTTTTTGATGTTTTTGCTTTGTTAGGGACTTCTCCCCTTTTACTCCTTCTAAGGAGTGTTTTGTAATCGTCTTTTCTTTTGCATTCTCCTCCTTGGAGAGTGTATTCCTAATAAAAATCTCTTCGCTTATCAAAAAAAATGTTGATAAAAAAACATGTGTCATGGTGATAAAATACATGTCTTGAGGTGATAAAAAATAAGTGATTATGTGATAAAACACATATAATATGGTAATAAATTCATGTGGGGCTATTCTCTATCGCCACGATATCACAACAATTTTGGTGACGGAGCCCACGAGATCGTCTCCGACTCCAGGCGGTTTCTTCAACTGAGTATGCTCTTGATTCACATGCCAACAAAAAGGGCATTTTGGGGAAAATAAAAAACCTAAGTAAGCGGATTGAAAACGGTTCTTCTAAAATATAATTTCCAAATAGAGACTTGAGGACGTCAACGTTAGCAGAAGTCGCGTTCAGGCATTGACCATCTTCATTTTCCTCGTTCGTATTCTCGTATGCGGGAAAGAAACACTTGATTATACACATTAAATAAAGACAACAATGTAGGAACGTAACGAGACGTGTTTAAGTGGGTGTGTCTTAATCTTCTTCAAAAATACGAAAATAACCTTGCTTACACTTCTGCAGATAAGTCCAATGCATTTCTTGATCCTCCCCCCATTCCACCAAGTTGTGATAAAACAAAAACATCGAGTAATATATTTAAAATACGAAGTAACATTATTGTTGATCTAATATGGTAGAAAGTTTATAAATTCTAGAAGATTTTGGTAGCTAAAGAAAACTAAAATGAAGTGTAAAGAGCATGGAATATAGTAACTTGGTAAGAGGTTTGGTTGCAATTTTAATATGTGTCCTTATTCTCCATTAAGTTTGTCTTGGAACGAAGCTTAATTAAATTGTTGCCATCATGTAAGAGAGCAAGGTGATGGACCACAAACCTAGGACCAACTTTATATTAATTTGCTATGAATACTTAAGATAAATGTTGTTGGTGATTGTCCAACAATTATTGATGATAATGTGTATGTTCACCATAAATGACGTCTTTCTTTTTCTTTTTCACACAATTATATTCGAAGTCAAATATAAAAAAACTTTTTTTTGACCGAAAGGTACCATTTAATTTAAATTTTTGTAAGTATGACTGTATCAGGAATAAATTCATGGTCATAAAGACCAGGCATAAGATATAATGGTCTCGTAGTTCTTGTTAAACTATAACCGCTACTAATGGTTTTAAATGAGGTGTCACATAGGCTACATAATAAAAGTAAAATTAAACGAAGTATACTACGTCTGGAGGAGAAAAAAAAACAAAGAGCGCTCCACAAAACCTCTCTGAGGTTCCTCTCTTACCCTACTAGGGTTTACAGCCACCCCCGCCGTCGCTGCCTCTCCACGACCAACCACCGTCCCTCCTTCTTCGCTTGATCGTCCCTCCTTCTTCGCTTGATCGTCCCCCTCACATCAGTATTAAGGTCCTACCGTTCTCACGTTTCCACCGTGATGGATACCCCACTAGGACACCATGGTCGTCGACCCACCTCCCCCATGATCGCTTCCTTGAACCCGACCTTCTGCGCCCCTCCGTGCTCGACCAACCCAACCTCACTCTGATGTTGCATAATCGTGGGTGGTCCATGCACGATGTGCACCACAATCCGAGGTGGTTGCACCCGTCTCCCTGGAATCGACACACACCAGGGTTCGCCCGAGCCTCTACAGCCTACCACGGCAACCAACGTCCTCTACCGGATTGGGATCAGGCACTCCGGCAACAGGAGAGCCTATTTCAGGGCCTGGCCCCCGCCCCCTCACCGGCGCGCACCGTGATTCCGGCCTACCAGTGGGATCCGGTGCAATGCTTCTCCTGGTCTTCGGCTTACCAACCAGGGCATGCTCCTTACTACTCGGGCTCAACAAACCCTAGGAGGTTCGCGACCACCAGGAGTCGTGCACACCAGGAGTCTCGAAGTACAACCGTTCGGGTTTTGGTCCCGTCTTCGACGATAACCAAACATCAAGACAAGGATGCCCCAAGCCCTAAATCTCACTTAAATATCGGGGCAAAGTGGAAGAGGCCTGACCCGAGATTGGGTGACCTGAAGGACTGCACTTTGGCTCGACGAGGGATCCTGCGATTCACCACAGCTGTTGGACCAAGACCCAGGGTGATAAAGACGGGTCACAAGCTGGAGCCCAAGATGCAGCCAACCTCCACTGACCAAGTACAGGAACGGGAAGTTAGACGGGGGACTACAATCCCCCGGGGAATGAATGATCCTCCAGGGCGGGGGTGGGAAGGACCGTCAGGGACCTATACCCACAGACCTGGGACGTCTAAAGCTGGGAAGTCTCGGGGAATCCGCACCAAGGGCTTTCTCCCTTTTCAGGTTGATTGAATTAGGGCGAATAAGAGTTTGGATAGGTAGTTTTTATTCTGCAAGTTATGTATTTTTTGAAACAGTGGATTGAGGAACTCTTGAGTTTGGATCTGCGAAACAAAGCAGACTATTTGTATGGAACCATGTGCGCCCGATGGGCCACGGCCGATCGGGACAAAAGTTGGTATCCGGGACTGTTAGGTCCCCCATTGTAAGCACGATGTTATCGTAATACTACTTCTTTCTCGTTTCAAAAAGAAAGTATACTACGTTTGCTCGAGGTCTTTCCAAAATACTACATGCACAGTATATGACCGAACCAGCTATAATCCACTTCGTCGGGAGGCACCGCTCTAACCAGAGACCCCTCCCAGGGCTATTCCCTAAAGAACTGAATTCCTTTCATTCCTCCACGCGGGAATGCTTTTCCGCCCGCTCTTGATCCTCCTGAGGTTCACCAGTAGAACCATGTTTCACCCCCTCAACTCCTGCCCATGTATCAGACCCAGACACAGTTCCAGGTCCACTTCTATCTCTGTGCACAAGCAGGGTCGGGTTGTCAGGCTTCCGGCCACCAGAGATCTGGCCGATCACCATATTTTTTCATCCTGGATCCATCGAATGGGGCCGAGTGGTGCCCCGAGGACTCGCACTATTAGGTGCAGTATTTAGGGATACAATCGGCCCGCTGCCTCGATACAACGGTCCCTTAGGAGCATTAGTCGCGGATACCGATTTCCAATTCGTCGCCTATACCTTCATGTCCCAATCCCTTTGATACTCTAGCATAGAAGAGTCGAGCCGTGGGGTTCCCACCACTTCCCGGGGACACTCCTTGATGCCATGTTCAATCATCCCACAATTATCACACAAGTCAGGTAACTTAGAGTATGTGAGAGCTACCTGAATTGGTTCGGGAAATTCCCGAAATCGGAGCAGGAGATGACGGCGCAAAGGACGCTCCATCAGATGCCAGAACCGAATCCGAACAGTTCCTCCCCGATATGTGCCCCACTTTTCACATGACACCTCAACGCTCAGCCCCAACACCGAGCTGATCGTCTCCCCTGTTGTCTTGGTTCGCACCAAGGGAGGGAGACCGTGAGCATGGGCCTAGAGTTTGAGCCGATCCAAGGCCGGAGGCTCCTTAGCCATCAGATCCAAATCCCCAAGGAAGAGAGGGCATCCGTCAAAGCACCAAGGTTCGTTTCTACGGACCCACGTGTGCGCCTCTTCCGTCTCGAAGTAGAAATCGAATACCTCCGGTCCAATGTCCTTGATGACCAGGCCCTTCGCGGCCTTCCCCTGGTGATGACTCGGAGTAGCACGTCCTTTTCGAGGTGGTTTGGTCGCCCACAATTTTCCCGTCATAGAAAATTATTGACGGGCCAACAGTGAGGGGCTTATTGATGCACTCAGCATCACGACATCCACCTCCTCCTCATCTTCTAGCGAGCAGGCCGAGAAGCCGTCCTGAAGATTGTTGAGGTTAATCTCCAGGGTTCGCCCCGCCGGTGGAGGCTCTGAGGTGGAACCGGTGTCTCTGAACTTGAAGATCTGTCGACACCGAGCCACTCCCAGGGGCAGATCCAGAGCAGTAGTGGACGATGGGGATCCGGTCAAAGTTTAGGGTAAGCTCTCCCCCCACAGAGTTCCCGTAACACCGTCTGTTTCGGTTCCTCCATCGAAACCTTCCCTCGGTTAGGATCTCGATAGCGTGGAGAGGAAAGAACCTGGTCTGGTTCTGTGTTCTTCAAAGTCGTCGCAACAGAAGTAGATACAGCCAGAGGAGCAAAGCCAGGAACAACCTCAGGGGCCCGAGCATTATCCGAGACTGCCCCTCTCTCCGCTGCGACCACCGAAACAACAGTAGTCTGAAGAAGCGCCTCCCTAGGTTTACTTGTAGAAGGCAAGATCGACTTCAGTTAGGGCCTTAAGGATCGAAACCCTAACTGGTCCAACACCGTTGTGGCTACCAAGTTAGATGGAGGGTGGAGAAGCGGAGCCCTAGGCTTGCTTGCAGGAGACGCAAGCCTAGGGTTTTATGTGGCCGACCTCGACGGGGTTGCTTGCCCCAGGGAGAAGGAGCCCTCCACCGTGGCCGGAAAAAAGAGAAGAGGGATGAGAGGGAGAGTAGAGGACGTCTTGATCGGTTAGAGTGGCTTACGACGTCTCCTTATCGGGCGGGGGGGCACCACGTCCGATGAAGGACGAGGTGACGGTACCAGTACCGATGGTTGCACCTGGACAAGAGGCGACGAGATAAGTCCACCATTGACAGACAACGACGGCAATACCTGAAGCAGAGGAGATTACAAAGTTAGGGTTTCTCGGGCTGAGGTTCTCAACAAGATAGATGTCTCTTTTATTATTATTTTAACATAACTATATTAATTTTCATCTTTATATCGACAACAGTTGTTGCAAAAGTTTTGACATAATTTTACCTCATAAACTAAAATAGTTATTTACTGTACAAGAAGAAGGAAGAGTCAAAGGATAGAATATTATGATTGCAGGAGTACCAACCAAGAATTAAATGTCATCCCAAGTCGTTTTCACTTGTTTTATTTGGGCAGTGCCACTTAACCATACGTCTCTACTCAAACAAAAACAAACCCTAGTGACAATAATTGTTCTCATATATTTGGATTGGGGAGTATTTAAAGTTATAAATTTATAAGAAAATACATCATTGAAAATAATTTCCCGACCGTAGAAACTCGAGTACACATAATCGAGAGACGTGATCATTTTTAATCAGAGTTGGGATAAAATAAAAATATAAACTTGAATTGGTTCCTATGATTGGTGTCACACAAGTGTTTGGGTGGTCCCTATTGGTTGAAAAGTGAGTAAAAATGAAAACGGTCCCATTTGTAAGAAGAATACAAATAATACACAGAAGAGAGGGTGCAACAAATCCTAAAATCCCAAGTGACCAACAATTGTCGCAGCTTACAATAAGTAAACAAACAACAAGCTCTCTGTCATGTCATTAAAATGGAACAGAGAGAGATGAACAAACTTCACCAGACAGACACAGCCCAAGTATTATTATTAATTAGCTCAATCATTGTTTTCTGGGCAACCATCAAATTCAGAGAAACTAATCATGTATATCGTATGGGATTTTACAATTAAAATACATTATAATTATTTTAACATGTGGTTTCATACCATCTATCACCTCACCATATAAATAAACCTTTACATATAAGGAATAACAAACCATGCATCTATATATATATATATAAATGCAAAGTCATATACAAACCGACGTTGAATCGAACCATGAATGAATTTAAACTTTATAAATGAAAATTATTCCATCTCATTTTTTGTTGTAGGAAGACCTTAAACAATGGGAAGAGAATACAAAAAGACACATGCATGGTACAAGTGGGCACAACCTAGCATCCATTGTTTTTTTGTGTGTGTAGTGTTCAAAAATTATTTTGTTAAGCAGAAAGAAAGGGGGAGATGGAATTATTGTTTTGGCAGTGAACAGCAAAGACATTGAGTTATCACGAGGAAGGGCATGTTTTCGTTTGTTATCAAAGTAAAAACAAGAGAATAATTTTGATTTATAGATGTATATTATGTCTCTTTTACAATCTTGTATTTTTAAATATATTATGAGTTTTAACTCTAGTTAATTTAGAAAAGGTTAGATTTTAATAAAATATTTGAATGCCCATGTTCCTTCTTTTCTCTTAAGGCTCCCCAACAGTTTTCTCTTAAGGCTCCCCAACAGTTTTTCTACATCTCTTCAATAACATCGAAATTTTTTCCACATCTCCTGACTCTCCCTTCCTTCGACAAAAATTGGCACTTCTCCTCCATCTCCTATGAATCGTGGAATCCCGACAGCGAGACGAAGTTAGGATGCAAGACGGGCCTGCGACCAAGGAAGCCTTGTGCCATGTGGCGGGCGGTACTCTTCCTCGTACAAAGGCTCCGACTATGGCTAGAGTCCGCTTCAGAGGACGTCCCAAGCCACTCCAAAATCTAGCGGCGGCCCTCCACGCACAGAGGCTGGGGGCTCGGATCCAAAAGTATGGGAAAGCGTATATCGACGACGGCAACGACCTCGATGGATGGGGTATAAAGTTTCTTAAATGGTATATATCTCGAAGAGCTCACGATTCCGGAAGAGAACATGGAGGGGATGGACTCCCCTTTTGGTTTCGTTCTCGCGGACACCATCATTTCCGACAAATCTTTCACTGAGACCATTTTGGTATAGGTCATGAAGGCCATATATAAAATTTTAGACATGGTGGTTCGTCCCCTCGGTGACAAGATATTGTTATTCTTCTTCAAAATTGAAAAGAATCTGGAGCAAGTTTTGCGAGATGAGGCGTGGGACTTCTACCACTCTTTGTTGGTTTTAACAAGGGTGGATCTGTTAGCCTCCTCGTCCGATATTTCCTTCACCTGCACATGTATTGGCTCGCATATCCAATCTACCGACAGAAACACGAAACATGACAATAAGAGAACGAATAAGGGACAAGATAAGTGCATGCATGAAGGTAGATTCAAAATCCATGAGGTGAGGATGGGGCATCCTCTTTCGTGTCAGAATTTGGATTGACCTAGCTCGACCCTTTTAACTCCAACTCTTTCTCACAGTAAGAGACAAGGGACGAAAGACCTTGGTGAACATTAGTTATGAGTGACTGTCAGATGAAAATGAAACAGGTATGGACACATTGGTCATGTAGCCAAGAACTATAGATACAAACAAGTGGATCCTCATATGCAAGTCGATGGGGATCTGAGAGAGGGGAAATTCCCTAAGAAGACAGTGAGGGATCATTCGGTCTCCTACCGAAGCAAGATGATCCACTTCCCTTAAGAGATTGGACCTCAAAACCGTAAGGCAAAGTCCTTGCCACCACCACCATCAAACATTGTTCCTCAATGAACGACATAACTTATGGAAAACTTAATCGAACCAGACAACCAGAGGACGACAACATAAGACATGGTCCGAAACGTTCGGGGGTGGGGTGGGGCTGGAAGGTTGTAGGACATCCAAAAACCGCCCCCACCAGTCCAACAACCGATTCCCTAACTTCCACACAAGACATGGTTCGACATGTCACCACAACTGAATCAGACTTGAGTTCGGGGAAGATATGATAACGAGCAGAAAAAAAGACCATCATAGTTGTGGCTCCCCCCGAGAAGCGATCCTCTATAGACATCACATGCAGGGGAAGTCTTGGAAAGCCAAAGAAAAGGAGGCATGGGCTGGAAGAAACCCACGCTTTGTAGGAAAGGGATCGGATCTGGAGCCACTTGCTTTGGCCCTCGCATATCCACTACGCGGGACGATGGAAAGGGAAATGAAAATAGTGCAACAGGTGATGGGTGGGAAGGTCTCTCTCCTCTGCACATGATATCGACGTTGATGGGTTGTTGGGTTGATACTTCCCGATCACTGCATTAAAGGTGGAACCGACGTCATCTAGTATCATCACAACCCCCTTCAACCAAGTTGGATTTAAGCACACCACTTTTTGAGACCCTCATGCATATCAGAGGAAGGACGACGCCCAATTGCTTTAGATGGGCAAGTCGAGCTTCCTCTTCGATTGACCAACAAATATCTCATGAATGGTTGTCGCTCGTCTGATAGCGTTCAAATGTTGCAAGATCTCAGTATTTCAATTGGCGTGCACCTACAATATGTTAGTTACTAGTGTAGTGGTTCATTTTACGGTACATAGCTTTCATAATCCTAATGTCAATCTGACTTTCACATAATTATAAAAATGACATTATACATATTCTTAATTCTTTTTCGATATTTTCGTTATCTATAATTTAAAAAATTACTTTCAGAAAAACTTTTAAATAATATATGGTCGAAAATCACGGCGACGTCAATTTTATGAAGGTATACGAATATGAGCCCTCGACATCTCCTAACCCGTTACCTTGACAACTCAATTTATCGTGGAAGCTCGCCGGAGAGAAATGTGGCTTAGGTGGATTTCGATATAACTGGAACAGAGGATGATAGAAGTGTGAGCGGAGGAGAAGGTTTCAAAGATTAAGGCAGAGAGATGACAGAGGCGTAGGTAGAGTGAGACGTGGCTCAAGGTTTTAGAGATTAGGTTTTATTATTTTTATTCTTTATACTTTTTATTTTATTTTTTTATTTTTATTATAACTTATTCATTAATAACATATTTGTAGTTTGATTTAATAGTTAGGGGCATTTTTGTCTTTTTAACAAAAACTAACAGAAAAAGTAACGAAAAAACTAACTTTGATTATATTTGAAAAGTTGAGGGAGGCGGATGAAGTGTTATTTTATTCGTATATATAACCGATAATCGTGTATACTTTTATATAAAGTTTACCCTTTCATATAAGATGGTAAGGTATAAATTTTTGTTTTTAGCAAACCCTACTTGGTCATGGTCATTGTCGTCGCACGAAGAAAAAGCCATGGCTATGGCCATGGTCATTGTCATGGCCTTTGCCATGGTTATGCTTCTCATTTCTATACGTCTTCTCCCATGCACCTCCCTTGTGAGTCATGCGAGGATTTTTTCTGTTAGGGCTTCTCTCGAGCCGCCTCTAGCCACCACGATGTTGTCTCCCTCCCACCACCAACGAAGCGTCTCCCAATCTTGTTTGGTCCCCCCTCTACACCTACGATGGTTGACGTATGACTCACCTCAGCGTCAATCGACCTCACCGCCTAGGAGCCCCGTGATCTCGAAACCGCAGGCTCCGTCTCTGAATCTGTCACTTGCGTCTATGATGTTGCAACCATCGTCTTTGATGTCGCTGCCGTCTCTAAATTCGACGCCGTCTTTAAAGTCGTCCCTGCAGCCGCCGCCGACGCGTTCTTCTCCTTGGCCTCCACCGATGCATGCGACGAACGTACAGATTCGAAGCACCCCTGGTTTTTGTACTTATTTATCTGACTTCATTTTTTTAGGGCAAAAAACTAGTGAGCAGAGATTCAGGGGCTTCTCTTGGGAGGGAACCTTGATTCACGTATCTCCTCCCAATACAACTGATGGGGTCCAGGATTGGTCGCTTTGCCTCCCAGATGCAGTGTTTATGCACTACCGTGAGCAGGACTTTCAGTTTTTTTCCAGCCCCCTCCTACTACTGATGCAGTCCATGCTCGGGCTTTTGGGCAGAACTTCCAGTTTCTCTTAACTCTAAACTTTCTTTGCTGGCTATGTGGCATCTCGATATCGTCTATGACGGTTCTAGTTTTAAAAGAACTACGAACGATTATGTTCGATGTCTATTATTGTTTTGGTGGCATAAGTTTTTCTGTCGCACATCTATATAGTTGACTTTCTGAATTAATAAAATTGCACCTTTTAGTAAAAAAAAAGTTAACCCTTACGTTAAGTATTTTTCTCTTGTATTCTATAAATATATTGGATGACATAAAACTCATGTATCTCAAAATTTGTAAAATTTTGTCCAAAATAATTATATAGATGGCAAAGTGGTGCATGTAAATTGTAATTACGCCTAAAAACAACACAGATACACCAAACTCACAACTCATGTACAAGTATATTTACAGGCAGATATATCATTTATGAGCATCTCGATGGAGACATGTTAACAAAGCATTAGTTAATATTCTGGTCCACGTTCTTGAATCAATCAGAATAGAGAATTGATCAAATCTATCTGTTGGCTTCGTATGGCAATTGGAAATCCTCACTACTTCACCACTTTCTCTCTCTCTCTCCTTAACCAAGAATCCGATGTGTTGCCTTTGTCTCTGCATTATTGGTTGGAGAGACATATAAAATTAAGATTAGTATTAATAATAAGTAATTAAGGGAGTGTTAAGAGGCAAAACTAAGTGTAAGTATAGGTGGTAGGTAGGTATGCTACAAGCATATAATGTAGTAGTAGAGAATCATCCCAACAGATACTCCATTGATGCAGTCAAAGAAGGTCGATGCTTAATCACATAATAATTGAATATTTCAAACATGTGATGCTGCTCTTTTTGGTACCATCATCATGTGCTAATCCTGCAAGCCTACGCTGCCATTGTACGGTTTTAGTACTGTTGCTTCACATGCATTAGCAGTTAATCTATGTACTAATTGCTTTTAATTACTACTATTGCTTTCTTTGTGGTTTTGTTTGACTAACCCTACCAATAGAGGACTGCATTGACTATTTGCTACTCTCTCTCTTTTTTCTTCACACTGTTCAATGTTTGATTCTAAGTTTCAACTGTTGATGTACTATCAGATTATTTTTAGGCACAGCATGACTTTTCTAACAACTGGGTTTTGAGTTTGTGACCATGTGACACAGTATAGCCTAATATTTATACTCATGCATGTACATTGTTATATTCATATGTATATTATATGCATGCATGACTTCTTTTTTAAGTAACAGTTAAGAGAGTATAAGAAATCTGTTGAAGTATACAAATTCAACTAAAACTATCACTTTCTGTCTGCAGACACCAAATTCATTGGAGTTAGCATTGTGATGCTGCAAAAATGCATGCCATGCCATCACATTTTGTTGGAAGGAATGTTAGGTGATCTCTCAACTTTTCCTTTTTTAAGGGTTTCTTTACCCTTACTTTTTTGTGCTTGTTTCCTTTTCAAAATGAACTATGATATATGTTTTTTTAATCAGCAAATATTAATAATGAACCTAGGTTTTCAAACTGAAAACATGGGTATGGGACGAACTCAAAAGAACAAATATAAACATGTCGGAGACATCTCAAACCAAAGAAACAAACCTATTTAAAGGGTGAACCAGGCCTGCAACCCATAATTATCTACCATTAAGAGAATAGAAACGACCCATTAAGGGATCACAAACCACAGGAAACAGACTCTAAAAAGACAGATATAACTAACATGAAGAACAAACTAACAACAAGAAAAAACAGTTAAATGTAATCAGGAGGAAAAATCACTGCACATCCCATGCCAGCAACTCTATTGAAGCTTCTAATAAACCACAACCCACCAAACTTCCACCGACCTCTCATCAAGAACAGGGCCACACCGGCCAGGTCAACAAGACCAGCACACCAATACGGTAGTCACAATCGACTCACCGTGGGGAGAGAGGAGAGAGCCAGACAGAGGAGTGAGAGAAAGAAAACTTACTAGGAGAAGAGAGGGCACCAACAATTTCGAAGGACGAGTCCAAGCTTCCGACTGAGCACCTTGACGGAACTCCCTGTGGCCAGCACCAATAACAGGAAAAATCGACCCCGAACGACCCTAACCTCGTCACTGGAAGACGGAGGAAGGGCTATCCGAGAACTCAACAACCGACTCCGAACTAGTAGTGGAACTGATCCCCTCCAAAACCGCAAAGACTCCAGGAAAGGTCTTCACCCATCACTGCTCAGCTTCCATTACAGAAACCCACCGGAGCCAACACTCACATGGTGAATCCACGGACGAGTTTGTTAGAGACCCCTCTAGTCCTCTACCGGTAGAGAACGAAAACATCAACAACAAAGCCAAGAGAAAAACAACCCCCAAAATCGGAGCAGTAGGAGGAGATCGGCCTCCAGGGAAGGGTATGAGGCAGCAACAAAAAGGGTCAAATCTGAGAAAATCGATCTGATCCCCGATCACACCCAATCACCGGTGAGAGAAGGAGGAGAGAAAGGAGGGAGGATGAAGGCCCAGGTTAGAGGAGGAAACGGACTAGAAGAATTTAGGCCGGAAGTCCAGATCCGAAACGAGTCAAGGAAGAAAAGGGGGGAAAGGAGGAAAGGTGAAGGAAACGACGAAAAAGAAGAGGAAAAGGAAGCGGAGGACGGGGGTACAAGGGAAGGACCACCAACGACATCCATGACCGGAGACCATAATATCGTAGGTGAAGAACGAGTATTAGCGAAAACGACTGTGTAGAAAACAATGAGTTTTCTAGAGAGAAGTGATAGCGCTTCTTGTTAGAAGACTCATTTCACACTACTACTCTACTGTACAGATAAACATCATATGACACATCACATTCATATCATACTTGCATTAGGAATGTATCTTATTATTAGAGTTGTAATAGGATTGTATTACTCAGTGTATATATACATCTCATATAATGAATAACAACACAAGAAATTCTATTCACTTTCATGGTATCAGAGCTACGATCTAACCTACTTTTTTCTTTGCTTGCAGGCCACTATCAGTGCATCCTTTCCTCCAGACTTGTTCACTGCCACACCTTCATCTCCATTTGCTGCCATGTCTACTGAAGAAAATTCCAATACATCTCAATCTACAATACCTCCAACCTCTCAATCTACTACTTCATCTCAAACCACTGTCTCTCCTACAACCCCATTTCACCCAGCATATACCGTTACAAATGTTGGAAATTTCGTTCCCATAAAACTTTCACCAAATGACCCTTATTATAAACAATGGCGAGAGATGTTCCGAAAGCTTTGTGCCAGCCATTAGACTCTGTCACACATCACTGAATCACCTCCGACTTCACCAGATTCTTTGTGGCTGCGTCTTGACGCCCTTGTTGTTACGTGGCTCTACGCCACAGTACATTCAGACTTGCTCTCGGACGTCTTCAAGCCTGAGGCAACTGCACTCGACATGTGGAATTCAATCGAAGCCCTCTTTCGCGACAACAAAATGGCTCGGGCTTTACAACTAAAACAGCAACTTCGATCATTCCGAAAAGGCACACTCACCATTTCCGAGTACTGCCAGAAGCTCAAAAAAATTTCGGACTCACTTGCTGATGTAGATCAGCCAATCTCCGATCAAGATTTGGTTCTGCAAACTCTCCATGGATTACCAGACTCTTTCACCAGTACCATTGAGGTAATCCAGCATCAGAATCCTTTTCCCGATTTTCTTAAAGTCCGTTCAATGCTTCTTCTTGCAGAGAATCGTCAATCACAAATTTTGGATTCTCCCTCTGTTCTTTATCATGGTCACAACCCTAACCCCATCAATAATTTCTACCCATCCACACAACACTACAACCAGTACTACAACCAAGGCAGAAATAAGTCTCGGGGAAGAGGACGTACTTACGGTGGTCGCGGCTCCGGCAACTATTCTCGCCGGTCAGGTAATTTTAGCTCTTCTTCACCAGGTGTCCTCGGACCAACCCCTATTGCAGGTTCCCGTCACCAGCAGCAGCGATTCACGTCTCCATCAGCATACATGCTCTCGGACTCCTCTCCACAGTCGCAGCACCACCAGATTCAGCAGCAGGTCCACCTTCTCCAGCAGCAACTCGCCGCCCTCCAACAGCAACTCGGCTCCTCCGTCGTCTCGTCTGATGCGTTAGGGCACACGCATCACGTTCTTTTGTCCTCAGACTCGGCACGCAGTTCAACATAGCACCACTCGGCCCAATCAGCTCCCTCAGCCCAGTTCGCTCCAGCAGCCCATTCGGTCCACTACACTTCAGCAACAGCTCCTTCTGCCCACGCCACCGTAGCAGATCCATCGGCCCAGTTCCTTCCAGTGGCCCAGTTCACTCAACCGGCCCAGTCATCACCAGCAACTCCTTTTATGCCTCTTTCATCCGGTCCAATTTCAGCAACAACTCCAACAGATTTAAGTCAACTCTTCTCCACCATGACTCTCCAGCAACCAGATGATGGTTGGTACATGGACACGGGTGCCACGTCTCACACTACTTCTCAGTCAGGTATGCTTTCTAATGTTACACCATGTATGAATTCTACCTCGATAATTGTTGGTAACGGTGATGTTCTACCTGTGCATTCTACTGGTCATTATTCATTTCCTACATTCCATAAAAATTTACAATTACGTGATATTCTTGTCAGCCCCGGAATTGTTAAAAATCTTGTGTCTGTTCGTAAATTTACTCGTGATAATCATTGTTCCGTTGAATTTGATCCATACGGGTTTTGTGTGAAGGATCTACGGATAGGAGTTTCCCTTCTCCGATGTGATAGCAATGAAGATTTGTACTCGATTTCCATCTCCGCTTCATCACCGACCTCCTTGCTTCTCTCTACCACGATCTCCCCTCGACTTGGCATCACGACTTGGACACCCGGGTCGTCACACTTTTAAATTTCTTTGTTCTAGGAACTTTATTTCATGTAATAAGGATGTTTTGGATAATATTTGTGATGCTTGTCAATTAGGCAAACACTATCGCCTTCCCTTTTCTCCTTCTCTTTCTCGTACTACCTCTTTATTTGAACGTATTCATTCTGATCTTTGGACATCCCCTCTTATTAGTGCTAGTGGTTTCAAATACTATTTGCTATTCTTGGATGATTATTCTCATTTTTATGGGTTTTTCCACTGCGAGCTAAATCTGAAGTTTTTTCATTATTTGTTCGCTTTCACACTTATGTTCGCACACAATTTGGTTTTTCTATTAAATCCTTCCAATGCGATAACGGTCGTGAATTCGACAACACACCACTTCACAATTTCTTTCACTCCAATGGTATCGTTTTTCGATTCTCTTGCCCTCACACCTCTCAACAAAACGGTAAAGCTGAACGTATGATTCGAACTACAAATAACATAGTTCGGTCTCTTCTCTTCCAAGCTCACTTACCACCATCTTTTTGGGTTGAAAGTCTACACATGACTGCCCACATTCTAAATCTTCTTCCAACCAAGGCTCTATCCTTTCGTACCCCGTTTGAAATGCTTTATCACAAATTTCCCTCTTACGATCACCTTCGTGTTTTCGGATGCTTATGTTATCCCAATCTCTCATCCACAAGCCCCCACAAGCTTGCTCCCCGCTCTCGTGCCTGCATCTTTCTCGGCTACCCACAAAATCATCGCGGTTATCGATGTCTTGACCCTTCCAGTGGACGAATCATCATCTCTCAACATGTCATTTTTGATGAATCAACGTTTCCATACTCTTCTCATCCCTCGCCCACATCATCTGTCTCTTATGACTTCCTCAATACACCTTCTGACGATCTTTCTCCTCTATTTCACTCTCATCCAGCCTCTGCTTCCATCACTCCAATCTCTAGTTCCCCCCTTCGCATCCTTCTCCAACCCTTTCTCCTTCACGTGTTTCACTAAACCCGTCTCCTGATGTCACTCCCATTTCATCCCCCGCTCCGACCTCTTTACCTGCTCCACCGCAACGTCCCTTGCATCCCATGACTACTCGAAGTAGAGTCGGCATCGTCAAACCTCGACGTATTCTTGATCTTCATCTCTCCACGACTACCCCCTCTCCCATTCCCCGCTCCTCTAGTCAGGCTCTCTGTGATCCTCATTGGAAACATGCCATGGAGGATGAGCTCTCCGCTCTTTCTGCAAATGACACTTGGGAATTGGTCCCATGTCCACCGGATGTCAACGTGGTTGGATCTAAATGGATATTTCGTCATAAATTTCGTTCTAACGGGTCTCTTGAGCGTTACAAAGCTCGTCTCGTAGCTCAAGGTTACACTCAGCAACCCGGGATTGACTATGATGACACCTTCAATCCAGTCGTCAAACCTGCTACAATTCGCACCATCCTTAGCCTCTCTCTCTCTCGTTCTTGGCCTATTCACCAACTTGATGTTAAAAATGCATTTCTCCATGGTGACCTCTCTGAAACGGTATACATGAAACAACCCCCGAGCTTTCACGACCCAACTTTTCCCAATCATGTCTGTCGCCTCAAGAAAGCTCTATATGGTCTTAAGCAAGCTCCTCGTGCTTGGTATCAACGTTTTGCCTCATATCTTTTGTCCATCAACTTTGTCGGAAGTAAAGCTGATACTTCCCTCTTCATCTATCGCAACGGCTCTCACATCGCTTTCCTTCTTCTCTACGTTGATGATATCATTCTCACTGCATCCTCTGATTCTCTTATCTCGACGATCACGTCCCGCCTCAACTCTGAATTCGCTATGACTAACCTTGGTCCCATCCACTATTTTCTCGGTATATCTGTCACTCACACATCCTCTGGTCTCTTTCTCTCGCAAGAAAAGTTTGCTCGTGAAGTACTTGCCCGGGCTAACATGTCCTCTTGCAATCCGTGCCTCACTCCTGTTGACACTAAATCTAAACTCTCTTCCTCATCTGGTTCCTCGGTCTCCGACCCTTCGCTCTATCGCAGCTTGGCGGGTGCACTTCAGTACCTCACATTCACGCGCCCAGACATATCTTATGCCGTCCAACAAATTTTTTTGTTTATGCACGACCCTCGTGAGCCTCATCTATCTGCACTTAAGCGTATCCTTCGTTACATCCGTGGAACTTTGTTCTATGGTCTTCATCTTCGTCCATCCTCTACTCTACCTCTAGTTGCCTATTCCGATGCTGATTGGGCTGGCTGTCCTGACACTCGTCGCTCCACTTCCGGATATTGTGTATTCCTAGGACCTAACCTCATTTCCTGGTCTTCCAAACGACAACATGTCGTTTCTCGTTTTAGTGCTGAGGCCGAATATCGTGGTGTGGCCAACGCTGTTGTCGAGTCATGTTGGTTGCGGAATCTCCTTCTTGAGTTACATTGTCCTCTCTCCACTGCCACTCTTGTCTTTTGTGATAATATCAGTTCTGTTTACATGACCAGTAATCCGGTACAACACCAACGTTCTAAACATGTCGAGTTAGACTTACATTTTGTACGTGAGAAAGTTGCTGCAGGTCAGGTTCGTGTGCTTCATGTACCATCATCATACCAGTTTGCTGATATTTTTACGAAGGGTCTCCCGACCTCACTTTTTCAGGAGTTTCGATCCAGTCTCAGCATTCTTCCCAATCCCGCTTCGACTGCGGGGGCGTGTTAGAAGAATCATTTCACACTACTACTCTACTGTACAGATAAACATCATATGACACATCACATTCATATCATACTTGCATTAGGAATGTATCTTATTATTAGAGTTGTAATAGGATTGTATTAGTCAATGTATATATACATCTCATATAATGAATAACAACACAAGAAATTCTGTTCACTTTCACTTCTCTCTAAAAGAAAGAGTTGTTTTTCATGTTGTAAACTATTATAAATTTTATCACCAGTTTGTTTATTTTTAATTTAGAAACAAGTATTATAAAACAATTTAAACTATCAACCTCATAAAAAATTCGACCATACTCATGTTAGTATATGTCTGACTACATGTTTTTAATTAATACGAAACAGAATTTAATAAGTACAAAATTGAGCATGATGCATAAATACTCCCCATATTTATTGGGAACACCTCATTGATATGGTTATGTTGACTTGTGTACTAACTTAGTTGAATATGGTACACTGCATCCATGTGATAATGTGAGTGACATCAAACAAATCACACAAATAGAAACCCCAGAAAGTGAGCATGAAAGAGACAGAGTACATGAAGGTTTTGGAGTATACCACATTAACATGTGTGTACTAGCAGTTGAAAAACTATTTATCAATGCTCCTGGTTTTTGAATAATTTTCATAAAATTATAAATTCATATTCATGCATAATCATATGTTACTAATAAGATGTGTATGTTAGATAACGATATACTCACATATTAATTTGTATTTTGTAATTACAGATTAGGTTATTCTGTATTTGAATCAGGATCGATACTTGTATTTATACCTAATTGAGTTAATGAGAACGACATCAAATCATTCTCCAACATGGTATCAGAATCCTAATTTGATCCAAACCCTTTTTTTTCTCGCAGCCCAATTTCTCTATTTCCTTTTCTGCGCACACCACACCTTCCCACGACTCTGTTTCTATTTTCTCACCAGTTCTGCGATCTGCTCTGCGTTTCTCTGCTCCAGCTCGTGCGATCTCCTCGGCAACCACCCATGGTTGACTCTCGTCTTCATCCCGCCCTCCTGGTGCACAACATCCGCAGCGCCGTTCCCATCGTTCTCGAAATGGACAAGGGACAATACAATACTTGGGCTGAATTGTTTAAGATCCATTGCAAGGTTCATGACGTCTTGCACCACATCCTCCCCGGCGTCTCGACCTCACCTGCCGGCGGTGTCTCGATCTCACCGGCCGACGGCGTCTCCATCACCGTCTCTGCTGCTCGGTCCGGCTCTTTTGCAGTCACGCCGACCATTGTTGTTCCTCTGGACGAAGTCGAAGGTGCTGTTGCTGCATCAACCAAGGAAGCAGTTGTAGATTCTCTCGCTGCTCCACTCGCTTCTGCTCAATCCGGCAAGGACAAAGCTCCTGGTTCTCCTCCCGCCGGCACGGACGGCTCCGACCAGCTTTGTCCCGGCAGCACAGTTGTTGTGACTGCTTCCACATATCAGCCTCCCCATCATGTAAGTGCTGCACTTTGGCAACGACTTGATGCTGCGGTCCTACAGTGGATTTACGGTACTATATCGTCTGATTTACTTCAAACAATAATTGCACCCGATTCTACTGCTGCATATGCCTGGGTATCATTGCGTAATATTTTCCAGGACAATAAGCACTCCCGTGCAGTTTATCTTGAACAACAATTCTCTACTACAAAGTTAGATGATTTTCCGCATGTATCTGCATATTGTCAGCAACTTAAAACTCTGTCTGATCAGCTTTCGAATGTGGGTGCACCGGTATCTAATAATCGGCTGGTATTGCAACTGGTCACTGGTTTATCTGATTCTTATGATGGAATTGCTACATTGCTTCAACAATGCAATCCCTTGCCCTCTTTTTATGATGCTAGGTCGAGGTTAATAATGGAGGAGACGAGGAAACAGAAGCAAGCTGCACAAGGTGCCTCGTCCTCAGCCCTTGTTGCCTCTGTTGGTTCTGATGACTCGACCTCTGGGACTAACACAGCTGCTGATGCTGCTCATCGTGGATCCACTAATCGTGGTTCCGGTCATTGCCGAGGGCGTGGTCGAGCTAATTTCCGAGGTGGTCGGCCTTCTTCTCAGTCTCGCACCGACCAACAGCACCACGGTCCCCCATCCGCCACCTCCTGGTCTCCTTGGCACTCACCGCCATATTGGAATGGCCACTCTTGGGTTGGGCCTCCTTGCCCATATCCGTGCATGCCATGGAATGGGCCTACTCCACGTCCACAGTCCAGGCCCAATTCGGGCAATGCACATCAGCTGGGAGTCTTGGGTCATCATCCTCAGGCACCTCATCAGGCACATTCTGTCTCCACCGTCCCTACAGACATAGACCGCGCTATGCATACGATGTCCCTACAGCAGCCGGATCCCAACTGGTACATGGACTCAGGTGCTTCTTCTCATATGACTTCCACATCAGGTAGTCTAACACCTTATTTTAATTCTAGCATTGCTCGTCGGGTTATTGTTGGTGATGGTACTATTATTCCTGTTACTGGTTCTGGTCATGCTTCCTTAACCACATCTCATCCTACTTTACGGTTGACTAATGTCTTACATACCCCAAAAATTGTTAAAAACCTAGTGTCGGTACGTCGTTTTGTCACTGATAATAATGCTACAGTTGAGTTTGACCCGTTTGGTTTTTCTGTGAAGGATTTTCGGACGGGCACACTGGTGTTGAGATGCAACAGTTCCAGTGACCTCTATCCAGTTACATCCTCTGTGTCTTCAGGTTCTCCTTTGGCTCTGGCTGCGTTGTCTCCACAACTTTGGCACTCTCGGCTGGGTCATCCTGGTGATCCTGTTCTTCATTCTCTTAGAAATCAGCATTTAATTTCTTGTTCCTCAAACATTAAACCTCATATTTGTCAGTCGTGTGTATTTGGCAAACATGTTAAGTTGCCTTTTGCTACTTCGTTGAACACTACTTATTCTGCTTTTGACATTATTCATGCTGATTTATGGACCACTCCTGTCTTAAGCTCTGCTGGGCATCGTTATTATTTGCTATTGCTTGATGATTACACGAATTTTTTATGGACATTTCCTTTGGGTTCTAAATCTCAAGTGTTTTCGATATTTACGATGTTTGCTAATTATGTTCGCACTCAGTTTGGTCGTCCTATTAAAAGTTTTCAATGTGATAATGGTAGAGAATTTGACAACTCTTCTTTTCATCAGTTCTGTATATCTACAGGAATGATTTTTCGTTTCTCTTGTCCCCATACTTCATCTCAGAATGGGCGTGCAGAACGAAAAATCAGGACTGTAAATAATATAGTTCGTACTCTACTTATACATGCTCATCTCCCTCCTTCTTTTTGGAATCATGCACTTCATATGGCAACTTATCTGCATAATATCCTTCCTTGCAAAACTCTGAATTTTTCATCTCCCACATAATGTCTTTTTCTTCGCACTCCTACTTATTCTCATCTTCGTCCATTTGGTTGTCTTTGCTGCCCTCTTGTCCCGTCTACTTCTCGGAATAAGTTGCAATCTCGATCATCGGCATGTGTCTTTCTTGGATTTCCTTCACAACATCGAGGATACAAATGCTTCGACATCCAGCAACAAAAGGTCATTCTCTGTAGACATGTTATTTTTGACGAAATGATATTTCCATATTCTTCTTCTCCTGTCTCACCTGCAGATTATTCATTTTTGGATGATGAACCCCCTCCTCTGCTCACACTACCTTGGTTCCACCCTACTTCCTCTGCATCGACTGCACCGTGGGCCCAATTCCAGCCCACCTCACCCAACCACCACTCATAGTCCACCTGCTCCAGCACCTCCCGGCTCGCCAGCTTTGTCCAGCCCATCTGGTCCACATTCATCCCCGGTTCCTCATCCGATCTCTCCGGATCAACCCCCACCTTCTCTTGAGTCTGGCCCTCACCTCTCGGCCCCTGATCCTCAGCCTGCTCCTCAACCGGCTCCCTCTCATCCCATGTTCACTCGAGCCCGATCAGGTATATCTAAACCCAGAGTTTTATTTAACCTCTCTTCATCCATCGACCCATCCCCTATACCCAAATCTCCCACCCTCGCCTTGTCCGATCTGAACTGGAAATTAGCAATGCTTGACGAGTTTAATGCTTTAATTAAAAATAATACATGGGATTTAGTTCCTCGTCCTGCTAATACCAATGTGATTCGGTCAATGTGGGTCTTTCGTCATAAACGCAGGTCTGACGGTTCTTTTGAGCGTTATAAAGCTCGTCTTGTAGGTGATGGTCGTTCGCAGCAGGTTGGGGTCGATTGCGATGAGACATTCAGCCCAGTGGTCAAGCCGGCCACTATTCGGACAGTCCTCAGCCTAGCGTTTTCCCGTTCCTGGCTCATTCACCAGCTGGATGTCAAGAATGCCTTTTTACATGGCAATCTCAGTGAGACCGTTTATATGTACCAGCCTGTTGGTTTTCGCAACACCTCTCATCCTGATCATGTTTGCCTGCTGAATCGCTGAAGCAAGCACCGAGGGCCTGATATCAGCGATTTACAGATTATGTTTCCACCATCGGTTTTTCTCACAGTCAGTCTGATCATTCCTTATTTATATATCAGCGAGGCTCTGATACCGCTTTTCTGTTATTATATGTGGATGATATTATTCTGATAGCTTCGAGTCATACTCTGCGTCTCTCTATCATGTCTCAGCTTGATTCCGAGTTCGCCATGAAGGATCTTGGGCCCTTGTCGTTTTTTCTAGGTATTGTCGTTGCGAGACATTCAGCATGCATGTTTCTTTCCCAACGGAAATATACTGAGGAGATCGTGCACCGTGCAGGCATGAGCTCATGTTCACCGTCCGCTACTCCAGTTGATACGAAGGCGAAACTGAGTGGGGTGTCTCGCGCTCCTTATGCCAACCCAACTCTATATCGCAGTCTTGCCGGCGTGTTGCAGTATCTCACGTTCACCAGGCCAGACATCTCCTATGCGGTTCAACAGATTTGTCTTCACATGCATGATCCCCGTGATTCTCATATGGCTGCTCTCAAGCGCATTATTTGGTATCTTCAGGGGACGCTCCACTTAGGCCTTCATCTTTATGCTTCCAGTTCCTCAGATCTAGTTGCTTACACCGATGCTGATTGGGCTGGTTGTCCTGACACTCGGCGGTCCACGTCTGGTTATTGTGTCTTTCTGGGGGACAATCTCATTTCCTGGTCCTCCAAGCGGCAACCCACTATCTCTCGTTCGAGCACGGAGGCTGAATATCGGAGCGTTGCTAATGTCGTCTCCGAATCCTGCTGGCTTCGGAACTTGGTCTTGGAACTCCATTGTCCTTTATCTCGAGCCACCTTGGTGTATTGTGACAATGTGAGTGCCATTTACCTCTCTGGTAATCCTGTTCAGCATCAGCGCACGAAGCATATTGAGCTCGATATCCATTTTGTCCGGGAAAAGGTTGCTAAAGGCCATGTTCGAGTTCTTCACGTTCCCTCCAGATCCCAGATTGCCGACATCTTTACGAAGGGACTTCCCCAAGTTCTCTTCACCGATTTCAGGGCCAGTCTGAACGTCTTGCCTCCTCCCGTTCAGACTGAGGGGGCGTGTTAGATAACGATATACTCACATATTAATTTGTATTTTGTAATTACAGATTAGGTTATCCTGTATTTGAATCAGGATCGATACTTGTATTTATACCTAATTGAGTTAATGAGAACGACATCAAATCATTCTCCAACAGTGTAACCTCTCTCATTTATTATATACATCAATAAGAAGTGGTTTCTAATTGCACATATAATTATAAACACACAGAGATTGGTAATGGTTGAGTTGGTATTTGGGACCCACACAGTAATTGTGTGGGGAACTTTGAAACCTCCATTGAGGAAGAGTCGTACAAAAAGAGGTTCCTCATACACCACCCAAATGGCCACTTTTCTTATCACTGTGGGCCTGCCATGGATGCATGAGTTTAGAAGCAATGTGAATGAGTTGCTCATGTATTATGCAGTCCAAAATGTGAATCAACTGAAGCTCATTGTTGAAAGAAGCTGTAAATACATACAGATTAGCATTTTCGATTCTAAAATGGAGTTGTGTTAATGTTGGCTTTGGCTGCTGTTTTTTTTATCAGTAAAACATAAATTAAAACTGTTCTTTGAGAACAGGTGGATGAAAACAACCTAATGACAGTTCACAAAGGAACCTCAACACACACCTCAACAGACTGAGGGAAACTGAATGAATACAACTAAAATGGGATGCAACCCAAAGAACCACAACCAACAAAGGCATAAAAAAGATCTAGTGTATATATGATGATTGATGGATTGAGAGGGTAGTCCGCTTCGGGTTGAATTTGAATCCGATTTGATCAAGTGTGGTTTTGGTTGATTGCATGGACTTCGATTCTAGCTATATTCTAGAATGTCTGGTTTGTATACAGGGTCTTGTTAAACTTTTGCCATGATAATGATACCTGCGACTTATTATCGGGGATGATTAATGTGAAGTCAAGGGACCAAAATTGTAATATTTAGATCGATGTCTTGGGGGCCAAGAATAAATGTCTTGAATGTCAAGTTTAGTCTTGTTATATATATGTAATCTCAATTGAAGGATCGACAAATATCATATGTTCGCAGCGGAATTAAGACGGTCGATCCAAAAAACCAAATATATTGTATCTAAATCATCCTTAAAACTATAAAATCACTTACTTGATTTGTAGAACGAAATTGATTTAGCTCCGAAACTACGAAGCCTCTAGTGTATCCACACCGAGCAACGATTTGATGCTTTCAACTTTTGAGATGACAATGGAGAAAGAACGATTCTTTCTTTTGTGTTTTGGAGAGAAGAGAAAAAGTAGGTTGTAGAGAATAATCTGAATTATTCTCTTAACCCTAATCTCTACATTTAAACAATAATTATTATTGGGTCTAAGAACCAATTGGGCTTAAACCCGATTGGACCTAGGGCATAACCCAACAATCTCCCACTTGACCTAGATCAAATCGGCCAAGAACTTCAATATGTATTATATTTCTGTGTTAGCTAGAAAATATAACAAACATGTCATCTAGATCATTTCAATAAATTATCTCATAATAAATTAAATGATCTTAAACATCAAACGTCAATCGTAAGTGTGTGACCACATAGGTTCAACGCTAAACCGGTAGTAATTAATATCATTAACTACTAATCGAGGTTGGCGTCTAACAACACTCCCCAACGACCGGATAACGTGAATATCAATATCCAATAAAGACGAACCTGGTTTAAGGATGATGAATTTTTTTTCCTTCCATCTTTCCAACTCTGGATTATCCTAGGGTATGGTTTGACTGTCAAACCCTAACAGATAACCACTATGTTTCATGTTGATCGTTACTGGTTGTTGAATGACTTTAAGAAACTCATTTCTCAAATCATTCTTCTGCCTTGGCCAAGGATCTTTTCCAACCATAATATTCATAACAACATAGAGCCCAAACTCATTACCTTGGGTTGATGGATTCCCTCTTGACTCGTCATTGATTACATAGGTACTCAATTATACCCAATGACCTTTCAAATAGCCTTTTTACACACCAGGTGTCCGGTATCAAAGTAGAACAAGCATTCTATTAACCACTATGGTGATCTCAAGTCAAAGGACAAAACACATTTGATCCTTAAGAAAATTTCCACATTGACAGTATAGGTAAAATGAACCATTTGGAAATCTCATTTTTGGTCACTTCAATAATAATATCCACTATATGCATCGTCTATATTATAACTTAATGAATGAGATCCATTAATACTCATCCAATGAGTACTGTTATACATATATTGGTCTATTCGGATCACCTTAGTCCCAGTAGGATGATCCTACGACCAAGAACATATTTAGATCAAACTCTATAATACTTGACTCTCATTATCATAATCCCCATTATACTGACAAGTATAATAGTTTAATCAAGGACTTATCATATCACAATATCAATAAATGTTTATATATGATAACAGTAAAAGTCATTATATTAGTCACCACTAATAAGACAAACACGATATGAAAAGTGCTAAAAACAATGTTTCATGAATATTAACATTTGACTAGAGCCAAACATTCATGAATTTAAATCCAATATTCCACTTGTGCTTGTCAAACTCCTTTGAACCAAGCACCTTAGTGAAAGTACCTGCATCGTTTTCCTTTTCTTCCAACTTCAGAATTTGAACGTCTACACGTTCAACTATTTCTATAATCAGAAGAAACTTCCGAAGAACGTGTTTGGATTTCTGGTGTGCTCTTGGCTCCTTATCTTGTGCAATAACGCATCTATTGTCACAAAATAAAGGAACATTTTCCTTTACTGAAAGAACCACACCAACCTCTATTCAAAACTTCTTTATCCATACACCTTCCTTAACAACATCACATGCAACTACGTATTACGCTTCGGTTACTGGATTAGCTACGGTAGCTTGTTTTGAACTCTTCCAAATTACTGTTCTGCCATTCAAGGTAAAACCATAACCAGAATTAGATTTGTTATCATCCTTATCTGATGCAACACTTGCATTGATGTGGCTTAACAATTTAAGCTCATTATCTCCATATATGAGGAATTGGTCTTTAGTTCTTCCCAAGTACTTAAGAATAGTCTTAACAACTTTCCAATGTGCCTCACCCGGATTTCCTTGGTACCTACTTGCTACTCCCAGCTCGTAGGCAACATCCGGTCTCGTACATGTCATGGTATACATGATAGCTCCCACTGCGTTAGCATATGGGATTCTACTCATACATTATCTTTTCTCTAGGGTCTTAAGAATATCCTCCCTAAAAAGAGAAACTCTAATTCCAATGGGTAAGTACCCCTTTTTGGAATTATCCATGTGATAATTCCTTAAGATAGTATCAATGTACATAGATTGGGAGATCACATACATCCTTTTTTTGATCTATCTGTATAGACCTTTATTCCAGGAATGTAAGCTTTTTCCCCACATCTATCATGGAGAATTTTTCAGATAGTCAAACCTTTGTTTCTTGCATGACTAACACATCATTTCCTATTAGCAATATGCCATTTACATATGTCACGCCCCAAATTCGGTAGAACCGAACCCGAAACGCGAACGGTGAAACAATAAAACAATTTTCAAACCCTTTTAAATAAACCGCTTAAAATCACCATTTAGTTAATCAAAATAATATTTTACAACTTAAAAGTACGTCCAAAACAAGCGGACAAAATAAACAAAGCGTACGTCGCTAAACTCCCAAAAACCCGGACTCCCGTTCCCAGCTCTTCAAGCTTCGAGAGCTCCCCTAGCCCGTCTCGCGACCAGTACCTGTAGGAAAAGCAGCTAGAGGTGAGCGTTTCGCTCACCACCACGGATACCAGACTGACTACGACATACTAGCAGAAAATGTCGGAAACGCCAACAACAATAAAACACCGGGGACTACTATCCCCAAACTCAAGTAACCCGACTGTCACACTAAAACTGTTACTTTCCCCAACCAACTCAAAACCCGGACGCGTAATGTAGACCCGCCACAATGGTTACGACCTCAACCCAAAACGCAAATAATAACCACGCAAAGGATCGCACACAACAAACAAGATCACAAAGGATCGCACTCCAGCTACTCAGTGCCGGTTGCTAACCGGCTGGGCTTGAGCCTGCCCCACGCAACTTCCCTCGAACGCAGTCGGGCCAGGCGGTCGACCTGTTAGCGATATATACAGCGATACTTTTCCGATAGCTAGTCGGAAGGGGAGCCGCCCTTCATCGCCGAAGAAATGCACAACTTTACCGATGGTTAGTCGGAAGGCTAGCCAACCCCCACACGCGCGACCATAGAACCCCTTTATCGCAGAAGAATGCACAACTTTACCGATGGTTAGTCAAAAGGCTAGCCAACCCCCACGCGCGCGACCACGAGACCCCTTTATTGTCATGCGGGCCCCCAACCTCAGGCAATCACAGTCAACACCCAAGGTTCAACAAACAGCGACAAAAATATACGACTCACTACCCCTCGGCAAGACAGTCCACAACAATACAGGTTTAACACCCCACGGGCACTCATGGCCACCCACGACACACCAACAATAACATACGGGTTCAACACCCCACGGGCACTCATGGTCACCCACGACACACCAACAGTAAAATACGGGTTCAACACCCCACGGGAACTCATGGTCACCCACGACACACCAACAGTAAAATACGGGTTCAACACCCCACGGGCACTCATGGCCACCCACGACACATCAATAGTAAAATACGGGTTCAACACCCCACGGGCACTCATGGCCACCCACGACACACCAACAGTAAAATACGGGTTCAACACCCCACGGGCACTCATGGCCACCCACGACACATCAATAGTAAAATACGGGTTCAACACCCCACGGGCACTCATGGCCACCCACGACACACCAACAGTAAAATACGGGTTCAACACCCCACGGGCCACCCACGACCCACAAACAGTAAACACACGGGTCCAACACCCCAAAGGCACACCTGACCACCCACGACACACACACAGTAAAACACGTATTCAACTCCCCACGGGCACTCATGGCCACCCACGACACACAAACAGTAAAACACGGGTTCAACTCCCCACGGGTACTCATGGTCACCCACAAACACCAACAATTCAATCAACCTCCGGGCACAATCAAGTGCCACCAGTATTTCTAATGTTCGATAAGTTCACTTATCCTACGACACTACTAAGTGTCACATGCCTTTCTATTGTTCGATACGTTCACGTATCATACGACACCACTAAGTGTCGCCTGCATTTCTAGTGTTCGATAAACTTACTTATCCTACGACACTACTAAGTGTCACATGCATTTCTACTGTTAACTTTCCCTAGTCAAGACCGAGATCCGGCTACTTTTCCCTACCTCGTAACGCTTTCCCAAAAGTTCACGCCCAAGCTCCGGCGTGCTCCAGAATTACCCGCTTAGCCTCCTCTTTCCACTGTCGGTGACACGGTCTACAATGATTACAATTAACACACTTTTTAAATAAGCTGGCGAAACCCGAATTTAATGAACTTAACGCCCGAACGCAACCCCGACAATGCCGATCACTCCCAAACTTCCCAATTACTCGACATTGTCAATAACGGGCCCGAAAAGGCCCGATTCGCCCGGCTCGGCGAATCTGCCCGGGATTAGAAAACGCCCTTCCGGGGCTCCGAAAATTTCCGTTTTCGTTTCTACGCTCTTAGAATAATTCAAGGGTTCCAATGCAATCGACGGAATAAAATTCCAACTTCCGAGCGATTTAATTCGCGTTTAAAGTTTCTAAACCCGAAATTTCCAACTTTCACAATTTAATTCCAAAATTCGTTCCAGGTGTGAATTAACGACTTGGGGTTCGTCCAAAACCACCCGAACACGAAAACCCGAGACCCGAATATGTGGGCCCCACCCGGCCATCAAGACCCGTGGGTGGCTGGACCGGTTTTGGACCGGTTCACCACCATGGTGGCCGGTCCTAGCTCCGGCCAGCCACCACCCACGGTGGCCGGAGCTCCCCCGAGCCTCCGGTCACCGGAAACCGATCATTTTTCGCTCCAAAACGTTCCCAACGAACCCTACACCTCAACTCATCCATATTTAACCCGTTTAAACCCAAAACCTAACTTTCAAACATACCAAAACGAAAATCGAATAGGTTCTCAACATAGGGAATGACGACGGGAGCTCGATTCTTCAACCGTTGAGACGATCCATCGGTTGGATCGTCGGGAAATCGCAAAGCCCTAACCCTTTTCCCTTTTTTCTTTTCCTTCTCTCCTTCTCCTTCTTCTCTCTTCTTTCTCTCTCCTCCTTGTTTTTTTGATTTGGCCGACACTTCCCCTTTCATTTCCTTTTAATTTGTTTTAAAAACCAAACCAATCTCTTAATTACCAAACTACCACTCATCTTTTCTTTTTCTTTATTTTAAAAACCAACTACCACCACATTTATGACAAGTGTCTTGTAGGTCCCATGAGTTAGAAAAATATCTTTGTAGATATTTTTCAATCAGATTCGTGAAGTTCGGGCGTCTCGGGCCCCGAACGGGTCTATTTTCCAAGAAATTACGAAATTTCACATGCTACAAGGAAACGGCCCAACTAAGACCGTTGTAACGACGGCTAAGCTTTTTGGATCCAAAACGAGCCTCGAACGGACCAAAACGTCGTCCGGTTGACTTTTCCGGCAAAAATTCAACCTCCCAAATTGGTCAAAAAGTTGCCCTGAGTCCCACATAATTCACTTTGGTCGATATTGGGGTCAACTTAAGTCCGATATGACCCTCGGGGTCAAATTTAGGTTCATTTAGGTGTGTCCCAAAATTTTAAATTTTCCCGTTTTTCGCCGATTTGACTGGCGTTGACCGGGAGTGGTTCTTACAACATATAACACTAGGAAAATAACAACGCTCCCACTAACCTTCTTGTACATACATGGATCCTTTTCACAACGCTCAAAATCGAACTGTTCGATTGTCGTGTGAAAACAAATGTTCCAATTATGAGAATCTTTCTTTAGTCCATAAATGGATCGTTGTAGCATACATACTTAACCAGGAGCAGATGACAATGTAAAACCTTCAAGTGGAGTCATATAGACATCTTCCTTGAGCGCACCATTAAGGAAAGCCTTTTTCACATCCATTTGTCAAATCTCATAATCACAGTATGCAAACAATAGCAAGAAAAATCCAAACAGATTAGAGCATTGCTACAGGAGCGAACGTTTCTTCATAATCAATACCTTCCTTTTGATTATACCCCTTTACCAACCAGACGGGCTTTAAAGGTTTCAACCTTACCATCCGCACCAATCTTTCTCTTAAACCCCTATTTACACCCAATAGCTTTTAAGTCCTTAAAGTCATCAACTAAATCCCATACTTTATTAATTTTCATTAACTCAATTTCGGATTTCATGGCATCAAGCCATTTCTCATGGTCTGGACTAGCCACCGCCTCTTAGAAACACTTAGGATCGTCTTTAATAATAAGGTCATCATCAATATGATTGTCCTCATTATCGTACACTAATAGATTAATCCTATTTTGTGCAAGACTCTCTCTAATTGATCTTCTAGGAGGCTCTTGTAATTCTTGATTCTGTTGTTACCCTTGTTCTTGATTTGGTTCATTAACCAAATCATTTACCTCAACGTTTGAGGTTGGAACCCTCAGTGGCAACTGTAAGACATCAAGAAAAGGTTGCTCAATATGCATCTCATGTTCTTGAGTCGGCGCTGACTCATTGGTATCTTGTATTTCATCAAGATCTATTTCTACTTCCAGTTCTTCCGATATCAAGGAACTTCTTTTCTAAAAGAAAAGTCGTGTTCCTAGCCACATACATTTTATGTTCATAAGGAAGATAGAAATAGTATACCATAGTCTCCTTGGGATAACCAACAAATTTGCATTTGTTAGACTTAGCCTCAAGCTTGTCTGATTACAGTCGCTTAACATAGGTTGGAAAACCCTTAAATGTTTAAGGTTAGCTTTCCATCCTTTCCATATCTCATATGGTGTTTCAACAGCTGCTTTAGTGGGAACCTTATTTAACAAACATGCAACAACCTCTAAAGCATATCCCCATAGGAAGATAGAAAGATCTATAATCATCGACCGTACCATATCTAATAAGATACGAAGTCCACTATGATAGGATCCCTTCTTGTGGCCAATAATCAATAAAATCGTCTATAAGATACTCACCCCCAACAGTCAGATCTTAGTGCCTTGATATTCTTACCGGTTTGTTTCTCAACTTCACTTCTAAATATTTTGAACATTTCAAAAGATTTTTACTTATGTCTCATGAGATATATAAAATCATATCTCGACATATCGTCAGTGAAGGTAACAAAATAAGAATATCCACCTTTAGCTCGAACTTTCACTGGCACACATACATCAGTATGTATGAGTCCTAAAAGTTCACTAGCTCTTTCTCCAGTTCCAGTAAAAGGATATTTTGTCATTTTCACAATGAGACAAGATTCACAAGTATCGTATTATTCATAATCATACTACCTAAGACACACTGCCTTATGCAACTTGTTTACTCTTTTCTCATTGATATGACCAAGCCTAAAAAGCTAAAAGTATCCTTGATTTGTTTGATTATTTCTCTTCCAATGTCCTTACTTCTTACAAAAGAAACGTCCAACATCCCATTGATCGATGTTCATCTTTAACTTATTGAATGTGTTCATAACAACATTCTCAAGTGCAAGCGGTTTTCTCTCAGGCATCCATTTTCCTCTCCACTTACTCTTTAAAGATTCATCAATCAAATGCACAAATCCTTATACTTTCGTTTTCTCGATGTGAATTGTTGTTCATAATTGATCAACATATCGAGCAATTCATGAATATCACAATCCACCTTGTTCATGTTAACATTAACATAACAAAAGTATCATCAAGAGACTGCAAGATCAAATCCTGCTATAAGTGTGCATCCTTACTTCTCAAGTTTTTCTATAAGATCAATTATCTTTAGAACATGGATGCACACCAGCTCATAGAGCTTTAATTCAGACATGAATAGAGACTTAGATATATGATATCTAGCATTCATATTCTGAGACTCCTACATCTTCTTAAGATGTTCTATTATCTGTGGTGGATTCATAGTTTCATGTTTCCTCTTAAAGACAAGACTCATGGAAGCCAAAATGATGCACTGAGTAGTAGTACTTCGTTCCCAGTACTTCAAATATACATCTAATGCAACTACAACAGTCATTCCCTCAGTAGGAGCTTCCATGGCGGGGTTATCGATCACATCGATAAGCTTTTCATGCATGAGAACAATTATAGGGGTTATCGATCACATCGATCGCATAAAAAATGTTATCAGACATTTTGTTAGAATCTAGTATGTCACGCAGAGAAATAGTAGTCATTTCAAAAATTAACCATAAAGGAAAACAACAATAGCACAAGCATACATCATTAAGACATGGACTTCATCAAAATGATTAACAAACTTTAAAATATGAGTGAGCCCCTTGGTAGTCAAGTCGTTTCTCACACATAATTAAAGTTCTCCTGATTTTATCATATAAAATCAAAGCAGACTATATACTACATAGTCACCTGGTTGTCAGGTCGGTCCTATTAGTACATTTGAGTTTATCCATCCTTGTGACAGAAAATTAAGTAATATCATACCCTCTGGGTAGTCCAGACTATAAGTATAACATTATATAACTTTTCTTCACATCGCATCATATGCAGTAGAATAAATTAATTTTCTTCAAAAAATAATTAATATCATACCCTCTGGGGTAGTCCAGATTATAAGTATAATGTTAAATAATTTTAATTTCACTTGCATCATATGCAACAAAATATACCATTTCCTCCCAAAGTTAATTAATATTATACCCTCTGGATAGTCCAGACTATAAATACAATAGTAGATAACTTTCCCTTTCCATTTCCATCATATACAATCAAAAAATATATTTATCTTTGAACTACAAGTCTCCTGGTAGTCAGGTCGTTCCTTGTAAACAAAAATAAAATTTATACACTTTATACTTGTATCATATACAACGGAGGTAGAAAAAACATTTATCTTTGAACTACAAGTCCCCTGGTAGTTAGGTCGCTCCTTGTAAACAAAAATAAATTTTATTTTGAACTACAAGTCCCTTGGCAGTCAGACCGTTCCTTGTAAACAAAATACAGTTTTATACTTGCATCATATGCAATAGAGAAAAGTAACATTTATCTTTGAACTACAAGTCCCTTGGTAGTTAGGTCGTTTCTTGTAAACAAAAATAAATTTGATTTCGGACTACAAGTCCCCTGGTAGTCAAGTCGTTCCTTGTAAACGAAACTTGAGTTTATTTATCTACTTGAATGGAAAAGCCATCGAAAAAATATCTCATGTTTTGTCAATTAAAACTCAATAACTTCTAAAATAATCAACTTTCTGTCATCAAAACAATTTTAATAATATAATCGTTAATAATAAAATTGATCATATACCAATCAACCAATTTAAATCACCCCAAATCATCAACATATAAACTTATCATATCATTCAAATATGTATACATATATTACATGAGACTTTCATGATTAAGGGTGTGTCAATATCTTCCAATCATATTGGTCATATGTAAACACTTAATTTTCATACATCAATATGCACATAAATTTATATACAAGCATACATATCATATATACATTAACCAATTAGTTAATGTACACATATTCTCATATGCCATGACTTGAGCCAAAACAATTTAATATGTATATATTTATACACGAAAGGTAAACAAGAATTTATTAACATGTGCAGGTCAATTCCAATCAATCATACATATATGAGTTTACACATACCCAAAATAATATTGCGGCAATAACCAATCAATATATTTGGATCTAGTATACAAGCTTTCATCAATATAGGACTTCGTCAATTATATACGCATGTAAGTATATACACAGTGATGAAAACAAAACTCAAGTCACATAGATTTAAATTCAAAAACCATGGCTCTGATACCAATTGAAGGATCGAAAAACATCATATGTTCACAGCGGAATTAAAACGTTCGATCCAAAAAACCAAATATATTGCATCTAAATCATCGTTAAAACTATAAAATCACTTACTTGATTTGTAGAACGAAATTGATTTAGCTCCGAAACTACGTAGCCTCTAGTGTATCCACACCGAGCAACGATTTGATGCTTTCAACTTTTGAGATGACAATGGAGGAAGAACGATTCTTTCTTTTGGGTTTTGGAGAGAAGAGAAAAAGGAGGTTGTAGAGAATAATCTGAATTATTCTTTTAACCCTAATCTCTACATTTAAACAATAATTATTATTGGGTCTAAGAACCAATTGGGGTAAAACCCGATTGGGCCTAAGGCATAACCCAACAATCTCTACACCGATAATAGACACACATAATTATTGCAATCTATTATCTTGATTGTTAGTCTTAGTGCCTGTTGTACAATCGTAAATGTCCAAATATAAATATCATCGTTAACAGTAAAATTAAAACAACTTTATATTACTTATGTGTTGGAATAATATATCGATGTGTATTTTGATCTATGCCCACCATACGAATAAAACCATAGATTGAGATAGATCACACTTGATGGGTCCCTAGTCAACAAAGCTTCACTAGAAGCGACTAGTATGAAAGATGGCTCTTTATGGCTTACGTTCTGTTAGTCATTGGAATGAGATTCCAGAGTTTGATCATAGATATCATGTGGGACATGATATTGAACGACCCGACATGAATATGTGCCATAGATCAAGTCATGAACATATTCATTGTCGTAGCTTGTCATGTATCCTTAGACCAAAGAGTCTTTGTGATTACTATGCAGTAAACAATTGAGTATGACCTATGCCCAACATTTTCTGTGACAGGGTTTCCATAACGGTCAGGATTGGCTTGGGGACGGACTACATAAGTGACACGAAAGACGATGAAGGGATTTATCCTTCATACTGCGGTATGGGAAATATATCGATTCTCTGTCGCTTGATCGAGAGTGACTGAAAGTAAACCATGGCCATGCACATGATACTGGGTATCATATATTTAGTCATCTCACATGTCAAGGAACAATGATTGAGAATAATAAGAGTGACGACTCTATGCCTTATCTCAATTAGGATATTGGTGATAAAAGGATAATGACAGGGACGATATAAATGTTAGAACGACAAGATCGATTTGTTATGCAATGTCAGGCTATACTAAAGTCTCGTTAGTTGCCACTTATGTAAGATCGAGTAAAATGAGATTTTACGTTGATCTCATTAACCCATTTATGGAGAATGACCAAGAGAGAAGTTGTCACGAGGCATGACCAAAAATGAATTTGGGTCATGTGCCCATAAGTAATTAGGAATTTACGGATCGAGAAACGGCATGGAGTCTTGGGATTGATCGCGTCGGATAATGTTGGACGTATCCGGGATGAAAGGCGTGGAGGCGATGAGCGCATAACGGGACCTCATCGGGAATGGCCACGGGCCATCACCCGTGACGCCTATGGGTGGCTCATGCCACCAAAGGCCTATGGAACCAACTAGTTAAGTCTTAACTAAATGGTTATAACTAAACTAGTTAGATTAGGTAGTTGGTGATTCAATACACCAACTTACCACCAACTTCTAGTTACTTTACACCATCTTTTTTCCTATTTACTATTATTATATTATGTTGATGGGATAAGATTACTTAAGAGTCATATTTTCAACATAATAAGACACAACACACGAAAAGAAGAACAACTTCTCTTCCTCTTTCCCTACAATTTTGGGTTTGACTTTCTCTCTCCATCTTGTTGTGTTCTTGAGTTCTTAAACTCAAGAATTACGTGGCTTTGATTCCCGGGATGGATACGCAGGCATCTCGAAGACTCAAATTGATCATCCTTTCCTTGGTGTTCACTTCTCTTCTCATGTTCTTGAACAATTGGTAAGAACACTTGTGTTGATTTATGCTCTTGTGTATCTAATCTTTGGTAGTGTTTCAATGGCCTCGAGTTTTATTTGCTTCCGCTGCGAGTATGTGTTTATACCCTCCAACGAGAACCAATAGTGATATCAGAGTCGTGCTACCTTTGAGATTCACAAGACGGTGTTGAGAAAGTTTCGGTTTTGCTTGAGAAATAGAAAACCAGCACGGGAAGGGTATTAAGGCACTTCGATTGGATCGAGGTGGAAAATAATTGACCATATAGTTTTTCGATCATCTAAAAGAAAATGGGATCCTTTTGGAATGGACTCCTCCCGGGACACTGTAGTTGAACGGTGTAGCCGAACGGAGAAATCATACATTGCTAGACAATGGTTGTAAGAACCGCCCCCGGTCGACACCGGTCGAACCAGTGAAATTTGGGAAAAATGACTTTCCGCCGAAAAAGTCAACCGATAACTCCGGGAGTTATTCGAGACCTTTCCGGGACCCAAAAAGCTTAGCCTTCGTTACGGTTAGCTTAGTTGGGTCGTTTTCTTTCAAATTTGTAATTTTGCGAAAAAGTCAAATCCGGGTCAAACGGGGTCGAATTAGGGGTTTTATCGAATTAAATAAGTGTGCTGAGGTTTTTTTGGGTAAAGGTGGACCCCACATGGACACATGTCCATGTGTCTTGGAGGAGAAGAAAATGGTGAGAAAAAGACCATTTGGTCCCCACTTGTGGACAAAAGAGAGAGAGACATGGGCTAAAGGACAATTTGGGTTTTTTCCCTTTTAGGTCAAATGCCCTTTTGGAGCAAAAATCAGCCACACTTCATCACTTGGCCGAAACTTACAAGGAAGAAGAGAGAGGGAGAACTCCATTGAAGGAGAATGAGAAGAAAAGAAGAAAATGAAGCTCCTTTTGCTTGATTTCTTCACCTAAGTCCCTCATTCTTCCATATTTCTCATCCTTTCTTCATTTCCCAAGGTAAACTCTCAATCAAATCTCATTTTGATGAACTTTGGGTGTGGGTTTGGTAGAAATTGCATGAACTAGGCTTGGGTTTGGGGTTTTGATGGTTAAATGGATGATTTGTGGAGAGAAAGTGGAAGATTTTTATTAAAAGGGGTTGGGTTTTGTTAGTCTGATGAAACCCAACCTTGGGTGTTGAAATTTTGGGATTTTTGAGGCTATTTTTGAGGTCTTGGAGCTTAACAATGGAGTTGTGGAGAATCTAGAGCTTGTTAGGAACTTTTTGGGAGAAAGGGGGTAATTTCCGGCGACCGGAGGTGCGCCGGAGCTCCGGCCGGTCACCAATGTAAGAACCGCCCCCGGTCGATCCCGGTCGAACTGGAGGTTTTCGGCGAAAGTTGACTTTTTGCCGGAAAAGTCAACCGATGACTCAGGGAGCCATTCGGGACCTTTCCGGGGCCCAAAAAGCTTAGTCGTCGTTATGGTTAGCTAAATTGGGCCGTTTCCTTTCAAACGACTGTAATGTTGGGAAAAGTCAACCTGGACCTTTTATCGGTCAAACGAGGTTCGATTAGAAACTAAATCTATTTATTTAAGTGAGCTGGATTTATTTGAGCTAGGAGTGGTCCTCACATGGACATGTGTCCATGCTTGCTTGGAAGGGAAGAAATGAGTGCAATTTGACCATTTTACCCTTGTTGGTTGAACTTGAGGAGAGATACGACAAAGGAGTAGTTTGAGGATCATCCTCTCTAGGTTTAAGACAGCCAATTGGGCCATTTTCACTCATTTTTGTTGCCTTGGCCGAAATCTAGAGAGAGCGGAGAGAGAGAGAGGAACCAAGGAAGCTTGAGGAAGAAGAAAGGAGGAAAAAGAGGAACTTTGGCTCATTCTTACCTCAAAATCTCTCAAAAACCACATTTTCTTCATCTACTCTTCACTACCAAGGTAATCATCCAAACCATTTTCGTTTTTGGTTAAATTTGATTCATGGGTTTGGTAGAGAAATGCTAGAAATAGTTGGGTTTAAGGTTTTGATGACTTAGATGATAATTTTGATGAAGAACTATGGAGAAATTGATGGAAATGTTTTGATTTGAGTAGTGTTGATGAAACCCATTGAGGGTGTTGAAGTATTGGGGTTTGTTGGGTCTGTTTTGGAGTTTTGAGGATTTATCAATGGAGGTTTGAGGTGGATTTTCGGGGAAAACGAAGTGGAAGAAGAAGGAAGAAGGTTCTGCCCAGACCGACACGGAATGCCGCATGGAACAGGCCAGGTTTCGGCACGGAGTGCCGCACGGACCGGGCCAGGGTCCGGCACGGCGTGCAGCATGGACCGTGCCTGGTCTCGGGCCGGTCTATGGCACGGACCGTGCCAGGTCCCGGGCCGGTGTGCCGCACGGGCCGTGCCTGGTTCCGGGTCGGTATGTGGCACGGGCCGGGTCGGGTTCCGGGTCTGTGGGCCTTTCGGATTGGGCCTCGATCTGGACCATTTCCCGTTTTAGCCTATGTTTGGACTTCCAGGCTTAGTTTATTTGTTTCTCGTTTAAAACGTAACTGAATTGGTTTTGATTCGGGAATTGTTTTGTGATCCAAGACCTTGTACCCGAGCGTGACGGAGGAGGAGGCACTTGGATCCCGTGAAGTGGAGGAGGAAGCTAGCCAGGTCGTCAGCAGCTAGGAGTTGAGAGTTAATTACTTTTGAGGTAGGGAAAGTAGCGAATACCGGTTTAATTACGGAAAGTTACTAGTATGCCTTTAAGATAATAATAATAACAACCGGAAAGGTCCTAGTTTGCATATAGGATGTGATTCACTAGAATAATCGCCTTCAATTACGATAATAATAAATGGAAGAGTCCTAGTTTGCATATTGGATATGATTCACTAGAATAACCGCTTTCAATTATGGGAAATTGTCGTGCTGGTAGAATGGCCATGTCGAGCCTTAGGGTTGCGTGTTGATTGTGATGCCATGATCTATGACTGAGATGCATGATGCGTGTTGTAGCCGTTGATTAGATTAAGAGCCATATAAGATATACTCGGTGTAGCATGTTGTCGCTAGGTTTGGGAAAGTGTGCCATGCGTGATGTGATGTGAACCATTGATTGTGATATGATCGGGTAAGTGATAAACCGATGTGTTGTGTTATGGTGAGTTGGCTCGGTTGGAATACCGTGGTTGAACTATGGCATTGTGATGCATGTCATTCTCTTGATATGTGTTCCAAGAGGAGGTGTGTCCGGTATGATACCTACACTGAGAGAGTATGCCCGGTGTGGGGTATCGAGGACGAGGATGATGTGATCATTATCCCGATGCTATGTGGTCCGGGAAGGCGTACGACCGAGGTATGTGCCGGTCCGGTATGCATGAGGCCCCGAGTCTACGAGACGGGAAGACGTCCGACTGAGGGATTGCCGGTCGAGGATGTTACCCCGAGTCTACGTGACGGGAAGATATCGAGACCGATGTTGTGTGGTCCGGTACGATATAAGTGTCTAGGTGCATTCGATGATGTTGGAAATTGTTGTACAGATACGTGTTTGTTCTGCTGTGTGTTCTATGCTTGCTGATTGGCTATGTAAGATGTTTTAAGTGTGTTTATGGTCTTGTGAGAGTGATTAGCGGTTGGTAACTTCCCATGGGCGTTGTTAGTAGTTAAGCTTTGCTACTATGCCTTAATTGGACGGTTACTCGTGGTGGTGAACAGATGTTCATAACTTTAACTACTTTTCCTATTGTGCGAAAGCTCACCCCTTTACCTTGTTGTTTTTTCAGGTCTTGAGCGGGACTTGTGCTAGCGGGATTCTCGGCGCTTGGGAGCCAGCGAGGGTCTTGTCTAGTGGTCTAGAGACGTACAGTTTTACTTTTACTTAACTCTTTTACCATGTGTTTTACCGAGCTGTTGACTCGTGTTATTACTTGGAACTTTAAACTGTTATCTGAGACTCATTGTGGTTTTAAAATTGCGTTATTTAATTATTATTTTATTTCACGTCTCGAGTCCAGTCAAAACCGGATTTGGGGCATGACAACCGGGGGTAGAACCGGCCATGGCCAGATGGAAGCCACGAAACCGTGACCGGCCACACGGTGGCGGTCCGGTCCGACCACCCATAGTCCACGTGTGGCCGTGGGGCCTACTTGGCCGGGGTGTGGGTTTTTGACGTGTTCGGGTTGTCTTGGGTGAACCCCGGATTGATAATTCACACCCGGAATGAATTATGGAAGTGATTCGTGGAAATTCGGAAATTGTAGTTAGAAACTTTAATTGCGGAATTATAACGCTCGGACATCGGAATTTGATTCTGCCAAGTGTGCTGGAACACGTGAATTTAATTAGGAATGATAGAAACGAAAACGGGAATTTTCGGAGCCCCGAGGGACGTTTTCCCGATCCCGGGCATATTCGCCAAGCCGGGCGAAATGGGCCATTTCGGGCCCATTTTGACAAGTTGAGTAATTGGGGGTTAGTTTGGGTATTTCCTTTTTAAACCACCCTTGAATTAGTATTAATCCTCGTATTACCTTGTGATCTTAGACGTTGTTCCTGAGCACGGCGGAGGAGGCTACTAGGCTACTCGTGTTGGATAGCGGTTGAGGTAGGGAAAAGTAGCGAATACCGGTTTAATCACGGAAAGTTACTAGAAATGCATATAGGACATTAATAACCGGTAAAGTCTTAGAGATGCATATATGATATGAATAATTGGTGTACTATTATTTAAATGATGGAATCACTTGTGGGCCATGTCGTGCCCGTAAGTGTGGGACTTGACGTGCTGTAGAATCACATGTGGGCCGGTCGTGCCCGTAGGATTGTGTGTTGGTTGCGCTTGTTGTGATTAATAATTTGTAATGTTCGGTACGTGGTATGCTCCGTTGTTAAATAAAGGGTCATGATATGTTATGAGAACATGGTGATTGTTAGTGTGAATTATTGTCTTGTGATATGATCGGGTTATTGATAGACCGATGTGGTGTGTTCGGTAAGATTTGTTTGGTATGGTATGCTGGTATGAGATGTTTGAGGACGGTGTTCTGGTCTGATATCTATTCCGTGGGGGATTCCGGTATAGGGTATCTAGGCTGGGGACGGTGTTCCGGTACGATAACTATACCGTAGAAGATTCCGGTATAGGATATCTAGGCCGAGTATTGGTTCCGGTGCGATATCTGTGCCGTAGAGGATTCCGTTACAAGATATCTAGAGCCGAGGAGGGTGTTCTAGAGAAATGTTTATACCGAAGAGGATTCCGGTATAGGATACCAAGGGCGATGCCGAGTGTTCTGGTATGGTATGTGTGATGTGATTTGTACCCCGTGCTACGGGAAGATACCCAACCGACGGAGGATTCCGGTTTGGTATGTTATGAGTTGTACCCCGATGCTGTGTGTTCCGGGAAGATGTCTAGGCCGATGTCGAGTTCGGTACGATATGGTTGAGTCGGGCTATGGGAAGCTGACGCATTGCTCTGGGATACTAAGGGTGTGGAAGTGGTTGCTAATGATATTACTCTGTGTGTTGATCTGTTTTGGTTGCTGTGATTACTTATGCCTGCTATGTGAGCCTTTGTGATTTTGGATACATTCATACCTGAGTTCAGTGTATTGTCGTGCGAGTTCGCACGCGTGGTCAGTTGCGAGATAACCGTGGTCGTTGTCTATTGAGAATTTTTTAAGTGACGGGTGCTAAGAGCATAGTTGAGGAGAAATGTTCGAGTGTCGCATCTGTATCGAGTTTGATTTACGGGTTGCTCCCGAATGGGGTCAAGCGTTGTCTCTAGGTCAATTGTTTAAATTATTCGTGTTATTGCCTGACTAGTATGCCATAATCGGACGGGTATCCGTGGTGGTGGGCAATAGCTCACTCCCTTTACTACTTTTTCCTACGAGCGAAAGCTCACCCCCTCTTTTACAGTTCTACAGGTTTTGATCGCGAATTGTTTTAGAGTATGTCTCAGAGCTTGGAAGCTTAACGAGAGTCCGAGCTGGGATGATATAGAGACGTACTTTTGTTTTGTACTAAACAATTTATTACTTGGATTTCGAGTATTGACTCTTATTATCAGGATTTATCAATTTGAACTATTGTTGGAGTTATTTTATTGTTGGCTTACTTTATTATTATTTTTAACCCACGTCTCTCGAGTCCGGTCAAACGGTGAGTGGTTGCCACGTCATCTATGACCAAACGGTATCGTTTCATATGTTCTCAAGCAAGATTTAGCTCGATCAAATCCGACCCGAAACCGTCGGCGTCGTTGAAGAAGAAAGAAGCCCCTCCCCTCGATTCTCTCTATTGGCAGAGAAATGGCGAAGCCAGTTTCTGATTCGCAGAGCAACAAAGCCGCCGTTCAGGCCACCAACGACGACGCTTCCGCCAGTAAACTGTGCGTATTTTGTGGCCTTCTCTTCTCAAAATCACCGTTTTCTCTGTTGTTTTATTGTTGAGTTCCGTTTCACCACCTGTTTGGCCGCCAAGAAAATGAGCAGGAAAAAATATATATCGTGGCTTGAATGTGATGATGAGATACCTGGTAAATATTGTTGTTTTGGTGTTTCTCAGCTCTGAAATGCATGTATAATTTCTAGGGAAGATGGCCTGAGTATTAGAGTACACTGCTTGCTTGTAAAGTTTATTTCCATGGTGAATTTTCAATACATAGAACGCAACCATTGCATAAGTTAAATAAATAAAAAATCAACAATCATGATGTCCATATTCTTCATTGGGGCTAGAAGAAACTAATGTTAAGTGCACATTCTGGTTTAGGGTATTCTACTTAGTCTTTGGGATTGTGTTGTATAATTGGGATGTTATGCTTCTTATAAATAAGGCTTCATTCAATATCTTAATGAGAAGAATTGACTGTGATTTATGGTACCGTAATTGACAGTTTGGTGTTGTTTCTCCAATTTTGATAATGATTTTTATCGATAATAATTCTTCTCAAATTTGTTGTGTACTTGGTGCATACCGCTTACTGTTTACTCTATGGCTTAAAGTTCATGTGTTAAAAAGGGATACATGAAAGATGACTACGTCCATTTATTTGTAAGAAGGCCATTGAAGAGATCTCCAATTATCAACCGTGGTATGTTTTGCACTGCTCAATACTTTAAACTAATTACTTTTAGAAAGAAGAGAAGGATGAACAACTTTTTTCTTTTCTTTCGAAGTGATAGTTAATTTCCCTGCCATTTGTTTTTCACATGTTGAGGTTATTTCTCCCGGTGGGCTGTTCTTAGAAAGCTTCTCTTTCAGTTTCTGCATTGTCAAGGAAATACTGATGAAGAAGGTCATATGAGGAAGCAAATATTATCACTTGGAGCTGGTTTTGATACCACATATTTCCAGTTGCAGGTCCATATACTTTATATTTGTTGTCATATGTTTGTTTTTTTATTTCAATATATTGGTCTTGATCGAATATACTATTTTTGGCAGGATGAGGGGAAAGCACCATATCTGTATGTGGAACTGGATTTCAAGGAGGTGCAAATTCAAATCACCCATTACTATCCCATGGGTTTTGTTGGCAATGCATATATCTCCTTGTGGTATGAGGGTGAACTGTATGCTATATTAGGATAACAGTGTCATGTGTGGAAGAACTGAACAATCGTATATTATAACTTGCCCATGCCTGGCTATAAGATATTACTCCTCAAAAAAAGTTACTTGTTTGTTTGATCATCTTATTATATCAATTGGCCTATTGTTGAGTAAAAAGAATTGGCCTATTGTTCAGAGCCCTTTGTTCCTTTGAGTTGCCTAATTCAGATGCGATCCACAGAAAATGAAATATCTTAGAACTCTCTGTTTGCCTCTCTCTGGGAACTCTGATGATCTTCCTCGCTTTATAGCTTTCCTTTTCCTTTCTTCATACCAATTTTGCCAATGACATGGATCAGTTACATCTTGATGTTAAAGCTAAGCTTGAACATACTGGGCACCACCATCTTTTCCTCACCTTTCCTTTACCCACATTTAATTATATTTCTTTGCTGACCCATATCCTAGTTTTGGAAGATCACAATGCAGTAACTATGGTATGTCCCAGAGAGTCCCTTTCTAGAAACAAATAGAAGGATGATAAAGTGAAATTCGAGAGAGGTTGGAAGTTTGGAATGTGGTTGTGCAAGAAAACAAGAGATACTATTTGATTTGGGCTTGTTTGGGGGTGAGAACTTCTAGTGACCATAGAACAGCTAACTTTTAGTGGAGTGTTTATAAATAAATATTGCTTAGTCTTGAAAGTTGGGGTATTTATTATGGGTTTTATATTGGGGAGTCAGATAATTTTTCCCTGAAGTTAGGGTACACATATGTGACTTGAAATTACTTGAAATCACAGCACTGGGAAACTAACCTATATCGTTTATGTTTGTTAGGTAACTAGTAGAAAAGCAACACTGATTGAGACCTGCATTCCACTGAGGGAGAAAGTTGGTGCAACAGCTTCAATCTCACAAGGTAAGCATATCAGCTTTCCCCATCTATTCTAGAATGTACCATTGTTGGTTTGGTCGCCCCATGACATGAAAGCCCAAAGGATTTGAGATGAGACCCAAAAAAGGTAGAAAATGACTTTTAAGTAATTCATAGCTATATATGGTTTTATTATGTGACTATTTCTAGCTTGAAGTTTGAAGTTGGGTTGAGTTGTTGTGCTTTTTTGCGTATACTCTGTATTGAAATGTATCGTATGTGTAGTTTGTGTCTACTGTCTAGTATTACGTGTCTATAATATGGATGAAATTGCTCTATTATAACCATCACCACACTTTTTGATTGTGGTGGCAGTATCACAATAATATCATACCCAATATGCTGACTGTAGGCCTCCAAATTTCATTTGGATACTGTATCATTATTGACAAATTTAAAATAATTTAGTGCAACAGTGCGTCAAAATGGGAACGAATGAATAACATATAATTTGAACTGCTAAGGAATAGCAAATAATTTGAACTAATAGGCAATCAAAGCTAACCTAAATCCTTACACTTGTGCCACTACCACAACCTATTTATTGTCCGTATTGTTGCAGAAAAAGGAGAAGTGCTCAGTGATCATTACAAGCTACTCCCAATTGATTTACGCGATATTAAAAAATTAGATGACGCCATAGCTTTGGCTGGTATGGATCCTAGGTATGTGCTTATAGTTACTTTATTGTCATCTGATGTATAGTCCAAGTATATTTTTTTTGTGCTTGAAGTTTAGGGTATTTCCCGGCTTACTCAATCACCTGCGTTACACCACTAAAGCTGTAATAACCTCTAGATGCGTCCTGCTCATTCTATGCCTTCCAAATATGTGTTTTTTTAGTTATCACGATAGTACCGTGGTGTGCTTATTATGTTTCATGTGCTTGCTGGAAAGTTAGCAATTTTATACTTACAAATGGTCCTAGTTTCTAGGATTTCTGAATACATATACTTATATTCTTATTTTGGTTTGTATTGCCCCCCGGAAGAACATAACTTTTGAAAGTTTATTATTTGTTTTGGTGGTTGATGAAGAAGATCGGCCCTTATTGGGTTTTTGGCTTGACCTGCACATGTACCCTATCTGCTACATCTCTGTTAATGAATGTTGAGGAGAGTTCAATTTCCGAATGCATTACCAATCTCAAAGAAATTGTATGGAGATGGAAAAAGCATATAAAAGTATACGCATTTAGGAAACCTGATCATTTGTGAATGAAACTATTTTTGATAGTACACTATCTCTATCAGTATTATTTTATGTTTATCTGCATTTAGCCTGAGGGAAACAGCAAAGCTGCTTTGTTCTGATACTGTTATCAGATTGCCAACATTTATAATTGCAGAATGTGTTTTAATATATTTGGACCCTGATTCAAGTCGCTGTGTAGTTGGTTGGGCTGCAAAAACGTTTTCAACGGCAGCATTTTTCTTATATGAGCAGGTTATACTCCTTTCAAACCTCAGTAATATTTTGCTTTCTTTGTATGTTTGATATTTTTGGGTTTGTTGAACTTCCTTTCAAATGGTCTAAACTGTGTTTACTCTAATGTGTTAAAAAATGTTTCATTTCTACTTTGATTACCAACTCTGGTATTTTTCATTGTGTTTCTTTGGCAGATCCATCCAGATGATGCCTTTGGACAGCAAATGATCATAAATTTGAAGGTATGTGTCTTCTTGTGGAATGAATTTATTTAAGCTCTGAACATTTTTGTCCCTTTTGGTCATGGATGAAAAATATACTAAAGAATTTGAGAAGTGTAGTTGAGCTGTTTGGATGTACGCACTCACATTTTTTTACTAAGACCTAGTTATATAGTGCCCTAACTCATGAAATGTGGATTCAACCTATTTGCATCTTTGTTCACTTCAGTTCTTCTGTCCCCCAAACTTATATTAGTTCATTCTTTTCCCTGCAATGGGATTCTGCATCAATGTGAAGTTATGAACATAGTGCTAGTTAGTGTTGACGTCTGGTGTTTTTGTTCAAGGTATACCCCGAATTCCCTTACTAAATTTTTTAACTTATCATATGTCTCTATTTTATAATAAACTTCAATAACTCATTAGTTGTGATATTGATGCAGAATCTCTAGGTTGCCACTATCATAGATGACTTTTTTCCCCTGTTTGTTTTTTGTTTCAGAGTCGCGGTTGTGATCTCTTGGGTATTTATGATACACCGACTTTACTTGCAAAAGAAAGACTTTTTCTGGACCAGGGGTGGCAGGTATATATATCTTCCTGTTCGGATTGAGTTTTCTGTACAATCCTTGAAGATCTGGTTTCATGACTCTTCCTTTCCTAACTGCTGTAATTCAAAACTTTCAACTCTTTTTGGAGATGGTTAATATAATTTTTGGAGTTTGTCATTCTCCATCATCCCTTTTGCCCATAGTGACTTATCCTTAATTTTTTGTTTTCATATTTTCGATTCTTGTTTTATACTCTTGGTGTATCAGAGAGCAGCTGCCTGGGACATGCTGAAAATTTACAGTACATTTATCGATGCGCAAGAAAGACGAAGGTATATACATCCATAGATATCTGGAAACATTAGAAGTTCATTTCTATTATGTACCAATTTTGTTGCCCTCATGCTATAAGTTGGAGTTGTCTCTAGGATAGTTTTTCCTTGTCTCCCTATCTATTTCACTCTCATCTACATTGTAATGGGATGCGTAAGTTTTTTTCTTGAATATTAAAACAAAAATACTCATCTTTGATGTCATTGTCAATAGAATTGAGCGGCTGGAGTTGTTTGATGAATTTGAAGAGTGGAACATGATGCAGGTGGGTCAATCCTCATTCCATCTTTTAGAAAATGGGCCGTGTTACTTAAAAACTAGTGGCATGATATCAGATTATGCATGTGGACCCTGGCCATATAGTGTTTACTAGGTCCTTCGATAAGTCGTGAGGCCTCTTTGTCTGGAGATTGCTTGCCACCTTCACATGGAATTGTGGCGCTTCATGCTTCCCCCACCTATACTGGCCAGTGGTTTGGTAGTAATATTTTTTGGGGGGATAAATTTTTTGATGAGATTCTTATACTAATTAATTTTCAATATATGTCCCGAACTGCTTACTTTCAGGAGCATTACTGTGTGGTCTATGCAATCAATGATGCCCTGGTATGTGTTGACCTTGAATCACAGAGTGGCTTTTTCTCTATTTTGGTTTCTGCTTTATATACTTGTCTATATATATACACACACATAATATACATGACTGTTATTTGATTCCTTCATTTTTGGTTGCTCGTGGTACGTCCTAGCTCTTTAGGTGGGACTTAACCAATCACCTTATAATAGGACATTGTAAGGCACCATGTTATGCAAGGCTAATACTCTCTGGTCTACTTCCTCATGCAACAGGGATTGCTTGGTAATTTTGGTTTTCCTGAACAATCATCTGGACGTGCCAAGTCAGTCACCGGTATCAGCATGACTCCACGAGTCTAGTGTTCACAAATCTTCCCGAGCTTTCTGGCGATGATTTAATTTCAAGTGAAAATGAAATTTGTGGGAACTTTTTTTACTGCAATGTTCAGCAGTGATCCTCCCTTTGTAATGCTTGTGGATATACAGCTGCCAATGTGTGCCATAACCCGTAGGTTTAATTAAGCAATTGGAGGCTCGGAATGGATATGGTGAGAATGCCCATGTTACGCAAGGGCTGTAATACCGTCGAGTCTCAGTTTCTTTTGTCTATATGAACCCAACTGTATCTATCCTTCACTAGTTTGGTGTCTGCCTGTTTGTCACATTATTTGGTTGAACAATCGAAACTCAAACCAGCTTGAAATGTGTAAGAATTTTCAATAGATTTAAGATCCATGAGATTCATATACAAGATATATCGTCAGATATGCAGACTGGATGGAGATGATTCACATTTTGTGGGATAACCGGTAAGTGATTTCCCCGTATAAATGCAAGTCAAATGCTCTAAAACTTAGGATGGAGATGCTCTAAACTAAGCATAATCATAAAAGATTGAGATGTTTACGGACTAAACTAAAACAAAAAGTAATATGAAACTGAGCTAAGACAAGCCGACTTACTTTGCTGTGTAGATAGGACATTTTCACAAATAAACAAAAGGTAATGATGGAGCTAATAACAATGTAATTGTGAATAAACAATGATCAGAAATGTAATTAAGAAAGATTTATGGAAGGATAATGATGAGAATGTGCGAGAGAAGAAATAGGCGGGTCAGTCATAGGTTCACAAGGACGATGCGCGCGCACACGGATACTTGTTTTTTTCTCATCAAAAGTGTAAACCTTCTTCCTCCTTCTCGAATCGTCCTTCTCTCTCCACACGGTATTTGCAAAACCCTCTCCATTCTCTTCCTAAAACCCTAAACTATATTTCTCCTTCCTGTCCTTCTCTTATTTTCTCGAAAGCCAAACAGGCTTTTCCCCTTAACATTCCCCCACCGGAATTTCCATTTCCACGGCGAATCCCCATCTGTAAGCCTTATATTTTCTGTAAAACAGCTGAGCGTTGCTCTGATTTCTCCGTTTTTGCTTGTGGTTTCTGGTGATATTTTCTGTTCATGCTCTGTTTTGGAATTGATGATAGTAAACTGTTCAGTTGCCCAATCGTGGGCTTAGTTCTTTTTCTATGTCATTTCTGATTCTGTAAGTTGAATTATTCTGGCTAATTTGTTGAGGTATTTTTGCTATTTTGCATTTGTAACCCAGGAGCAAAAGTTTAACCTTCTTTAATTCCGAGTTCTGTTGATATCCTCAGATATCCTGCATTTTCGACATTAACAACTGTTAGCAATGAGGGCTATGCAATTCCAACAAGGTTCTTTCTCACCGGGTTTGGCAAGCAGGGGGGTTGAATGGAAGAAAACAATGATGATGAGACCATTTTCTTCATTAAGGCCAAGCCAAGTTTGTAATGCTATAGTTGTTAGGGAGAGATTGGGCCATGCTGAAGCTGTGCAGGGATGTCATATGTCTCTTAGTAATAGAACTTTGCTTTCCCCATTTGCACCTCGTTTAAGAAAGCCTCTTTGTTCTGCAAGTCCGGACAGTGGTGTGGGATCTTCTGAGGTGGATGAGGTATCAGGTGTAGAAGAAAAGCCTTCCATCAGTAGTCAAGCAGAGGATGTTCAGTAAGACCTAAAACCCTGCTACTATTTTTTAATGATTCTCTGTTGCATATTGCTTTTTCTTGTACAAATTCAAAATTATTGCAGATAGTATTTATTCCTCAACATGGAACCCTTGCATGCATTAGAATGAGAACCTATATTATTTTTAGGGATAATTGTCAAAACATGCACTAAAGTTTCGTCTACAAATGAAATAGTGCACAATGTTTCGTTCACGTTGTGTGGCTACCCTAAAGTTTCGTCCACGAAATAAAATAGTGCACAACATTTCGTCCACGCTGTGTGGCTACCCTAAAGTTTCGTCCACAAATGAAATAGTGCACAACGTTTCGTCCACGTTGTGTGGCTACTCTATAGTAATTTGCTGATCTAGGTTTCATAAGTAATTTTACTAACAAATGTTCGTGGACGAAACTTTAGGGTAGCCACACAACGTGGACGAAACATTGTGCACTATTTCATTTGTGGACGAAACTTTAGTGCATGTTTTGACAATTATCCCTTATTTTTAATTTCTCATACACCATGAGCTTAGTACTAGACTTGGATATGGGCAGAGTTTATGGTTGTGGAAATTCCTGTGAAGGAAGTTCAGATCATTGATTGTTTTGTGGCATCTGTGAATGCTAATATGTAGCAACATCTAATTTAGTGTCCTCGATTGTGATGACTATCGTTGTTCAATGACGAATAATAAACTTATGGTAAACAGACATACTAATATATTTACGATTTCTCCACGGTCAAGAACTATACAATAAGAGGATCATTGTAATTAGTAGGGTGCCAACAAGGAAATCATATGGTAACTTATTGTTGGAATTGGGGTCTAATTAATGGAGCTTCCAAGCTTTGCTCCCAATCTTTTTGGTTTTTGCATAGTAATCAATGAGAAATTTTAATATAGTTGTAGTTCTTATTTGACTGACAACATTTCTTTTTTGTCTTCAGTGAATTGACAGAGGTTCCCACTAAGCAATCACACCCTCCAGATGTCAAACGCGAGCTTGTACTGCTTTCTATCCCTGCAATTGTTGGACAAGCTATTGATCCTGTAGCACAACTGTTGGAAACAGCCTACATCGGAAGATTGGGTATGTATTGTTCTTTCATATATTCTTCCTTATTTAATGTTTTCCTTATATGCCTTTTACTGTTCCTTTGATCTGAGAGTCACATTTCTTCTCTTGGCGGCCTGTGTTTATTGTTTAGCATTGGTAGTAGTTAGAATATTAGTTCATGTAATAACTAAGCCATTTTTTCTTTAATGGAACTGCATGTTTAGATTATTTGTAGCTTCATACTCTTACATCTACTTCTTTTCGTGATTTATTTTTTCCTTTTTTCTTTTTCCCTTCCATTTTCATTCATCTTGCAGGTGTATTTAAAAAATTTAAGCTTTAATTATCTGAAACTTTCAATGTAGTTTCAGATTAATGTTTGGTATTTGCATGATTGTTATTTCATATATATATATATATATGAAATAGTTGAACAAGTATATCAGTATCTTCATTTACTGAGATTTCTATTGTAATTTCCACAGGGTCTGTGGAGTTGGGTTCAGCTGGGGTTTCTATGTCTATATTCAATATTATATCAAAATTGTTCAATATTCCTCTCCTTAGTGTTGCTACTTCTTTTGTTGCTGAAGACATTTCGAAGAACGCATTAAAAGATACTGCTTCAGGTGATACAGGGTGATGGTTAATGTCTTCATGGTGTATGTTTTACTTGCACTAGAAGAAATTATGTTGGATCTACATTCCCATATTCATATTTTTGGGGTTAATTGTCATCCAGAAGAGCGTAGACTGAAGGACAACAATAATGGCAAACCATTTGCCGAAGTAGTGGAAAGAAAGCAATTATCCTCTGTGTCTACAGCCTTACTATTAGCAGTTGGGATTGGCATCTTTGAGGGTGCTGCCTTGTCTTTTGGATCTGGAATCTTTCTTGACTTGATGGGTGTCCCTTCGGTAAGTTTCAGATACAGTTTATGGAATTTGTCATTTAATTCTTAATTGGTATTCGGGTGAGATGCCATGTGCACACAGGTCCCTTATCCACAAATTTTGTTTATTTATTTATCGTTTTTAGAAACTGAGTGATGCTTCCAATTTCTCACTGTATGTTTTTGGGATGAGTATTTTCTTATATAGGTATCAGAAATGCGGATTCCGGCGCAAAGGTTCCTTTCAGTAAGAGCCATTGGTGCTCCTGCAGTTGTACTTTCCTTGACTCTTCAGGGCATCTTTCGCGGTTTCAAGGATACAAAGACTCCTGTTTTATGTCTAGGCAAGTTTATTTAACTTATGAAGGTCTGTTGGCATTCTGGAAGTGAAGAGTAGACATCATAGCAAATCAAAACATTGTCACAACTTGTTTGTTTTAGGATATTCTTATTAGCTAAGTACACATACCAGCTTAATTGTGGAACCTTCATAGCCAACTCATTTCTCACACTTCTTCTTTTCTAGTTTGCGCCCTTTCAATTGGTGTAGTTTCTTTGCAGGTATTGGTAATGTAGCAGCCATATTTATGATTCCCGTACTTATGTATAACTTTCAATTGGGAGTACTTGGAGCAGCAATTTCAACAGTTGTGTCTCAGTAAGTGGAGAAATGTATATTCTTTACATTGATTTCAACAGATATTTTCTTTTGTTACTATGAGCAAGGTGGCACTTTTTTTCCAGATACATTGTCACCTTTTTAATGATGTGGCATTTGAGCAAGAGAGCTGTATTATTGCCTCCAAAGATGAAAGCATTGCAGTTTGGTGGCTACTTAAAATCTGGTGAGTTTATCTAATTTAGTTTTTCTGTGTGTTTAGATACTGTCAGTACAAAAGAAGCTTTCTAGCAGCCAACCAAGTTGCTGAATCAATTTATTCCAATATTATTTCAGTTAGTTGTCTTGTCTGCCAATGGAAGAATACCTCAATTGAGTGGTTTTCTCATAAGAAAAAGTTAGTTGTCTTGTCTTACCAGTGGAAGAATACCTCAATTGAATGGTTTTCTCATATGCATTTTTCTTTTAATGGGGCTTCTCAAATGCATAATTAATAGTAATTGACATAGGTTCTTAAATTTCTCACTTTAAATCGGTTTCATTGTTTGTTACGTACTAATACAAACTCTGGGTTTGTAAGGCGGGTTTGTTGTGGGAAGAACTCTTGCTGTCCTTACCACTATGACAATGGGGACGTCAATGGCTGCACGTCAAGGTCCAGTATCTATGGCTGCACATCAAATATGTATGCAAATATGGTTGGCTGTATCACTTCTTACAGATGCCTTGGCTACATCTGCTCAGGTATCAAAATTTCTTGTTTTTATTTTTTTATAATTTGTACCCATATCTCTCCATTATTGCAGTTGCTCCATGATCCATTCAATTTATCTTAGATTACGATAATCATAATTGACTCAACACAGTGTAGGTGTTCAGCAGTTAACTCTTAGCAAAAAAAAAAAGGTTTAGAAAAAAACTGATGCATAAACTGAGGGCCAGGTCTTACTTGCAGATTAAAGTTCAGGAACATGTATAAATTTTTCCTTGGAGGATTTCCTTAAAACTACCTCACTGAATCGTCCACGAACATAAAACTACCATTTGAAAAAAATATGAACTTAAAACTACCCTTTGTTTGACACACCTATGGAAAATTCCATTAAAATGGATGGAAATGCAAGAATATTCTGTTAAAATGAATGGTAAGTTTTTTATTTATTTTTTCAAAATGGCCAAATTCCCCTTGAAATGCAACATAATTATTTATTTTAATTACTATTCATCATCATTTTAATTATTTATTTAAAAAAATTATTATGTAAATTACTTAGGACAGAATTGTTATTGGTCAAAAGGTCCAGGGGTAAAATAGTCATTTTGTTTTAAAACTAACAGAAATACAGCTGTGCCTGTGTGTAATTTTTCAAACCAAAGGCAGTTTAAGGTTCATATTTTTTTTCAAAAGGTACTTTTCTGATCATGGACAATTCATGAACGCAGTTTTAAGGAATTCCCCATTTTCCTTTTTGGTAAATATGGAAAAGGAATGGATAAGAGCACGTTTAGCTCACCTATTTGATATATAACCCCCCTATGGCTATGGGAACTGCAACTGTAGGAGTTGTGCAATCAGTAAAGACCTTGCACGTGACTTTGCGATATATGTCCACCCATAGTTTTCCATTTTCGTCCTGATTTTGAAGGTGACGTGTGTTTGTAGGCCATGATTGCAAGCTATGTTTCTAAAGGTGACTACAAGACCGTGAAAGAAATTACCAACTTCGTGTTAAAGGTGATAATTTCTTCTATTGTGTAACTGGATGCTTAACTAGATCTCATATATTTATATTGTAGTTTCATTTTGCGTATATAATCTGTTACAATCTAATGTGTTATTTTCTAGATCGGATTACTCACTGGGGTTTCCTTGGCTGTAATTCTGGGTCTATCATTTGGTTCATTAGCTCCCATGTTCACCAAGGATGCCGAAGTATTGAGAATTATTAAAACTGGGATACTGGTATGTGTAATTTGGATCTGTGATAAATGCTTCCTTGGATTTTTTGTCTAATACGAATGTAGGCTCATGTTGGTTCTGAATGTAGTTTGTCAGTGCAACTCAGCCTATAAATGCTCTAGCATTTATTTATGATGGGTTACATTTTGGTGCTTCGGACTTCCCATATGCAGCTTGTTCTATGGTAATAAGATGTGCTTTTTTAAAAATAGAAGGTTTTGAGTGATATTGTTTGAGCAATTTGTGTGACGTCTTGTAATTGATGTATAGATGTTGGTGGGAGCAATATCTACTACGTTTTTGTGGTATGCACCTGGAGTTATTGGGCTTCCTGGGGTGTGGATGGGGTTGACTTTGTTTATGGGACTACGCACAACAGCTGGATATCTCAGGTGAACCCCATTTTGAATTCTATGTTGGTTTTAAATGTAAGGGAAAACTACCAATACCTACCCAAAACCATGCCCATTTAACTGATGTTTATTCTGAAGTTTACAGTTAACTGATGCATACCCTGAAGTTACGACTTGCAACTAAAAACCCCTTTTGTCTGCTAAAATGACGAAAATACCCTCAGTGATTTTTTTAAATAATTTGTTTAAAATATAGATGAAGTGATTTTTTTAAATAAAAATGAAGTCATTTAATAAGTAAATATATATATATATATATATATAACAAAAGTAATTTTTAAATAATTTTTTTAACATAATTATTGAAGTGTAGTTGAGGGTATTTTCGTCATTTTAGCTGACAGAGGGGTTTTGAGTTACATTTTCGAAACTTCAGGGTATGCATCAATTAATTTTAAATTTTAGGTAAACATCAGTTAAATGGGCATGGTTTTGGGTAGGTATCGGTAGTTTTCCCTAAATGTAATTTCTCAAACAAGCTGTTATAAATTTGTACATTTAGATTATTAATATCCCTCTTAATGACTTGGCTCTATGTATGTTTTCAGGTTAAATTCCAAAACTGGGCCATGGTGGTTCTTGCACATGGACAAACAGAAAACCAAGGTTTGTGAATATTTAAAGTCAAAACATTGTTGATTGTTGGCCTATATACAAACCTTTTGAGTGTGAATACTGAACTGATTGGTGAACAATTTTTGAAAAACTAAACAAGCTTGTTTTGCAGCTTGCTGATTTTAGGCATTAAAGGCAAAGGATTTTAGGGATGTTTACACGGCATCTTGCAGCTCTGAATATTTCATTTTTGGTCATGCTGAAAGTGAACCGAAAACATCTTTGTACATATAATTTTGTTAGCTGAACAATTTTCAGGGAGCCAAAACAGTGATGGAAATCAATATAGCTAAACTAGTCTTCTTAATCACCTACTTCCCATTTCATTTAGTACAAATTTTCTTCAAGCTTTCTTTAAATTGTTTCTTTTTTAAAATTGTTAAGTTACTTATGTATAATTCAAGCTTGGCCCAACCCCAAAATTCAAATTTATTCTCGTTTAAACCGAGTAAAGTACATCAGGCTGGGTTTTATATGTAAATATCAAACTTATTAAGTGTACTATTAATTCTTACATATCTCTAGGGGTGTCTAAAAATCCGAAATCCGGAAAAATAACTGAATTCGGACAAATCCGATCCGGATATAATCGGACAAAATCCGGTCCGGAATCCGGATGATACGGATCCGGATACGGATCCATTACTTGAAATCCGCCGGATTTCGGATAAAATCCGGACCGGTCCAATTCAAGAGCAGTCCCATCTATACTGGTGAAGCCCAACAATTGCATCAAATCCATTCGTAGAAACTAAAATCGTGAATGGTCAATCCTTAAACCTAACGCGCCTTTTCGTTTCCCCAATCTTCTTCGCCGTTTTTCTAGGGCTATTTCCCCCTTTTTTCTCGCTCCATCTCCTTATTATTTGTATTTCTTTTATATTTCCCTAGTTTCCTTTCTACTCCCTCACAAATAGGATCCATGTCCAAACCCTAGAGAGGTCACGGACATGAGCCACACAAAGGACTTCGTATTGAGGAGAGATCGGAGTAAGTTCTCCTCTCTGCAACTTTGATTTTTTGACATGTAGATGAAGACATCCCGAACGTCAGATGAGAAGAAATGGATGTGTACTGATATTTTTATAATTGTATTTTAATTTTAAATGTAAGAAAATAACATTGTCTAGATGTATGTAAGTGTTAAATGTTGACATGATAACTGAAATATACTGGTATAAGAATTAGGTAGCAATTGGATGATAGAATCTTGTAAAACTTGTAACTGCACTGAAAATGGGCTCAAAACAATGAGCCCATTGAGGTCCGGATAAAATCCGGACCCAGCCCGGACCGATCCGAATCCGGAAGCTTAAAAATCCGAAATTTTAGACTTAATCCGGACTGGTTATGGACATCAATATTTGAGATCCGGATGATCAGGACCGGACATTTTAATGGGCTACGGACCGGGTATCCGGTCCGGTTACACCCCTACATATCTCTATCTCTTATAATGAATCTTTTCTTATTAAAGGATGTTTATCCTTTGTAACGATATCTTTAATTAATTTTATGAATCAAAGTTACTATGATATTTTCTACTATTACTTAACGAATCACAACAAATATCTTTAAACTTTCCCCATTTGCAACGGTTAACTTTGGCATTGTCATTTAAATGATCACAGTTAAATAACTTGGGTAAACTACAAATGCATACCCTGAAGTTGTCATGTTTAACCGATGATTACTCTGAAATTTAAAGTTAACTGATGCATACCCTGAAGTTACGAGTTGTAACTCAAAACCCATTCGTCAGCTAAAATGACGAAAATACCCTCAACTACACTTCAATAATTATGTTCAAAAAATTATTTAAAAATTACTTTTGTTATATATATATATATATATATATATATTTATTTATTAAATGACTTCATTTTTATTTAAAGAATCACTTCATTTGTATTTTAAAAATTATTTAAAAAAAATCATTGAGGGTATTTTCGTCATTTTAGCTGACAGAAGAGGTTTTTAGTTACAAGTTGTAACTTCAGGGTATGCATTAGTTAACTTTAAACTTCAGAGTAATCATCGGTTAAACGTGACAACTTCAGGGTATACATTTGTAGTTTACCCAAATAACTTTGGCTACGTGACAGTGTAAAAAGTACAAAGATAATTGTTAACAATACTTGCACTTAAATATAAGGAGTAATTATGACTGACTACCTTAACCTGTCTATGTATTCCGGTTTACTACTCAAATATAATAGTAGAACGAAGTATGCCCGCGTTGTTCGAGGTTACAAGCAACAACGAGACATTTGTAGTGGACTTAATAGAGAGGACGTGTACCTGTTTGTTATTTCAGCTTAGTGGTTTTCCTTGCAAGCATGCTGCTGCTGCCCTCATTAAAGCGGAAGTGGACCCAGTTAACTATTTGGATCTGTATTATCTGATGATGTTCTTCAAGAAAGCATATGATGGGAACATTTTACCTGTCATTGGCGTGAATAAGTGCAAGAACATAGAGAAGAAGGCAATGCTATTACCTCCAATTGTTCGCAAGCACCCGAGTCGACCAAGGAAAAATAGGAGAAAGGGGTGCATGGAGACACAAGGGAAGCTACAAAAGAAGGCAAAGAAAGAAGGAGAGGACCAAGAGAACACCGATAAGATGTCAAGGAGAGGGGTAGTTATTACCTGCAGCATTTGTAAGAATGTGGGCCACAACAAAAGAACGTGCTTAACGAAGGACTTTGGAGTCACTGGTAATGCTTCAGGGCGGGCTAAGGGAAAAAGGTAAGGCTAAGGAAACCACAGAAGAGGATTCAGTCCCAGTTAAAGGTAAACTGCCAGTAAGAAGGAAATCATTGGACAATACGCTTGAGAAACAGACAAAGACCTACCATGTTCATGTTGAAGGTAATGAAATAAACTGTAATTAACATTTTACTTACCAGTTTATTTTGAAAGTTAGCATGTTACTTACCCCAGTTCGTGTTACAGGTCCTGAAAAAATGGTTCAACACATACTGAACAAAAAAAGAGAGGCAAGCTTTGCTAAGATTGAGAAAGAGAGAATGAGAAAGAGACTGAAAAGACAGGAGGCTAAAGAGAAGGCTACCGAGCAGCGAAGGAAAGACAGTGAAGTAGACCTTGGTGCTCACGATGATCATGTAGTAGACCTTGGTGCTCAGGATGATCATGTAGCTGTACTAGTTCAAACTGAAGACAAGTCATTGGATTTATCTTTTTCTGGTGAGTCATTGGATTTATCTTTTTCTGGATATATCTGTTCTTGAACTATACTGAATTTACTTTATTAGTTCTATACAAATGGTAAAATTTGTTGTTTATACTATTTGTGTGACTGTTGGGTTGACTTCTAACTTTTATGGAAGTTTAGGTGTAGGGTTGGGTTGCTAAGTTTCATTGTTTGAATTTTCAGAAGAAAATGAAGGTGATGAGGATGAGGATAGTAGTAAGGATACTAGTGAGGATGATAATGTAGTTCGAAGATTCAAACTTATAGACGAGGATAGTAGCGAGGACGTTGAAGGAGATGATGCTGGTGATTTGGGTAAGGAAACCACTAACATGTCTGAGATCTTGGAATCACTGGCAAGTCTAAAAAAGAAGATGCAACCAGAAATTCATCACGAGATCATCACTCGCAGCAAAGAAAGAGCAGCCATATCCTCCGATAATAGTGACAATGCAAAAGTCCATATTTTACCTTCCTCATAACATAGAAATTGCAAATTAGGAATTGCTAATTTGCATATACAAATGAGAAATATTACCTTCAGAGTTGACATCATGTGTGGTTTCATTTTTCGTAGGCTGTTACAGGGTTAGGAAAATGAAGGGCTACTCGAGGAAATGGAAAAGACTAGTCTTGTTTATGAAGCGCTACTCTGTTTTGGATAAAAAGTTTAAGACAATATTTTATTTGGTTGTAAGATGTGGCAGACTTTATTTGGTTAAATGGTTAAATGTCTATGAAACATGTTTTGTCGAGAGTTTAAAATATTAAGGTTACTATAGCGTTTATATGTTTGGCATATATGTTTGCTTCAATATTCTGAGATCTTGAAATATCTCTAAGATCTTGGAATATTCTGAGATCTTGTTTTTGTTATGGAGATGGTTTGTTACAGAAAGTGGAGCATCCATGAATGTTTCTTATGACTACCTAGAAGCTTTTGTGAATTGTGAATTTGAAAAAGAATTTGAAAGTGAAACCATATTGTTTGTAAAGTTAAAGGAATAGATATGAATAGATATTCGAAAAAGGCTCTAATATCATGTCATTCTTAGGTATTTACTTTCTTGTTGGATGATCCTATTAATAATTTATTACCAGAAAAGATCCACAAACTATAACTAAGACTGAAAACATAAACAATCTGAGATCTTGAACTATATCTGAGATCTTGAAATAATCTGAGATCTTGAAATATTTCTAAGATCTTGGAATATTTCTAAGATCTTGGAATATTTCTGAGATCTTGAAATAATCTGAGATCTTGGAAATTTCTGAGATCTTGGAATAATTCTGAGATCTTGGAAATTTTCTGAGATCTTGGAATATTTCTGAGATCTTGAAATATTTCTGAGATCAAGAATTGACTAACAATTCTTGTTGGTTCATCTTATACTCATAATTTCATATCAGTTTCTCGTGCTTGCAACAATCTAAATAAGAGAAGCAAGCACAATCAAGATGTTGTAATTACTCAAGACTTGAGAGAGGCCTCAAGGCAAAGTTGAAACACAAATAGGACATGACTCACACAATGACTCACACGAACATGACATAAATTGTCAAAATTGTCAAAAATTCTGAGCCTCTTTTATATTTATTGACAGTGAGTTCTTAGCGCATGCATTCTTAGGAAGCACGGTAGTGAAACAAAGCATGAGATCCTATCATTCTTCTAAAACCAAACTTTATTAATCTAGTGTATGGATGGGAAAATAAACGTGGATATAGAGCATCAAAAATGCATAACTTTGGAGATTGAGTAAAATAATTACCAGAAACATACATGATTCCTTTGTATGCTAAATATACTAAAAAAATCTTCAAGCTGCCTGCTCTGAAGCAAGACCTCATCTGTGAGCAGTGATCAGTGTTTCAATAAATCTCAATCCATCAAACACTATTTGAACTATGCTCTTATGCTAGCAAATTGTTATGCTCTTATGCTAGCAAAATGTTTCAACCACATAATTAAAGGTTCACATCCAAACATCCAAAAGCATAATCATAAACGTTCACATCCAAACATGGTTCTATGTACTAATGTTCAATTAATCTAAGAGATGCTTGAAAGACAACGCCGCATAAGTACACAACTTTTTTCCGATACAAAGGGACATCACTTGAAGTCATGAATGTTCTTACGTCCAAGCCTTGTAGCTCCAGCTCACAGTACTTCACTGTAAAGACGCCAGAGTCTCCTCTGCACATTATCAGCAATTTAATCAGAATGAGTAATCAATGGATACTGCAAGGCTTTGGTTTCTCCTAAGCCAAATAGAAGAGGGAAGCTTTATGGTTTTGTATACTTTACAAACGCTAATCATTAGTACGATGCAATTTTAAAGTTCAATAGAGCACATATTCACAAGCAAAAACTTTACGGGCCATGGAAGGAAGGTACACACATCCACAATCCACAATAAAAAAATGGGCTCTATATGGATGTTGCATATGTTCTGGCTCATACTCAAGTCCTTTGAGCAGTTTCTGAACAAGTCTAAATCATGCCTTGAGCTAAGAAACTTCATTACATTAATGCGTATTAAGACACTTACACAGTCAAATCACAAGTCAAATTAGTAGCATACCTCAGTTCTTGTGCAGGCAAATCTGTGAGCCTCTTAAAGTTCCAGGGCTTATCCGTACGGAATATGCCTTGGAACACCTTCAGGAAAGGTAACATCAATACTTCGAGAGCATCATCCGCCACAACTTGAACATCGCAATCATAAACACTGAGCATACATTCTGATATGTCTGCCACGACCATAACCCAATGTGATGCGATGTCATCCAAATTCAGCGGAAAATACACTTTGTTACAATCCCCCCATGACTTCCCACAGTGCTCTGGAAGATCTCCATCAACATAAATATATACACTATCGATATTGTGTTCGTCGACGTGCATGGCAAATCTAGTGTCCAAAACTACAGCCGTGCTTGCATAGTAGTGGGGAAACATTTGCCGCCGTACTCTTATCCCGTACAGAGCATCATCTATATGCTGAAACCATTACAAAAGCAATTTGTCAACAACTTCAATTAAAAAAAATCTGCTCTAGAATTACCTATTCATAAAAGTTGGAGGAGCTTACATGATCGTCGAGCGAGGCGTGTGGGCAGCTGAGACGGTCAAAGTACATCTTGTAAAAGTTCCCATAAAGAGTCTTATGATTAGTCTCATCCTTCGGCTCAGACTTCAGAACATCTCTTACTGCTTGAACTGCATCTGACATGGAGACCGGAACTGCTTTACGAGGCTGTAAAGACAACTTTTGTCTCTTTCGCTGATGGGTAGTCTCATCCTCATGTATGTGGTCCTCAGACCGGTTACCCAAGGCTCTCATGATAGTGTCCCTCAACCCCTCAAATTGACTTTTTTGTTCGTCCCTTAACAACTTCATCTCTTCCCATAGTAACACTACGTCTGTCTTCACCACCTCAATTCGATCCATGATGGCCTTCGTCGAGGGCACATCATCCGTTGAAGTTGGAGGTGGAGGTGGCGATGGCACCCTAACTTGAACACTACTATCCGGAGGATAGTTAATCAAGATTAATCCTTGATCCAACTTGTTTACCATGTTTTCTAACAAGGGATTCGAGTGGTCATCCGTTAGGGGGTTGAAATTGATGATGCATGAGAGAGTCTTTTCATGATCGGTAGGGACTAGAACAGTTTTTATTTCCTGAACCACAAACACAACACAGTTAGTTAATAGCTAAACTAATCCATTATGCAAAGCAATTATAAATTTATTTATCCACTAACCATTGACTTATTATCAACATGTTTTATTAAGACAAGCATTGACAACCACTATTGTCAATGCTTGTTTGGGTGTTTTGCACGTAAATGATATAATTGAGGCATGTGTACATGGATTATGCAGGTTTAAGTTGATGTGTCCCTATTGCAAGAAATATGATGAAATTGAAGTCCCCGACTCTTACTGGTGTGGACTGCAATGTTTTAAAAAGGTTTTAAAGAGTTTCAGTTTTGATGTGGGTTCTGGTAGCGTTGATGGGATTGGGGAGATATTACTCGAATTTGGATCTTATTGTTATCCTAAGCGACACCATTAATTATGACGTCGATTTTTTGGATAGTGATCATGCCTACAACAGATTCTTATCATTTACAGACCTTCATTTAGAGTACAACAAGGAGGTTTTAAAACATGGTTGAAAAAGAAACAGAGACAATTTACCTTGGGTAAGCTCGCACGCACTACTTTATGAACATCACTAAAAGCCGGGTTCTTAGTCCAGGTTGTTTTCCATTTACAGATCCTTGGTACATTTATGCCGTCACGAACACGTGCAAATTTTCGTGCTAGTGATGGTACACATTCCAATGCTAGAACCTACAAAACAAATTGTGAACTTAGTATAATAGTAAAAAATTCTTGTGAAATTAGAAAAAATTGGAATCTACATTTACGGTCAATTAACTTACCGTTAGCGGAAGCACAAAACCAGAATATGCTATACTGCTCTCTTTTTTGGTCAATTTATCCTTAACATAATCTGCTCTCTTTTTCAACTTTGTTGATCCCTTTGCTTGAAGACATTTCAACAAATACTCGTACGAAATAGTACCCCATGGGTAGGCGTAGAACATATCCAATTTATCTACCAGTCCTACACAATATTGATCAATGCTCAGAGTACGTGAGTCTTTTGGCAGCAACACTCCTCCCACAAATAACAGCAAGCAAACCTTTATGATCTCCCAATTCAGCTTAGTACGAGGAACTGCACGTTGCTGATCTGTTATCAGATTCATCAGCCTCGTTTCTAAGTCCTCCACACTTGGTGTTCTGCCTTCAAAGTGTTTGTTGGAAAATAATTTGCACTCCTTTTGTAGTCTTATTTCCTTTTCATCCTCGCATTTGCCACAATTCAGACCCGTTATCAGAGCATACTCCATCTTTGAGAATCTAATTGGTCTACCTTGTACTATGAACCACATCTCGGACGACCTTTGAATCTTAGCTTCTCGAATAAGCATCGGCCAAATAATTTGACACGAATGGTCAATATGGGAAAGGCAGTTCAATAGATGACCAAATGGAGATTCTTGTACATGTTTGAGGTGGACGTCATTATCATTGAGTTTTCCTAGCTCTCGCATGATGACCCCTGGCACTTTACTTAAAAGACTTCTAACTGAAACTTTGCACTCGAAGTGATCATTTTCGGTCAATATCGGTTTTATCAATGGCACATCCATTCGCTCTGGTTCTTGAGGCACCTCCGCACTTGGGCCTGGTTCTTCATCTTCCGTGTCAGTTTCATAAGAACCATAGCTTGATTCATCTTGTTGGTTCTCCAAGTTGTCGGCCCTTGGAGTCAATTGTTCACTTGATGTATCTTCTTCTTCAGAGGATTCATCATGTAACTGGAAATTGGTTGTTGGCACTTCTGTAGCAGATTCTTCACCTTCTGCAGATGTTCTCTTTGTTCTTGCATGGTAAAGGAACAATGAAAACAATCAATTTGTAATAAAATCAGGCCTAACACCATTTCCAAGAGTTTTCATGTACAAAGTAGGCTCACCCCATCTTCAGTAAATATATAACAAAACGAGATTTGGGAGAAAAAAACTACAAAGAAGCAACTTCCAAACTGAGTTATCAATTTCAACCGAGTAAAATCTTTTCACATTACTATAATCAATAGCGACAATTCTAATCACGCAGGACTCACAACTTTCCTGATGTTTACTTATTTATCGAGCACATAGTTGTAAGTAGTATACAGTGCATTAATACCCAACTGAACTGATTGATCTTTAAGGAAAACCATTTAATAGATATTGTATGTTTCTGAAATCTATTGCCACTAATATCAATCTACAGTTACCACTAATAATCCACTACATAATGTGATTCCAAGTCCATTGCTTTGAAACCACCAGGTAATCTACAGTTACCAGTAACCCATTAATTTCTGATAGCCTTAAGATAATATGATGCCACGAGCAAGACATGGTATTTCAAATAATAATGCTCACTGATTTCAGAATCATGATAAGACTAGAGTTTGAACTGAAGTTAATCACCAATTTCAGCTTCTACTTGCAGTGCTAGAACATGATTACACAACCAAGCCCATTGAGACTTGAATTGAGGACCCAAATCCAATCATCCAAATACCCTACTATTCTTAAGTGATTTTAAATCTCAAAATGCATTCATCAAGTAACAGAAATTCCCAATTTGTACTTGGAACTCTCAAGAATTAGCACAACAACACAAATTACACAACAATGCTTATTGCTACTGATATCGAATCAAAGAGTACAAAGTTGATTAATATGAAAAACTAGGGTTCCTGAACTCGAATTCGTTCTTAAAATCCCCAAATCAGAAATCATATTTGTCGCGAAGATTACTTACCATAGTTGCCGCGAAGATTTGTTGTTGCCGAGTTGATGATGGAGATGGGAAGCTTCAACGGGAAGAACGACGGTTGGGAAGTCTTCTATTTTTGCCGAGTTGGATACAGATTTTTGGAACGATGATGTTTTGGAACGATGAAGTTTGGGTATATGTTTGGGTTTTAGAGGCCCATCTTACATATTTTGGGTATATGTTTGGGTTTAAGAGGCCCATCTTACAGATTTTGGGTTTTAAAGGTCCATCTTGAAATATTCTTTCGTAAATCTTTATTTATTTTGGGTTTTTTAATTGCCAAAAAATTAGATTAGGTGTAATCTGATCTTATTCCGGTAGATAATACCCATATTAGGGATAACTACAAAAATTGACCCATAATGATCTTTCGTCTCAAAAACTAACCCGCCATGATTTTTTTTCTACGTACATATTTGGTAGAAAGTCAAACGTCATGTACTTACCCCTTTTATTTATTTTTGGAACAAAAAAATCCGCTAAATTGATGGTTATCTTAGATATATATCTTTTTACGGTAATTTTTGTTCCAAAATATACAAACCTGACTGTTATGCTCTTATGCTAGCAATTGCGGATCATTTTTGGACTCAATGACCTTTACTAAGTACAATTTCTGAGATCTCAGAAATACTCCAAGATCTCAACCATATTTCAAGATCTCAGAATATATCTGAGATCTCAGAATATTTCTGAGATCTCAGAATATTTCCGAGATCTTGAAATATGGCTGAGATCTTGGAATATTTCTGAGATCTTGAAATATTTCTGAGATCCTGAAATATTATGAGATCTTGGAATATTTCTGAGATCTTGGAACTGTGTCTAGGAACTCACTCAACATAACCATATTGCAATTTATAACATAGATTCATTCCGTATCTATTTAGTTAATGTCATTTATGAATTTTCATATGTACTAATGATCTGCTAATTTTTTTACATACTGACACATAAAACTGCATACACCATTCTTGCACAATTCACACAACATGAACTAAATAAGTTGCTTTATTCTTTCGTTTTGAAGAGCCTCATTCTTTAGTTGTTCGTCTTTGAGAGCATCTTCTAAATAAGTTGCTTCATTCACCATCCTTGCACAATTCACCATCCCCAAACAAAAAAATTATCACTTTCATATTCTGAATTTGTTTTTTTTACCTCAAGAACCCTAGAATTTGGGTATTTTAAAACAAACCCTATCATTTGGAGATTTTCAGCTCATAAACCCTATCATTTGGAGATTTTCAGCCAATAAACCCTAGCATTTGGGAATTTTCAGCTCATAAACCCTAGAATGTGGGGATTTTCAGCTCATTAACCCTAGAATTTGTGTTTTTTTTTAAAACAAACCCTAGAATTTGGCGAATTTCAGCTTGTAAACACTAGAAATTGGGGATTTTTAAACAAACCCTATAATTTGGGGATTTTCAGAAAGTAAACCCTAGAAATTGGGGATTTTTTAAACAACCCCTAGAATTTGGGGATTGTTTTCTCAAGAACCCTACAATTTGGGGATTGTTTTCTCAGGAACCCTACAATTTGGGGATTTTCTCAGGAACCCTACACTATATTCGAGATTTTCCGACTCCGTCTTCGTTAGCAACAACCCAAAACACAAGTTGCATTCTTAGTTCTTCAATTTCACCATAGCTTAACGCCAAACAAGAGAGAAGAAACACGTGAGATTGAGGCTTCAAGAGAGAAGAAAATGAAAGGGCAATCTTGTGATTTCACACATACAAAATGACTCACGTGAGAAGCACGTGAGTCACTGTTCACGGAAATAGTCAGGGTTAACAGTATTTAATGGTTTTGGTAATTAAGTTTTGAAATCCGGTACTATTTGACAATTTTTCAAAGTTTGGGTGCGGATTTGACAGTTGACCTTAGTACAACGTTAGTACATGGAGTTAACCCTTGTTTTTTTTCCATTTATCTTCACTATATTTAATTTTAATATCATTTTCATTCTTCTTCAAATCTGAAACAAATTCATATGGCTTCAACTTCAATCAAAGATCCCCAAATCTATAAGCTCCAGAAGGCCAAATCCAGAAGAAAGAAAAGCTTAATCTTCAATCGTTGTTATTCTCTAAAACAAATTTAGATACAAAGAAGGCTAAATCCAGAAGCAAGTTGTAATGTCAAGGTCTTTAATTTCACAGTATAAAATTTGTAATCCAGATTTGCAGAAAGGAACCTAGATTGCCAGAGATTCGGTGCGGGCAGAGAGAACGGACCCATCGACTTCACTTTGCCTGAACCTGGCTAGATATGAGCTTCATCTTAATCGTGAAAGCTCCAATTTTGGGTGCGTCTGATTTTGTGGGTTGGGACATGGGCTATTCCACCATCACCACGATGACGTTTGGTGGCTGTCGGAGTTGAATGGTGGTGGGATCTCCTGCTCCGTCCTTCATATCTGTTCTGTCGCCCACAAGTCCATAGCTTGAGAAGAAGATGAGAGTTGTTAGAGCATGCACAGTGAGGGGATCATGTGTGGGGATCATGATGCGCAAATCATGTGGTGACTAGAATGATTTGTGGGCGCGAACCCCTGAAAATGAGATGGTTCCACGGTGAGGGAATCATGTATGAGGATCATGGTTTGCAGAAGTGCTGAGTGGATGCTGACTGGATAATGAATTATTCTTTTGCTGAATTTGTTTGATTCATATTTAAAACTGTAAATACTAAATAAAATTGAAAAATTGAAAAATTCATTAATGAAACTAAATGCATTTAACAACATTTGTAATAAAAAAATTAAAGACGAGAAGTTCAAAGTACATATGTTCCAATGTTGCTGCATATATTGGGTGAAAGCCTCATCATTCCAAGGACCGTTAGGGTTGAAACCTGTGTTCAACATTTGTTGGTAGCTCGCTCCTAGAGGTGTGTTGACAGCCGCATTGACTTCATCCGGCGTGTACTCTTGTTGATCTGGTGAGTTCGGCGATTGAGTCGAAGCGTCGCACGTTTTTTTATCGGATTTTGTAGAGAGGAAATGGATAATTTGAGAGTGAAAGTTGAGAGAATATTGAGATAAGTGTTGTGGGTTGGATGAATGAGGGAAGAGGTATTTATAGGTGGAGAAAAAAAATATTTTTTTTGTATTAATTTGTATTGAATTTAACTAAAAAAAGTAGCTGTTGCATTTCAGACCTCAGCACGCCACGTGGCGAGAGCCCATTGGTGGTCGCCGAACCCACACACCGCGCACCAGCAAACCACAATTGTGGTTCGCGATGCGCACCTCGACTCGTGAGTTCGTAGTTCGCGAACCACGCACGCCACAACGTGTGAATCGCAAACGCGAACCACGAACTCGCGAGTTGCGAGTCGCGAATCGTGGTTTGGGCGTGTGGTTCGCACGGTGTGAGTGCTCTTATAGAGAGAGAGGGAGGCGTGATTTGTGATGAGAAAGAGGAGGTGTGAGTTGAGTGGTGAGTTAGGTAAATTTAAGTTAGTTGTAGAGGTTAGGTTAAGTTAAGTAAGTCAAATATGTTAGGTTATGTCAACGAGGGTTATTTTGGTATTTTTTTTATAAAAAAATAAACAGCAAAAATAGACGAAATCCGATGTAAAAGTTGGCGTTGTTACAAAATGTCAACATTATGGTAGTCATAAGTAATATAAATACCTTTGGGCAGTAAACTGAAATACGTAGATAAGTTCGTGTAATAGCCGTAGTTACCCCTAAATATAATTGTTGTGATTTGTAAAATGACAAACTTAACGTTACGATATTATAAAAAATATCAAAGTTAATCATTTGAGTGATAAGTTTTGCTTTATTAAATTATCCAAGAAAACATTTTTTTTGAAACAAGCGACAAATGATTTCTATTAATCGTAAGAATCAACAATCAATAGTAACACGACCTGGGCGAAAAAACTTGGGGTCTAGAATGTGTCTAGGACTCCCATAGGTGACACAACACATGTGGACTCGTAGACAAAGTCTAATTTGCATCTTAGATATAAGTAAATCAATCCCCGTCTACCAATCACAAACAAAATAAACCAAACCCTAAGCAGAAATGAAAACAAAACCAACCAAACATAATATTGCATAATTGAAACTAAAACATAAAAATCTAACCTTTTGCAATCTCTAGGTCGTCCCTTCCTTCCTGGTCCCAAGTCATAAGGTGTAGGGCACCATCTATATACCGTCCCTCCATGTTGACAACACGTGGCTTTTGACGAGGTAGCTTAGCCGCTTTCGCTTGTATAGACTATTCCTCCTCTTCATCCAACAACTGGAACTTGGTGGAGGTGGTAAGACTGAAGAGGTCGAGTTTCCTCTTCGGTACCAGATCTACTTTTGGTGGCCCAATAGAACGAGGCGCATGTCGAGGAGGGCTTGCATATCGGCGAGAAGATCGCCTTGGGTTCCTACCAGAACTAGGGATGGCTGGCGGCGAGAGGGCTTGCAAGAGAACAGACATGAGGAATCCTTTGAGATAGCCGGAGGGAGGCTCTCCGCTTGGAAGACGACAAATCAGGGGCATAACAATCCCACACGACGGTAGTAGAGGCAATCATACTGGACAACATCTTTGAAAATTCTAGTTTCTAGGAGTCACAAGTTTGCCGGCTCTTAAGTTTAGAAAAGCTGATATCCAATAAAAACTTGAAGAGTCAATTCAACAGAATTTCCACAAATTGGTCCAAAAATATAATGTTATAAATCCGTTACTAACTAGCTCCACCCGTTGGTTACTATGAAACAATGGTATATATTTCATGGCCTAAAGCACCCCCCTCTCCATTTCCTTGCCACCTTAAAAAACCAATCTCGCCCGATCTCGCTCGCCGCCGATATGGCTCGCCGGACCCTACCCATCCTAAACCGGCTACTCTCCTCCCGATCCATCCTCACCCGCTCCGTCACCTACATGCACCGCCCCGTAGACGGCGCCGTACGCCCCGTGACGCTCATCCCCGGGGACGGAATCGGCCCCCTGGTGACCGGGGCCGTGGAGCAGGTGATGGAGGCGATGCACGCCCCCGTCTATTTCGAGCGCTACGATGTCCACGGCGACATGAAGCAGGTCCCCGACGAGGTCATCGAGTCCATCCGGCGGAACAAGGTCTGCCTCAAGGGCGGGCTGGCCACCCCCGTCGGCGGCGGCGTCAGCTCCCTCAACATGCAGCTCCGCCAGGAGCTGGATCTCTACGCGTCGCTCGTGAATTGCTTCAACATTCCGGGGCTGATGACGCGCCACGAGAACGTCAAATTCGTGGTCATCAGAGAGAACACGGAGGGCGAGTACGCTGGCCTCGAGCACGAGGTCGTTCCTGGCGTCGTCGAGAGCCTCAAGGTAACAAAATCATTCATTGACGTATATAGAAATGATTTGATTTTTACCCAGAAACTTAAATTGTTTGAAATATTTGATGTAATCAAAAGGTGATTACAAAGTTTTGCTCAGAACGCATAGCAAAATACGCGTTCGAGTTCGCCTACCTGAACAACAGAAAGAAAGTGACGGCGGTGCACAAGGCCAACATCATGAAACTTGCTGATGGCTTGTTTCTCGAATCCTGCCGCGAAATCGCAACAAAATATCCTTGCATTCAATACAGTGAAGTCATCGTCGACAATTGCTGAATGCAGCTTGTTGCAAAGCCAGAGCAATTTGATGTCATGGTACTTACTACGTTAATTAAGTTTACGTTGTTGAAGTGTGAGTCTCACAACGAAAATGTCTATATAAATTGACCTCTTAATATACATCTTGATGCCTCCACCCATCAGGTCGAAGTTGCTTTGTTCTTAAATGTAATGTGATATGTTAATTAATGTAGGTGACTCCTAATCTTTATGGGAATCTGGTAGCAAACACAGCAGCCGGTATAGCCGGGGGCACAGGTTTCATGCCAGGAGGTAATGTGGGGGCTGAACATGCTACATTCGAGCAAGGCGCGTCAGCAGGAAATGTGGGGAATCAGAAGATCATCAGAGAGAAGAAAGCCAATCCGGTGGCTCTGCTCCTCTCTTCGGCCATGATGTTAAGGCACCTCCAGTTCCCCTCCTTCGCTGACCGCCTCGAGAACGCTGTCACTCGTGCAATCTCCCATGGTAAGCATCAGACTAAGGATCTCGGCGGCGACAGCACCACCCAAGATGTCGTCGATGCTGTCATTGCCAACCTCCACTGATCATGCATTGCTGTAAATATATTGCATTACGATAAACCAGAGGCATATAGTAATATCTTAGACATCAAGTTGTGATACATTTATGATTTGAGTATTGATATGATATTCATGTTGATGAACTTATAGTAAGAATCGCAAATGGTGAAAAAACTTTCAAGACATCTCTCTAAGTCAATCCCATCATGTTAAAAAGTGTTGTAAAGATGTAACTATTTTGATGCTGTGTTAGTTGTATTATAATTTGATAATACTAGGAACTAGTTATTGTAAGAATGTACCGTTCAAAAACTAACTATAAATTAATTAGTCGATCAAATTAACACAGTAGACTTTAGGTAATTGTTCAAAAATAACATTTTTCGTTAGAATTCACAGAAATCGTTAGAAAAAACTCCAAAAAATAACTGTCATATGACTATTGAACTCAGAAACTAATTGTACACCTGTTAGTTTTGGGGTTTTTTCTAACGTTTTCCGTCATTTCTAACGAAAAATATTAGTGAAGATATCTGCAAACTGGTATAAAGACAATACATGAAGACACAAACCTAGCTTGCAAAAGCTTTATCACATACAAAATCACTACGGTCTGATTTCACTTGGGCAACAGATTAAATGGATCCGTTGCTCAAGTTTTGCTACTTGAGTGACGGATGCGACATCCGTGACTCAAGTACTGATTCTTGGGTCACGGATACAATATTCGTTGGTTAAGTGGCCACTTTACCCACGTATATAGGATCTGTGGCCCAAGTGAACTAGATCCGTGGCTAAAGTGATGGTACTTTAGCCACAGATGCATATGTTGAGAAGCTCTTGAAGCGCTTTAGCATGAATAATGCTCATCCACTCAATACTCCAATGATCTTTCGATCTTCAGATCCTAAGAAGGATCCATTCCGCCCCAAAAAAGCTGATGAAGAGAGATTTGGTCCTGAATTACCATATCCAAATGTTGTTTGTTATACTTGGCACAATGTACGCGACCTGATATAGCGTTTGCATTAAATGTACTTGGTAGGTTCAGTTAAGAACTCACTCCAAAATGTTGGAATTTTATCAAGCATATATTTCGTTATCTGAGCGGAATTACAGATTTGGGATTATTATATTCAAAGTTCAAGGGGAGCGTTGGTCTGGTTCGATATGCAGATGCAAGATATTTATCTCTGTTTCTGGGTATTGTTTAGTGAGTTCTGGGGCTATATTCATGAGTGGACACAGATCGAGCTAGCAACTGTGTTAACCTTGGGGAGCAACCGGTTATTGATCGCTACCGAGATCTACCGAACAAGTTGCTTTCAAGTCAGTGACCTTCATACCACGCCACGGTATAAATCCTCAAATCCGATAAGTTTTTCCTATATTCAATTTTGTTATACTAATTATTTCCTACATTGATTCCATCCAATCCAAACTCGATCTTACTAACGTGAGTTTCACGAAACTTTGTACTAGGGGTGGGCATGGTCGGTTAAACCGACCATGAACCCCTATCCACCCCCAAACTGGAAGTCACCAGTTTGATGAAAGCTCACACCAGGACTGAGACTAGCATCGGGAATTTGAGATTAAATCCTACCACTTGAATATCGGTCGGTTACCGTTTTAAACCGGACCGACCACATTTTTAGTTGGGCCTATATTTTGACCCTACTTCGACCTCATTTTTAGTACATTTTACAGATTAACAATAGAAATAGATCTCTTGTGAGTAACGATTTGTAAATACAAAAAGTTGCATGTCTTTTCTATTGACACAGATCTGAGTTACAACTTCGAATACACCATGTCTTAGTTTATGTACATAGATCTAAGTTAACGAACATCATAAATCCGTAAACAAAAAGAACTAGAAGTCTTCGTTTATGCATTTAGATCTCAGACAACATACATCATAGATCCAAAAACATGACAAGAAGATAAATATAAATAACAAGAAAATTGAATAAAAAACAATAAGAAGATTAGGAATAGGTTTAGATTTACCAATACCAAAGTATCAAAGAAACTACTTATAAAATTATGTACTAATATTCTTTCTGAGGAGTATACTCCATAAACAAAAAGAAGCGCACCCATCCCTTTCTCTTCAACCCTAGCCGCCGCCCTCTTTGAGCTCCTCGTTTCTTGCCGGCGACGTCATGGTCTCCGTCCATGGGCGCCGCCGGTAGGTCCCCTTGGTCTTCTGCTCCGTTTCCCTCGACTTAAACCCCCATGTACCCCCCCTTTTTTCCCCTCTCCTCTCAAGGCCGGCGCAAGAGTTTCGTTTTTCGGTGTCTATGTCCGTCTCCGACTGATACTGTTTTGGTGCCAACGGACTCGCAAGGTGGGTCTGAGCGGTGGTGTGCAGTTCCGGCGACTCGTCACGCTGCAGATCCAGCCTGAACGGTTGCCTTTAGCGGGGATCTAGAGTTCGCGTTTTCTGGATTCCTCGGGTCAAAGTCCATTGTCGGACGGTGGCGACTCTGAATCAACTAGTTTTTTTTTCCTTTCGTTTTACAGTTTTACAGCTTTTCAATAACTGCACTTGGTGTAGATTGAGTGTGCACTTGTTGCACGGTTTGGTGTGCCCGTTATGTGGCACGGTTTGGTGTGCACGTTGTTGCACTTTTGATGTGCACGCTGTTGCACGTTCTAGGGCGTCCTAAGTGCGTTCTAATAGAGAGTCGGTAATATTATACTATAGAGTTGTTAGTTTGGAGTTTGTAATTCTATCATTTGCTTGTACGCTTTCATCAGATTGTACGTAAATTATTTCGATTGATATATAAAATTGATGCCTCCTGTTTTTCGTCAGAAAAAAATATCAAAGAAACTGAGAATAGAGATTGGTAAAAAGGGAGGGGAGAGAGAAAACATAACAAGAAAAATGTTGTTTTGAGAGAGGCGTGGGTTATGTAAAAGAAAGAGTGTTAGGTATATATAGGACTAGTTAGATTAATTAGGGTTAGTCTTGAAAATGGGCTAGCAAGATAAATTGGGCTTTGAAGCCCAAATATATGCTTATTAAAAACATAGCCCATTTCATATCATCTTCTGCCTCTTTATTTCAGAGAACGCAAAAGGCAATAAGTCTGTGATAGGTCGCCGGCGTCACGGCGTGAAGCTTATTCGGGTCTTCACAGCGAGGGGCTCCGGTTCCGGTTAACCGGAGGTGTTGCACCCTTCTAACCACCAGCCGACCTCCATATTTCCGGTTAGCATATTTTAAAACCGGGAACACACCGCAAACCATCGGTTCCAGTTTTTCCGGTGCCGGCGGTGGTCGGTTTCGGTCGGAAACCGGCGGAGTGGATTTTTTTGCCCAGCCCTACTTTATACGATTCTTAACAAATGGGAGGGATCGACTGCCGAGGTGGGGTGAATTGAATTGCATCACCAAACTAAGCAATGGAGACGTGCAATGGGTATTGAGTATGGGCCTAAGTATAATGGGTCATGGAATGCTCGGGCCCAAATTGTAAGGTGGACGGCACGTGTATCGTTCGTCCCCCCACCAAGGTGTAAGTCGCGGAATTTGTTATTTTTTGGATTCGAATTTTCCTGTAACTCAAGACTGATTAGTTTTTTCTGAGAATGGTCCATTGCGATTTCTAGCTGCATCCAACTCTTAACTGAAGGTCAGCTCTGCAAAGACCCTCTCTTCCTCTCTCTATCTATAACTGCATGTTGCTTATGAATTGTGACAATCATCTATTTTTTGGCCTTTTGACTTGTGGAATTTTCTATCTTCTTCCCCAGAAAATTGTATCTGAAGAAAATAATTGAAAGAAACATCGTTTTGTATGTTTTGAATCCCGATAAGATCGAGAACTTTACGCGAACTCGCCTGATTGGCCCAGCTCGGACTGTCCTGTAATTTGATTCTGAACCTTCGTTTCTCTTATGCTTCTTTTCTCGGCAGCCAAACAGCTGGAAAGAGGTTTTAGTTGATGCTTAATTTAATACTGACTTTTAGTTTGCCCAAGTAACTTCAAATGATTTCTGATTCGAATTTTGTGGATGTGCGACTTTACTGGATTTCCTGTCTCGTACAAACAATTAGCTGATTTTGACTTCTGCTGGATTTTAACTGTTTTATTAAGTCCATGATTCAGCCTTCGTATTCTTACATTCACTCTTGTGCATATGCATGTATGTCACCAAATCGGAGACTTATGTATTTGTGGTTTCAGTATGCTGGCAATCTGTAAGATTATAGGTTGAGTTATAGTTGATGAGCACAACAACTTATGCTGTTTTCTTATTGCTTGATACTTGTTTCATTCGCATTCCTAAAATCACATAATTTTGCTCAAACTCTACTCTTCGGACTAGAAATGGATTCCCTTACAAAGTTTCTTTTCTCTTTCGGGGCTTTGTGTGAACCAACCAGCTGGAAAGTGGATCTAAACCGCTCCATTTTCTTCTTCTTTTACCCTTGTTTCAGGTGATGCTCAATCTGCCACTGTTAGTCTCCACAAGTATGTTAAAATGGTTTCAAACTGTAACCTTCTGGACCTGATTCCTTATGTGGTATTGGTGAATATAAGAATTCTTACCATGTAAATCATTTCATTGAAACAATCATTTATTCATTACAAGCTAGCAATTTCTTAAAATGTATTTCCATTTATCTAACAAGCCATCATGGTCTCTGTCTATCCTCTCTGACATGTTAACTTTGCGGCAGGTCATACATCCATGTGATTTCTGACTCGTTGTTAATCAAGCATATCAATCAGTGTATATCCCTTCTGGTCGATTTTTGGTTTTGCCAAATGTATAACTTGAGGGTATTGGAGATTTCAAAATTCTGGAAATCTTGAGCTTAAAGTTGGCATAGCTGATGAAGACAATAACTAATCATCATCTCATCTACCTATTGTACTTCTCACCTCCTACGTGGGCAACTGTAGTTGCGGCTGCCTTTGTGCTTCTTACGCTTGTCCTTTCTATATATCTTCTCTTTGAGCACCTTTCTGCATACAAGAATCCCGAGGTTTTACTCCACATCTACTTAAATGTTGATTCTCTAACATATACATGTGTATACTGTTTATATTACTTACTGACCTAATTAAAATTTCCTGCATTTATCATTGCTTTTCAGGAGCAAAAGTTTTTGATAGGAGTTATCCTCATGGTTCCGTGCTATGCAATTGAATTGGTAAGTTTAAATTCTATGAAACATCATAACTAGAAAGTTTATATTAGTAAGGAGTGCAATTTACTTTATCTTGCTCGATTATATGGTGATACTATGTTTTTTTGACTAGAATGCTACCACACAAGCTAAACCCTAAAACATTTAAATGAGTGATAATTATCTGTAAATCATCTGTAAACATTCAAACATCTGGAATCTCTGTAAAAAAAACAGCATGTGTTTGTGCACTGTGATTGCAGATAACAAATTTGTTAATGGAAACTGTCTATTATTTGATATAGCTGTCTAATTTTACTGGCATTTTATATTGAAGGTTCAGCTAGTTCTCCCTTCACTTTTGGGTATTCGTTATAAGTAAACATACTTATATTACCTTTTCAGTCTCTGACATGTGCTGCTCTAACAGTTTGTATCATTGGTGGATCCATCAATTAGCGTTGATTGTGAGATACTACGGGATTGTTACGAAGCCTTTGCCATGTATTGCTTTGGAAGATACCTCACTGCCTGCTTAGGTATGCCCTTTTCAAGAACTCCTATGCTCTGGATTATTGTCCTTTTGGCCAAAAGGAATTACAAAAGCTAATCATACATCATGTAGTACAGATGTACAAATGTTCCATTAATGGATAATCTAGAAGAAAAACTCCTTTTCGGACAATGTCTTTTATGGAGCTTTTGGGGATTCATTACCATATATATTCTTGCAAGTAATTATTATGTATGTGCTTGAGATCTAATAATGAATTAATAATGATTATTGTAGCAAGCAACTGATCCTTTACTCTCCTTATAAACATTTATGAATTCAGTAAACAAATTTTGTAATCTTGTGTTCATATCGTTCACATTGATTACTGCTATTGTTTTTCCTTCTTATTTCCAAGGTGGGGTGTGATAACCACTTCTGGTCAACGTCAGTCAAGCCTGCGAAAAACAGCAAAATTTAAAATTTTTGAGACAGACACTTAACTTAACCTAAATTGACCCCGAGGGTCATACCGGACTTAAGTTGACCCCGTTATCGACCAAAATGAGTTCCAGGGGACTCAGAGCAACTTTCTGATCAATTTGGGGAAGGTTGACTTTTCGTTGGAAAAGTCAACCGAGCGACGTTTTGGTCCATTCGAGGACCGTTTTGGATCCAAAAAGCTTAGCCGTCGTCGCAGCGGTCTTAATTGAGCCGTTTCCTTGTAACCCGTCAAGTTTCGTAAATTCTTGGGAAAAGTGCCCGTTCGGGGCCCGAAACGTCCGATTTTCGCGAAACTGATTGGAAAATATCAACTAGATGTTTTCCAAAAGGCGTGGGGCCCACCTTGCCACTTGTCCAACACTTGGTGGTGTTAGTTTTGGGGGGAAAATGAGTGGTGAGGGAGAGGGTGGCCGGCCACACTTAAATAAAAAGAAAAAAAAAAGAGAATTGTAGTTAGTTGTTGAAATTAGAAAAGGAAGAGGAGAGTTAGAGAGAGAAGGAGAAGGAGAAGAAGAGAGAAGGTGAAGATGCTAGGGTGTTGTGGGTTGTTCAACCCTTGGATCGAATCAAAGCAAGGAGAAAACGTCTTCCCCTCGTCTTCCTCTTTGGTAAGACCTAACCCGATCTTCGTTTTGTTAACTTTGGAAAGTTAGGGTTTTGTATGAAAATATGGGTTAGGATTGTAGTGAGTTTGGGGATTTGTTGGAGACGTTTTTGAGGTATTTGGAGGTTTAATTGCACGTTTTCCGGCGACCGAGAGCTCGGGAGGAGCTTCGGCCACCACCATGGTGGCCAAGCCCCTTTGAAACCCTAGGACCCATGGCCCAATGGGCCGGGTGGGGCCCACGTGCTCGGGTGCTCGAGTTTTAATGTTCGGGAGGTTTAAAACGTTCCCCGGACCATTTATCCTTAACCGAATCGAAAATTGGAATTAAATTGGAAAAGTTGTAATTAACGGGTTTTAGAAACTTTAAACGTTAATTATTTGACTTAGAAGTCGGAATTCGATTCCGTCAAGTGCGTTGGGTTCCTTGAATTATCCTAAGACCGTAGAAACGAAAACGGGAATTTTGGAGCCCCGGAAGGCAATTTACAAAACCCGGGCAGATTCTCCATGTCGGGCGAATCGGGCCTTTACGGGTCTTTTATCGACAATGTCGAGTAATTGGGAAGTTTGGGAGTGATCGACATTGTCGGGGTTACGTTTGGGCGTTAAGTTTATTGACTTTCGGTTTATTCGTACTAGTTTAAAAATGAGTTAAAATTGTGTTCTTTTAGATCGTGCTGCGGACCGAGGCAAAGGGAAGCTCGGCGTTTGACTGGGTTTACTTCGGGGTTATTGGAGCGCTTTTGGAGTTATATACGAGGTAGGGAAAAGTAGCCGGATCTCGGCCCTGACTAGGGAAAGTTAACAGTAGAATTGCATGTGACACCTGGGTGTCGTGGGTTGAGTAGGTTTATTTAAATATTAGAAAGGCATGATACGGGAACGTAGCGTTTATGAGAAAAGCATGTGACACTTAGTAGCGTCGTAGGAATAGAGAACTTAACGATATTTGAATTACTTGAGGCATATGACCATGCCCGGAAGTTGACTGTTTAAATTTACGTTTTGGGTGGCCATGAGAGCCCGTGTATTTATTGTTGAGTTTGGGTGGCAATGAGCGCCCGTGTATTTATTGTTGAGTTTGGTTGGCCATGAGAGCCCGTGTGTTATTATTGGTGTCTTGGGGTTGTTGAGCCCGTGAGTTACAGTGGTTGTGTCTTGGGAGGTCGTGATGGCCCGTGGGGTTGTTGAACCCGAGTCTTGACTGTTGAGGTGTCTTGAGTGGCCTTGAGTGCCTGTTTGTTGAACTTGCTTGTGTTTGTGGTTGTGTTTGCCCGAGGTTAGTGACCCGACTGTGTGTCGGGGAGTGGTGTGGATTTTGGCAGGTTACGAGCATTCTTTGGCTGGCCTGACCAAACTCGAGTCTCGACAGGTTCTGAGCATTCTTTGGCTAGCCTGTTCCGTGTCCGGATCCCGAAAGGTTATGAGCATTCTTTGGCTAGCCTGATCCGTGACCGGGTCTCGGCAGGTTACGAGCATTCTTCGGCTGGCCTGATCCGTGTACGAGTCTCGGCAGGTTATGAGCATTCTTTGACTAGCCTGATCCGTGTTCGTGTCTTTGGGGAGGTCATAATTGGTTGTGTCGGTTTTACTTTACGAGTTTGAGGTTGAGTCTGTTGTGGAAGGTAACGGGTTGTGGTTCAGTTGAGTACTTGAGTTGGGGATTGTAGTCCCGGTGTTGGTGTTGGTTTTGGTTTTGCTGTTACTGGCTTTATCTACTAATTATGCCATAGTCAGTCTGTTTTCTGTGGTGGTGAGCGAACGCTCACCCCTAGTTGCTTTTCCTACAGGTACTGATCACCGGACGGACTAGGTTAGCTCTTGAAGCTTGTGGAGCTAGGAGCGGAGTCTGGTCTTTATTTTTGTTGAGTCTAGTGACGGATATTGTACCTTGTCCACTTGTTGGGACGTTTTGTATTGTAAATATCATTATTTTTGAGAACTAAATGGAAATGTCAAAGCTTTTATTCAAAACAGGTTCAAGTGTTTTTATGTTTTTAAATGTTCGCGTCCCGAGTTCGGTTCTCTGAAATTGGGGCGTGACAGCTTGGTATGAGAGCTCGAGGTTTCAAACCTCGGACTGTCCGTCAATTAGGTGGGAGAGTCGAGTCAGTGTAGACCCGTCATGTCTTGAGTCGTGTTTTTGTTTGTGCGTATGTTACAGTATTTTGTTGCTGGCATACTGATTGTGTGTGATTGCGTGAACTATTTTTAAACTGTCGCGGGTCGACTCAGGAGCGCTCCTGTAGTCGAACGTGACGGTGTTGATGTCAAGTCGGTACAACGTAGTTCGGGGACGCCTGGACCGGGTTGTAACTACGTGATGTCAATAAATGGGGTTTTAAAATTAAAGGGTGAAAGTTTTAAAATTGTTTGGCCGTGTTGGCTTATGACTGAGGTCGTTTGTTTGCGACGTACTAGTGGACGGGTCGTTATTAGCCGGTAAAGTTACGAATACCCTTGGGTAGACACAGCGGGTGTAAGTAGGGCGGATTTCATCATCGCTACGAGACCGGAGTCACTGGTTTGATCCGGTAGGTGGTTTAGTAGGACCTTGGTGCCGACCCGGAACGGGGCATAGCAGGTGCTTCATGCCGGCCCGGAACGGGGCACGGCAGGTGCTGCCTGCCGGCCCGGGACGGGGCACGGCAGGGACTGCCTGCCGGCCCGGAACGGAGCACGGTAGGTGCTGCCTGCCGGCTCGGAATGGGGTCCGGCAAGGGCAGGCTGCCGACCCGGTATGGGGTCCGGTAGGGGCTCGACGCCGGCCTGGAATGGGCACCGGCAAGGGCTGGACGCCGGCCCGGTAAGGGTTCCGGCAAGGGTTGGTTACCGGCCCGGTGAATGGCATGGCAGGGGTCGCGTACCGGCCTGGTCCATAGAGTCGTTTTCAAAATTTTGGTGGTTGTTGTTTCGTCGTGTGGTTGGGTTTGTCGTCGCGTGTTTTGGTGCACGTTGGTGCGGTCTCTTTGAGGTTTCGGTTACCAATGCTAATATTTGAAGTATAAATAGCGTGAGCGATGTGGCGTATTAGTGGTAAACACGTTGGAGTAAACTTAGACCGTGTGAACGTTAGCGTGTTTGAACTGTTGTCTTTATTTGAGTTCGCAAACTAAACGTTTGCGTGTATCCATGCAGAGGATACTGACTATGGCTCGCGGTAGACGCGGACGAGCAGCGGGAACACGGGGTCGGGCGCCCACGCGAGGCCGGCAGGGACGGTCAGCGGGGACACCAGGGAGGGTGCCAATCGTTGAGCCCGCCGACTACGCGGAGGCGCAGGGCACTCCTGTCGGAGAAGACAGGAGAAGTGACGCGGGGCTGTCTACAGGCACCCCCAGTGTTCCGCCAGTCGCGGACCCTCCAGTTATGACTGCCCTGGATGAGTTGACCAGGACGGTCCAGAGTCTGGTGGCGGTCATCGCCAGCCGAGAGTCGGCTTCACCAGCACCAGAGGCAGCCGCGGTACCGGTGAGGGCCGTTCATACAGAGGATCATACATCCCGAGCACTACTAGACTTCCTGAAGCTCGGGATACCTACATTTGTCGGGGAGCCGAACCCCGACCTAGCTGAGCGATGGCTAGAGCAGGTCACGCGAGACCAGGACACGTCGGGTGTCGAGGATGGCCGCCGCAGGGTGTCCTTCGCGGCCCATCAGCTGAGAGACAGCGCCTACCACTGGTGGGGGCGTGTGAAGGACACGGTCGGATACGACTACAACATCTTCCAGGAGGTGTTCCTGGCACAGTACTTTCCCGAGTCGGCTCGGCTGGAGCGACATCGGCAGTTCTTAGACCTGGAGCAAGGAGGGTTGACGGTAGCAGAATACGAGGCCAGATTCACGGCCTTGACCAGATTCGCGCCGGAGATAGTGACTACCGAGCTGAACCGGTGCCTGCGATTTCAGGGGGGACTGAGACCGGTGATTCGGGACAGGGTCCTCGCCTTGAGGCTGCGGAAGTATACGGATCTCGTGGACACCACGGCGACGGTGGAGCAGGGTATTCGAGATGCGGTCAGGACCCGCGAGGTTCGACAGTGGCCGACCAGCTTTACAGGGCCGTCAGACTCACGAGACTCGCGGAGGCAGAGGACCGCGGGGTTCTTCCGACCACCGCCTCATCAGGGTGGATCGAGACAGCAGGGGTCAGTAGCATCAGTAGGGCCAGCTGTCTCAGAGAGGGGGCCGACATGTTATCTCTGCGGGGAGACATGCCACTTGCATCGAGGGTGCAGAGCGAGAGGAGGGCACACGACACCACCATCGACCAACCGGACAGGCCAGAGCTAGGGGTCGAGAGCCGACGAGGCCAGATGTTTCCGGTGCGGCCGGATGGGACACACTATGGCATGGTGCCGCGAGCAGTTGGGAGAGACATCAGCGCAGCGACCGCAGCAGTCGCGGACAGTACAGTCGCCCAGGGGTCGCCCTCGACAGAGTCAGCAGCCGAGGCCATCACGGCCGTCTACGAGCGCACCGATTCCGAGACAACAACAGAGTCACGGGTTTTCAGCAGCCAGTGCGCTGGGTCAGAGGCAGCAGTCCTCGCAGGGGAGAGTATATGCAGTCACCGACTCCAGAGCCCCAGGACCTAGCACGTACCGCGAGACCATCCAGGGTACGTGTTTATTGTATCATTTATGGGCTTTATTCTTGTTTGATACCGGGGCGTCGCACTCTTTTATTTCGTCGGGCTGTGCCGAGTGGTTGGGGTTGAACTTAGAGCCGTTGAGTCCACCCCTATGCCTGGACAGCCCAGTTGGGGGTGGTGTATCGTTGACTAGATTATGTCGTGCCTGCGAGATTAGAGTCGCAGACTGTCCTTGACATGGTGATCTTCTCGTGTTGGGGATGACTACCTTTGATGTGATCTTGGGAATGGATTGGTTGTCGAGGTACCGAGCCAATATCGATTGCTACAGGCGACGGGTGACAGTGACAATGGGTGGCACGAAGGTGACGTGTGTGCTGGGGAGCAAGAGTGAGGTCCTCCTGTCGGCGTTGTCCGCAGAGGAGGAGGTACCGGCTGTGCAGAGCCGAGAGTTACCGAGAGTGGTATGCGAGTTCCCCGAGGTCTTTCCTGAGGAGTTGAGCGGGTTACCACCGGTTCGTGAGGTGGAGTTCGGGATTGACCTAGTGCCGGGGACATCGGCGATATCGATGACGCCTTACAGGTTTGCGCCGACAGAGTTGACTGAGCTGAAGCGTCAGCTAGAGGAGCTTCAGCAGAAGGGGTTTATCCGTCCGAGTGTATCATCGTGGGGAGCACCAGCACTCTTCGTGAATAAGAAGAGTGGAGAGCTACGGATGTGTATTGATTACCGGAAGCTGAACCGGGTTACGGTGAAGAACCGATACCCGATGCCGAGGATCGATGATTTGTTCGACCAGTTGAGAGGGGCGACCTACTTCTCGAAGATCGATCTACGATCCGGTTATTATCAATTGCGAGTCCGTGAGGGGGACGTCGCAAAGATTGCATTCCGGACGCGCTATGGGCACTACGAGTTCCTGGTGATGCCCTTCGGACTGACGAACGCACCTGCAGCGTTCATGGACCTGATGAACAACATCTTCCGGCCGTACCTAGATCAGTTTGTGGTGGTGTTCGTGGACGACATCCTGATATATTCGCAGAACGAGGCGGCGCATAAGTCACATCTGAGGGCTGTTCTGACACTACTGCGCGAGCATCAGCTATATGCCAACCGGGAGAAGTGCGAGTTCTGGCTCTCTGAGGTGAAATTCCTCGGCCACATCGTGTCCCGTGACGGTATCCTGGTCGATCAGTCGAAGATCGACGCGGTCTCGAAGTGGGCACGGCCCACGAGTGTCTTCGAGATCCGCAGCTTTCTGGGGTTGGTAGGCTACTATCGGCGATTCGTACATGATTTTGCGCGACTAGCTGCGCCGATGACTTTGTTGACGCGCAAGGGAACCAGATTTGTGTGGACGGAGGACTGTGAGCGGGCATTCACGGAGTTGAAGACTCGGCTGACTACCGCTCCAGTATTAGTGGTGCACGAGCGAGGGGTCGGTTATGACGTCTACTGTGATGCGTCCGGAGAGGGACTGAGCTGCGTGCTGATGCAGTTAGGCAGGGTTGTGGCTTATGGCTCCAGGCAGTTGAAGACGCACGAGCGCAACTACCCTACCCACGACTTGGAGCTAGCAGTAGTCGTGTTTGCGCTGAAGAGCTGGCGATATTATCTGTACGGCGAGGGGCTTCAGGTGTTCTCGGATCACAAGAGCCTCAAGTACATATTTTCCCAGCGAGACCTGAACATGCGTCAGCGACGGTGGATGGAACTACTCGAGGAGTATGACTTCGAGCTACACTACCATCCGGGCAAGGCGAACGTGGTCGTCGACGCCTTGAGTAGGAAGTCGGTTCCGAGCCTCGCCAGCATATCAGTCCGAGAGTGGGGCATGATAGGAGAGCTGAGCACGTTCGGGCTCGAGTTAGAGGAGATCACGGGCGGCGTGGCCATGTGCTCATTGGTGGCTCAGCCCTCACTGCTTGCCCAAGTGTTGGAGGCACAGTCGGAGGACATCGAGGCGTCAGAGATCCGCGAGAGAGTCGTCAGGGGTGACGAGGTGGTGGGCTGGGAGGAAAATACTTATTGGGGGTTACGGTACCGCGGGGGGCTGTTCGTGCCGGTTAACTGTAGAGACGTCGTGTTACGAGAGGCACATCACTCGTATCTTACAGTGCACCCGGGGGGCACTAAGATGTACCGGGACCTCAGGCGACACTTCTAGTGGCGCGGTATGAGGAGAGCAGTCGCAGAGTTTGTGTCGAGATGCCTCGTCTGTCAGCAGGTGAAGGCCGAGCATCAGCGTCCAGCGGGATTGTTACAGCCACTGCCGATTGCTCAGTGGAAGTGGGAGCACATTAGGATGGACTTCGTGTGTGGAATACCGAGATCGCCAAAGGGAAACGACGCCGTGTGGGTGGTGGTCGACCGGTTGACCAAGTCGTCCCACTTCTTGGCTATGAGGATGACAGACCCGGTCGACAAGTTGAGCATCTTGTATGTTCAGGAGATAGTGCGTCTCCATGGGGTCCCGGTGTCGATAGTGTCTGACAGGGATCCCCGCTTCACGTCCAGGTTTTGGCCGAGTCTGCAGAAGGCATTGGGGACCGAGTTTCTACTCAGTACGGCACATCATCCCCAGACAGACGGTCAGTCTGAGCGTACCATTCAGATCTTGGAGGACATGCTGTGAGCATGTGTGCTGGATTTCAGGGGATCTTGGGAGACCCACCTGCCGTTGGCCGAGTTCGCCTACAACAACAGCTTCCATGCCAGTATCGGGATGGCACCTTTCGAAGCGTTGTATGGGAGGCCGTGTCGGTCACCAGTGTGTTGGGCAGAGGTGGGGGACAAGAGTCTGATGGGGCCAGATCTCGTCAGAGAGACGACGGAGAAGGTCGCACTGATACGCGATCGGTTGAGGACCGCGCAGAGCCGGCAGAAGAGTTATGCCGACAGGCGACGCCGACCTCTTGAGTTCGCAGTCGGGGATCACGTGTTCCTGAAGGTGAGCCCGAGGAAGGGGCTGGTGCGGTTCAGACGCAGCGGGGGAAAGTTGGCCCCGAGGTACATAGGCCCGTTCGAGATCTTGGGCAGAGTGGGAGCAGTGGCCTATCGTCTGGCGTTGCCACCGCAGCTTGGGAGAGTCCATAACGTCTTCCACGTATCCCAGTTGCGGCAGTACAACGCAGACCCCTCTCACGTCATTGAGTGGACAGATATCGAGGTGGCTGATGATGTCTCCTATGAGGAGCAGCCGGTTCGGATCATGGACACACGGGAGCAGATTCTGCGGGGAGGCAAGATTATCAGCCTGGTACGAGTACAGTGGAAACATCACGGGGCTGAGTCAACGTGGGAACGCGAGGACGAGGTTTGCGCGAAGTATCCCAGCCTATTCGACTCCCGAGTTACGTCTGTTTTAAATTTCGCAGACGAAATTCCTTTAAGGGGGTAGACTGTAATAACCACTTCTGGTCAACGTCAGTCAAACCTGCGAAAAACAGGAAAATTTAAATTTTTTGAGACAAACACTTAACTTAACCTAAATTGACCCCGAGGGTCATACCGGACTTAAGTTGACCCCGTTATCGACCAAAATGAGTTCCAGGGGACTCAGGGCAACTTTCTGATCAATTTGGGGAAGGTTGACTTTTCGTTGGAAAAGTCAACCGAGCGACGTTTTGGTCCATTCGAGGACCGTTTTGGATCCAAAAAGCTTAGCCGTCGTCGCAGCGGTCTTAATTGAGCCGTTTCCTTGTAGCCCGTCAAGTTTCGTAAATTCTTGGGAAAAGTGCCCGTTCGGGGCCCGAAACGTCCGATTTTTGCGAAACTGATTGGAAAATATCAACTAGATGTTTTCCAAAAGGTGTGGGGCCCACCTTGCCACCTTGGTGGTGTTAGTTTTGGGGGGAAAATGAGTGGTGAGGGAGAGGGTGGCCGGCCACGCTTAAAAAAAAAAGAAAAAGAGAATTGTAGTTAGTTGTTGAAATTAGAAAAGGAAGAGGAGAGTTAGAGAGAGAAGGAGAAGGAGAAGAAGAGAGAAGGTGAAGAAGCTAGGGTTTTGTGGGTTGTTCAACCCTTGGATCGATTCAAAACAAGGAGAAAACGTCTTCCCCTCGTCTTCCTCGTTGGTAAGACCTAACCCGATCTTCGTTTTGTTAACTTTGGAAAGTTAGGGTTTTGTATGAAACTATGGGTTAGGGTTGTAGTGAGTTTGGGGATTTGTTGGAGACGTTTTTGAGGTATTTGGAGGTTTAATTGCACGTTTTCCGACGACCGAGAGCTCGGGAGGAGCTCCGGCCACCTTAGGTGGTGGCCGGCCACCATAGGAGGTGGCTGGCTGGACCTAGGGCCGGCCACCACCATGGTGGCCGAGCCCCTTTGAAACCCTAGGGCCCACGTGCTCGGGTGCTCGGGTTTTAATGTTCGGGAGGTTTAAAACGTTCCCTGGACCATTTATCCTTAACCGAATCGAAAATTGGAATTAAATTGGAAAAGTTGTAATTAACGGGTTTTAGAAACTTTAAACGTTAATTATTTGACTTAGAAGTCGGAATTCGATTCCGTCAAGTGTGTTGGGTTCCTTGAGTTATCCTAAGACCGTAGAAACGAAAACGGGAATTTTTGGAGCCCCGGAAGGAAATTTACAAAACCCGGGCAGATTCGCCATGTCGGGCGAATCGGGCCTTTACAGGTCTTTTATCGACAATGTCGAGTAATTGGGAAGTTTGGGAGTGATCGACATTGTCGGGGTTACGTTTGGGCGTTAAGTTTATTGACTTTCGGTTTATTCGTATTAGTTTAAAAGTGAGTTAAAATTGTGTTCTTTTAGATCGTGCCGCGGACCGAGGCAAAGGGAAGCTCGGCGTTTGACTGGGTTTACTTCAGGGTTATTGGAGCGCTTTTGGAGTTGTATACGAGGTAGGGAAAAGTAGCCGGATCTCGGCCATGACTAGGGAAAGTTAACAGTAGAATTGCATGTGACACCGGGGTGTCGTGGGTTGAGTAGGTTTATTTAAATATTAGAAAGGCATGATACGGGAACGTAGCGTTTATAAGAAAAGCATGTGACACTTAGTAGCGTCGTAGGAATAGAGAACTTAACGATATTAGAATTACTGGAGGCATATGACCATGCCCGGAAGTTGACTGTTTAAATTTACGTTTTGGGTGGCCATGAGAGCCCGTGTATTTATTGTTGAGTTTGGGTGGCCATGAGCGCCCGTGTATTTATTGTTGAGTTTGGGTGGCCATGAGAGCCCGTGTGTTATTATTGGTGTCTTGGGGTTGTTGAGCCCGTGAGTTACAGTGGTTGTGTCTTGGGAGGCCGTGATGGCCCGTGGGGTTGTTGAACCCGAGTCTTGACTGTTGAGGTGTCTTGAGTGGCCTTGAGTGCCTGTTTGTTGAACTTGCTTGTGTTTGTGGTTGTGTTTGCCCGAGGTTAGTGACCCGACTGTGTGTCGGGGAGTGGTGTGGATTTTGGCAGGTTATGAGCATTCTTTGGCTAGCCTGATCCGTGACCGGGTCTCGGCAGGTTACGAGCATTCTTCGGCTGGCCTGATCCGTGTACGAGTCTCGGCAGGTTATGAGCATTCTTTGACTAGCCTGATCCGTGTTCGTGTCTTTGGGGAGGTCATAATTGGTTGTGTCGGTTTTACTTTACGAGTTTGAGGTTGAGTCTGTTGTGGAAGGTAACGAGTTGTGGTTCAGTTGAGTACTTGAGTTGGGGATTGTAGTCCCGGTGTTGGTGTTGGTTTTGGTTTTGCTGTTACTGGCTTTATCTACTAATTATGCCATAGTTAGTCTGTTTTCTGTGGTGGTGAGCGAACGCTCACCCCTAGCTGCTTTTCCTACAGGTACTGATCACCGGACGGACTAGGTTAGCTCTTGAAGCTTGTGGAGCTAGGAGCAGAGTCTGGTCTTTATTTTTGTTGAGTCTAGTGACGGATATTGTACCTTGCCCACTTGTTGGGACGTTTTGTATTGTAAATATTATTATTTTTGAGAACTAAATGGAAATGTCAAAGCTTTTATTCAAAACAGGTTCAAGTGTGTTTATGTTTTTAAATGTTCGCGTCCCGAGTTCAGTTCTCTGAAATTGGGGCGTGACATGGGGAGGAGAGGACTATTGAGTATTTGGAAAGGCAAGGACGTTCATCTTCTAAGGCTCCCTTATTTTTTTTTTGATCAGCAAAACAGTATATAAATCTCTCCCATTCCAAAGATTGGAAGGGGAGGACAAAAAGCCTCTAGCTACAGAGACTTTACAGGAGGAATCACAACAAACATGAAGAAGAGAAATGAGTACGCAAACCCTGAAGTGAACGGGTATGCAGACCCTGAAGTGAACGGGTACGTAGACCCTGAAGTGAACGGGTACGCAGACCCTGAGGTGAACGGGTACGCAGACCCTGAGGTGAACGGGTACGCAGACCCTGAGGTGAACGGGTACGCAGACCCTGAGGTGAACGGGTACGCAGACCCTGAAGTGAACGGGTACGCAGAACCTGAAGTGAACGGGTACGCAGACCCTGAAGTGAACGGGTACGCAGACCCTGAAGTGAACGGGTACGCAGACCCCAAAGGAAATAAACCCTGAAAGACGGCTAAAAAAGGAGACTCACACCCAAATAAAGCCAACATGAAGCTCAAGAAAGAAAGAAAGAAAAAGGTCTGAAACCCAGAAAAGTCGACCATAAAGCGCCGAAAAGCTAGCCGTCTTCCAAAGTAAAAGCCAAAGACTTTATCCTAACGAGAGGAGAACACTGTATCTCATCGGCACCCAAACTCAGCGAGTTAAAAGAAACCGACACGCCGACGATCAACATCGCAAAGCGGCAGAGATAAATCAGTGCAAATAACACCGAAACTCAAAACTCGTAAGAAGGAGGACTTCTCAATTTCCAAGGCCTAAAGACCCAATACAACCCGTCATAGGCCAACACCTAATGAATGACGGGCCCCGCAACAAGACAGGAGTACAAAGGAAATCGAAAGGATCCTAAATCGAAGGATGAGCAGAATTCCTACTAGTTATAGATAAAGCCTAAGAGAGAAGAACCAAACCTTCCGCGAAGACGAACGATGACGAAGCCAGAATCACAACGAATCCGACCTAGGAAACGCCTCCCACGATGAACCTGATCAAAGACACCCGAGGGCCACCACGAAGAAGTCCGGAAAACAGCCAAGCAACAAGGTGGGCCAGACCCAAGAATAAGAACATGCCTTGCCCTGGCCCATCCTAACCAAACCAGGTGCTGGCCCAAGAACCCAGATCAGGCCCAAAAGGCCCAAACCGGATTCAGGCCAGACCCAGCTAGCCCGACCCGAACCGCCAGCCCCGACCCGGAAAAGACCTACCCGGTTTCAGATCCGAAATCTCCATGAACTCCGAAGCTGCCGCCCCAAGCCTGCCGAAACCGAACCACCAGCCACGAGCAAGGCAACCACCACGGAATTCCTAGCCACACAAGGACGGAGCGGCGAGCAACACACTCGGACGAGCATACTTCTCCGCCTGAACCGAGCAGAAGACGCCGGAGCAGGCGTCGGAGCAGATCTACACCACCAGCGTCAACAATGACGGGAAGTGCCGAGCTGCGTTGAGACGACGACGAGCCGACGAGCTACGAAGCCACTGAAGAAAGGACCCTTGCACGCGAGCTGGTGAGGGAAGGGCACAACCCACCGGCGACGGACCGACGAAGCAACACCACTAGCTGAAGCAGAGACGACGACCCGACCAAGGCTGGAGAAGCACACAGCCGGAGAGAAAGAACGAGAGAGAAAAGGAAAGCTAAAGAGGGAGAGAGGGGGAAGCAGGGAAGAGGAAGAGGTCCACCGACGACAGCTAAGGCCGGAGTGGCCGACCGTCGCCGGTGGAGGACAGAGAAGGTTAACGGCGGCTAGGTTTGCTGTAGGGTTTTTTGAGAGAGTTTACTGTTGATCTGGTGCATATACGCGTGTTGGTTAAATGTTTTGTTTGCTCCCTTATTTGAACATGGACATGAAACATGAACTGTAAAGCATCCTTTTCCGATGAATTTTATCTTAAAACCATGGAATCTTGGTCAATGGTTTTATCAAGTTGTCAAGATTGGAATTGTTCAATATGTATGTTTGTATAGAAACTGGGAAAAATTGTATTGTGTTTCTGTTGTTTGTTTTCACATTCTGATGGAAAGGAAGAAGAGGCAACTAATTTTCATTTGTCTTCTTCTGGCAGATGATAATAAAGAGCCTTAGTGCTATTTTAGCTGTAATGCTTGAAGCTTTCAATGTATATTGTGAAGGAGAATTTAATTTGAAGTGCGGGTAATATGTTCTTAATAATTGCCTGGTACTGTTTCTGCCGCATAATATTTTTTTCCGTGATATGTTCTTAGTAATTTAGAGTTTTAATTGCTCTACTTGGAACTTTGATATTTTGCATGTTTATGCTGTTTTATCATATACGACATTTTAGGAGACCTTACCTTATACCAAGTTCCTAAATCCTAAACCTTCTTCTGTGTTTGTAGGTACATATATATTGCAGTTGTTCTAAATTTCAGTCAGTCATGGGCTTTATACTGTTTAGTGCACTTCTATACCGCTACAAAGGATGAATTGGCACACATAAAGCCTTTAGCAAAGTTTTTAACGTTTAAGTCGATTGTGTTTTTGACTTGGTGGCAAGGTGTGGAAATTGCTCTTCTCTATTCCCTGGGGTTGTTCAAAAGCCCCGTAGCACAAGCCTTGCAGCTCAAGTCAACTGTTCAGGATTTCATAATTTGTATAGAGGTATAGGTATCTTTCCTTGTTGCTTTTTCTGAAATATTAGTTTGCTTGCTATTATAGCTTGTCAATTCCTGTTCTAATTTGATGTTATACCCTAACTTTCCTTCTTTTCATAATTTGAGGCTTGAGAAAAGAAAAGGCATGAAATTTTTCTTGAAAAAAAAGCGATGTGTTGTCAGCCAGAAAATTTACGAATACCGAAATTCCCAATCAAATATTAAAGTTTAACAGGTTTATGTATTCATCCAGCACAAATGGGCATTGCATCAGTAGTTCACCTATACGTGTTTCCTGCAAAACCGTATGAACTAATGGGTGACCGCTTTCACGGAACTGTTTCAGTTCTTGGGGATTATGCTTCTGTTGATTGTCCTTTGGATCCTGATGAATTTAGGGACAGCGAGCGCCCCATAAAACTTCGCCTTCCACAACCTGATATTGATTTCAAGAATGGTATGACCATCAGAGAAAGTGTTCGCGATGTTTTTGTTGGCGGTGGAGGATATGTAAGTTCCCATTTAATCTAATATACTGCTCTCTTAAAAGGACCTTGCATTATTATTTTTATTTTCCATAACCTTGTAAGTAAAAAACTTACTATTTTGGTGCATCTATCTTTTGTCCCTTTAACAGATTGTAAAAGATGTGAAGTTCATAGTAACCCAAGCAGTGGAGCCTGTTGAGAAAAGTATTATCAGGTTCAATGAAAAACTTCATTAGATCTCGGAAAATATCAAAAAGAAGGATAAGGATAAGAAAAGAACCAAGGATGATAGTTACCTTGCGACATCGGAGCCCAGAATGAGAGAGATACGCGGGATTGATGATCCTCTCTTGAATGGAAGCTATAGTGATAGTGGGATGTCAAGGGGAAAGAAGAACCGTAGAAAATCAAGATACAACGGTGCAGAAAATGGAGGAGAAAGCAGCAGTGATCAAAGCTACGGTGGGTATCAAGTCCGGGGACATAGGTGGGTTACTAAAGATTAGTTTTGAGGAATTATGCAAAACAGATTGTTGGTTAAATTGGTTTACCAAGCAGAGATGTATCATATAATTCAATCCAGTCAAGCAGGAGGGTAACCTTGGTATACATATACCACCACATCTAGTTCTGGGCTTCATGTGGTTGAAGATTGGGGTTGAAATATTTCTGCTGAGATCCTTTTTGAGAAACACATGAGGGTTGTTTAGGCAAAGTGGTGGAAGATTCATATGTCACATCGAATGGTATATTGAGAAATCGTTCTCAAGGAGTTTTTGAGTGTATTGTATGTAGTGCTAAGTTGTCATTGAGCAAGTGTAAAACATGTCTTCTGTCAGAAATGAAGAGATTTTGTGTCTCTTTCCAAGTTTTCTTTTAAGCGAAAAGGACCTTCATTTGTTTAGTTTTTTTTTTTTTGAAACAGTATGAGGTTATAGTGCATTACCGTTAATATCGGTTATAAAGAACCAAAAGTCTTGGACTTCAGAATATGGTTTGGGTTCCCCGTAGGATACTCAGCGCTCGTGGACCCGTAGAAATAGTCTGCTTTGACATCAGAGACAAAAAACAAAATTGAGACCACGTCCGACCATCCCAAAAACAAGAGAAAACCCAACAATAAAAAACGTACAACAATCCAAAATAACCAAAAAAATAATATAAAAAACAATAAATATGCGCTACTCCCGTAGCTTTCTCGAGACGTCCTAACATCAGTCGTTCTGGGTCTCGTCTTATTATCCCACCCTGTATCCCAAACCCACCGATTGAGTTGCTCCAAGACCTTCTTCAATCGGCTCGTGTGCGTGTTCGGTTGATAAATCTTTAGTTGCTATCGGTTTGTGTTCAATCCCACACCTCACAATTCCAAACCATGAACTTGACCATCGAAACCATAAAAACACCCGTGCACAACAATACTAGAAGACAGAAGTATGGGGATACCGCTACCTACAGACTGATTTCGGAATAGCCTTAGAGGCTCGATATAGTCTCTTAGACTCGGATCGATCGGTGACAGAAGTGATGGGGATCCCTTGACGGCGGCTAGGGTTTTCTCTTGTGTGGCAGAGAGAAAGAGAAAAATGACCTTCAGTAGGTGACCTTCTAGGGTCAAAAAATTGATTTGAAGAGACTTTATCTAATACTAAATGACTCTTGAGAAACTAAAGGTTGGAAATCTGCAAAACAACACAAATAACTCATTAATAATCTGATTTCAAATACAGACCTTGGATATTTAATGTTCTTGAATGGTTTGAGGGATTGAATCTGTTAGTCTTAGTGCCCATAGTTCAATCCTAAATGTCCAAATGTATATATCATCGTTAGCAATAAAAATAAAGCGACTTTATATTACTTATGTGTTGGAGTAATATATCGATGTGTGCTCTGATCTATGCCCACCATGCGAATAGAACCATAGATCGAGATAGATCACACTCGATGGGTCCCTAGTCAACAAAGATTCACTAGAAGCGATTAGTTTGAAAGATGGCTCTTTATGGCTTACGTTCTGTTAGTCATTGGAATGGGATTCCGGAGTCTGATCATAGATATCATGTGGGACATGATATTGGACGACCCGCCCTGAATATGTGCCATAGATTAAGTCATGAACATATTCAGTGTCGTAGCTTGTCATGTATCCTTAGACCAAGGAGTCTTTGTGATCGCTATGTAGTCAACAACTGAGTTTGACTTGAGCCTAACATTGTCTGTAACATGGCTTCCATAACTGCCAGGATTGGCTTGGGGACGGGCTACATGAGTGATACGAAAGACGGCTAAGGGATTTATCCTTCATACTGAGGTATGAGAAAGATATCGGTTCTCGGCCACTTGATCGAGAGTGACTGAAAGAATAACATGACCATGCATATGATACTGTGTATCATATCTTCAGTCATCTCACATATCAAGGAACAGTGATTGAGAATAATAAGGAGGACGGCTCTATGCCTTATCTCAATCAGGATATCGGAGATAAAAGGATAATGATAGGGATGACATAAAGGTTAGAATCGACAGGGTCGATTCGTTGTGCAGTGTCAAACAATACTAAAGTCTCGTTAGTCGCCACTTAAATAGGATCAAGTAAAATGAGATTTTACGTTGATCTATTGACATGCATAAACCTAAGGGTCACACCGGAGGGTGAAACTCATTGACACATTTGTGGAGTATGGCCAAAAGGGAGTTGTCTCGGGACATGACCAAAACTGGGTTTTGGGTCATGTGCTCGTAAGTGAATAGGTTTTTACAGATCAAGACAAGGCTTGGAGTCTTGGGATTGATCGTGTCGGATAATGTTGGAAATTTCCGGTATGGAAGGCTTGGAGGCGATGAGCGAATCACGGGACCTCGTTGGAAATGTCCACGGGCCATGTTCCAAGAGGCCCATGAAAGGCCCTTGCAACCAAGGCACATGGAACTAATTAATCAAGTCTTGATTAATTAGTAGTAAGTAAGGAAGACAAGGATTAAGGTGTTGGTGATTCACCACCTAACCCAATCTTGTCAAGCCATACTTTGTCCTATTTACACCTTACTTGACACCATACTTGTCCCATGCCTTTAGTTGGACAAGTATGGGGTTTGTTATGTTTAAGTCATCCTTTTTCAACATAACAAACACAAGACAAGCATAGGAAAAACAACTTCTCCCTCCTCTCCCTTGCAATTTCGGGTTTGTCAAGCTCCCACCTCCAATTTTGTGTTCTTGAGTCCTCAATGAGAAGAACTACGTGGCTTTGATTCTCATGTGGATACGTAGGCGTCTTGGAGACTCAAGCCAATCATTCGTTACCCGGTGTTCTTGTTTTGGTAAGAAATAGTGCTGGATTTTTCTCTTGTGAATCCATTCTTTGTTAGTAGTTTCATGGTTTAATCGTCTCTTGGTTTTCATTGATTTTCCGCTGCGAGTTGGTTCATCTCCAACCCTACCTCGAGACCCAACAGTGGTATCAGAGTCGTGCTACCTTCGGGATTCACAAGACGGTGTTCAATGTTTCGGTTTTGTTTGAAAGTTTCGTTTTTGGCATGTTGTTTTGCTAAATTGTTTGATAACATGTTTTAAATTCTTGTTTATGGATTTAATGCATGTAAAATGAAAATTTTAAAATTATTTCAAATCTGGAAATTTTGAAAAAAGTTTGATTTTTCGGGTCTCGGGAGCGGGACTCTCGGGGAGCCGAAACCGGGACCGAACGGGGCTCTGTTGGACGGAGCTAGGCCAAACATGACCATTGGATGGTTGATATGCCAAGGCTAAACCATTTTGTTAGTTATGACGAGTTTGGAACCGTCATGATGAACTCGAAGATCAAATGTTCAAAAGTTTCATTTTTGAACGGTTTCGATAAACCGAGCATCAAATTTTTTTGAAACTTGGCTATTAAATAAAACCGGAAAATCACATGATGTTTGATAACATGATTGTTTGATAACACGATGTGTGATGTGATGTTGACATGATGTACATAATAGCCCCGAGCTCGATTTAATTATTTATCGCTTTTCACCGCCTGCGATCCGTTAGAGTTAGCGTGTAATTATTATTTCAAGGTGTGGTCGTCGAACCACTTGTTTGTGATATTTATTTATTCCCGACCTGCGAGTCGTGTATTAAATTGTAATTTTTTATGCATGATTAATTATATGTGTTTTAGAATTGCATGCTTAACTTTATTTACCGAGCATATCACCTCACATGCAAAGATAAAATTGGAATTTTAATCCTTGTGTGTGAGCCCTTAGAATCGTCATTACATTGTATGTAGTTGACGGGTTCGAAGGAAGAATTACATTGGATGTAATTTGAGACATCATTGCATTTGGAATGTAGTTGATGTGCTCATCGCATCTAGGATGTGTCAAAGTTTTAAACACAACCGGACAAGTAAAAATGGGTCATGTCCGATACCTCCCAATGATCAACACCTTACTACCTCCCCGTCCTATGGGTGTCATGCGCATTAGCGGAGCATCCATGGGAAAGCGGGGTAGTAGGTTTGGACGACATATGTGGGTGTCGTGCGCATTAGCGGAGCACCTACATAGTGACGGGCCATAATTGAAAATTGGTAGACCCGACTACGATTCTCAGCCTGAGGTTGAGCTAGGGTAACAGATAGGGTAAGCCGTGTACATAAGTACATACCCTAGCCAAGAGTCAAATTGGATGTGATTGGATGGAGTCCTACCTGCATAGCTCGATTAAGTGGTGAGCATTAGTTCAGCTTAATCGAGTGAATCAAGGATCTTGGTTTCAGATTCTAAAGGTTTAGAATCGATTGTTGGTGTTTAAGCTTGATCTTCATAAAATTTATTCAGTTTACTAATTGAATTTTATGTTTTGTAGATCAAATGGAAAATTCAGCGAACATTAATAGTTTGTCATTAAAAATCATTCTTGACAGGGTCAAGCTAAATGGGACAAACTATTTGGACTGGTACAGAATTTTGAGGATAGTCCTCAAGTGTGAACACAAAGAATATGTCCTTGACAAGGCTGTCTCTAAGACCATATTAGAGTTACATGAAATGTCATTAACTGTTGAAAAGAATATATCAGGGATCTGGGATCCAAGGATATTCTGATGGTCAACAAGGGAATTGGAAGGGGCAAGGGCGGGGCCCATGCGCACTTGGCAGGAAGATGAGACACCTGAGAATGTCTGCTTCTACTGCCAACAACTTGGTCATTGGAACCGGGATTACAGGAAGTTCACGGCTGTTCTGAAGAAGGGCAGTGGGACTGCGCCTTCATCAAATAGCCTGAATGATCTGAAGAAGGGCAGTAGGACTGCGCCTTCATCAGGAAACCTGGATGATCTAAGGAAGGGTGGTGGGACCGTGCCTTCATCCAGTATCAACTCTATAGAGCTACATCTCTCTACTTCCAAAGATTCATGGGTATTAGATACCAAGACTGAATCTCACACATGCACTAATATATGGTGGTTGAAAGTAGGAGAGGTTTGGAAAGCACGAAGTGGACCTCAGAGTTGTGGCAGCTGCTGTAGGATCCATGAGTCTTGCTTTGCCAAGTGACCTTGTCTTAGTATTGTATAATGTATATTGCATACCTACTTTTAGTAGAAATATTATATTTGTATCCGTGTTTGACAAGGAACGATATAATGTTAATATTGGAAATGGAGTTTTCAATGTTCTATGCAATGATATGTTTTATACCAGTACTGACTTGGTTGGAGGATTGTACATATTAGATATGGGTAACAATGCCTCAAGTTCTATATATTACGTTAATACCAAGAGGTCTAAATCCAACGATTTAAACCTAACTCTGTTATGGCACTGTCATTTGGGCCGCATAAACAAGAAGCGCCTATCAGCACTTCAGATTTGCGGGCTTTCAGGTTCATTCGAACTCCATTCGATCGATAGGTGCAAGGTTTGTTTGATGGGCAAAATGACTAAAGTGCCCTTTATCGATCGCGATGAAAGGGCGGGTGAATTATTGGGGCTGATACACTCGAATGTGTGTAGACCAATAAGTTCACTTGCCAGGAGGGGTTTTAGCTACTTTATCACATTTACTGATGATTACAGTAAATATAGTTATGTCTATTCGGTGAGACATAAGTCTGAAGCTTTTGATAAATTCAAAGAGTTTAAGACTAAGGTAGAAAACCAGCTCGAGAAAGGTATTAAGGCACTTTGATTGGATCGAGGTGGAAAGTACTTGACCACAGAGTTATTAGATCATCTAAAAGAGAATGGGATCCTTTTGGAATGGACTCCTCCTGGGACACTGTAGTTGAAAGGTGTAGCCAAACGGAGAAATCGGACATTGTTAGACAATGGTCCGTTCCATGATTAGTTGGAATGATCTCCCAATCTCTTTCTGGGGTTATGCTCTAGAGACGACCGCATTCATAGTGAATCGGGCTTCGACGAAGGGTGTGGAAGAGACACCATTTTAAAAATGGTATGGGATGATGCCCGCTTTGTCCTTCCTAAAGATTTGTGGTTGCGAGGCTTATGTGAAACATTTGGTTTCGACTAAGCTTGAACCAAGATCTGAGATATGCACCTTCGTGTGGTATCCCAAAGCAACAACGGGATACTACTTCTACAATCCCAGTGAGAACATGGTGTTCGTCGCTTGGGGTGGGGTCTTTATGGAAAATGAGTTTTGTTTCCAAAGACGTCATTGGGAGGACTGTGCATCTCGAAGAAATTTAGGATGGTACAAATTCGTCTAAACCAATTGGAAACCCAGTAGAAAGGGAGCCAGAGATGGTCGTAGAGTAAGAACCAATTCCTGTTACAATTCCGGAAGGTCCAAGGCGATTTGAAAAGATCAATCTTCCACCTCCAAGATATGGTATCCGGAGATGACAATGAAGTCATGGTGGATCACGATGATCCATCCACCTTTCAGGAAGTCGTGGATGGGCCCGACTCCGAGTTATGGCTGAGAGCCATGAGGGAGGAAATGCAATCCATGTCGGACAACCGAGTCTGGGAACCGGTTGATCCCATCAATGGTGTAAGAACCATCGGATGCAATCGGATCTTCAAGGTGAAGATGGACATGGACGGCAACCCTATGACCTACAAAGCTCAACTGCTGGCGAAAGGTTATAGGCAGATCCAATGGATTGACTATGAGGAAACCTTCTCCCTAGTGGCTATGGTCAAAATCGATCCAAATTCTTCTTGACATAATTGCGTATCATAATTACGAGATATGGAAAGTGGATGTCAAAAAAGCTTTCCTAAATGGAAATCTGACTGAGTACGTTTGTATGTCTCGGTCCAAAGGTTTTGACGATCCGAAGAATAAGGGAAAGATTCATAAGTTGTTGAAATCCATTTATGGATTGAAACGAACTTCTCGGAGTGGGATCCTTCGTTTTGATGAAACTGTAATTGAATTTGGCTTAATCAAGAACGAGGATGAATCTTGCGTTTATAAGAAGGCTAGTGGGAGCAAGATTACCTTTCTGGTTCTCATTGAAAACGACATCCCAGCCTTGCACGAGACTAAAGCTTGGTTGAGGAAGTGTTTTTCAATAAAGGACTTAGGCGATGCTTCTTATATCTTAAGGATTAAGATATGTAGAGATCGCACCAAGAGGGTCTTGGATTTAAGTCAGGGAACCTATATGAACAAGGCATTGAGTAGGTTCTTAATGCTCGATTCAAAGAAAGGACTCTTACCCACTAGTCATGGCATTCATCTCAGCAAGACTCAGTTTCCTAAGACACCTGATGAGCTGAAAGGGATTATGAGAATACTATGCGCCTGGGGGCAGTATCGATCATATATGCCATGACATGTATGAGACCGGACGTCTCGTAAGCCTTATGTTGTACCAGTAGACATCAGTCTAACCCGGGGGAAAGATGATGTTGAACTAGTCGTCGAAGGATGAGAGACGCTAGTTTTCCAAGACAAATCCAGATGACTTTAGAAGTCAGTCAGGAGATGTGTTTATGTTGAATGGCAGAGCTTTAGCTGGGAGAGCGTAAAGCAAGATACAATTGCCGAATCTACGATAGAGGCCAAGTACATGGATGCTGTAGAGGCAGCTAAGGAGACTATGTGGATTTGGAAATTCACGGCAGGGTTGGGTGTAATTAAAAACCCATCCAGCCCGGTGAATCCATTTTGCGACAACACAAGGGCCGTAGCGCAAGCTAAAAGCCCAGATCGCATAACAAATCCAAACATGTACTACGGCGTATCCACCTAATCAGAGAAATACTGAACTGAGGTGAAGTGAAGATAACCTATATTGCAACAGATGATAACATAACCAACCCTTTGACTAAGGCAGTGTCGTTGCCTAAACATGTTAGACATGTAAAGTCGATGGGGACATATTGGAGTTTAGATTGGAACTAGGGCAAGTGGGAGATTGTTAGTCTTAGTGCCCGTAGTTCAATCCTAAATGTCCAAATGTATATATCATCGTTAGCAATAAAAATAAAGCGACTTTATATTACTTATGTGTTGGAGTAATATATCGATGTGTGCTCTGATCTATGCCCACCATGCGAATAGAACCATAGATCGAGATAGATCACACTCGATGGGTCCCTAGTCAACAAAGATTCACTAGAAGCGATTAGTACGAAAGATGGCTCTTTATGGCTTACGTTCTGTTAGTCATTGGAATGGGATTCCGGAGTCTGATCATAGATATCATGTGGGACATGATATTGGACGACCCGCCCTGAATATGTGCCATAGATTAAGTCATGAACATATTCAGTGTCGTAGCTTGTCATGTATCCTTAGACCAAGGGGTCTTTGTGATCGCTATGTAGTCAACAACTGATTTTGACCTGAGCCTAACGTTGTCTGTAACATGGCTTCCATAACTGCCAGGATTGGCTTGGGGACGGGCTACATGAGTGACACGAAAGACGGCTAAGGGATTTATCCCTCATACTGAGGTATGAGAAAGATATCGGTTCTCGGCCGCTTGATCGAGAGTGACTGAAAGAATAGCATGACCATGCATATGATACTGTGTATCATATCTTCAGTCATCTCACATATCAAGGAACAGTGATTGAGAATAATAAGGATGACGACTCTATGCCTTATCTCAATCAGGATATCGGAGATAAAAGGATAATGACAGGGATGACATAAAGGTTAGAATCGACAGGGTCGATTCGTTATGCGGTGTCAGGCAATACTAAAGTCTCGTTAGTCGCCACTTAAATAGGATCAAGTAAAATGGGACTTTACGTTGATCTATTGACATGCATAAACCTAAGGGGCACACCGGAGGGAGAAACTCATTGACACATTTATGGAGTATGGCCAAAAGGGAGTTGTCTCGGGACATGACCAAAACTGAGTTTTGGGTCATGTGCTCGTAAGTGAATAGGACTTTACGGATCAAGACAAGACTTGGAGTCTTGGGATTGATCGTGTCGGATAATGTTGGACATTTCTGGTATGGAAGGCTTGGAGGCGATGAGCAAATCACGGGACCTCGTTGGAAATGGCCACGAGCCATGTTCCAAGAGGCATGGAACTAATTAATCAAGTCTTGATTAATTAGTAGTAAGTAAGGAAGACAAGGATTACGGTGTTGGTGATTCACCACCTAACCCAATCTTGTCAAGCCATACTTTGTCCTATTTACACCTTACTTGACACCATACTCGTCCCATGCCTTTAGTTGGACAAGTATGGGGTTTGTTATGTTTAAGTCATCCTTTTTCAACATAACAAACACAAGACAAGAATAGGAAACACAACTTCTCCCTCCTCTCCCTTGCAATTTCGGGTTTGGCAAGCTCCCACCTCCAATTTTGTGTTCTTGAGTCCTCAATGAGAAGAAATACATGGCTTTGATTCCCATGTGGATACGTAGTCGTCTTGGAGACTCAAGCCAATCATTCGTTACCCGGTTTTCTTGTTTTGGTAAGAAATAGTGCTGGATTTTTCTCTTGTGAATCCATTCTTTGTTAGTTGTTTCATGGTTTAATCGTCTCTTGGTTTTCATTGATTTTCCGCTACGAGTTGGTTCATCTCCAACCCTACCTCGAGACCCAACAAGAGATACAATAGTTACTCCATCTTGGAGGAGTTGGCTAAACCGATCCTAATGGTTTATTCGTGAGTCGGTCTTAAGATGTGTTGGTCGCCCAGGCTAAGAGGTTAGCGGAAGCAGCTGATTGTATCCCCATAACAGACGAGATAACCTCGCTCCAAACCTTAGAATTATGTACTTTCCAGATCTCACAGAGCCACCCTAAAGTCGTGGCTGTTTGATCAGGTCCCGCCCCTATAGTGAGAATCCCCCAACACTCCGTAAACATAAGTCTAGAAGTGATCTCAAGAACTCTTCCGAATAGAGACCATCAACATTTAGCAAATCGACGGTAGATAAGGAGGTGGCTGATAGATTCTTGATGGGGGCCACATATGGATAAATCTGATGATATGGGAGCTACTTGTAGCGATCACGAGAGAGCACGCCACAAAGAATGCACATATTGGGTTATGTGGGGGCTTTTTTTTTGGGGGGGGGGGGGGGGGGGTTGAGGCCCTATTTTGTGCTCTGATATCACTAAGGCATCTATACCCTGCTCGAGTCGTGTAAAAAAATTTCTCAATACCAATCGTCCTCCATGCGGGTGGCCGAGAAAGGGATGGCAAGGATGTCCTCTTGATTCTCTAGGGGAAAGATCTGACGAATGAGATATGTGTCCCACTTTCGAGTACCCAATATTATCAAGCGAGCAACCAAGGCGTTAAGAATGGCTAGAGACTCTAATCGGATGGTTGGAACCTCACCCATTAGTCATGGTTGGTGTAGAATCTGAGTGTCTGCACCTAGCCTAATTGCACGCCGGGGTCCTGAGCAACATGAATACTTGACCATGTGAATATCGGGTTATTGCCTTTTGTGGATGATAAGAAATCTCTGTCGGGAAGTATCTTGCCTTAAGCACCCTAGCCATCAGGATTTGAAGGCAGTGGAGGAGGTTCCATGCTTGTTTACCCGAGTGCAAGGTTTGTATCTTGTAGAGTCTTGAACCTCATCCCTCCTTCCACTTTCGGTTTATCATAATCTTTTCAGATTATTGGTCGTCTACTAGCAGTCGAGCCCCCCCACCAAAACCTTGCAAGTGCTATATTGATTTTATCAATAACTTCCCGCGGCACCTTGAAGATAAACATAACGTAAACCGAGATGGACGTGAAGACGGATCAAATCATTACCTCCCTTCCAACAAGGGATAGGAGCTTGCCATCCTAGGATTGGATGCGTCTTGTGATCCGGTCTCTTAAGTATCACATGCTTCGGATTATGTGTCTCCCGATCATGTTTGGAACCCTCAAGTAGAGGGAATCCTCATATATTTCCCCAATATCCAGAATTTGGCAATAAGTCGTTCGATCCATAGTGGAGGTGTTGGAGCTGAAGAAAATGAAAGACTTCTGATTGTTCAAGACTTGTCTAGATAATGTTCCAAACATGGTGAGGATGTTCCGAACATTTGCTAGCTCTTATGAGTTAGCTCTATAGAAAATGTAACAATCATAAACAAAAACATGTGGGAAATAATAGGAGCTCTTCTGGCCATAATGACGCCATGAATTCTACCTTCCTCTTGTGCCACACCCAGTATATGAGAGAGGCCCTCCATGCATAATCGGAAGAGGTGCAGTGAGAGGGGGTCCCCTTGTTGGGTGTCCCGATCGGACAGAAAACTATGGTCTCCTTATCCCCTCGAGCTGATAGAGTAAGTAAATGATCCCATGCAAACCACAAGGAGGGCCCTCAATTCATCTAGAAAGTATAGCTTTTACCTAATTTTTAGCAAGAACGGCCATTCAACTGGATCATATGCTTTACTCATATCAAGTTTCAGTGTCATAAAGCTTTAAAGCCTTGAGTCTTTCGTCTAAGGGAGTGGATGATCTCGAGCGATATGAGAATATTATCTTGAATACTCTTTCATGATACAAATGCCCTTTGGGTGGGAGTGATTATGTCATTGAGAAAAGATTTAATGTGATTATCTAGTACCTTCAATAATATCCTAAAGACCACATTACATATATCTATAAAGCACAAGTCCATGACCACTATAGTACTGATTTTTTTTTAGAATAGGGACAACATTGGTAGCATTGAGTCCCGAGTCAAACGTATCCCTTGAATATTTTGTTGCACAAATCGAATAACCTTACCCTACACCACATGCCAGTAATGCTGGTAAGATATGGGATTAAGAACATCATGACCCATTTTCCATTTGGAAGACAACATCCTTGATTTTATCTGTTGTGGCTGGTTGAGGATGGTGGTGCTGTAATATTCCGATACAATCCCCCCTTAAAAAGAGATGGAAAATTTGTGTAGATCTGACAGACTTATGGTAAATATATTGGTGAAATAATTGATGACCAATTCTCTCATTTTTGTCTCCCACGTGACTAAGTGGTCGGTCACTTCTTGGAGTGAGCAAATTGCATTCACCTTACGCCGAAAAAGTTGTTGCATTGAATTTTTTTGTGTTTCGGTCACCATTTATTAGCCAATGATGTTTAGCTCCTTGCCTCCAAAATGCTTCATGGATACGAAGGGCTACCTCATACTGGATTTGGATCACCTCTCCGCTCTGTCCTCTGACCATTCAATTTCACGATCTTGCGTTGACATCATTTAATATGGTTCAATGTCTTCCAGAAGCTTGTTTTACCCTACCGATCCAAAGTAATGCCCATCTTTCGAATGATGTCCACAATAGGTTTCAGTGGATTCATGTCCCACTCAATCTGAATTAGGAGACTACATTTTGGCTTGAGTTCAATTTGATTCAAACCTGAACTTTCGGTTTCCTAGTGTTGTTCTACGAATTTCAAGTGTGAGGAGAATGTGCCAATTGGCATACATTTTCCTTCCATATTTGATAGAGAGTAGTAGAAATCCCTCGAGATAAGGGCTCTATCAAGCCAAGATTTCATATGCCAGAAACAATTTTGTACCCGATATCAGGTGAAGGGGTGTCCTTGTAGTAGGACATCATGAAAATCCAATAATCAATTACTGGCTGAAAATCTTCAAGTAGTCGTTGGATACGGTCGCCCTCCCCTCGATTCCTACTGATGGAGGATACTGCTGAAATCCCCAATCAACACCCATTGCTCTTTTCCAGTTTCCCCTAATTGTCGAAGTAAGTCCCAAGATTGACGGTGTAGGTCCCTTCGAGGGTTGTCATAGAAGCTTGTAACATGAATCGGTTGCTGCCATGAGAAGGTAACATAGGTATCGATATAATGTGTTGAAGTGGTCGTCACCACCACCTCAATGTCGGCCGTCTAGAAGAGTGTAAAGCCTATCTGTTTGTCCATCGCCGAAAAACTGATACCCTTGTGAAATCTAAGGCTACGTTGCGAAATTTCTAGTCTTGAATTCGGCGTTAGTGATTCACAGAGGAACACTATGTGAGGTTTGTGGGTAGCAAATAGATGGTTGAGCGAGATGTTGGGAGTGGGTATTAGTCCTCATACCTTGGCAATTCTAGGTGAGTATACGAAGGTCCGGGCTGTGGTTATTTCCAAGAGGGTTGGAAACAGGCTCCCAAGGAGGCGATGTAAGTAGGGATGGTGGTTGCGATACTGGCCGATCGGCCCATGATGTATACGGAGAGGATAGATATGCCGAACTAACAATACTATCAGAAGAACGACGCCGATAACGACATGAATTTGGATAGACCCTAAGAAGAGATTAGGAGTGAAACCTTAAGGGTTATTAATTGAATTTGTCCGTGGAGTAACTTCATTATCCTACTCATTTTATCATTTTTTATCAATAACACATCTGAAAATTTAGGTTTTCGACATAAAACATTAAAACAAAACGTACCTTATCTGTCCATAGAAACGCTCTCTCCTTCTGTACTCTAACCCTAGATCAAACCTGAGTTCCGGGGGACTCAGGGCAACTTTTTGATCAATTTGGGAAATGTTGACTTTTCGCTGGAAAAGTCAACCGAGCGACGTTTTTGTCCATTCGAGGACCGTTTTGGATCCAAAAACTTAGCCGTCGTCGCAGCGGTCTTAGTTGAGCCGTTTCCTTGTAGCCCGTGAAGTTTCGTCATTTCTTGGAAAAAGTGCCCGTTCGGGGCCCAAAACGTCCGAATTTCGCGAATCTGATTGGAAAATATCTAGGAGATATTTTCCAAAAAGGTATGGGACCCACTTGCCACATGTCACCAATGTGGTGGTGTTATGTTTATTGGACAAAACAAAGGATGGGACATGAGGGTTAGTTTTTGCATTTAAAGTGTTAGTTGTTTTTTTTAAAAACAAAATATAAGGAAAGGAAGAGAGTTTACACGGCATAGTTCAAAAAAAGGAGAAGAAGTAGAGAGAGAAAGTGGAGAGAGGAAAGAGAAGGAGAAAATGGAGAAAAAGAGAAGAAAGGGTTGGGACTTTGTGATTTCCCGATGATCCAACCGACGGATCGTCTCAACGATCGAAGAATCGAGTTCCCGTCATCATTCCCTACGGTGAGAACCTAACCGATTTTCATTTTGGAACGTTTGAATTTTAGTATTTGAGTTTAAATGGTTTGATTAAGGTTGGGTTGAGGTTTGTGGTTCGTTAGGAACGTTTTGGGGCGAAAAGAAATGTTTTCCGTTGTGGCCGTGTGGGGCCCACGTTTTCGGGCCTCGGGTTTTTCGAGTTCGGGTGGTTTAGGACGTTCCCCGAATCATTTATCCACAACCGGATCGAAATTTGGAATTAAATTGCAAAAGTTTCATTTATCGGGTTTAGAAACTTTAAACGTTAATTAATTGACTCGGAAGTCGGAATTCGATTCCGTCGAGTGCCTAGGAACCCTTGAATTATTCTAAGACCGTAGAAACGAAAACGGGAATTTTCGGAGCCCCGGAAGGGCGTTTTCAAAACCCGGGCAGATTCGCCATGTCGGGCGAATCGGGCCTTTTCGGGTCCAATATCGACAATGTCGAGTAATTGGGGAGTTTTGGAGTGATCGACATTGTCGGGGTTAACTTTGGGCGTCAGGTTTATTAAAATTCAGCATTATGCCTGCAAGCTTAAAAGCGTTTAAAATTGTGTTCTTTTAGATCGTGCCGCGGACCGAGGCAAGGGAAAGCTGGGTGAGTGACTGAGATCACACCGGAGCTCGTTGGCTGGCTTTTGGAGAACACGCACGAGGTAGGGAAAAGTAGCCGGATCTCGGCCCTGACTAGGGAAAGTTAACTGTAGAATTGCATGTGACACCGGGGTGTCGTGGGTTATTTAGGTTATCGAATATTAGAAAGGCATGATACAGGAACGTAGCAATTATTAGCAAAGCATGTGACACTTAGTAGTGTCGTAGGAGCAGTGAACTTAGCGATACTAGAATTACTGGAGGCATATGACCATGCCCGGAGGTTGATTGAGAAACTGTTGATATTAGGACTGTTGGAGGCATTGGTTATGCCGGAGGTTGATTGTGTATTTTTGTGTCTTTGGTGGCCTTGAGGGCCCGTGTATTATTGTTGAGTTTTGGGGTGGCCATGAGTGCCCGTGGGGTTGTTGAACCCGTGTCTTTACCTTTGGTGTTTTGAGTGGCCATGAGTGCCCGTAGGGTTGTTGAAACCGTGTCTTTACTGTTGGAGTCTTGGGTGGCCATGAGTGCCCGTGGGGTTGTTGAACTCGTGTCTTTACTGTTGTGTGTCTTGGGAGGCCGTGAGTGCCTGTGGGGTTGTTGAGCCCGTGTTTTACTGTTGGTGTATCTTTGGAGGCCGTGAGTGCCTGTGGGGCTGTTGAGTCCGTGTTTTACTGTTGGTGTACCTTGGGAGGCCGTGAGTTCCTGTGGGGCTGTTGAGTCCGTGTTTTACTGTTGGTGTCTTGGATTGGCCATGGGTGCCTGTGAGTGTTGAACCTGCGTTGTTACTGGTTGTTGAACTTTTTATGTGATTGTGTTTGGTTACTTGATCATGGTGGAGGTTGTGTGGTGTAGCTAGCCTCCCGACTGGGATCGGGAGAAGCGGAGAGGTTGTGGGCTAGCTCCTCGACTGGGATCGGGGGAAGGACGCGCGGGTGTGGCTAACCACCCGACTGGGATCGGGTGAAGTGGAGAGGTTGTGGGTTAGCCTCCCGACTGGGATCGGGAGAAGTTGCGCGACAGGTCGACTGCCTGGCCCGACTGGGATCGGAAAGTGCGAGAGACAGAGATGGTTACTGAGAAAGGTTGGCCGTCTAGCCCGACTGGGATCGGAAAGGGCGAGAGACAAAGATGGTTACTGAGCAGCTGGTATGCGATCCTTTGTGATCTTGTTTGGTGTGCGATCCTTTGTGATCTTGGGTGTTGCGTGGTTGTCTATCGTGTCCTTAGAGGAGGTCATCGATTGTTGTGTCGGCTCTACTTTACGTGTCCGAGTGTTGAGTTGGTCAAGGAAAGTAACAGCGTGTGTGTGTCAGTCGGAGTACCTGAGTTGGGGATAGTGATTCCCGGTGTTGAGTTTGTTGTTGGTGTTACCGGCATTGTCTGCTAATTATGTCGTAGTCAGTCTGTTATCCGTGGTGGTGAGCGAACGCTCACCCCTAGCTGCTTTTCCTACAGGTACCGGTCGCAGGTTGGACTAGGTGAGCTTCTGAAGCTTGAAGAGCTAGGAGCGGGATTCTGGGTTTATTTGAGTCTAGCGACGGATACCATCCTTTTGTCCACTTATTGGGACGTGTTTTAAGTTGTAAATATTATTTTTGTTGAACAAATGGTGATTTTAAAGTGATTAAATGAAAAAGGGTTCGAAATGTTTTATTATTTTAAATGTTCGCGTCCCGAGTTCGGTTTACTGAAATTGGGGCGTGACATACATTCTTCCTCCTACTACTACTCTTTATACTTCTTCTCTACCTTTTAGTCTTCCGTTTACTCGTACTCGGTTGGAGGAAGAGGCCTCACGGTAGGTGTTGACCACCGTGGGGTGGGTTAGCCAATGGTTGTTTGGAGGAATTTCTTGGTAGTTTTGGTGGTGTTTGGAGGGTATACTTGTGGGTGGGGTTTTTTATTTAGTCCCTACCCCCTTTTAAGGTGTTACCTGGTGTTGGTAGTTTTGGTGGTGTTTGGAGGGTATACTTGTGGGTGGGGGTTTGTATTTAGTCCCTACCCCCTTTTAAGGTGTTACCTGGTGTTGGCCGGTACTTTGGTACTTTGATCGGTACCAGTGGGTTGGTGAGGGAGTTATGGTTTTTGGAAATTTGTTGACTAGTGGGGGTTTGTTTAGTGACGGCTTTGGTGGTTCTGGTTCAGTTGTGCTATAGGGTCCGGACATCTTTCGGTTTTGACCAGTTTGTTACTGCTTTTCTGTTGTTCAAGGTTGTTATTCTTGGTACTAGACTTGTTTTTTTTTGTTTTGGTGTGCTTCTTGGTTAGTTGGAGTACTAGGTTTGTTTAAGAGGTCTTCTTGTTCGCTTCTTGTAAGCTTTTCTGCCTAGTTAGGTTGGACATTTTGTCCGTGTTTAGTTTAGTTTGGTTTGCCCTTATTGGCCTGGTTGTTTTAGTTTGGTTAGCCCTTGTTGGCTCTTGTTGTGCTGATGGTTTTTAATCTGGTTTTAGACTGTAACTATCTAATAGTTCACTTCATGTTAGCAAAATCTAGGTTTGTAGACATGTGTTGTACTCATTTGTTGGGATTGTTGTTTTGGTTTGAGGTGCCTGTTAGGCATATTCAGGGTTGTATCTTGAGGGTTTGTATTTAGGTGTTATTTTCATTTTGAAAACATGATCTTTTATTTAAAAAAAATGGGTTATTTACGATAAGGTACCCTAATGTTTCGTCCATGAACGATAAGGTACCCTTATGAATTTTTTGTCCGATAAGGTACCCTAATGATTCGTCCACGAACGATTTGGTTTAATGCTGTTAAAAAACTAACAGAATTATGTAGAATGACTATTTTACCCTTTGACATTTCAGTTGACTTTTGACTTAAGAGTGAAATGACCATTATACCCTCAGTTATTATTTTTCCTTAATTTATATTTTCTAATAAATTTTAATTTTTAAAATAAAATAAATAAATTATATATAGTACATGGAGTTAACCCTAAATAGGGGTAACTCCATGTCCTAACTCCCAACTTTCAAAAATTGTTAAATCCTAACCCAAGCAAACTTAAATTGTCATGTAGTAACGTTGACCCAACTTTATTCACCAACTGTTTGTAATTTTGAACGGACGTTAATTTTGTCATGTGAAAAGTCGGTTTTGCCCTCTAAAATCTGTGGTTGAATTTCAGCTATGGACACGCCCATATCAACTTCGTTCTCTCTCTCTCGCATAAATCAACTTCTTTCTCTCTCACGCAGATCAATTTCGTTCTCTCTCGCACAAATCAATTTCGTTTACTCTCGCACAAATCAATTTTGCGTTTGTGAACAAGGTCAATTTCGCGTTGAACCCTAACTCGTCAACAATCTGTTGTTGAACCCAAGCTCCATTTCTTCAACTGCTTCAGCTTGCAAGCTCCATTTCGTCAACAAACTCCATCCTTGTGATTTTGAGGTAAGCATTGTTGAACCCTAACTCGATTTGGGAATTTCGTTTTGTTAGGGTTTATAGGGCTTCGATCATGTTTTTCTTAATGTCCTTATGAGGATTGTGTATCTAGGTTGAAGTTAATGTTCAAGAGAAACTTTTTCCTGTACAGTAGACACATAATCACTATAACTTTCCGAGTGTAGTTTATGAGCATGCAGTGGTGATCAACTAGTTACAATGATTATTATCCGTGTTTTGGTGTAATTTCTCTTTGCTCGAAATAGCCTATGTAATAAGAGACATATATAAACATATAACATAGGTTATTTTTATATGCTTTTGTATTTGGGAAAGGTACAATAGAATCTGCACCAGAAATAGTACATTAAAATGTCTTTTCCTTTTTTTCCAGACAATTAAAATGTGTAGTAATTATTTGTATTCATGCATGTGTGTAAATTAGTGATGGTAGATGTAGATGATGTGTTTGAGTGAGCAAACTAGTCTTGCATATAGCTTTCTGTGTTTAAATGTCTTGTGGGTTCTGCAAAAGATAGTTGTTCTTTATTTCAGTTTTCGTCCATGATTATATATTTGTCAACTGGTTCAATCATGTCTTAACCGGGCAAGAATAAATTCCTATATTTGTTGGGTACTTTATCTTGACATGTCAAATTTGGATATCAACTGTATCCTAAATTTTTGTTTCATAATATCTTACATAAATATATAAGATATTAGACTAAGATAGTGCTAAACTTTCGCATTTCCCTTTTCTACTATCTCATTCTTTAGCTCTGTTCCCATGAGTTTACTACATAGAACTTGATTTTATTTGACTATGGGTCTCGTTGGTTAGCTTACATAGAAGTTTTGCAAATACATCTTATATAACATGTCTAAGGGGGAATGAAAAGGAAGGTAGAAATCATCTCTAGCATGAGTGATGTGGTATCTAACCAACTGCAAATTCTCCAAATTGTTTACATCCAAAATTTTATATTAACTCCCAAGAAAATACCAACGGTGGATCCAACCGAATAATTATGGTTAGATGGATACTTCCTTGCCTTCCCTCCTACTAGTTTCTCATGTTCAGTCAGTTGTAACACTTTCATCTCTGATTTATCTTGCTGCATTGAGAGCTCTTGAAGATTGAGTTATGGTAAACTGAATATAACATTCATTTAGTTCAGGTGACGTGGCTTTGTGAGTTATTGTTATTGTTAATTACCTAAATTCTTCTTTAATGTGCTTATTTTTATTTTTTCCCATTTAAGGCAAAATGGACTTAGTAGAGGACCTTGACAGTTTGTATCCTTTTTTGTGATGATGCTCAGTCAAATTCCTTGAACTTTGCCTTTTCTTGAGGCCTTGAACTTGAGCTAGCTATGGACCACTTTCAAATTTCCAAGTCAAAGTACTAAGGAATAGAATGGGAAAGTACATTTTTTCCCATATATGTTGAAACCACCATGACTCCTCCTCTATATTATTGGAATATTTTCCGAAAATATAGATGAACCAGTATTTGATTTTGATAGATTATGAAGCGCACGCAATTTAGTCTTAATGATTTTTTTCTCTTGAGGCCCCTCAGAGTTGACATCATGTGTGGTTTCATTTTTCGCAGGCTGCTGCAGGGTTAGGAAAATGAAGTGCTACTCGAGGAAATGGAAAAGACTAGTCTTGTTTATGAAGCACTACTCTCTTTTGGATAAAAAGTTTAAGACAATATTTTATTTGGTTGTAAGATGTGGCAGACCACATGTTAGTGGATCAGCCTTTATTTGGTTAAATGGTTAAATGTTTATGAAACATGTTTTGTCGAGAGTTTAAAATATTAAGGTTACTAGCATTTATAGTGTTTATATGTTTGGCATATATGTTTGCTTCAATATTCTGAGATCTTGAACTATATCTAAGATCTTGAAATATTTCTGAGATCTTGAAATATTCTGAGATCTTGGAATATTTCTGAGATCTTGAAATATTCTGAGATCTTGAAATATTTCTGAGATCTTGAAATATGTATGAGATCTTGGAATATTCTGAGATCTTGTTTATGTTATGGTGATGGCTTGTTACAGAAAGTGGAGCATCCATGAATGTTTCTTATGGCTACCTAGAAGCTTTTGTGAATTTGAAAATATTAAGGTTACTAGCATTTATAGCGTTTAATGTTTGACATATATGTTTGCTTCAATATTCTGAGATCTTGAACTATTTCTGAGATCTTGAAATATTTATGAGATCTTGAAATATTCTGAGATCTTGAAATATTTCTGAGATCTTGGAATATTTCTGAGATCTTGAAATATTCTGAGATCTTGAAATACTTCTGAGATCTTGAAATATGTATGAGATCTTGGAATATTCTGAGATCTTGTTTATGTTATGGTGATGGCTTGTTACAGAAAGTGGAGCATCCATGAATGTTTCTTATGACTAACTAGAAGCTTTTGTGAATTGTGAATTTGAAAAAGAATTTGAAAGTGAAACCATATTGCTTGTAAAGTTAAAGGAAGAGAATGATTAAAGCTCTCTTGTTCATACTGCCTCTCTTTGCCAGACATCAATTCAACTCACCATTAAAGACTGAATTCATGGAATCACAAGTAGAACACAATCATCTTGAGAAAAAAAAAACAAGTATTATTTCCAATCCATCCACACTACTTATTGTTATGCTCTTATGCTAGCAAAATGTTTCAACCACATAATTAAAGGTTCACATCCAAACATCCAAAAGCAGAATCATAAACGTTTACATCCAAACATGGTTCTATGTACTAATGTTCAGTTAATCTAAGAGATGCTTGAAAGACAGCGCCGCATAAGTACACAACTTTTTCCGATATAAAGTGACATCACTTGGAGTCATGTATGTTCTTACGTCCAAGCCTTGTAGCTCCACCTCACAGTACTTCACTGTAAAGACACCAGAGTCTCCTCTGCACATTATAAACAATTTAATAAGAATATGACTTCAACGGAAAGAATGAGTAATCAAACATTGAACAAGCAAACACCATGTCTTCGACATGATTGGTCTCTTACAAGCTAAAATCAGCAGATTAAAAAGACTTGAACCTCAACTATAAATATGTATGAGATCTTGAAATATTCTGAGATCTTGAAATATTTCTGAGATCTTGAACTATTTCTGAGATCTTGAACTGTTTTTGAGATCTTGGAATATATCTGAGATCTTGGAATATTTCTGAGATCTTGGAATTGTTTCTAGGAACTCACTCAACATAACCATATTGCAATTTATAACATCGATTCATTATGTATCTATTTAATTAATGTCATTTATGTGACAGTAATCTTCATATGTACTAAAGATCTGCTAATTTTTTTTACATACCAACACATAAAATTGCATTCACCATTCTTGCACAATTCACACAACATGAACTAAATAGATATATGCTTCATTCTTTCGTTTTGAAGAGCCTCATTCTTTCGTTGTTCGTCTTTGAGAGCATCTTCTAAATAAGTTGCTTCATTCACCATCCTTGCACAATTCACCATCCCCAAACAAAAAATTATCACTTTCATATTCTGAATTTGTTTTTTTTAGCTCAAGAACCCTAGAATTTGGGTATTTTAAAACAAACCCTATCATTTGGAGATTTTCAGCTAATAAACCCTAGCATTTGGGGATTTTCAGCTCATAAACCCTAGAATGTGGGGATTTTCAGCTCATTAACCCTAAAAGTTGGGGGTTTTAAAACAAACCCTACAATTTGAGGAATTTCAGCTTGTAAACACTAGAATTTAGGGATTTTTAAACAAACCCTATAATTTGGGGATTTTCAGCAAGTAAACCCTAGAAATTGGGGATTTTTAAACAAACCCTAGAATTTAGGGATTGTTTTCTCAGGAACCATTTAATTTGGAGATTGTATTCTCAGGAACCCTACAATTTGGGGATTCCTAAACAACATCATGAACTGAAAATCCATACCGAACAAAACTTACAATTACATGATCCTTTGGGCCATAAACTCTACTCTCGAGTTATTTATGTTTGCAATCTCTACCACGCTTCTTAGATTGAGATAAACCATGGATTCAAAACTTCCAATCGCTTATGATTCCCTATAAAAATTGTATTTGAAACTAACAAGAGAGAAGAAACACGTGAGACAGTCAAATTGAGGCTTCAAGAGAGAAGAAAATGAAAGGGAAATCTTGTGATTTCACACATACAAAATGACTCATGTGAGAAGCACGTGAGTCACTGTTCACGGAAACAGTCAGGTTTAACAGTATTTAATGGTTTTTGGTAATTAAGTTTTGAAATCCGATACTATTTGACAATTTTTCAAAGTTTGGGTGCAGATTTGACAGTTGATTTTAGTACAACGTTAGTACATGGAGTTAACCCTATTTTTTAAAAACTGAATTTGTTTTTTTTCAAAAATCAGTTTTTATTTTTTTAAAATCAGATTTTATATTTAATTAGTTTTATTTTTTTTAATAATTATTTTATATATATATAAATATTTTTTTATTAAAAACAGTTTTATATATAAAAAATCATTTTTATTTTAAAAAAAAAATCTGCAGCTGTTCGAGCTTCGTCCCCGGTCACCTCCGGCGTCGTCTCCGGCCACCCCCTCCTCCGCATCGTCGTCCTCGGCCACCCCCACCTCCGTCGCCTCCTCTTCCTTCTTCCACCTCCCACCGCCCTCACCAGATCGAATCGCAGAGCTGAAGCTCTGCGATTTGGTTCAGACCAAAACCAAATCTGAACCAAATCGCAGAGCTTCAGCTCTGCGATTCAGATCTGGTGAGGGGGAGGAGGTGGAAGAGGTAGGAGGAGGCGGCGGAGGTGGGGTGGCCGGGGACGACGACGGTGGAGGAGGGGGTGGCCGGAGACGACGCCGGAGAGAACGAAGCTTGGTTCAAATCTGGAGCTGAAGCTCTGCTCGAAGCTCGCGACATCTGGAGCTGAAGCTTGGTCAGACGGTGGGAGGTGGAAGAGGGAGGAGGAGGCGACGGAGGAGGGGGTGGCCGGAGACGACGCCGGAGGTGGCCGGGGACGAAGCTCGAACAGTTCTGCGATTTTTTTTTAATAAAATTATTTTAAAAAAAAAAATAAAAATGAATTTTTAATATTTTTTATTTTTTAATATTTTTATTATTATTTTAAATAATTTAATTTTTAAATTTAAAAAAATCTAAATTATTTATTTATTATCTTTTTATTGTATTATATAATTAAGGGTATAATGGTAATTTTGTCTATCAAATTTATAAGCTTAAAATAAGAAAGGGTAAAATCGTCATTTCACACCCCACTTAACTGCACATGTCTAATTTAGAGGAATATTCCGTTAGTTTTTAACGGAATATGCCAATTTTAAACCAAATCGTTCGTGGACGAATCATTAGGGTACCTTATCGGACAAAAAATTCATAAGGGTACCTTATCGTTCGTGGACGAAACATTAGGGTACCTTATCATAAATAACCCTAAAAAAGCTTTGATAAAAAAAACATATCTTTTCGGTGAGACTTATATGATAACGAAAGGCAAAGGTATATTATTAATACACATAAAGTTTATTGTATATTACTGATACATACTAAGGGGGAAGAAATCAAATAGAAACCACCTATTAACGTAAAAACTGTGTGAACAAATCCAAACCATCCAATTTAAGAATAGATGGATGAGATGCAATTAAATGGTTGACTTGTTGACTGAACAAACCAGCACTCTTTGGTAAGTTGTAGGGGCTTTTTGGTAAAACTATCATTTTTTTTACCAATTCACAAATTTAGTTTTTCTCGATTCGTTCGAAATCCGATTGGCTTCAAACTTGCGCCAATATTTTTGTTTTTTCAAGGGCTTTCTATCAAGATCAGTGATGAATATATTTTGAAGAACGAAAAAAAATTATTTGGGGGCTGATTTAAAAAAAATTATATCTAAGTAATTTTTATCAACACTTTACACTGGTTTTATCAACATTTTACACTAATTTTATCAACACTGGACACTAGGTTTATCACCTCATTTTTCAAAACTAAACATGATTTAATTTTTTCCATTTTGTTTGAACTTCGATTGACTTCAAATTTGCTTCAATATCTTTGTTTTTTCAAGGGCTTTCTATCAAGATCAGTGGTGAGGATGTTTTAAAGCAAGAAAAAAATAAATTATTTCGGGGATGATTTAAAAAAAAGTTATATCTAGGTAATTTTTATCAACACTTTACACTAGTTCTATCAACACTCTACTCTGATTTTATCAACACTGAATACTAGTTTTATCACCTCATTTTCCAAAACCGAACATGATTTTTATCACCTCATCACATGTTTTTTTATGAACACTAAGCACTAGTTTTATCAACACTAAACCCTATGTTCATCACTAAATTACATGTGTTTTTATCACTGCATCATATGTTTTTTATCAACACTAAACTCTAGTTTATCACACTTATTATCAAATTTGTACACGTTTTTCTCACCTCATTAATTTTTTTTATCACCTTAGAGCATCCACAACCATCTCGCCAGCAGCCGACGAGATGGATTAAAATATTGTTATTTCCTCTCCCAGCCAGCTCACCGCCAGCAAGCTCTGCAGTGGCGATTTCGTTGTCGGCGGGGAGCCGCCAGCGAGATGGGGAAAAAGCATATTTAAAACAACAAAAAAATATAATCAAAACCCACAATTTTATTATTATTATACATATGATACTTAAAAGCATAATTAGCACACAGACGATACTTAAAAACATAAATGATATATAATTATATTACACGTTCACGACTTACATCTCGTGAACGTACTGCAGGAATTTGGATTGGTCTCGAACGACCTCCCACAGAAAGCACTTCGTGAAATGTTGGCCATGGCGCCTGTGGTACTCAACGGCCGCTGTAGAGCGATGGTAATTCTCGGTATTTCCCGGGGGGATGCCTGAACTGCTAAATGGTAGCACAGTTCATAACGGTAAATTTTCTTGGCGAGATCCTGCCAGTGGTCTCTACACTGCTTTTGGGTTCTCGGCGGGGAACCGGCAGGAGCACTGTGGACAAAATTGGCGAAGACTATCGGCCGGTACCTATTATTTGGGCCCGGCCGGGCGTCGTATAGCCAACATATGACCAACACCATCTCTTCCTCGGCACTCCACGGGTGGGATGGTACGACGGCCATTGGTGTTTCGAAGAAGAGGAGAAAATTAGAACGGAAGAAGGTTTGGAGTAAGAGAGAGAATTGGGAGAAGAGGTGTGAAAAATGAAGAAGGAGGGGGTTCAATTTATAGTCCAACCCGCCGGCCATTGAGGGGCATTTTGGTCTTTTTGGTGGTGGTGGCAATAATGACACACATCCCAAGAAACCTACAATGCACTAAATGTAAAAAAAACTACTAATTGTTTGACATTATTGAAAAAACAACCATGGATTACCGAAACATATAAAAGAACTAAAAAAATTACTAATTGTTTGACATTAATTAAAAACAACAATTCATTAACGAAACTGGAAATACAACTTAAAAAAACACAAGTACGTAAAATAAAGAGCGGCGTCATTGGTTCATCAGATTGCGTAAAATCGCAAGTTGCGCATTGTGGGCCTCGAGCTGGGGGGAGTCATGGCCGAAGTGTCCCTTTCTTCTGCGAGCATCCACTGATCGAATGCCTTCAACTTCAGCTGCTTGGCAGTCTCAATGGTCCAGGCAGTGTTTGCTTCTTTGGCCGCTACATGGGCCATCTTGACACGCTCGGCAATCGCAACCTTAGAGGGTGCAGAGTTTTTACCTCTGAGCCTCGCAGCCTTGGCAGCCTTCTGGCCCATAGGCCTCTGGTACGGCGGTTGACCGTCCGTATTAGCACTCGTCGTCTGCTGACTGTCCTCAAACGCCGGCGTGTCTTCACGAGTGCGCTTCCCCGAGTCGGTAGACTCCTCGACATCGAACTGAGTACGCGGTGTCCCTTCATCGGGCTCCTCAGCGGCAAAATAACAGGAATTCCACTTGTTTTGGTCTTTCACAAGTTTCCACCAATGTTTCCATGTGAATGGATGTTCATGCGCCTGTTCGTATTTTTCCTCGGTCAAAGTCATGATTTCCTCATCCCAACGGCCGCTCCGGTGGTCCCTGCAGTTCTTCACAAACAGCCCTTGGAAGCTCGTCACTTTGGTATTTTTCTGCTTCCAGTGGTCTTTGCACTGCTTAGCCGACCTCAACGGATCATCTCGGCCCCGAGTAGCAGCAAGTTCATCAACGATGGCCCCCAGTACTTCAGATTATGCTTCTGGTTGCCGTGAATTGAGTCGTACGAGTGGTGCATCCAAGCTCGAACTAACCGGGTGTCCTCGTCGGTGCTCCACAAGACACGCTTTGCTTTGCCCTTTGATGGACCCACGTCGGCGGGCTCGGTAAGAGTTGGAGAGGAATTGACCGTCGGGTTGGGGGAAAAGTTTGGGTCCAAGAACTCTTGCGACATCGCGTCGTCCGTCATCACCCTATAAATGTTTCCTCATTCGTTGAGATCGAAAGACATTCTAACGGAAATTTGGAAGTGGATGCTTAGAAGGAGAAAAGAGAGAATAGATGATGAATGTGGGTGAAAAATGAATTGTGAATGGTCTTATTTATAGGGGGAAAGTAAAAAAAAATGTGGGTTCCAGCGACTAGACACGTGTCGCCAGCGAGGGACTCGCCAACGGCCGACGCGGCAACCGAGGCTGACTCAGTCAACCTCGCCAGCGAGATCTGCCAGCGGTGGGCATAACGTCTCTCTTCCTCGCCATCTAACTCCCCGTCTGCTCCCTGCCAGCTCCCAGCCTGCTCCTTGCCGGCGTTTTCTCCTCGCCAGCGCCTTACCGCCCATGGTTGTGGATGCTCTTAGTGCATGTTTTTTTGTCAACATTTAGCACTAGTTAGATATCCTGATATAAAACATTTGTTAGTGAAAATTTATCAATATTGAACATTATTTTTATCACCTCGATATAACTTTTTATTTTCGTGCTTCAAAATATATTCATGACTGATCCTGATTTAAAGCCTTTGGAAAAATAAAAATATTGGTGTTACTTTGAAGCTAATCAGAGTTGAAATGAAGCGAGAATAATTAAATTAGTGAATTGGTGAAGAAAAAAATGGACATTTGTCCACATGACACCATACTATTACAATTATGTCCTAGCTTGTGTGACAAATGAAGAAAGTGACGTGAGTTTTAAGTGAGATTGGGATGGAGATGTATGGTGAATGTTGGATCTTAAGAGTGTATAGTTAAGATTGGTTCACATAGATTTTAGGATAAAAGAGATTTGCATTAGATTTCTCCTCTATACTGAGGTTGAAAGAAATGTGTTCATTTCTAGTAACCATATAAATATTCAGGTAACTGACAGAAATGATTAAATATCATGCAACTTTCATGTAGTCCACATTGACAACTTGTCCTTATATATATCATGAAATATCAAGGTCCACATAATATCAACGAGTAAACAATACTCTAAAGATATCTCCTGCTTAACTTTGTGCTGTCTCTCACATGTTGTGATCCATACTTAAATGAAACCTCTTAGACACACTCATCATTATGGAGTTAATAATACATTCATGTGTATTAATTATTTGATGCATTGGATACCACTGCACTAACAAGCCTGCTGTGATCCATGGTTCATGTGTACATTAATCAGTTGATTAGTTACCCCCAAAATATATTATTCCTTCCCTTTCATTCGGTCAACACAACAATAACTACATACTCCACGTCACCGAATCACAGTCCACAAAATCCTCTCTTTAATTACTACTTAACAAATTAGTTAGCAATACAGATTTGTTTATTTTTAAAACGGGCATGAGAAATTATATTAGTGATGTTAATTCCAAATATTATAAATAGGCTTAAAAACCCTTTGAACAAAACATTATCCGAGTTTTTCATTAGAAAATTCATCGCTCATGAATCTGTAGAAATAATCAAGTTTATATTTTAGAGAATGATGTATATTCCTACGTCCTATCCTGAACTGAGAAAACAAATAACCCAAATCAAAACAGTAAAACATAACCAACCAAAGTACTGTAAAACAGAAAATAAACAACAGAAACAACTGCAACTACTTGGTGTAGACTCGCTCTCCCAAAAAAAGGTTTGTGGACTTGGTCCCAGGTCGTGAGGGGTAGGCCACAATTCATCTACCCCGAGCTCCAACCAGCCTCAATGGACCTAGCGGGGCTATTTTACAACCCGCGCCTGATCAGAACCGTCCTTAGCCTCCTCTTTATCAAGAAGCTGATACCATGTATGTTGGTGGTCCGTTGATTCCATGGCCCTCTTCAGCTGGGAGACAAGGATGTATACCTGTCTTGTCTTGTTTCTTCCCGTGGTCTTCAGCGTCTTCATCCGCTTGGGACCCAATCCACCCCCGATCTCCCGATTCTCCTTTTGTTTCCTACCACGGGCGAAAACTTCCACCATCTATTGAGGGCCCTCTAGGGGAAGGCGATAGTGACTATGTGGGACTCCCACTGACATAACTTAGGTCCCCATCCACAACATCATAAACGGCTTCCTGGTCCAGGTTAGCCAGGTCATGGGTCTTCGCGATCTCTTTAGTGCCATCTGACGATCCTGGATGCGCCCTCTTAAAAAATAGAGGTGTATTCTCGGGACCCTCTTTAGCCAAGTCACCAGTCTTCGGTACTTCCTCCTGTTAGTCTTAGTGCCCGTAGTTCAATCCTAAATGTCCAAATGTATATATCATCGTTAGCAATAAAATTAAAGCGGCTTTATATTACTTATGTGTTGGAGTAATATATCGATGTGTGCTCTGATCTATGCCCACCATGCGAATAGAACCATAGATCGAGATAGATCACACTCGATGGGTCCCTAGTCAACAAAGCTTCACTAGAAGCGACTAGTATGAAAGATGGCTCTTTATGGCTTACGTTCTGTTAGTCATTGGAATGGGATTCCGGAGTCTGATCATAGATATCATGTGGGACATGATATTGGACGACCCGCCCTGAATATGTGCCATAGATTAAGTCATGAACATATTCAGTGTTGTAGCTTGTCATGTATCCTTAGACCAAGGAGTCTTTGTGATCGCTATGTAGTCAACAACTGAGTTTGACCTGAGCCTAACGTTGTCCGTAACAGGGCTTCCATAACGGCCAGGATTGGCTTGGGGACGGGCTACATGAGTGATACGAAAGACGGCTAAGGGATTTATCCCTCATACTAAGGTATGGGAAAGATATCGGTTCTCGGCCACTTGATCGAGAGTGACTGGAAGAATAGCATGGCCATGCACATGATACTGGGTATCATATCTTCAGTCATCTCACATATCAAGGAACGGTGATTGAGAATAATAAGGATGACGGCTCTATGCCTTATCTCAATCAGGATATCGGAGATAAAAGGATAATGACAGGGACGACGGAAAGGTTAGAATCGACAGGGTCGATTCGTTATGTAGTGTCAGGCAATACTAAAGTCTCGTTAGTTGCCACTTAAATAGGATCAAGTAAAATGGGATTTTACGTTGATCTATTGACATGCATAAACCTAAGGGTCACACCGGAGGATGAAACTCATTGACACATTTATGGAGAATGGCCAAAAGGGAGTTGTCTCGGGACATGACCAAAACTGGGTTTTGGGTCATGTGCCCGTAAGTGAATAGGACTTTACGGATCGAGACAAGGCTTGGAGTCTTGGGATTGATCGCGTCGGATAATGTTGGACATTTCTGGTATGGAAGGCATGGAGGCGATGAGCGAATCACGGGACCTCGTTGGAAATGGTCACGGGCCATGTTCCAAGAGGCCCATGAAAGGCCCATGCAACCAAGGCCCATGGAACTAATTAATCAAGTCTTGATTAATTAGTACTAAGTAAGCAAGACAAGGATTAAGGTGTTGGTGATTCACCACCTAACCCAATCTTGTCTTTCCATACTTTGTCCTATTTACACCTTACTTGACACCATACTTGTCCCATGCCTTTAGTTGGACAAGTATGGGTTTTGTTATGTTTAAGTCATCTTTTTTCAACATAACAAACACTAGACAAGAATAGGAAACACATTTTCTCTCCCTCTTCCATGGCCATTTCGGGTTTGGCTAGTTTCCTCCTCCATTTTTGTGTTCTTGAGTCCTCAAAGAGAAGAACTACGTGGCTTTGATTCCCATGTGGATACGTAGGCGTCTTGGAGACTCAAGCCAATCATTCGTTAACCGGTGTTCTTGTTTTGGTAAGAACTAGTGCTGAATTTTTCTCTTGTGAATCCATTCTTTGTTAGTTGTTTCATGGTTTTAATCGTCTCTTGGTTTTCATTGATTTTCCGCTGCGAGTTGGTTCATCTCCAACCCTACCTCGAGACCCAACAGTGGTATCAGAGCCGTGCTACCTTCGGGATTCACAAGACGGTGTTCAAAGTTTCGGTTTTGCTTGAAAGTTTCGTTTTTGGCATGTTGTTTTGCTAAATTGATTGATAACATGTTTTAAATTATTGTTTATGGATTTAATGCATGTAAAATGAATTTTTGAAAATTATTTCAAATCTGGAAATTTTGAAAAAAGTTTGATTTTTCGGGTCTCGGCAGCGGGACTCTCGGGGAGCCGAAACCGAGACCGAACGGGGATCCGTTGGACGGAGCTAGGCCAAGCATGACCATTGGATGGTTGATATGCCAAGGCTAAACCGTTTTGTTAGTTATGACGAGTTTGGAACCGTCATGACGAACTCGAAGATCAAATGTTCAAAAGTTTCATTTTTGAACGGTTTCGATAAACCGAGCATCAAAAAAAAATTCGAAACTTGGCTATTAATTAAAACCGGAAAATCACATGATGTTTGATAACATGCTTGTTTGATAACACGATGTGTGATGTGATGTTGGCATGGTGTACATAATAGCCCCGAGCTCGATTTAATTATTTATCGCTTTTCACGGCCTGCGAGCCGTTAGAGTTAACGTGTAATTATTCTTTCAAGGTGTGGTCGTCGAACCACTTGTTTGTAATATTTATTTATTCCCGACCTGCGAGTCGTGTATTAAATTGTAATATTTTACTCAAGACGAAGAAAGGGCGAAAAGGTCATTTGGTGGCTTTTCGGGTGTTGGCATCGGCTTGGAGTCGGTGGAGCTCAAGAAGCTAGTGGGAGTTAGTTTAGGGGGCTATTATGTGCACATTTATCGCTTTATGCTTGGTTTAGTTTATGCATGATTAATTCTATGTGTTTTAGAATTGCATGCTTAACTTTATTTACTGAGCATATCACCTCACATGCAAAGATAAAATTGGAATTTTAATCCTTGTGTGTGAACCCTTATAACCGTCATTGCATTGGATGTAGTTGACGGGTTCAAAGGAAGAATTACATTGGATGTAATTTGAGGCATCATTGCATTTGGAATGTAGTTGATGTGCTCATCGCATCTAGGATGTGCCAAAGTTTTGAACACAACTGGACAAGTAAAAGCGGGTCATGTCCGATACCTCCCAATCATCAACACCTTACTACCTCCCCGTCCTATGGTTGTCGTGCGCATTAGCGGAGCATCCATGGGGAAGCGGGGTAGTAGGTTTGGACGACATATGTGGGTGTCGTGCGCATTAGCGGAGCACCTACATAGTGACGAGCCATAGTTGAAAATTGGTGGACCCGACTACGATTCTCGGCCTGAGGTTGAGCTAGGGTAACAGATAGGGTAAGTCGTGTACATAAGTACATACCCTAGCCAGGAGTCACATTGGATGTGATTGGATGGAGTCCTACCTACATAGCTCGATTAAGTGGTGAGCATTAGTTCAGCTTAATCGAGTGAATCAAGGATCTTGGTTTCAGATTCTAAAGGTTTAGAATTGATTGTTGGTGTTTAAGCTTGATCTTCATAAAATTTATTCAGTTTACTGATTGAATTTTATCTGTTGTAGATCAAATGGCAAATTCAGCGAACATTAATAGTTTGTCATTAAAAACCATTCTTGACAGGGTCAAGCTAAATGGGACAAACTATTTGGACTGGTACAGAATTTTGAGGATAGTCCTCAAGTCTGAACGCAAAGAATATGTCCTTGACAAGGCTGTCTCTAAGACCATATCAGAGTTACATGAAGTGTCATCAGCTGCTGAGAAGAATATCTCAGGGATCTGGGATCCAAGGATATTCTGATGGTCAACAAGGGAATTGGAAGTGGCAAGGGCTGGGCCCATGCGCACTTGGCAGGAAAGATGAGACACCTGAGAATGTCTGCTTCTACTGCCAACAGCCTGGTCATTGGAACCGGGATTACAGGAAGTTCACGGCTGATCTGAAGAAGGGCAGTGGGACTGCGCCTTCATCAAATAGCCTGGATGATCTGAAGAAGGGCAGTAGGACTGCGCCTTCATCAGGAAACCTGGATGATCTAAGGAAGGGCGGTGGGATCGTGCCTTCATTCGGTATTAACTCTATAGAGCTACATCTCTCTACTTCCAAAGATTCATGGGTATTAGATACCATGACTGAATCTCACACATGCACTAATATATGGTGGCTGAAAGTAGAAGAGATTTGGAAAGCACGAAATGGACCTCAGAGTTATGGCAACTGCTGTAGGATCCATGAGTCTTGCTTTGCCAAGAGGCCTTGTCTTAGTATTGTATAATGTATATTGCATACCTACTTTTAGTAGGAATATTATATTTGTATCCGTGTTTGACAAGGAAGGATATAATGTTAATATTGGAAATGGAGTTTTCAATGTTCTATGCAATGATATGTTTTATACCAGTACTGACATGGTTGGAGGATTGTACATATTAGATATGGGTAACAATGCCTCAAGTTCTATATATTCTGTTAATACCAAGAGGTCTAAATCCAACGATTTAAACCTAACTCTGTTATGGTACTGTCATTTGGGTCGCATAAACAAGAAGCGCCTATCAGCACTTCAGAAGTGCGGGCTTTCAGGTTCATTCGAATTCCATTCGATCGATAGGTGTAAGGTTTGTTTGATGGGCAAAATGACTAAAGTGCCCTTTATCGATCGCGATGAAAGGGCGGGTGAATTATTGGGGCTGATACACTCGAATGTGTGTAGACCAATAAGTTCACTTGCCAGGAGGGGTTTTAGCTACTTTATCACATTTACTGATGATTACAGTAAATTTGGTTATGTCTATTCGGTGAGACATAAGTCTGAAGCTTTTGATAAATTCAAAGAGTTTAAGACTATAGTAGAAAACCAGCTCGACAAAGGTATTAAGGCACTTCGATTGGATCGAGGTGGAAAATACTTGACCACAGAGTTATTAGATCATCTAAAAGAGAATGAGATCCTTTTGGAATGGACTCCTCCTAGGTCACTGTAGTTGAAAGGTGTAGCCAAACGGAGAAATCGGACATTGTTAGACAATGGTCTGTTCCATGATTAGTTGGACTGATCTCCTAATCTCTTTTAGGAGTTTTGCTCTAGAGACGACCGCATTCATAGTGAATCGGGCTTCGACGAATGGTGTGGAAGGGACACCATTTTAAAAATGGTACGGGATGATGCCCGCTTTGTCCTTCCTAAAGATTTGTGGTTGCGAGGCTTATGTGAAACATTTGGTTTCGACTAAGCTCGAACCAAGATCTGAGATATGCACCTTCGTGTGGTATCCCAAAGCAACAAGGGGATACTATTTCTACAATCCCAGTGAGAACATGGTGTTCGTCGCTTGGGGTGGGGTCTTTATGGAAAAGAAGTTTTGTTTCCAAAGACGTCATTGGGAGGACTGTGCATCTCGAAGAAATTCAGGATGGTACAGATCTGTCTAAACCAATTGGCAACCCAGTAGAAAGGAGCCAGAGATTGTCGTAGAGTAAGAACCAATTCCTGTTACAATTCCGGAAGGTCCAAGGCGATTTGAAAGGATCAATCTTCCACCTCCAAGATATGGTATCCGGAGGTGACAATGAAGTCATGGTGGATCACGATGATCCAGCCACCTTTCAGGAAGTCGTGTATGGGCCCAACTCTGAGTTATGGCTGGGAGCCATGAGGGAGGAAATGCAATCCATGTCGGACAACCGAGTCTGGGAACCGGTTGATCCCATCAATGGTGTGAGGACCATAGGATGCAAATGGATCTTCAAGGTGAAGATGGACATGGACGGCAACCCTCTGACCTACAAAGCTCAACTGGTGGCGAAAGGTTATAGGCAGATCCAATGGATTGACTATGAGGAAACCTTCTCCTTAGTGGCTATGGTCAAAATCGATCCAAATTCTTCTTGACATAACTGCGTATCATAATTACGAGATATGGCAAGTGGATGTCAAAACCGCTTTCCTAAATGGAAATTTGACTGAGTACGTTTGTATGTCTCGACCCAAAGGTTTTGACGATCCGAAGAATAAAGGAAAGATTTATAAGTTGTTGAAATCCATTTATGGATTGAAACGAACTTCTCGGAGTTGGATCCTTCGTTTTGATGAAGCTGTAATTGGATTTGGCTTAATCAAGAACGAGGATGAATCTTGCGTTTATAAGAAGGCTAGTGGGAGCAATATTACCTTTCTGGTTCTCATTGAAAACGACATCCCAACCTTGCACGAGACTAAAGCTTGGTTGAGGAAGTGTTTTTCAATAAAGGACTTAGGCGATGCTTCTCATATCTTAAGGATTAAGATATGTAGAGATCGCACCAAGAGGGTCTTGGATTTAAGTCAGGGAACCTATGTGAACAAGGCATTGAGTAGGTTCTTAATGCTCGATTCAAAGAAAGGACTCTTACCCACTAGTCATGGCATTCATCTCAGCAAGACTCAGTGTCCTAAGACACCTGATGAGCTGAAAAGGATGATGAGAATCCTATGCGCCTGGGGGCAGGATCGATCATATATGCCATGACATGTATGAGACCAGACGTCTCGTAAGCCTTATGTTGTACCAGTAGACATCATTCTAACCCGGGGGAAAGATGATGCTGAACTAGTCGTCGAAGGATGAGTAGACGCTAGTTTTCCAAGACAAATACAGATGACTTTAGAAGTCAATCAGGATATGTGTTTACGCTGAATGGAAGAGCTTTAGCTGGGAAAGCGTAAAGCAAGATACCATTGCCGAATCTACGACAGAGGCCAAGTACATGGATGCTGCAGAGGCAGCTAAGGAGGCTATGTGGATTTGGAAATTCATGGCAGGACTGGGTGTAATTAAAAACCCATCCAGTCCGGTGAATCCATTTTGCGACAACACAAGGGCCATTGCGCAAGCTAAAAGCCTAGATCGCATAACAAATCCAAACATGTACTGCGGCGTATCCACCTCATCAGATAAATACTGAACTGAGGTGAAGTGAAGATAACCGATATTGCAACAGATGATAACATAGCCAACCCTTTGACTAAGGCAGTGTCACTGCCTGAACATGTTAGACATGTAAAGTCGATGGGGACATATTGGAGTTTAGATTGGAACTAGGGCAAGTGGGAGATTGTTAGTCTTAGTGCCCGTAGTTCAATCCTAAATGTCCAAATGTATATATCATCGTTAGCAATAAAATTAAAGCGGCTTTATATTACTTATGTGTTGGAGTAATATATCGATGTGTGCTCTGATCTATGCCCACCATGCGAATAGAACCATAGATCGAGATAGATCACACTCGATGGGTCCCTAGTCAACAAAGCTTCAATAGAAGCGACTAGTATGAAAGATGGCTCTTTATGGCTTACGTTCTGTTAGTCATTGGAATGGGATTCCGGAGTCTGATCATAGATATCATGTGGGACATGATATTGGACGACCCGCCCTGAATATGTGCCATAGATTAAGTCATGAACATATTCAGTGTTGTAGCTTGTCATGTATCCTTAGACCAAGGAGTCTTTGTGATCGCTATGTAGTCAACAACTGAGTTTGACCTGAGCCTAACGTTGTCCGTAACAGGGCTTCCATAACGGCCAGGATTGGCTTGGGGACGGGCTACATGAGTGACACGAAAGACGGCTAAGGGATTTATCCCTCATACTAAGGTATGGGAAAGATATCGGTTCTCGGCCACTTGATCGAGAGTGACTGGAAGAATAGCATGGCCATGCACATGATACTGGGTATCATATCTTCAGTCATCTCACATATCAAGGAACGGTGATTGAGAATAATAAGGATGACGGCTCTATGCCTTATCTCAATCAGGATATCGGAGATAAAAGGATAATGACAGGGACGACGGAAAGGTTAGAATCGACAGGGTCGATTCGTTATGTAGTGTCAGGCAATACTAAAGTCTCGTTAGTTGCCACTTAAATAGGATCAAGTAAAATGGGATTTTACGTTGATCTATTGACATGCATAAACCTAAGGGTCACACCGGAGGATGAAACTCATTGACACATTTATGGAGAATGGCCAAAAGGGAGTTGTCTCGGGACATGACCAAAACTGGGTTTTGGGTCATGTGCCCGTAAGTGAATAGGACTTTACGGATCGAGACAAGGCTTGGAGTCTTGGGATTGATCGCGTCGGATAATGTTGGACATTTCCGGTATGGAAGGCATGGAGGCGATGAGCGAATCACGGGACCTCGTTGGAAATGGTCACGGGCCATGTTCCAAGAGGCCCATGAAAGGCCCATGCAACCAAGGCCCATGGAACTAATTAATCAAGTCTTGATTAATTAGTACTAAGTAAGCAAGACAAGGATTAAGGTGTTGGTGATTCACCACCTAACCCAATCTTGTCTTGCCATACTTTGTCCTATTTACACCTTACTTGACACCATACTTGTCCCATGCCTTTAGTTGGACAAGTATGGGTTTTGTTATGTTTAAGTCATCTTTTTTCAACATAACAAACACTAGACAAGAATAGGAAACACATTTTCTCTCCCTCTTCCATGGCCATTTCGGGTTTGGCTAGTTTCCTCCTCCATTTTTGTGTTCTTGAGTCCTCAAAGAGAAGAACTACGTGGCTTTGATTCCCATGTGGATACGTAGGCGTCTTGGAGACTCAAGCCAATCATTCGTTAACCGGTGTTCTTGTTTTGGTAAGAACTAGTGCTGAATTTTTCTCTTGTGAATCCATTCTTTGTTAGTTGTTTCATGGTTTTAATCGTCTCTTGGTTTTCATTGATTTTCCGCTGCGAGTTGGTTCATCTCCAACCCTACCTCGAGACCCAACACCTCCCTCCCAACATCCATCAGTGTAGGAAAATCGGGCGTGGAAGGAAGCTGCATTCCCTGTGGGTTTCCCTGCATCTCCGGCTCCAAAGTGAGAGAGGTCAACAAATCCTCCATCTGAGGTCCCGGATGATGCTTCAATGCCCCTAATGTGTCTGGAGTAGTCTGTTTGTATCCACTCTCATCTGGAATCGGAGTGAGTCGTCAAACCAAACCTCCTCCCGACTGACCCCCTAGATATAGGCCTGGCAGGCCTGGATCTGGTGAGTAAGCCGTCCATACTCCATAGACAGTGCAGAAACCCATGAGCCATTCATATTGCAACCCTACCATGGTGGGTTGTCGGTGCCCTGAGAATTGCAGTCGGTAACTACGCCTAAGTGGTCTGTCCACGTTCAGGCTGACCCGAAACTAAAGAAAATCATCTAATGACTTCGGGGTGTGTATGGGGGCCTTGACCACTTTCGTGCCCAATGTATTCTCTAGTAGGGATCAGATGTGATCTTTCCAAGCATCTCTTGGGACTTTTTATGCTCGAATGCCAATCTCCATGAACCAGAATGGGATTGCATCCGGTTGCATGCATGTGACGAACATGAGAAGAATCAGCGGGTACCCACTGAATGTCTGCAGACCTTTTTATCGGATTCGGTTGAGTGTTGTTTCCGAGAGGAAGCGGAATGAGACGACGTCCATGAAGAGGACCTCGACTTCCACGCCGTTGACCTGCCACCGCTTGAGCATGACCTCACACATGAAATCGCCTCTATCAGGACCATGACCACAACATCGTCGTCATCTAAAGAGACCCCCCCTAAACGGTCCGAAATGACCTCAAGAGGACCATTCGATGGGAGAAAAGGTGAAAGCGGCTGCCCTGTCCTAATGGGTGGTGTCGACAGATTTGTCGGAGGACGGAGAGGGAGTCATGTAGTCAGTTGGTTCTCACAGATCTGCACTCGGTCGGGGCAGTTGGGGGAGCGGGTTGCATGTGCTGCCTGCGACGGCTCTTGGAGATTGCTCCATCGTGAGGCGAGGAGCAGATGGGATCCCCTTTGTGGCGGCGATACCTGGTTGGATGGGTCCCGGCATGTAGAGGCGAAGGCTCACGCAGAGGAGGCTTGGCTTCGGAGGATCCACCATGTTGCGGGGGCGACTTGCTCCCGTATTCGGCCATATAGAACGACGAGACAAGAGTCTTGGTGTTACCGGACTTGTGGTCTGAGGAAAAGGAGGATGAGAAATCGATGAAAACTATGAGGAAAGTTTTGAAAATGGCGACGAAATGAAAAAAAACGAGAAGTGATAACCCTAGAGTCATTAAGACTTTTATCTATAACTACACTTTTGGAATTAATAAAAATTTATCTAATGCTACCAAATGAAAGTATATAAAACTAACCAATTAATTAATAAATTGTTTGAATACCATTAATATATTGATCAGGATATTAAGTTCTGTATGATTTAATAATAGGTTTGGAATGGAAGATTGACAGTGAGGTTAATGAGAAAAGGAGTGGTGTGGGGCCCACATGAACAGAAGGCAGCACGTGAAATATTTTCAATAACCCGCGAAAAATACGTTACATACCGTTAATATTACTCCACATAGAAGAGAATCTTTATGCCATTTTCGGATTTGTATATATCGCAACTGCTCTCACTCCCTCCAACTTTACTTTCTCACCAATTTGATCTTTGTTTCTACGATGGAGAGGCGGAGAGTGTTAGTTGACGGAGCAGAGAGAGGGACGAGCACTTTAAGCTCGTCGGACGGTAAAGAAGACGTGGTTGAGGAGCTCATGGAAGTGATTGAAGCCGTGGGATCGTACACGGCGTACAGGAGGACGCAGAGGAAGGAGTGCTTGTGCCTGGTGCGGAGGTTGAAGCTGCTCGTGCCTCTCCTCGAGGAGATTCGCGAGCTCGACGCCGCTGAGGATCACTTGGGCTGTTTGGGGAACCTGAAGAAGGCGCTTCTGGCGGCGAAGAAATTGCTCAACACTTGTAGCTACGGAAGCAAGATTTATTTGGTGGGTGATTGTGATTCTGATCTTACCTCTTTTATTTAATTAGTACAGCGAGTTATTACTCCAAGTGGGGTTGTGTTGTTCTTACGGATTTTTTTGTCTTTTTGTTGATGATTTGGTATCAGGCATTGGAAGGAGAGGCAGTGATGGGCATGTTCCATGCTGCTTATGACAGATTGAATGAAGCATTGGAGGGTATACCTTACAATGAGCTTGGGATCTCTGTCGAGGTCAAAGAACAGGTCATTAATTTACTCAACTTAATTTGTTATCTTTGAATCTAGCAACTGTAACTGACCCTTTATCTTGGTTAGATCTGCTGCATTGCTTTCTGCTTTTCATTGTGATCTGGGATTTTCTTGGCTTTCTGATCTCAACAGATTGTGTCCTTTTCTAATTATTTTGAGCATTTTGTTTATGTTTTACTCCTTCCATCCATAATAAGATAGCTTTTTGAGAGACCCGTATGATTGAAGTTATCTTCTTACTATTCATGACTATTTTGGGTTGAATGTCAAATTGGGTTTCCCATTCCATCCATAATAATATAGCTTTTCGATAGGTATGTGTCATTGAAGTTATCTTCTTACTATTTCATGGCCATTTTGGGAATGACAAATTTGGTTATGCTTGACAGAAGAAAAGGCATTTTGTTTTCACTTTCGGTGCTGAGTGCTTTTCTCGAAACATTTGTGAACTGAGCTGTTGTGTAAACATGTTCTGTTTTCTTGCATTACTCGGTTGATCTTATAATTAGTTGGGTTCAGATTGAGTTGATGCGCATGCAACTAAAAAGAGCAAAGAGGCGAACTGATACTCAGGACATGGAGCTAGTGATGGATATGATGGTTGTGTTCTCTAACAAGGATGAGCGCAATGCAGACAGTGCTGTATTAGAAAGATTGGCAATAAAGTTGGAACTACACACTCTAGCAGACTTGAAAGCCGAAACAGCAGCTGTTAGGAAACTAGTTAAGCAAAGAAACGGACAAAAGCCTGAGAACATCCAGCATGTGATAGAGCTTTTGGGGAAATTCAAGCAAATTGCGGGGATTGATGAGCCTAATGTGCTTGATTGTCCCGTTGCATCAAGGACTCTGCAAAAGTGTCAGTCCTTACTAACCCCTCATGAATTTCTCTGTCCAATTACGCTAGAGATCATGACGGATCCTGTTATTGTTGCAACTGGACAGGTAAAAAAATCTCTCTTGCAACATATCTAACCATTCATATCTCTTGATTCTCATCCACTGACTAAGTTTAATGAATATTTAAAGCATAGTGTTTTTTTAATATTCTACAGCATGTGCTCTTCAAAATGATGCCATTTTTTTTCCTGCAGACTTATGAAAGGGCAAGCATTCAAAAGTGGCTGAATTCTAATCACAGAACCTGTCCAAAGACTGGACAAACTTTGAATCACTTGTCACTGGCACCAAACTTTGCTCTTAGGAATCTCATCTTGCAATGGTGTGAGAAGAACAATGTCGAGCTACCCAAGAAGGACACTTATGTCGGCTTAGACAGCTCCTCTATTGAACTCATAGAAGAGATCTCTTCTTTGGTTGAAAACTTATTCTCTCATCAGATGGATGTGCTGAGTGAGGCCATTGCTAAAATCCGCATGCTGTCCAAAGAGAACCCTGACAACAGAATCTTGATAGCCACTACAGGAGCAATTCCTCCCTTGGTTAAGCTCTTGTCCTATCCAAACAGCAAGATTCAAGAACACACAGTAACAGCTCTATTGAACCTGTCAATTGACGAGGCAAACAAAAGACTTATAGCTAGAGAAGGGGCAATTCCTGCAATAATTGAGATCTTGTGGAAGGGGACAGATGAGGCGAGGGAGAATTCTGCAGCAGCTTTATTCAGCCTGTCCATGCTGGATGAGAACAAAGTCATTGTGGGGTCTTCAAAGGGGATCCCTCCGTTGGTATCTCTTCTAAGATATGGGACAACGAGAGGTAAAAAGGACGCTGCCACTGCTCTCTTTAATTTGTCTTTAAATAAAGAAAACAAGTCACGAGCTATTAAGGCAGGCATTATACCACCATTGCTTCGTCTTTTAGAGGATAAGAGTTTGGGCATGATTGATGAAGCCCTTTCAATCTTGTTGCTCATTGCATCACATCAGGAGGCACAGAATGAAATAGCCAAGTTATCATTTGTTGAAACTATAGTTGATATTATGAGATATGGGACCCCCAAGAACAAGGAATGTGCAACTTCACTGCTTCTCCAGTTGGGGTTAAATAACTCATCTATAGTTCTTGCTTCTCTTCAGTATGGTGTCTATGAACATTTGGTGGAGATTGCAAGAAGTGGAACCAGCAGAGCGCAAAGAAAAGCGAACTCTCTTTTGCAGCATATGAGTAAGTGTGAACACCTTCCATGAAGTTTTGAATTTGCATTTTCCTCCTGGAATGGTTTCTTACCTTATGTCTAGCTTTAGCCATTGGTACTTTCACTACTTCAGAATATAGTATGAGTGTAGGTAGTAGATTATCTCGTCTCTGTAGTCTGTAGATAGATCAAGCCATGGTTAATCAGAGAATCGGCTTATTGATATATGTTGGAACTCCTGAGCATCATAGAAATCAATTGTATACTGATATACTGACTGAGTTTTGTCTAAACTCCCATTTGTTTCTATTCTTTAATTTTTAATATATGCACCCAATTTGTTGTTTCTTTTGTTTGATGAACAATGATGTTGAAGTGAAGAATGACATGGAGAGAGAATCGAGATGGGTCTGATTTGTATGATCAAAATTAATCAATTTACATGATGGGCATATAAAAAAATGGAATTCGGATCTAGATGCTTCAATTATTGTCCTCCAGATGATTAGGGTCTGGATTTGAAAATTAATGTTTATAATTATTTTAATGGAGATGAAGCATAACAGTAAAGCAAATAGCTGGTACAAACATGTGAGGAAATACAAGTTGATGCAATTCTGTTATCAATATCATTCATCCTTTGACCTCTAGGTTTCATTCCAGAGATCCAGAACCACATAGATAGTAGAGAACCCATAATCAATATATAGTCTGCTGAATCAATTCCAATAAATATGACAGTGCATACAAAGTTATAAAATTATAAAAACTAAACTGAAAGTCTTGGTAAAGAGAGTATGTACAACTGGGAAAGGAAAGGGCACAAACATTCATGTGATGCAGTAAGCTTATTTCTAGTTCCCAGCTCAATAATGTATCTGTAATTGAAGCTTCCACAGAGAGAGTTCAAATTGACAGGTCCTGATTGTCTGCATGACAGATCTCATTGAACATAGAACATGAAGTCTGATAAGTTCAGGCACCTGGATTACCCAAAAGTCGCTCTACTGCAGCATGAACATTTCCCGAGGTGGCACGCAGTGCCCTGATATTCTCTTGGGTGTCAAAGAATCCCATTTCTTGAAGTTGTGAAAGCTGAGTTGCATATAGTTCTTCTGGTGGCACTGCCAAAAGATAATCATGATACATTCAGAGGCATTCTTAAAGTTTCTAAGTTTTAAGGAATGATAAATCTCGAGAGTAAGAGCTCCTAACCATTAGATGTGTTTGGAGTAGTCATGCCGCCGGCTCCAAGACCACCAAGCATATTCATCAACAAGCCCAGGTTAGCGGTGTTTGGCATTCCACCGCTTTGAGCTGGCTCCCTGAGCAAAAAATAGCAAGCACCATTGGAGTAAACTGTTTTTTTAACATGGTCCATTTGGGTATGGAATGAGGCTATGACAGGGTCATCATAACATACATTGCATATTACAAACATGGAATCCATATCACAAACTGCTTGAATTTAATATTCAAAAAGAGGTCATCTGTCATACTATCAATTATAGAATAATGAATCTATCTGTCGAGGTTTTGCAATCATATCATGGACGGATCCTCTGGGCTAAAACCACAAGTATATATCTGCTTAACAGAATAATATCAAGATTGTTGCATCAGACATTGGTAATAGTAAAATTTACAAGAAAGCACACCCGATATGTGACATAGTAGTAAATAGAGAGCAATACTCCGACTTACTGGGTTGACTGTCGATTGGTCTGAGATAGAAGTGACTGTTGTAAAGTTAGCATTTGCTGCACAACAGAAAACAAATGTAGAATGTCAGACATGAGTGATGACTAACATAATCAGAAAAGGTTTTAAAAACAATGAACAGATCGCCTCATTACAATAGGTAGTATGTTACTACTAAAAATGCAAGTACCCATTTAGAGTTATATTAGTTTCCAAATGGTCTTGTTCAAATTAGTTAGATATACCTTTGAGTTTGTCACTGTAAGGGAAAAAGTGAAAAGTTAACCACTAAGAAAAGCTATCCTTTAACAATAAGAAGTATGACCACTGCTGTAGCACAAGGAGTATGCAACTAACTATGCTGCTAAAAGACTGAACAATCACTGCAAAGTACAAAAAGATTTATATTTAGTAATGGCATAAGAGAAATGAGTAGCAAACCTGCATTGTCTCAGGTGATGTTAACTGACGAAGAAGTTCAGGATTTTGCATCATCTCTCTCAACTGTGGATTCATATCAACCATGCTACGCAGCTGGGGGTTGAGGTTCAGGATCTAAAATTGAAGATCTCATAAATAAACAAATCGCTGGTATAACCACCCACAGAACTAAGATGGTTATAATAATCACAGTACCTGATTCATATACTGTGGATTGGAGAGGAGGCTCTGCATCATCTGTGATACAGCTGGATTTTGCATCATCTGATTCAACTGAGCCGTATCTGGCATGCCATTAAGCATGTTATGCATATCGGGCAGCCCAAGCCCACCCAGACCACCAACACCAGGTGCTCTTGCTTCACCAACAGGGGTAGACCTTGTTGTAGTGTTTGTCTGGGTACCTGACCATTTACAATGCACAGTAAATCATTAGTAACCTCAAGTGGGAAAATTGTTGACAAGCCACACATTACATTTAAAGCAGCTGGCAAGTAGAGAGGTTGTATTAGATTTTAAAATCATAAAAAAGGAGATAACCTATTCCACCACCAAGCACCCAACTATGTTAGAACTAATATACGAAAAGACTTGCCTTATCTAATCAAACAACACTAGGAAATACACTAACAGGTAGCCTACAATATAAAGAACAGAGGAAATAGAAATGGATGGGTCTGATATTGAAGGGTTGATAATTTCCACACAAAGAATGACTAATATTACTTGTTTCCCATTCAAAAACTACACTATAGTAGTCGATCAGAGAATTTGCTGTAAGGTGCTTACCACCAGTACTGTTCCAAGGGTTGGGGAGTGGGTTTGTATTTGGAGCTGCAGCTCCAGTAGCTGATTCATTATTAGTTGAAGGATTGTTAGACCCATCCCTGGCTTGTGTACCCGCTTGGTTCCCCGAGAGAGTAGCAAATGGGTTGGAGCTTGCATTGTTTCCAGTATTCCCACCCATAGTTGTAGCATTCAAAAAAGGTTCCTGAACATTTTCATACATACGCCTTAGCATGTTAAATCCTTCAGGAGAAGATTCAATATTACTCATTGCTCTGTCAGTGTTGCGCATCATTTCTCTCATAAGCTCAGGGTTCCTGGCAGCCTCTAATGTTTGACGGAGGATCCCAGGATCATTGAGTATGTGCCCAAGCTCAGGATTACGGTCAATGATACCACGCATTTGAGAATTACTCATGATCAAGTCACGCATTAAGTCAGAGTTCATCATTTCCCTCATCATGTCAGGGTTCTGTGTAAGTTGCTGTACTGTTACGAATTGTGGAACTCCATCCCTAGATAATCTGGGTGCCACACGACCAGTACCTAGTGGATTGAAACCAAGGCCAGGAAATAAAGATGCTCCAAGACCAGCACCACCAAAACCTCCACCCTCATTGGAACCCACACCCCTTGTAACTCCTGAGGGTGTATTAGGACTACCAGCATTGACTGTAGCACTAGGAGGAGGAGCAGGTGTTGATGCATTGGGGGTAAAACCACGAACCATATGAACAGTATGATCAGCCTGCAAACCTTCAACATGAGAAAAAAAAAAAGGTCAGCCTCCATACATAAGGAAGAAAAAGCCTAATACATAATAGAAATTGTCACTATTACTTTTGTTATTGACTTTTATTGACATCAGTAAAGGCTCACTAGCCAATATTAGTAAGGTTGAATAGTGAGTATAACTGAAAATGTTCTAATGATACAAACAATCTAGATAAGTCACATACAAAATGAGCAGAAAAATATCCGAACGGGAATTCAAATTAATGTACCCTCTTAAAGAAGTCTAAAACTCTTCAAACACAATAAACCCCAACAATAGCATTGGAAAAGTAGGAGTACCATGCACTCTTATCATTCTATGCAGATCCAAGTTACAAACCAATTCGTTACAAAGACAATATCATGTATAAGTAAGCAAGTAATATAACAGCAGCAGCTCAGCTCAGATGCATATACATCTACCAAATCAAATGACTGAAGCTTTTCTATCAGGCTACAAAACAGTGGAAAACCTCAACTGCTATCTTGATGACATGACTCAGATATTTTAATTAATCATAATAATAAAAATCACATCCCAAGCTCAGAAGTAATACCCGAATGCAACAAAAGAAGAGCAAAAACAACAAACACCCAAATCTTAATTTGTACTAAAAATCACGAATCCGATGAAGAAATCAAGTACCCAATAACTCAAACAATAGCAAAACCGAAAACAAGATCCATACCATAACTTTCTAGGGTTTGGTCGTCTTTCAAGATGCGGCCTTTATAAATCAACCTCTGCTGGTCAGCGGGAACATCACAGTTCTGCGCCACTGCCACTTTGAATGACCCAATGGTCGAATCAAGCGCTGTTCTCACCCTAAATTTTGAACCGTTGGAGCACCGAACGTGAACCATAACCCCCTCATCTCCACCGCCGCCACCGACCTTGTCCTCGCTCGAACCACTCTCTGTGCCCATATCCTCTACCTCCCAAATCACACAAAAAAAGTATAGATCGAACCCAAAAATCGTAACCTAAGAAGGGCAAAGAACTACAATCAAACTTTGTGTCCGATGATGAAGAAATGTATTTCCTCCTACTCTCTTTGCTGAGCTTCAATTAAAAACACTTGTTTGAAAACTAGATTGAACAATTCTTTTGTAAATTATAGTTTACAGAGAAAATAATAAATATAATTGAAAAATGAAATCAGATTTGGGGGAAGAAGTGATGAACTGGAGGAGAAGTGAACTTGGAGAGGAGGTCAGGTCGTTATCCTTTACGAATGTCTCCTTCTACCGTTACGTGGATCCACCAATGAAACATCTACCCAACCCGGCTAGCGTTTTTGTGGGCCGCGGGACGCGGGCTGGCCCATTGTGGGACGGCTTTAACGCGTCCGGCGGCGTCCCGCAAAAACGCGGGTCGGGTCGCGGCCCGCGTCCCTCGTCCCACAACCGTGGGACGAGCCGCACCCCGCATCAATCCACCCTTCAATCCAACGCCGCCACATGTCCCTGCGTCAGAAAAAAAAAATCCGACCGTTTTCCAACGGTCAGAAACGGTAACAAATATTTAAATCTTTTTTTTATTTAATCTAGTACAATATTTACCGTATAAATATCTCAACTCCAACTTCATTTTTTTCACTCATCACTCACCCATTCTCCAATTTCACTCTCCCAATCCAAAATTCTACTCTCTCATTTTCAATATTCTCGTGAAAAATATCGAGCGACGAAGAGACCCTTTCACAATCAGCGGGTGACGATGTAGGATTCACACCCCTTCCCATACGGCCGATGCAAGTCCCTCTCAAGCTCCGCGTCAAACGCGACCGTAACGCAAGAAGGCACCGAAGAGGAAGGGGACCAACCTCACGGACCAACTAGTTGCCATGGCGGAGCTTGAACTTGTATTTTATTGGGATTGTATTAAAAGGAGATGAATTAAAGTTGTATTGTCATTAATTATTTTTTTCACATTTATTTATATTTTAAATAATTAAAATTGTTTCTGATAAAGGATTAAATAAAACAGTAAAATATCAATTAATTAACACTCAGCATCCAGTCAGCATCCACTAACAACAATAGTGAGCCTCACAGTCAGCCTCTCTGTCACGCCCCAAATCCGGTTTTGACCGGACTCGAGACGTGAACTAGGAATAAATATAAAAAAATAATAAGTTTCAAGGTTTTCAACACTTGTTCTTTCTAACACCATATTCATGTCGATATCGTGTCGTTACAACCCGATTCAGGCGTAACTGAATCTCGTTGTAACCACTTGACATCCCCCTATCACGTTCGACTACAGTGGCGCCCCTGAGTCAACTCGTGATAGTACAAACACTTCAGTTTTGCAGAAATTTGGGCATGACCCGTTTGAAAATTTTACTAACCATCCGCTCACGTGGGACGTTCAATTCACAATTTGCACAAAGCATTTAGCACAACCACAACACACAGTAAATTATCGCAGATATACACCTCGGGTCTCAGTAAGTCCTCGATTACTACCCGGCCAAGTCAACATTTTGATTTAACCAATCACTCAACGGTCGACCAAGGCGGCAACCACCCACACTGCGTCGTGCCCTCTCGGCGACCTCGGTAAGCCACTCACGAAGTCCATCGTGACGTGCTCCCACTTCCACTCCGCAATCGGCAGTGGTTGTAGCAAGCCAGCGGGACGCTGATGCTCGGCCTTCACTTGCTGACAAGTGAGGCATGACGCCCTGCGGGTTTAAGCGCAAACTTGAGCACGGAAAGTGCACCGGCCGTCAAGTAGTAATCGGATTTGAAGTTCTGAATATCGAGCCCAAAAAAGCAATAGACAATCACTTACTATTTAAAGCTCGTAGCTAAATTGTTTCGGTAAAAATCGAGTTTTTATGTTTTGAAAATAAACCTATAACGACTAAAAAGAAAATACAGAATTTAACAGAGAGTTTTCTTATCTTGAATCAAGTGAAGAGAGATCAAGGGCACGGGTTCATCGAGTTCATTCCATAAAATTGAACACGTTCAATTGTAGCGATGTCGATTTATTTTAGAGGCAACGAGTTGTCTCGACTCTAGTCCTAACTTCTTTCGAACGATTCAGACCCTAATGGAATCTAACCACCGAGTTCTTTCGAATCACGATGTAGGAAGACCCAAAGCGTTAAGCTCTATGACAACTTCTAACTTTCGACCAACCAAGTCTATAGCTACTGCAATTGTATTAACCCTGCTAGTTCTAGCTAGGGTTTAAATCCAACCTATGATCGATTTTTGACTTAATTAGAATCCTCCTCTTTCGAGCGACGAATCCTAATTCGAAACAATTACCAAGCCTACACGGGAGGTAAAGCACTAAACACAAATCAATCATAGACACTAATACAAATCATCAACCACCACAATCGAAGCATCCCATTTATAAAAATCACTACTCTAATCCCCCATAACCCTAAAAATTGGGGGTTTAGTTGTTCATGGTGAGAAAATACAAGGATGAAAAGAAACACACAATTAAACTCATAATCAAGATGAAAGTTGAAATACAATCACCAAATTAGTTGTCCAAAGCTTGTTCTTCTTCTCCTCCAATCTCTAACCTTGATGCTCTTGAAAAATCCACCAAAAGAAACTCACTTGTGTAGCCAACAATGGAGCTTCTCTCCAAAAATCAACACTCAAATAAATCTCAAATTGATATTCTACCCACCAAAATATTTTGATTCCAAACAAATAATCAAAGATAATAAACTTTCTATAAATTCTATAAAAGAAAAGAAATAAAAACTATACAAAGGTTCTTCCCCCTTATTGTTCGTGTGTCTGTGTCTCAAACCAAAAATGAAGAAGATGCTGCTTTATATCCTGTATTCGGCGCAGCCAAGGAAAAGAATTAGGGTTAGGCTTGAGTGGGACAGGTGTCGAGAGCTGGGCCAGTTGCGGCTGGAGATGGACGCGTGGCAGATGAGGGAAGGTGGTGGCTGGCCAGCGACATGTGTCGCGCGAGGAGGGATCTGGCGGTTGGGCGGCGCCATGTGGCGGAACCAGAGGAAGTGGCGGCTGCGGTGTGCCACGCGGCAGAAGGCGGAGGCGCCACGCGCGCCCAGGTGGGGCCGGATGGAGGGAAGGCGGCGCCAGCTGTCGCGCGTGGAGAGTGGGCTGGCGACGCCACGTGTCACCCTATGACTTGCTGCTCCTCTTTTACTCTTTTTTCGCTATTTTGTTACCCCCGACTTCGTTTGAGCTCCGATTGATCTCGTTCTTGCGCCAAAAAATTCCTCTTTTCAGGACCTACAAAACAAGACCAATCATGAATATATTTCGAAGCGAACAAAATCGATCCTTTTGACTATCCACTTCCACGAAACACACAAAATACATCGGTTTTTCATCAACACACCGAACATATCGATAAAATCAATTATTCAAGCTAAACCTATATATATGATAGAAAATCGGGACTAAAAGCCTATATATCTCGGCATAAAGTGGCCCTTTTATGTGTTAAAATGCACTCGCATCAAGGCACCTCGAAACGAACTCTGCGACTGCCCTACGCATCCCGCTCCACCAGAACTGCCGTCTGATGTCCCGATACATCTTGATGCCACCTGGGTGCATAGCAAGACGAGAGTGATGAGACTCTCTCAACACATCATCTCTGCAACCACTCGTCACAAACAGTCCTCCTCGGTATAGTAGACCCAGATCAGCACCCTGCTCCTAGCCCTCGGTGTCAACACTGCTGATCATCCTCTCTCAGATCTCTGCCGTCTCGGCATCCCCGGCCTGTGAGTCGACTTCCTACTCAGGGCATCGGCGACGACGTTCGCCTTGCCCGGATGGTAGAGTAGCTCGAAGTCGTACTCCTCCAATAGCTCCATCCATCGCCTCTGGCGCATGTTCAAGTCATGATGGGAGAAGATATACTTGAGACTCTTGTGATCCGAGAATACCAGGAATCGTTCTCCATACAAGTAGTGTCGCAAGCTCTTCAGCGCAAAGATGACTGCTGCCAACTCTAGATCATGGGTCGGGTAGTTGCGCTCACGTGTCTTCAACTGACTCGAGCCATATGCCACTACCTTCCCGCACTGCATCAATACACACCCCAGTCCCTCGCCGGACACGTCACAGTACACATCATACCGGACCCCGCGCTCTGCCACTATCAACACGGGTGCGGTGGTCAAATGAGCATTCAGCTCGGCAAAGGAGTGCTCACACTCATCAGTCCACATAAACTCAGCTCCCTTGCGTGTTAAGGCAGTCATCGGCGCGACCAGACGTGAGAAGTCCTGGACGAACCGTCGATAGTACCCTACCAAACCTAAGAAGCTGCGGATCTTGAAGACACTCTTGGGTCGTGCCCACTTCGAGACCGCATCGATCTTCGACGGGTCGACTAGGATACCCTCTCGGGATACTACATGCCCGAGGAACTTCACCTCGGTGAGCCAAAACTCGCACTTCTCCAAGTTGTCGTACAACTGGTGAGTGCGCAACAATGTCAACACTTTCCTCAGGTGCTCCACGTGTGCCTCTTCACTAGGCGAATAAATCAGAATATCATCCACAAACACCACGACGAACTGATCCAGGTAGGGTCGGAAGATCCTGTTCATCAGATCCATGAACGCTGCAGGCGCGTTCGTCAGCCCGAACGGCATCACCAGAAACTCGTAATGACCATATCGGGTCCGGAATGGGGTCTTCTCAACGTCCTCCTCCCGGACTCTCAACTGATAGTACCCAGATCGCAGATCAATCTTCGAGAAGCACTTCGCTCCTCTCAGCTGATCGAACAAGTCATCGATCCTCGGCATCGGATAGCGGTTCTTCACCGTAACCCGCTTCAACTTCCGGTAATCGATACACATCCTCAACGCTCCACCCTTCTTCTTCACGAAGAGGGCGGGTGCTCCCCATGGCGAAACGCTCGGTCGGATAAAACCCTTCTCCCAAAGCTCCTCGAGTTGTCGCTTCAGCTCGACCAACTCGGCTGGTGCAAACCGATACGGGGCCATAGATATCGACGCCGTGCCCGGGATCAAGTCGATCCTAAACTCCACCTCTCACGCCGGCGGTAATCCTGACTGCTCCTCCGGAAATACCTCTGGAAACTCGCATACCACCCTCGGCAGCTCTCTACTCTGCACTGTATCCGTCTCATCTCCCACGGTCAACGCTGTTAGGAGTACTCCGCTCCTACTACCCCAAGACGCAGGTGACAATCGTGTCGCCCGATACTACCGTCACCTATCGTCGATAACAATCGATCGACGCTTGGTACCTCGTCATCCAGTCCATCCCCAGAATCACGTCAAATGACGTCATGTCCAACACAAGCAAATCACCATAAATAGGGCAATCAGCCACTCGAATCTCACATGCACGACAAACAGTACTCAAAACTACCTCTCCTGTAACAGGGGTGTCAAGACATAAAGGTTGACTCATAAATTCCACCCTCAACCCCAACATACGAACGAAAGCAGAAGAGATGAAAGAATGATATGCTCCAGTAACAAACAAAAAGGACGCCCACGAATTATAAAGCAAACGGGTACCCTGTGTAGCCTCATGGCCGGCGGGACGTCTCTCAGCTCGAGAGTCGGTGACAGCATAGACCTGGCCCTGCTGTGCCTGGGGTCTGCCTCTCGGAGGTGGTGGAAGTGCCACCTGTCGCGGTGCTCTCTGCGCCGGTGCCTGACGCTGCTGAAACTGAGGTGACTGCCTAATCTGCGACTACTGAGGTCGCGAAATCGACTCACTCGGGGCACCTAGCCGCGAAGTGTCCAAGCCGCCCGCACTGGTGGCATAGCGGAGGCCCAGCACTCTGTCTCATCTCAGGTCTGCCACTAGGACAGTCTCGAACCGTGTGGCCCTGCTGCCCACACCGAAAACACGCCCGCTCTGTCGGGGCAGGTGCAACGGAGGCCACTGATCCGACCTACCGTGTCTCTCTCAGCTGTGGCTGGGACTGGAACGATCCCGAGATCCTCTGCCTCCTAGGATCACGAGACTCAGATGGTCTCAGGGAGATGCTCGGCCTCGGCCTGATCTCTCGAACTCTGGTCGTCTCACGGGAGCGTCGCTCCACGGTCAGTGCCTGATCTACCAGGTCAGAGTATACCTGGGTCCTCATCACAGCGACCCGGTCTGCAATCACAGGGCGAAGCCCCCCCTCAAAACGTCGGTAGCGATAAGCCACAGTCTGGACCATCTCCTGGGTGAAACAAGACAAGGAAATAAACCTCGCCTTGTACTCGGACACTGTTAGTCCCTCCTGACAAAGCTCTAGGAACTGCTGGTGTCGGTGATCCAATACTGACTAGGGGAAATACTGCTCAAGGAAACGTTTTCCAAAGAGTGAGAAGTCATCTCCCACGCGCGCCTACTTGCGCTGCCACCATTGGTAGGAATCTCCCTCTAGCTGGAATGCCGCAAATCTGCGCCAACCGCCTCTCGGCTGCCTCACGGTCTGGCTCCCCGGAAAATACTAGAGTGCCCAGCCTGCGGAAGTCTCGCAGTGCCTGAGCGGTGTGACTGTCGATCGAGCTAGGCCTCATGTTCGTGGCTGCAGTGGCAGCTAGCATTGTCTCCGGTGCTGGGGCCTTGGGCTCTCTCTCCGCCTCCCTCCGAGCGAAGGCCGCTGCCAAGTTCTGGATTGTGCGGGTCAGCTCCTCCAAAACTGCCGCCTGGGTAGTCTCAACCCCCTCGTGCCCCTCAGCGGGTGCACCTTGGGCACTAGTCGCCCCTACCGACTCAGCGGTCGACGGTTGTCCCCGGCCTCTAGTGGGCCGTCTCCTGGTTCCTCTGTTAGTCTTAGTGCCCGTAGTTCAATCCTAAATGTCCAAATGTATATATCATCGTTAGCAATAAAATTAAAGCGGCTTTATATTACTTATGTGTTGGAGTAATATATCGATGCGTGCTCTGATCTATGCCCACAATGCGAATAGAACCATAGATCGAGTTAGATCACACTCGATGGGTCCCTAGTCAACAAAGCTTCACTAGAAGCGACTAGTATGAAAGATGGCTCTTTATGGCTTACGTTCTGTTCGTCATTGGAATGTGATTCCGCAGTCTGATCATAGATATCATGTGGGACATGATATTGGATGACCCGATATGAATATGTTCCATGATCAAGTCATGAACATATTCATTGTCGTAGCTTGTCATGTATCCTTAGACCAAGGAGTCTTTGTGATCGCTATATAGTCAACAACTGAGTTTGACCTGAGCCTAACGTTGTCCGTAACAGGGCTTCCATAACGGCCAGGATTGGCTTGGGGATGGGCTACATGAGTGACACGAAAGACGGCTAAGGGATTTATCCCTCATACTGAGGTATGAGAAAGATATCGGTTCTCAGCCGCTTGATCGAGAGTGACTGAAAGAATAGCATGACCATGCACATGATACTGGGTATCATCTATTCAGTCATTTCACATATCAAGGAATAGTGATTGAGAATAATAAGGATGACGGCTCTATGCCTTATCTCAATCAGGATATCGGAGATAAAAGGATAATGACAGGGGCGACGGAAAGGTTAGAATCGACAGGGTCGATTCGTTATGCAGTGTCAGGCAATACTAAAGTCTCGTTAGTTGCCACTTAAATAGGATCAAGTAAAATGGGATTTTACGTTGATCTATTGACATGCATAAACCTAAGGGTCACACTGGAGGATGAAACTTATTGACACATTTATGGAGAATGGCCAAAAGGGAGTTGTCTCGGGACATGACCAAAACTGGGTTTTGGGTCATGTGCCCGTAAGTGAATAGGACTTTACGGATCGAGACAAGGCTTGGAGTCTTGGGATTGATCGCGTCGGATAATATTGGACATTTCCGGTATGGAAGGCTTGGAGGCGATGAGCGAATCACGGGACCTCGTTGGAAATGTCCACGGGCCATGTTCCAAGAGGCCCATGAAAGGCCCATGCAACCAAGGCCCATGGAACTAATTAATCAAGTCTTGATTAATTAGTACTAAGCAAGCAAGACAAGGATTAAGGTGTTGGTGATTCACCACCTAACCCAATCTTGTCTTGCCATACTTTGTCCTATTTAGACCTTACTTGACACCATACTTGTCCCATGCCTTTTGTTGGACAAGTATGGGTTTTGTTATGTTTAAGTCATCTTTTTCAACATAACAAACACAAGACAAGAATAGGAAACACAACTTCTCTCCCCCTTCCCTTGCAATTTCGGGTTTGGCAAGCTCCCACCTCCATTTTTGTGTTCTTGAGTCCTCAAAGAGAAGAACTATGTGGCTTTGATTCCCATGTGGATACGTAGGCGTCTTGGAGACTCAAGTCAATCATTCGTTACCCGGTGTTCTTGTTTTGGTAAGAACTAGTGCTGAATTTTTCTCTTGTGAATCCATTCTTTGTTAGTTGTTTCATGGTTTTAATCGTCTCTTGGTTTTCATTGATTTTTCGCTGCGAGTTGGTTCATCTCCAACCCTACCTCGAGACCCAACAGCCTCGTGGAATGTAAGACGGTGCCATGTTGTATATCCGCTGCACGGATAACGCACATGTTCAGTTTCGTAACTCGTATAGAACGACGTGCTAAAAAAAGTAACGTCACACACAGTTCATCACAGTAGTACTCATACTAGTATTATACTCAATATAGTATAGTCACACAAATTCATACAGCAGAGAAGTCCGCACACTAATGCGTCACATAGATTACGCACTCAATCAGCAAGGTTACACACAGTCAACATAATCCACAATGCATCCATACAGCAATTTCACTTTAGATCCACATTAACATTAACTTAGATTCAAATTTTAACACATCCACTTTCTAACATAACATTCATGTTGACATCGCGTCGTTACAACCCGATTCAGGCATCCCTGAATTACGTTGTAACCACTTGACACCCCCCCATTCACGTCCGGCCATAGTGGCCCCTATAGCCAGATCGTGATGGTACATACACTTTAGTTTCTGCGGAAAAATGGGCATGACCCGTTCGTAAATTACACTAACCATCCGCTTATGCGGGACAACCAATTCATAACCTGCACAAGCACTCAACACAATCAAAGCCAGTTATAGCACTTATACACTTCGAGTACCAGTAATTCCACCAAAAGCACACGGTACTTAGACCAGACATTTCACTAACCCGAGACTCTCTCCGTCTCGCTCATACGCGTAGGACATATCCGACTTGCGTAACCGACACACGGAAACATAGTTCCCTAACTCTACCCACCTAATTGACGTACGATCCGAGGTTTTGAAAAGAAATTTCAATTGAAAACCAGCCTCTGATACCAAGTTGTCACACCCCGAATCCGGTTTTAACCGGACTCGAGGCGTGAACTTAAAATAGTAAATAATAAAATGATTTAACACCAAAACGGTTCTAAAAAAACAGTCTAAAATATCCAAATAACAACATGAGTCAACAGCTCGGTAAAACCATGTAAGACAGAGTTCAGTAAAAGACAAAAATGTACGTCTCTAGACAAGCTAGCCTAGGACCCTCGCTAGCTCCCAAGCATCGAGCATCCAGCTAGCATAAATCCCGCTCAACCTGTAAAACAGGAAGGTAAAAAGGGGTGAGCTTGCGCTCAGTAGAAAAAGTAGTTAAGGTTATGAACATCCGTCCACACCACGAGTAACCGTCCAATTAGGGCATACTAGTATAGCACAACTAAACATCAACGGGATCTCATAACCACAATCCTCAGTCACAAGACAACAACGACACTCAAAAACGCACCTACACGACCACTATCATACTGCAATCCATTAACTAGTCACCAAGCATACACATACAATAACACAAGCACACGTCCCGTACCGCAATCCCCAAACTTCGCCGGCTGTACACAGCCCGACTCCATCATATCATACCGGAACACACAACATCGGCCTAGATATCTTCCCAGAAATCGGTCGGGGAACAATCACAACACATCATACCGGAACAACATCGGACTATGATGGTTCCCGGAAATCAGTCGGGGTATAACACGACATAGTGCCAAACACGACCCGTCGGCCCAAATCACAAACCGTCGGCCTAGATGTCCTACACCGGCGTACCCCCTCGATGTAGGCATCGTACCGTAACCACACTCCGGGGGACTGGCATACGTGGGACCACACCGTCGGCCTAGGTACTACCCTACACCGGCGTACCCCCTCGGTGTAGGTACCATACTGGAATACAACTCCTCTTGGAACACACATCAAGATAATATCACGCATCGCAATGCCACAAATCAAACACGGCTTACCAAGCCCAACAATCTTATCACAAGCACAAGTCGCGTCGGTCTATCACTCACCCGACCACATCACAACCATTTGTCACATCACAACACGCACGGCACACTTGCCCAAACATAGCAACAACATGCTAACGATCATTCCAAGTTATGACCCTTAACCTAACAACGGCTAAATCACACATCATGCATCTCAAACAATATCATGTTATCAGAATCAGCACGCAATCCTAAGGCTCGACATGGTCATTCTACCAGCACGGCAATTTCCCAATAATTGAAAGCGGTTAATCTAGTGAATCACATCCTATATGTGAACTAGGACCTTTCCGGTTATTATTATGATCTTAAAGGCATACTTAGTAACTTTCCGTAATTAAACCGGTATTTGCTACTTTCCTTACCTCAAAAGAAAACAACTCAAAATTCCTAGCTGCTAACGACCTAGCTAGCTTCCTCCTCCACTTCTCGATGTCCAAGTGCCTCCTTCGCCGTCACGCTTGGGTCCAAGGTCTTGAATCACAAAACAATTCGTGAATTAGGATTAATCCAAAAAAAGTTAAAGAGGAAAACCTTCCCGAAATACCCCGGTTATAGATAATCGTCTTAAAAGTTGAAATCCAACAAAGTGGGCCATAAGGCCCAAAAACAGGTCTGTCACGGTTCGGTTCACGGATCCATGGGCTGAACCGTCACGGTTCTCCCCACGGGGCCGTGACTGACGGCGTCACGGTTCTCCTCACGGAGTCGTGACGCGTTCCGTCACGGTTCCGGTCATGGATTTGTGACAGTCTGATATTGTTCAACGTCTTCTTCCTCCAGCTTCGGGTTTTCACGATTTTAACCCCCAAAAACTCCATTGATGACCTTCGCGCGAACCTCATCCTCGCGCTCCCAGGTCGATTCTACTCCGTGGTGCTTCCCTTGTACACGCACCAGCGGAATAGTCTTGCCCCGTAAGGCCTTCTCTCGCCTATCCAGAATCCTGACTGGCTGCTCCTCATACGAAACACCCTCATCTACCTCGATGTCCATCCACTCAATAACGTGGGAGGGGTCCGTAGTGTACTTCCGCAACTGGGATACATAGAAGACGTTATGAACGCTCCCGAGCTGGGGTGGCAAGGCAAGGCGATAAGCGACATCTCCAACTCTGCCCAATATCTCAAAGGGTCCGATAAATCGCGGGGCCAACTTGCCTCCGCTGCGGTTGAACCGCACTAGGCCCTTATTCGGGCTCACCCTCAGGAACACATGATCACCAACTGTAGACTCAAGAGGTCGGCGCCGTCTATCTGCATAACTCTTCTAGCGACTCTGCGCGGTCCTCAATCGATCCCGAATCAAGGAGACCTTCTCGGTCTTCTCCTGGACAAGCTGCGGACCAAGTAGACTCATGTCTCACACCTCTGCCCAACACACGGGTGATTTGCACGGCCTACCATACAACGCCTCAAATGGTGCCATTCCGATACTGGCCTGGAAGTTGTTGTTATAGGCAAACTCGGCCAATGTCAAGTTGTCCTCCCATGACCCTCGGTAGTCCAGCACACATGCTCGCAGCATATCCTTTAGTATCTGAATAATGCACTCGGACTGACCATCGGTCTGTGGGTGATACGCCGTACTAAGAAAGACCTCGGTCCCCAACGCTATCTGTAAGCTCTCCCAAAACCTAGAGGTGAATCGAGGATCCCTGTCGGACACAACCGACACCGGAACTCCGTGAAGTCGGATGATCTCCCGAACATACAAACGACTCAACGTGTCAACCGTAGCCGTCGTATGCATGGCTAAGAAGTGTGCCGACCTGGTCAGTTGGTCGACCACCACCCACACTACGTCGTGCCCTCTCAGCGACCTCGGTAAGCCACTCACGAAGTCCATTGTGATGTGCTCCCACTTCCACTCCGCAATCGGTAGCTGCTGTAGCAAGCCAGCGGGACGCTGATACTCGGCCTTCACTTGCTGATAAGTGAGGCACCTCGAAACGAACTCCACGACTGCTCTACGCATCCAGCTCCACCAGAACTGCCATCTGATGTCCCGATACATCTTGGTGCCACCTGGGTGCATAGCAAGACGAGAGTGATGAGACTCTCTCAACACATCATCTCTGCAACCACTCGGCACAAACAGTCCTCCTCGGTATCGTAGACCCAGATCAGCACCCTACTCCCAGCCCTCGGTGTCAACACCGCTGATCATCCTCTCTCGGATCTCTGCCATCTCGGCATCCCCGGCCTGTGAGTCGACTTCCTACTCAGGGCATCGGCAAAGACGTTCACCTTGCCCGGATGGTAGAGTAGCTCGAAGTCGTACTCCTCCAATAGCTCCATCCATCGCCTCTGGCGCATGTTCAAGTCACGATGAGAGAAGATGTACTTGAGACTCTTGTGATCCGAGAACACCCGGAATCGCTATCCATATAAGTATTGTCGTCAGCTCTTCAGCGCAAAGACGACTACTGCCAACTCTAGATCGTGGGTCGGGTAGTTGCGCTCATGTGTCTTCAACTGCCTCGAGCCATATGCCACTACCTTCCCGCACTGCATCAATACACACCCCAGTCCCTCGCCGGATGCGTCACTATACACATCATAACCGACCCCGCGCTCTGCCACTATCAACAAGGGTGCGGTGGTCAAACGAGCATTCAGCTCGGAAAAGGAGTGCTCACACTCATCAGTCCACATAAACTCAGCTCCCTTGCGTGTTAAGGCAGTCATCGGCGCGACCAGACGTGAGAAGTCCTGGACGAACCGTCGATAGTACCCTGCCAAACCTAAGAAGCTGCGGATCTCGAAGACACTCTTGGGTCGTGCCCACTTCGAGACCGCATCGATCTTCGACGGGTCGACTAGGATACCCTCTCGGGATACTACATGCCCGAGGAACTTCACCTCGGTGAGCCAAAACTCGCACTTCTCCAAATTGTCGTACAACTGGTGAATGCGCAGCAATGTCAACACTTTCCTCAGGTGTTCCACGTGTGCCTCCTCACTAGGCGAATAAATCAGAATATCATCCACAAACACCACGACGAACTGATCCAGGTAGGGTCGGAAGATCCTGTTCATCAGATCCATGAACGCTGCAGGCGCGTTCGTCAGCCCGAACGACATCACCAGAAACTTGTAATGACCATACCGGGTCCGAAATGGGGTCTTCTCCACGTCCTCCTCCCGAACTCTCAACTGATAGTACCTAGATCGCAGATCAATCTTCGAGAAGCACTTCGCTCCTCTCAGCTGATCGAACAAGTCATCGATCCTCGACATCGGATAGCGGTTCTTCACTGGTACTCGGTTCAACTTCCGGTAATCGATACACATCCTCAGCGATCCACTCTTCTTCTTCACGAAGAGGGCGGGTGTTCCCCACGACGAAACGCTCAGTTGGATAAAACCCTTCTCCCGAAACTCCTTGAGTTGTCGCTTCAGCTCGACCAACTCGGCTGGTGCAAACCGATACGGGGCCATAGATATCGACGCCGTGCCCGGGATCAAGTCGATCCTAAACTCCACCTCTCACGCCGGCGGTAATCCTGACTGCTCCTCCGGAAATACCTCTGGAAACTCGCATACCACCCTCGGCAGCTCTCTACTCTGCATTGTATTCGTCTCATCTCCCACGGTCAACGCTGTTAGGAGTACTCCGCTCCTACTGCCCCAAGACGCAGGTGACAATCGTGTCGCCCGATACTACCGTCACCTATCGTCGATAACAATCGATCGACGCTTGGTACCTCGTCATCCAGTCCATCCCCAGAATCACGTCAAATGCCGTCATGTCCAACACAAGCAAATCACCATAAATAGGGCAATCAGCCACTCGAATCTCACATGCACGACAAACAGTACTCAAAACTACCTCTCTCGTAACAGAGGTGTCAAGACATAAAGGTTGACTCAGAAATTCCACCCTCAACCCCAACATACGAATGAAAGCAGAAGAGATGAAAGAATGAGATGCTCTAGTATCAAACAAAAAGGACGCCCACAAATTATAAAGCAAACACGTACCCTGTGTAGCCCCATGGCCGGCGGGACGTCTCTCAGCTCGAGAGTCGGTGACAGCATAGACCCGGCCCTGCTGTGCCTGGGGTCTGCCTCTCGGAGGTGGTGGAAGTGCCACCTGGTGCACAGCCCTCTGCCTCGGGCGCTGGCGCGCTCGCTGCCTGTCGCGGTGCTCTCTGCGCCGGTGCCTGACGTTGCTGAAACTGAGGTGACTGCCTAGTCTGCGACTGCTGAGGTTGCGGAATCGACATCTCCCCAACTCGCTCGGGGAACTTAGCCGCGAAGTGTCCAGGCCGCCCGCACTGGTGGCGTAGCGGAGGCCCAGCACTCTGTCTCATCTCAAGTCTGCCACTCGGACAGTCTCGAACCGTGTGGCCCTGCTGCCCACACCGAAAACACGCCCGCTCTGTCGGGGCAGGTGCAATGGAGGCCACTGATCCGACCTGCCGTGTCTCTCTCAGCTGTGGCTGGGACTGGAACGATCCCGAGATCCTCTGCCTCCTAGGATCACGAGACTCAGATGGTCTCAGGGAGCCGCTCGGCCTCGGCCTGATCTCTCGAACTCTGGCCGTCTCCCGGAAGCGTCGCTCCACGGTCAGTGCCTGATCTACCAGGTCAGAGTATACCTGGGTCCTCATCACGGCGACCCGGTCTACAATCACAGGGTGAAGCTCCTCCTCAAATCGTCAGCAGCGATGAGCCTCAGTCTGGACCATCTCATGGGTGAAACGGGACAAGGAAGTGGACCTCCCCTCGTACTCGGACACCGTCAGTCCCTCATGACGCACTGGAGAACGTGATTCAGTCTTTTCTTTTTGCTAGCTTGTCCATTTATGATATTTTGTTGTCATTGAGCTTGTATCTGTTGTTTGTTTTTTATTTTAATCTGAACCCATGTTCAAGATTTTAATTTGGTGTTTATTGAAGTATGGATTTTTCTCTTTGTGGAGTTCTCCTCGAAGAAGATGAGGAAAAGCAAATGGGATTCGAGTTATGGGTTTTGTCTCATGGTGGCACATCTTGAGAGTAACAAAATGCCATCAGCAAATGCATTTTTCTGCTAGTATTCTTACTGTTTTTTTTCTTCTTAATTGCAATTATTGATGCCTCATGGGATTTGCTCTTTTTTTTTTATCGGCGAAAGCATATTTAAATCAACCTCAAATCCGAGGTGGAAAAGGTTACAAAAAAGACACAATCTCACTACAGATTGTGAGAAACAACAAGCATAATTCAAGTCTAAAATAAAGAACCATACAAGAGACAAGGAGATTTAATCTAGTGTTTGAAGAAGATCATGAGCCCTGAAGATAACCGAGATGCAAGTCTGGCCAAGAGTTGTTGATGATCAACAAGTGAGAAGCTGCAAGTGAGGAGCTTCAAAGTAGGGGTAAGAGTTGGCCATGTCTGTCTTCCACTGAGTCTAAGAAGCCCTGTAGGGGAGATCGATCTCTTGCACCGACTCTCAGCCAAAGAAGTAAACCTGCCATAGTTTCACAATAAACAGAAAAAAGAACACAGAACCCCAACCACAGACCATACCAAACTCTCCCCAAATCACAAAAACTTAATCGATTCACTAGCAAAAATTTCTTTAGATTAGCCAAGGGCCAAAATCCCCACAGAGGCCAACACCTAACTATGAGTACCCATCCTCATAGCGAGGACGGGAACCAAAGACTAGAAGGTAGGAAATAAAAGCATAGCGAGATAAGGGGAGAGAGGGAGGTAATAGTCACAAACCAAAGGATGGAGGGGAAACTGTGGAAAGAACCACGTCTCCAAAGGAGCTGCCCGAGCCAGAGCGGTCCAGATCTGCCGAATATGGACAGATCCGACCAGAAGGAGAATGGAATCGAGGGCCGAAGTCGGAGGTGAGGGCCGGCGAAGCAAGCCGGAGTCGGGCGAGCGGCGCCGAAGTCTGCAGAGCAAGGGTGGGAGTCCATGGTCGGGCCATGGCCGGAGTCGGGGGTTTGAAATCAGGCGGAGCAGGGAGGAATCTCACCGGCGAGAGGCATGACACCGAGAGGGCGCTGGAGGAGGAGGAGAAGCAGATCTGCGTCGGGGAGCGGCGGAGGACGCCAGAGGTGGCGGAGCTGTGCCTGAAAGGTCGGTGACGGGAGCCAGGGAGGCCAGAACTGGGTGAGACGCGGCCGCCGGAGACGGGCCGGTGACGGGAGCCAGGGAGGCCGGATCTGGGTGAGACGTGGCCGCCGGAGACGGGCGGAGCAAGGAGGAGGGCGAGACTCGGCAGCCGGAGACAAGCGGAGCAAGGAGGGGTCGGCGAAGGAGGGGAGAGAGGGCAGCAAAGCCACACCAGTGACGGCTTGGCCGGAGCCACGCCGTCACCGGTGAGGGAAGAGGAAGAAGAAGGCTTTAGAGTTTTGGACACGAGAACCAAGTCAGAGCACCTTTTTGACTCCTTTGCTTAATATTCTTTGGATATATTTTCACCACTCAATGGGATTTGCTCTTTCTTTGATAAGGAAGTGTAGCCTTACTCACGACATGCATGGAAGATGCCTATAGAACTTTTGATTATAGGTCAGTCGAGATTCTTGTTAGTCAATTGCCAATAGTTCATTCTTGCAGTCATGTGATGTGGTGGATAACAAGTTGACCTCGAAACGGCAACATTTTACCTAGAAAATGATATCATTAGCTAATTTTGAACTGTGGGAGGGTGGAAACACGAGCATGTTGATTGAGCTAAAGTAGAAAACTACTCGTCGGTTCAATGATAGGAAGTTTTCTATACTTCCTCTGGATACAATGACATTTAAATGTCTGGCTAGTTCTATATAGATTGTCAAACAGATCTAAATATGTTTTTGTGTTGTATGGGGCAAGAAGAAGACAAATAAATTGAGGCGAGGTTAGTTGAGAAATTCTGGAGGACAAGGCCATTTGATCTAGATATCACACTCTCTTTTTTCTTCTTCTTTTGATTTCTGTAAACGTGATTCCCAAATGCCCAATTTGGACATATTTGGAGTTGATTGAATCTTGTACCTAAATGGTTTCCTAAGTCTTTAACTCATCGACCAGTATTTATGTTGGTTATCTCTGTGGGGGAATTCAATCCTCTGAAAGAGATTTGAAGTCACCGACACTGTTGCCTGACTCTAAGGGGACATATGGCCTCATAGAATTTTGGTTTCATAAACTCGTTTCTAGAGATTTTCCACGTGGTCCTTCCCATATTTATTACGTATAGAGTTCTCATTAATGTATCAAGAGCTTAACTAGAAAACATAAGAGTGTTTTGTTCAACTGCAGATATTATAGCAAAGATTAGACCATTCAGATCAGGAGGATTATCTACAGAGTATGCTCTTTCCCTTAAAAAAAAACTCATCTTAAGCTGCTTAAATTTAAATTTAGACTTTAATGATACATTTTTACTTATTGGTTCATATAATATTTTCAGTTCTACGAACGCTAGCCTCAGTTGAACTAAGCAAACATGTTGTTGAGCTGGAAAAGAGATTCATTCAGCTTTCACTAAAGGAAGATATTGTCAAATGGTGGCTCTATTTTCAGGGTTTTCCATAATAAAATTAAGATGCAAGCAGTTGAGCCTAATATACCGTCTATAACTACAATTACGAAATTTAATAGGAAGTCACATAGTACTTAACTTGCATATATGCTTGGGTGAAGATATTTGGGGACTCCTGCTTTTAGCAAGGCTTGAAACCATACCACTTGACCTTTTAGCCCAGCAGAGGCATAGTAATAGATGCTAATTACCAACATCTATATGTTGAGGGTAACTTTTACAAGATTGCTATGACTGAAAAAGTTTAGGGCATATTAAATTAAACATGTAAAACCCAAGTAAAGCTAGATGATTGTAGAACATATGATGTAGCTTTCTGGGGATGTTCTGAGCTCATGCAAGACCTTGAATGAGAAAATCCCGAATCAGCTTTCTTGACATGTAGCTAATAGGATAGTCTCATACCTTGGTTTTATTTATCTAAAACGTTGTCAGAACAAATGATAACATGCTCATGTGGCATGTGCACGTCCCCGAAACGACAGCTTCATGGACTCTTCAAACTCAGCTCCACCCGCTGGGATAAGATCGAGACAATGACTCGAGGGTGTATCTGTAACTTCCTAGCCAACCACTTGTAACTGAAAATAACCGCCTGTTCCAGAGCAGCAGCATCAACCGCTTTAATAGAGCTATCCACTAATCTTGCCCATTTTTTTGAAATCCCAACATTTTCTTGGGGAATATGGGTTTTGCTGTTACTTCCTCCTCTGATCACCATCATAACTCCGCCGGCGCCGGTGAGCAGCACCGCCACCGTAAAAGGAGGAGGTCCAAACCAGAAGGCGTGGCTTCAACATCGAAGCCCAAGTACAGCAGGAAGCCGAACGTGGAGGAGGCGAAGATCACGCCTCCGTGCACCGAGTGTGGGAAGACGTTCAGGTCGTGGAAGGCGCTCTTCGGGCACATGCGCTGCCACCCGGAGCGGCAGTGGCGCGGCATCAATCCACCGCCAAATCATCGGCCTACGGCCTTGACGGGGGAGGATCACGAGGTGGCGGCGTCGCTTCTGATGCTTGCCAACGGCGGAATGAACAGTTACAGGAAGAGTAGGGAGCGCGAGGTTGATCATGATCCGGTGGCTAGGCACAAAATAAGCCACTACTGGGACGAGGACATGAGCCATGGACTAGCCAGTTTGGGGCCGAGGCTCGGTCACTATTGTGCTCTGGACCTCAATTATCCTCCGGCGCACCACAACGACAACGTGTCTTCTTCGGGCCTCACTTTGGACTTGAGGTTAGGTCTGTGAATTGAAGAAGATCCATCTTTTGATTGGATCGCATGACTAAAGTATATATGTAATGTAGGTAGCTTTGTATGTACTTTACTTGTAATCTAGGATTGTCACACTCACGACTCTGTACATATATAATGTAGTACGTACGAGGACCACAAAAGTGTCACCTTTGTCCCGTTTGGCTTTTAGTGATTAACTGATTACTATGTTAGTGTTATAGTAAGTTATGTGACTTTTGAAAAAATAAAATAAAAGTTATGTGGCTCTTGGTAAACGCTACAACATGCAGTTTTCTTGAATGCTTTCGATTATGCTTAGGGCATCCACAATCATATAGCCCGGTTGTTAGCGGAGTGGGGCTGGCGGGGAGAACAAAAATTATTTTTTATTGACTTAGAGTCAGCTCTTCCAGTCAGTACCCTACAATACTAAGCCTTTTTGTTGGCTTATAGTAATCCTTTTACTATGTGGAAACGCATCATCAGCTGTGAGATTCGTTATGACTTAAACATATTCCTAGTCCTATTACTTTTTTGAGCAAAAAGGTGTTATTCATCATTTAGTGTCAACATAAACGATAATACACTTAAATGAGAATATACCCAAAACAAAGCCGAGACTAAGGTCGAGACCTCCATCAATTGATAAGTGTCCCGTAACGTTAAGCATAAGCAAACTCTGAAGACAGCTAGGAAGAAAATACACAAACATGACTGTAAAGACCGCCCCGGTTAAAGGTGTTTTATTTCAGTTGGTTCGTTGGTATCGTCGTGGTTAAAAAGCGGGATAGATTTTGGATCGAATGCAAACGAAAAATAAAAAAAAAGTGTGTGTGTGTGGGGGGGGGGGGGGGGGGGTGAGAAGCAGACTTGGGCCGGTCAACCGGACCAGGTCCAGTCAACGCAGCCCAGGCCCACGCGCACTAACGTTGAGCCCAAGCCAACCTCAGCAGCACACTAACCCTAACGCAACTTCTCGCCTCCCTCATTTGCTAGCATGCACACCGAGATGATCCCCATCTTCCTCTCGCCGCCGCTCAACACCTCCCTCGCTCTCTTTCCCCTTCCTCTTCTCCACCTTCGCTGACACGCTCGACACCACCCTCGCACCATCCCGAGCCCGAGCTCCGCAAATCCGTTCACGGCGACCGCGTGACAGAGACGTCGTCTCTCTTCCCCGATAAAATCGCACCGCGCCGGAGACCGCAAGGGTTCGTAACCCTCGTGTCCAGGTCTGTTTCCCCGATGACCTCCCTCGCCCCACTCTTCCTCTCCGACCGCGTCACTCCTCTGGTCGGGCTCGTTATGGACGGGAGTAGCCGGAGCGACGTCGGCGAACACGTCGTCTCGCCAGATCTGAGTGGCGGAGGCGTTGGACAACGCGTTGGCCGTCGTCCCTTCTTCCTGGCGCCACTCTCAGCCCGGCCGTCCCTTCTCCGGGCTTCCCTGCCACCGCCGCCCTGTCAAAGCCGCAGAACTCGCCGGAATAGCCTTGAAGACGCCGGAGTCGAGCCCTCGTCGTCGCGCTCGAGCAGACAGGGCAATCAGGCCAGATGGGCCTCGGACAGGCCATG